>JAMKCF010000005.1:8243639-8861853 GCA_023634235.1 Pisaster brevispinus | reverse complement strand
TCCCAAGCTGTGTTGCTTTGTGCAGTTTGCACAAATCTTTTATTTACAACTTGCAATCAAATGCAAAGTGTGTGGTTTGTGGTGTCATTCTGTTTAATTGTAGAAAGTATGCATGTACAAATCTTGACATTAACAATGCATATCTGCAGCTAAATATTTAGATTGATGAGGTAACAATTACCACTTCCAGTTCTCTTTGCTTCACTTGCTATTCTGTGGCTAAAAGGAAAGTAGTACGTATTACACGTCTGGAGGATGTTGAGTCCAGTTTAGAGTCACAAAGAAACGTCACACACAAAAATAGCACTCTGCATTACCTGCAAGGAAATCTGTAAGCTTTGCAACAATCATGAGGCATTTCGTCTTGCAGACATGTATGATTTCTTTCTCTCTGTACTTGAACTCAAATGTGGTAAGGCAAGTTGTCTTGAATCATGTAAACGAAGTTCTAGATGGTTGTTGTCCAGAATTTTTGAGATATTTGGGGACTTAATAGAAGTGCACAAGATGTCTACCTGTAAATATAGCACTTTATTACTTTACACGAACCTTCATTTTTTGTTGGTACCTTGACATATTATACAAAGTGTAGTTTTAAGTTAACTTGGGTATTTGTTATTATTTTTTTACGTTTTGAGGTACAGTTGTTATTATCGACAATGTAGAAAGTTCATGTTGGTACATTTGATGCATTTTAAGTGCAGCAGCTGAATTTTTGTTAACTTCTCATTCAGCAATAAACTGTGTCATAAAAGGTTCATTTAAACTTTGCCAACCTACCGGTTACAACTTACCAAAGATCTCTTAAATTTATATTTTTTACTACATCTCAGCTTGTACTCTCTTGTTGGATTTTAAAAATGTATCTAACAATGGAGCAGTTTATTTATTTGTTTTGTATATTTTTATTTCTTTAATTTTAATGAACTTTTTGGAACTGTGCCTTAACTTTGATAATTATATATTGTTTGTGCAGTGTATGTAATATAAAACAAATCTTTACTTGCTCACTTGAAGTGGTAGAGTGCAAACCCTTAGCCTTAAGTCTCACAAAACCCTTCCGCCCCTTGACAACACACAACCTTTCAGCTTTGACTTTGCTCAACAAGTTCATTTTCCATCTGACCCTCTCCAACCTGGCCCCATCTACTTCAAAACACCAAGAAAGTGTCAGATATTTGGAGTCAATGCAAAAAGCTTCCCTGCTTAAGTAAATTACCCCATCAATGAGAGTGTGTCCTACAGAAAGAGTACAAATACAGTAATCAGCCTAGTCCAATTTTTAATGTTCATGTAGCATGTGGTACCAGAGAAAACATGTTCAACATAGACTACAGAGATGCCAGTACATATAAGAAAAGAGTTTGGACATGTTCCCATTGCACCGGTGAGTTTCATGTATAATTTGAGACTGTTGGTGTAAAACATCTTTTAAAAAATGCTTAAATATTGAAAAGAGAACTGCTAGTAAATTAACACTTTTAAGCCATAGTCTGTTTCAAGTTTCTGTCTGAATAATGAAATTATGTAAAAATGTTCACAAAAATTAAAAAGCTCTATCCAATAATTTCATATGTTTATAATTGAAGGTATTATCCCTAATTTTACAAATATGTAAAAAAAATAAAAAATAAATAAATAATTAAGTCCTTAAAAAAAGTTTAAATAAAGGGTTTGATAAAAAGATGCATGTCGGACGGAATTTTTGCGGTAAATAAAAATACCCTTAAATGGAAAGCATGCAATGTGCTGAATTTGTTCTTTCCCCATGGAAATAATAACTTTGGACCCATCCGCCAATTTAATATGCGTGTTACAACTTTTTCCTGTGTAAAAAAAAATATTTACTAAAATAAGAGATTTTCAAGTCTTAAATTTCCGTCCGACATGTTCCAAATTCCTAAAAAGTTTTTTCTCAAATTTGATCTTGGTAAAATAAAAATGAAAACATTGTCAACTATCAATAAACGGCACAAGCAATATCTTTAATCAAATAATTTTAGGTTCAATTGTTAATAAAAAAAATATAGCATAGGGAAATATTTTCCATCCGACATGATTTGAGCATGTCAGACGGAACTGTACATGTCGGATGGAATTGTGTGTTTGTGCTCACCCCAAAAAGCTTCACCCAGAGAAAAATATTTGGTGTACAACAAAACAACCCTTTCAGAAAGTGAACTTGAAAAGAACAGATGAATTTAGACAATTTTCAATACAATAAAACACATGTTTTGTTAATTTATTTACCCTAAAAGAAAGCCCTCATTATGTAGTATTCCGTCCGACGTGAATATCTGGTTAATGTAACACAGTCACAACCCAGTGTTTTTTTTAACAGACTAGATGGTCCAGCCTCATAATGTTCAATAAAACACACAACTCACACAGGCATTTGACTCACCAGTATTGATAGAGATATTACCTACATGTACAGCACATAGTATTGTTCATGTGAAACACATGTGATTACAAGTTGAAGCACATGTGGAAGCACATGTGCTTTAATGTGTTGTGAATTTTAAGCACAGACTTGCGTGTCTGCCATTTGACATACTGCATAGACCACTCTCCAGCAGCATTTTCAGTTACACACATTGAGTGATCAGGTAAGGATGACATTGATATAATAATTTCGGTCATTTTACTACAATGATAATTCCCCCTTTCCAAACTAGCCCTAACGTAATATAAACATGTGTAACATGTTACTTATTTTATCAAATAAACAAACCTGTTAATGCTTTGCCTATACAGATACATAACACAAACATATTCCTAGCCTAAAGCTAATAATAGGCCTCAGCCTATGCTATGAGTAATTAATTGATAAGATAAGTCATTCTCACTATACACAGTGTGTGTTTACCACGTGGAGAATGACAAAGTGAAAACACAAAGTTATGTCCTGGTAACAGAGTCTACTGAACACAACAGCATTGTTGTATTTTGCCTGAATAGGTATCTACTCAGCATGTTCAAATCCAAGTTTTCATTAGACACTGTGCATTTTTTTCAATGGTTGTGCAGCACAGTTTAGAAGCAAGCACACATTTCAAATCCTCACTAAGTATGACACTTCAGTTCAGCTGTATTGGCACTACTTTGAAACAAGTCACGGTAAAGGGCCAGTAGATGGGGTAGGAGGAACAGTCAAATCTGCAGTGTACCGAAGAGTCCTAAGCAAACAAGTTGTAATAAGAAGTCCAAAACAGTTTGCTGAGTATGCAAACAGCATTCTAAAAGGCATTGATGTGCTGTATGTTGCAGATGATCACATGTCAGTTGAAATATGCACATCTGATTCAATCCCAATTCCTGGAACACTGAAAGTGAGGTATGTTGAACGGTTGGTGAAGAAAGACAAAGTTCTTCTGAAGTTTTATGCAATAAGTCCCCAGGGGAACACATGTAGCACTGCAGATGCACACACTATGGTATGATCATTCAATTGGACGAAATAACAGGCAAAGTCAAACTTGACTTCCTCCAGCAAAATGGGATCAACAAAAACATCTTCAACAGAAACACCAGTGACGAGTCATGGGTTGACAAGGATATCTTCTACAAACTCACAGAATCTCCTTCTCCACTCTCAGTTTCAAGAGCATCAACTCTGATAATGAGTGAAGCAGATTTCAATCAAGTGAAATTTACTTTTGAATCAAGATATACAGAGTGATGGCATAGTGAATGAACATAAAGTACATGATAGAAAATGAGAGAAATAAAAAAATAGGTACATGCATATGTACGCAAGTGAACCCAGGGCTCGATTTAGACACTAGCCCGGCGTGCAATCACTAGTCAAGAGTGCTGCGGGCTAGTCAAACGTACTTCTAGGTAGCCCGGATGGGCTAGTCAAAAATTAGAAACTTACCTGTATTAAACAAGATGTGAATAAAATAAAAGTGACTTGAAAATGTGTATGCTTGTGTCATTATTTTGTGTTTTGATTGAACTACATTACACGCTAAGACCGTGAATCGCACTGGGAATTGTGGCCGGTCGGTCCACCCGACAGCACCCAACGTAGTTTGCATTTGTTGTGTGGTCACGATCTGATCCACCATGCATGCAGTAGTACTACGCACCCAAGATTGGCTTGTTTTTGCTCGTGCCCAGTGCCCTTCGCAGCCACGCGCATTAAGGCCGCGGGAGCAAGCGAACTGCTTGTTGTGAGGCCGTGTCCGAATTGTCCAGTGCGGCTGCCGGACGTTGGTAAGGGCAGCCTAATGATACGTTGAGGACGCACCAGTCTATCGGCTCGGAAAGGATTTCTCCATCTTTCTTTCAACTCGCGTCTTTCTGACTTGCTAAAACTTTTCACACTGCGCGGATTTTTGTAAACTTAGTTACGATGTGGCGCTATTTTGATGTTGGAAATCCGAAAGAAGGAAAAAAGAAGGCAACAGAGAAGAGAGAGAGTATTGGACCAACAATATGATCATACCAAACGGCAAAGATTATACAGAATTGACTGGGAGCGTGACTTTCCATGGCTTACCCTCATAGATGGAGTAATGTGCTGTAAGCCATGTCGATTGTACAACATGACGGGATCCGGAAGACGCACAACTTATTCGTTGATGGTACCGATAACTTTCGACTTGACTCGATTAGAAGTCACCACCAATCAGAAAACCATCAAGTGGCAATGTCTCGAATAAGATGCTAGCAAGTTACAAACTGGCACCAGCCAAGCCGAAAAAATGTTGAAGTCCATGAATATCGCCGTGCTTAACCGATTGAAACTTCTCTTTCTCTACCTAAACTTGGGGAAAGCATTTGCAGCACCTAGCCCCATGACATGGTTGTTTATCACACAATGCAATAAGTCATGTATGACCGAGGGGCTTTGTTATGTAGTCGCTGTACTATAAAAAAATATATATATATAAATAAATAAATAAATACAACACTGTTGTCCATAATTAACCATGGAAATCTCTTTTATTGCTATTTCAGGACACCAATGTTTTACAGACGGGTGCCGGTATGACGCAGACTGATCAGCGTTACGAGTGTACAACTTGTAACAAATCATTTAGTCGCAGATTCACACTCCATCGTCATCAGCGGGTGCACACCCAAGCTACACCTATAGCCTGCCCAACCTGCAGAAGACAATTCCAACGTTTGGACGTCATGAGACAACATGAACACGTCCATCGAGCCAATAACAATCCTAAACCTCGGTCCCCGCGTATCAAGAATCCACCACCTTGACCCAATGAAACTGGCTGTCTGATGAAAAAAAGAGTTCCCTGTTCAAAATGCAGCATGACTTTTAGAAGTTTTGACTTGCTTTAGGAGCAGGAGCCATCCACCTCTTCTCACGGTCAACGGGTTCCCTCCTCTCCTTAATGTCAGCGTTCCCCCCTGGACTCAGGCTGCTGCCAAAAATGTGGCAAGGTGTTTGCACGACCTTACTCCATGCGTCACCACTTCATATTAAAGCATGAGGATGATACGGTGGATCGATCAACTCATCCAGTTCAACCAATGCCAGAACCAGAACAACAACCATCTGACGATGATGTGCTGCAGGAGGATCCCGTGGAATGTCCAAATTCTGAGAGCGACCTGTCCCGTGTAGAAAGAGTACAGAGAGAAAATTGGAGAAGTATTAGGACCCACCATTTACCCGGATGCGTACTGGACACCTACAACATTCGACTGGTTGAACAGAGCCCTAATTAGCATCTTTTACAAACTGAACTGCCGAGTGAAAATTAACGTTTCATTTGGTTTCGTCTTACGTCACACGGAAAGTGGTGACTTACGCTACTTTCACACCAGCAGTAATAACGCAGGATTTTTCCCAGATCCGTTATTGTCGGATCACAGAAAGATTTTGAAGAGTTTTTCGGAAGGTTTTCAGATCTGGACGTCCTTGAAACCCTGAGGCGACAACGTCCGGACAGCAAGTGGACAGTAGCTGCTGTGACCAACCTGTCTGTTTACATTTACAAGATGCCTCAGTTGTTCATCGGTGCACCACCCGAGGAACTTCCACATTACGTAAGACATAACCAGGCTCTTCATACTCTAGTCACCAATCGTCACACCGGCCGGAGATATAATGACAACCTATGCTTCTTCCGATGCCTAGCCTTGTATCGTGGTGCAACAGTGGAGTCTCTGGAGCGACCAACCAGACGCTTAGCTAGTATGTACAAGGAGAGGACGGGTAAAAGGCCCAACAAGGGGGTAACGATGGAGGACTTGGCGACCTTAGAACAAATATTCCAACTGAAGATTAAGGTGTATGAACTCGACATAGAAGACGAGCTTAATGATGATGGCCACCCTCCCCTCCAACCGCAAATATTTGTGAAGCTTATCAGACGATTGCATTGTCACTACAACAATGAGATGTATCTTAATCTAGTCAAAGGACACTTTTGTTATATTTTTGACAAAAATAAATACAGCAGAACATACCCCTGTTCTGAGTGTGGTGTCAGGTTTAACACATCCTTCGGTCAGCGGCGGCACCAGCAGAAGTGTGATGTCAAGTGCAGCGCAAATTTCCAGGAGGAATTTTCCGTTATCCACTTACAATCTTTGATAGGCTGCTAGAGGAGGAAATCACTGTTGACGAAGAACTTAGATTTTACCCTTACCGGGCAACGTTTGACTACGAATGTTACTTTGAACAGGTAGAGGAATCAGAAGACAGAGGCTGTGAAAACAAACTGACCTGGGAAAAGCGCCACGAGTTGCTCAGCGTCAGTACTGCCAGCAATGTTCCTGATTTCGAAGCCGCAAAATGCTTTGTAACTGAAGGGAATCCACGTCAGATCGTGTCGCAAATGATCACCTACCTGCACGACATCAATCGAGCAGCTGAGGCCCTTGTTTTAGAAACCTTCACGGATGTGATGACACAGATCGATGATCTGATCGAATTGCAGAAACAGGAGATTGGCCAAGAAAACGACACAGACGAGGAAGGGCGAGAGGGAAGAGGGCACGGGACAAAAGACACATCGAAAAAAAATGGCAGAACGTTTAAAGAAAGAGCATGAGGAATACCTGGGAGAGTTACCCGTGCTTGGCTTCAACAGCGGGAGATACGACCTCAATATAATTAGGAAATACTTATACGCTGAACTGGAGACTGAGGGCAACAGCTTTAAGCACATCATCAAGAAGGCTGGGACTTACATGAGCATGTCTACAAGCATGCTGAAATTCCTGGACATATTGAGCTATTTAGCACCAGGCTATAGTAACGAGAAATTCCTTAAAGCTTATGAGTGCGGCAAAACAAAGGACTTCTTCCCGTACGAGTGGATGACGAGCCTAGATAAACTGGATAATCCGGAGCTTCCTCCACATGAGGCGTTTTTTACAGTAACTTGAAGGGGGCTAATATCTCGGAAGAAGAATATGAGCTCTGTACACAGATCTGGTGGGAAAATAACATGACATCCTTCCGTGACTTCCTCGTCTGGTACAATAGCTTGGATGTTGTCCGTTTATCGATGCAATGGAGAAAATGTTTGCATTTTACCGTGGGAGACACCTAAGACGTCGATCTCAGTCCCGGGATTATCAATATAGTACCTTTTCCAAACTCTGCCCGAAGACATCGCCTTTTCTCTCATTGACGATAAAAACAAAGACTTGTACATCTCATGAAACACAACATCGTTGGGGGGCCGTCGATTGTTTTTCACCGCCATCACGAAAAAGACAAGACATATATTCGTGGAGGAGAGAAACTGTGTCAAAAAATTGTTGGAATTGATGCAAACACTTTGTACTTGTGGTCGCTAAAGCAGGACATGCCTACCAGCACCTTCTTGAGACGCAAACTAGACAACCACTTTAAACCGACCAGGAGTCACCAGCACGGCGCGATGGCCCGAGAATGGTTGCAGTGGATGATGGTGTCTCAGAACATTCACATTCCTCACCAGTACAACAACACCGAAAAGCGAATCGGAACAAGAAACATCCCAGTTGATGGATACTGCCGGGCAATGAACACTGTTTTCCAATTCCAAGGTTGCTTCTGGCACAGTCACCAATGTCAGCACAACCTCTCCAACTTCAACCAGCTGCGACAGTTAACCAGGGAGCAGTGCTTTCAAAAGACAGAGGAAATATCCAGCTACATCCGTGAGCAGGGCTACAATCTGGTGAAGATTTTGGAGTGTGAATGGCTGAATACTCTTTCCACCAACCAAGATGCTCGAGAGTATGTGCAGTCCATCAGACTTCCACATTACGACAGACGGCACATGCCGCAGGATCAAATATAACAAGCTGTGAGGGACGGGTCACTTTTTGGGTTGGTCGAGTGCGACATCAAAGTACCCCTGCTTTGGCAGAACACTTCGCCGAAATGCCTCCCGTGTTTTAAAACATTGAAATACGCCAGGAGGGTATTGGCGATCACATGCCTCAGTTTGCTGAAGACCACGGCATTATGAGCAAACCCTGTCGTAGCCTTATCGGTAGTATGTGCGGCTGGCGAATACTCCTCGCAACGCCACTATTACGATGGTACATGGGTCATGGTCTACTGGCAACAGAGGTGTACCAGTGTGTCCAGTATGGACAAAACAAGTGTTTTAAACAATTTTGTGACTCGGTGAGCGACGCTCGATGGTCTGGTGATACAGACCCAACCAAGTTCATCTTGGCAGACACCATGAAGTTGCTGGTAACTCAGCCTACGGCAAGACGTTTACCAATCCACTGCCAGCAGCAACATCTTCTAAGAGTGCAGGAAAAAAGGAACTATTACAACTCTCTCTGCCGGGAAGCCAAGGCTGCTGCAGTTCTAAGTGGTGTTAACATACTTGGAGAAAATGTTGCTAACTCCAAGCCCATGACCTTCCACTATAGCTTTGACTTTGCACAACAGGTTCACTATCCAGCTGACCCCCACAAGCCTGGCCCTAGTTTTTTCAAGACACCCCGCAAGTGTCACATTGTTGGTGTAGTTGCAGAGGGCTTACCTGCACAAGTCACTTACTTGGCAGATGAGGGGGTTAGCTGTGGTAAGGGGGCCAATGTTGTGATAAGTTATTTGCATCAAATTTTTGGGAAATTATGGGCTTGGAGAGTACATGTTCACCTTCATACTGGTAATAATAATAATAATAATAATATACAGTGCTTGTAACTGCAGTGGCCAGAATAAGAACAACACCATTGTCTTTTTTGCCTGTAGGACATACAAGTTTGTACCAGACTGGTGTTTTGGCCTTTTGAAGAGGAAATACCGAAGGACCTATGTCTCTTCTTTGCAGGAGATTTGTGATGTTGTAAAGGAGTTGACTGTGCAGGGCATCAATATTCCTCAGCTGGTTAGGAATGAATCCGGAGAAGTGTTTGTGCCAGTGTATGATTGGATTAATCATCTGTCTCCACACTACAAACGATTTTCTGGAGTGAAATCGTACCAGCACTTCAGTGTTTCTGAAGACAATCCTGTTTCAATTTCATTCCAAGAGCATTCAGGTAGTGATGAGAAGACTTTTGATTTTGCACGCTCAGCTCCGTCACCAACACTTCCCCCAGTTGTTCCCCCGCCTGGATTTGATGCTGCTCGCAAGCGCTACCTTTTTCAACAAATCCGAGAGTTTAGCAAGGAAGAGACAAGGAATTTGGTATGTCCTGAACCAGAAGTTTGATCTGTGTACGATGTTTTAAATGGGTGCCAGTTGCAAGAATTTAAATTCCCCCTGTACATGAACCTGTACTAAAGTAAAACAAAACAAGATTCATTTTTTAACCCCTAAAATCATATGTAAAATCTAGAAAAGGATTTGAGGAAACAAATCTGACATGGAGAAGGATTTTTTTTTTACCAAAAAATTTGCATATTAATTAACTCATTAATTTAATTAACATGCAGGTCGCATTTTTCTTATAGCAAAGTCAAAGGGTATGGAAAGCAATGTTTACTTGATTTGCAGATTTACATGTCGACTGACATGAAGCTTAGTTGTTGGCTAGTTTGCATAGTTTTCATAATTATTAATTTCTTAGTTGTTGGCTTATTTGCATAATTTGCATAATTAAGCATTCCATATTAATTGTAACGGTATAGTTTTATAACTACTATGTGATGTATTTTGATAACAGGGGATCATTATTTCCATATTACAATGGAACAAGTATTTAATTGCAGAGCGGAAGCCTGACATAATAAGTATAACCACATTCAGAGTCGTTTCCTTTGAAGATATATTTTTTTTTAATTATGATTTTGTTCATTTGCATATCTTGAAATAGAAACACTCAACTTCAATGAAATTTGTTTTCCTGTTTATGTTAGGTGTTTTAAACAAATGTGTGAAGTTTCAAGCTTTAAGTCCTTTAGGGTAGTGTCGTTGCTAAGGAGTCTAGTGCTGGTGCAACTTTTGTTTTAAAGACCAATAACTCTACTTCACTTTTTCTGACCTGTTATTCTTTAATTGGTCATAACTTCGCCAAATATTATCAGAATTTCCTCAAACATGTTTCAAAAGAAACTTTTTTGAACGCACATTAAGCTGATACCAAAAGCTAAATTTTGAATTTTCATCACAAGTATTGGGTTTTGCTGGAGCCGGTCACAAATACGGTCACAACATATCTAATGGTTCAGTAGTACAACTTTGCGTAGTCAAGAATAAGCGACGACTGTCTGCGAAGCGTCACACGGGAGAGACACGAATAACCTGCAGAAGAGCGAGGAAGGGATTCAACATCAAATAATAATATAATCCGGATGCCCATTGGAACAATGCCCTGTACAGAAATTTGGATTTTATACAACTGAAGGATGGCAGTAACCACTTTGTAATTAATCAAGATGACCAGGCCGGTTTCAGATTGGATACAACTTTCACACACTTGCAAAGAAAGAGTGTCACCCTTCAAAGTCAGCCTACTCTTACAACTCGTACTGATTTAGTCAACAGTTACCCAAGCATTATCCAGACCACGTCATATCTCTTTATGCAAACAGAGACAACTCCATCAACGTGCATAGCAGTAGTGAAGCCGCATTTTGTATTTGCTAAAAATCCACCACAACATGCTGCAGACCTGCATATTATGATCACCAATTCTAACCTTGTTGATGTCAACAAAGATGTTGAGTGCATTCGAGTTGATGGAGCTAGCGATGAAGGGCCATCTCATGCTGAAGTTCAATTCCATAGGGCAGAGAGACACTTGCAGCAAGGACACATCTGCACCATTGTTACGACCAGGCATAGTGGAGGAAGTTACCTGAATAAAGTGGAGTTGATGAATGATTGTATTTTCCAGGCTCATGCCAATGCATTCATAATTTCAACTCTCATAGGCAACTTCAATGTGGAAGGGCTTGACCCAAAAATGCTCAGTATAAATTTTAATGCTGCATGTCAAGTGTACATAGACAGGATAAAAAATTCACCATGCATGGGAACAAAGCTAAATACCAATAAGGACTGACAGGACAATAATGCTGAGGAATATCAAGCAAGAAGAGTCGATCTAACTACATTTCTCAAGGGTTCATGTAAGGCAAAGGATCTGCTCCGAGAACAGAATCTGGAACAGTTCAACTACTTTGAGCGTGTGTGGAAAGTCAGAGAGCGGCACATGCAGAAGGAACTGCCTGAGCAATACGTATTTGCCTTACACGCATGCTACCAGCCCAACTGCCCCCACCAGGTGTGCCAGGGAAGTGTTGATGGTCAGCAAAATATGAAAATGGTATGAATGCAATCCTTGAATGTATAAACCAATGGTTCGGGTCCTTCTTAGATGACAATATCCTGCTGGCGGCTGATATTTTGACCTAGCTAACTTCCCCACATCCAAAGATGATATGGTGTTGTATGGTGCGGATGAGGTGACCATTCCCAGTGACCACTTTTCACATATTCTTGATGAGCAAAGTTGTAACAGGAAGGCTCTGCAAAAGGAGTGGACGGCTCTCAAATTGGACATCTATCGACATCATATGGGAGAGAAGTTTTTTCCCTTGTGGAAAAAGTTTTTGATCAGTCAGTGTCAATCATACGTGAACATTCTTCACCTCGTTCGTATAATTCTTGTGTGCCCAGTGGCAACTGCGCAAGTGGAGCGCATGTTCTCCTTCATAAAGAGAATCCTGGGTGACTGGCGCCTGAGTCTTCATCTCGATACCGTGGATACACTGCTAAGAATAGCTGTAGATGGGCCACCGGTGGAGGAGTTTGATCCAACCAGCAGTATCCACAAGCGGAATGAAGTGTCCATGGCATCGAGACGGCCCGACAATTCCCCCCTTCATCTGGAAGTGTCCAAAAGGACCATGTAATTGTAAACAAACAAATCATAACAAAAGAAAAAAACAAAATAAGAAATGTTACTTTCATTGGTTATAAATACTCGGTGTACGGGTAAAACAAATTACTGGGCATATTTATTTTATATTTTTGTGACAGGTATAAAGTCATACTACTAAACTACACTATAATTTTGTGACAACTGCTTTTTCCAAAGAAATGCAAACAAATGAAAACAAATGAAAATGCACATTAAGTAGTTAATTTCGTAAGCCAAACATAAGGATGAAACGTGACATATTTCATAGAAAACGATAAAGATTTGACTAATAAAGTTTATATCCTGGTCTTTACATCAACTAGCAAAAACTTAACTAGAACAGTGAAGCTGCCATGACGAGCTGCCAATCGCCAGATAGAAGACCAATGACTAATTGCAATAAGGAGTTATGACCATTTAAAATGTTCATTGTTTTAGCTCATTCAACTGGAATCAGTGACTAAGAGTTTGGTTTTTTGTCTAAACAATTTCTGCATGTCTGTTGTGTTGTTGTTCAAATTTAGTTCAAAAACATCCAACGTTTAGTCTAAAAAAAATTATAAAGTCCCAGGGCACAATGTGCAACAAACATCAACATTGCTTTTTATATTCTGAAAACATTTCTGTAAAAAAATTGTTGAAAACACAATACATGGCTGTCATTGTATAGTTAATTCACTTAGAATCCATAAAACAACTCAAAACATAAATGTTGAAGCTTGATGCTAAAACATTTATTGAATGTGGACGGTCGACAGACCGACGGACTGACATTGTCATTACATAGGCTCACTCTGCTTCGCAGCTCGCCAAAAATAAAAAGGAAGTTCAGAAATGAATTTGATTTTTGGGGGCCATGTCCCTGTTTGCTTGGAATTGCCCATTGGTTTTTATCTATCATTGGCACCATCATATGTTTTTATTTGAAGACAAATAAACTACATGTATGTCATGAAGGAAAAAAGCAGGACAGAAGAACTGAGTGATGTGTATTTATTGTGTAAGATTGTATAATTTACGAAATATGTGTTTTTTCCAATATTGCCTTGGTGCCCTTCGCAACTTTTTACGATTGCCTTGATGCCCTTTGAAATTTCTGAAAATCGCCTTGGTGCCCTAAATTTTTACAAAAAGTCAAGGCAAAACTGCCTTGCCCCTTCAGAGCCAAAGTATCAGGGCTGATTACCTCAACATACACAAAACACTAAAGTGGTGGAAAAAGGTGTTTGTTTATCTACTCGAGGTGAGCTACGTCAATAGCTGGATTTTATGGAAATCCCTCAACCCTGGGAAGTGTCAACGGTCGGAAAAGTTCCGCTTCGCTATCATCCATGGCCTTCTAGAAGGTTAAGTCAGGCCAGGGGGAAGACCTGGACGGCGGACGTCGATGTGCCCAGCAGGCTGACAGAACAACACTTCCTAGGCATCCCCACAGATTTGACACCTAATGGACATCCATCCAAGCCGGATTGCATAGTCTGCTCTAATCGCAAGGTGAAACTTCATCAGACAGAATTATTCTGCATCGAATGCAAAAAAACCAATGTGTGCAGCCCCTTGCTTTAGGCGTTATTATACCCTTGTAGACTACAAGGTTGACTGTACTGAGGGCTACCACAAATTACTGGACACTGAACTTTCAACGCATCAAATCAAACACAAACTTGTTGTTTATTTTCATTTTCTCAACCTGTTCAAGAATATGCAAATTACATCTACTGTATAAATGTACAGATCATGTACAATATTCAAATATTCAAATGTGTATTTGAAAATTTTGAAAACCTGTGTTTATTTTCCTTGGTTTTTTTTCATGTAACAAAGAAACAGTTACTTTTGATTTTCTGTCCATGGATGTTTTTCAAATCTCGGTATATTTGATGATAAACGAGATATTCAAGCAGATGTATGCTTTGGTTGCATAATGTAACAATAAATTATAATTAAGAATACGAGAATGATTAAACCAATCATTTGTGAACTGGGCTGTTTTACTTTCAAGGATTCTGTATTCACATGTACAATGTAGTGTGTAGGTAAAAATGCAAACTTAGCAAGCACACGTTTATTTACACATCATTGGAAATGAAATAATCGTATCTCAGTTATTCTTTATCCGAAAACCAAAAATTGCACTTCATTAGATTGGAAATTTAATACTGAGTAAAATCCTTATTTTGCCTTTTTTGCCTAAAACACTTCTTTCATAGAGTAAAAGGCTTGAGAAAAAATTGTGCATTTTATGTAGAGCCACACAGGAAATGCAGCGCCAGGGGATTACTGTGTGTACAGCATGGTACAATTGCTGCCCGATATGGGGCGAGAGTTTCAACCGCATGTATCGTGTAGGGTCTACACGGCCCTACTTGCACTACTCCATGTACTCGCGTAGTTCAGGATTGCAGCCGCGTACTAATACAGTTGCGAATAAAAGTCCAGCCACAAATTCATTTCTACACCGCTGGTTCCCTTATTGGAGCAACCGGAGAAAGATACAACTTGTAGTAGTGTACCAGCGAATATTAAACCACGTTTGTTTATCATCTTTGTTTACGAGGCATCAAAGCATTTCTTTTTCTTCCTCTCATCATGCTGTTTCAATCGTGATGTCTATGAAGAAGAAAGTTCCTAAATTAGACGTTTCGAATTTACTCTCCATATTTCGTGAAGATTCAGATTGATTGAAGGAGTTTATACATTTAAGTGGCAAGGTTTTTGTTTCAGACTTTTGTAGTTCGGACGTTTTGAATACAAACGAGAAGTTTGGGATTGCAGTAAGCCGGTTTGGCTTAGATGTTGTGAACGCTGTGTTAAAAATTGTAAAAAAAATCGAGAAATTACCATTCACCTGTTGAGTGAATTGTTGGGGGTTCCTGAACAGGCATGTTCTGTCATTAGCAGTATATTGAATTCACAAGGCCAGGTGCCCTATCCAACCAGTAATTCTTCACCTTCCACTTCTTGTGCTTCCTGTGCCACTAAAAGTTCCACTTCTTCAAGTTCAACAAGCAGTGTTAATGACTTCAACACCGACAGTGCTTTTTTTTTAACTCACCAGCATTATTTTTACCACCATTTAACAATTGCACCGTTTGTTCTTAATCCTTGCACAGACATCCTCCTGTAAAATCAAGTATTTTTCTGTGCAAGGATTGAAGGAAGGCAGGAAACTGACACTACGATGCAGGAGGTGCAACATTGTATTTAAATACAGTCAATTCGGAAGTATCTCAACATTTTGGTCTTTTTACGACCAACCCCGACCAGCAATAGAGGCTACCGATTGCGTATTTATTCAGAGAGAGCTGTTTAATTTCCAGTGCAATTTACGTAAGTACATGTACTACTACTAGCTATAGTATAGTACAGTAGTAGTAATTTATGCCTACATTCCCATATTCACATGTTTCAGGCCTGTAACTGTATATGCTTTGTTTTTAAAGGGCAAGTGCACCAAGGCATTTTCTCCTTGGTAAAGGGCACCCAATGAGGAAATTGTAAATTTTTACGGGAGCATTTCAAGGGCACCAAGGCAATGACCAGGGCAGGGGGCATGGAAGCAATCGCCTTCGTTGCCTCCGAGCTCCGTGAAGTATCAATCAGGCCTGCCTATTGTCTGATTGTTAGTGTTACTGTTACTTTACTTCAATAAATGTAATTCTATAGTCAGCTGAGTTTTAGTAATTACGTGCCTTGCTTTTGTCTGTGCTGATAACCCAAAAAGTTTCCAGTGTGACAAGTGTTTCGGATCCAAGCTCCACCCAAACCAAAGGATCACAAGATGCTTCCATCGTAGACCAAACTGAGGTAGAAAGAGAACAACGAAAGACACAAAATGTCTTTTTGACACAGATGAGACCAGAGGTCATTGATTGCAGCAAGATTTCCTCCTGGAGAAAGCTGATCAGAGTGACAGCCAACACTCTGAGATTTGTCTGGAACTTGCGTGCTAAACGACAAAATGGAATGACAGCCAAAGGTGGTCTGCAGTCACCACAGGTGCTCCAAGAGGCAGAAAAGTATTGGATCAAGAATGCACAGAAGAGCCTCCATGACCGCCTCGCCAGGGGAGAGTTCAAAACACTGAGTCCATTTGTAGAATCAGATGGAGTAATGAGGGTAGGAGGTCGAGCAAAGGAATCATCAATGTCGTATGAATCGAAGCATCCAAGCCCTCCTGCCGAACAACCACCACATATCACGTTTGATCATGCGTCACATGCATCAGTATGGGCATACTGGTGTCGCAACCACAGTAGTGAGGACAAGACGATTGTACTGGATCCTGAAAGCCCACATCCTTGCCAAGGCGGTGAAGTTCAGGTCTGTAGTCTGCAGAGAAACAGACCACAAGGTGGAATCACAAATCATGGCCGACTTGCCGAAGCAGAGGTTGGCACCATACACACCACCATTTCATTTCACGTCGTGTGACTACTTCAGGCCGTACTAGGTGAAAATCGGGCGCAACAAGACCTCCAAACACTATGAAGTAATCTTCACATGCCTAAACACAAGGGCAGTCCACTTGGAGCTAGCTGTTGACTATTCCGCCATGGAGTACATGCAAATGTTGCGAAGATTCTTTTCCATCCGAGGCTATCCAGCACTAATGATAAGTGACAATGGCACACAGCTTGTAGGAGCTTCGCGAGAGCTTCGCGAGATGATAAAGTGGTGGAATGCCAAATACCTTCAGCAGTTCTGTGCAGAAAAATAGATGGAGTGGAAGTTCATCTCACCGGCAGCCACACACCAGAATGGCTGCGCAGAGGCACTCGTGAAAAGCTGCAAATCTGCTTTGAAACACGCAGTTGGAACCCAAGTGCTAACACCCTTTGAGCTGCAGAGGGATATGGAGATGAGCACTAGGCGGGGCGGAGGATGTTCTGGTGAACAGAGTTGCCTGACAAGACCAGAATCTGAAGAGCTCCCTCAACCGTTCACATTTAGTTAGTCCATTCTCACATGTCACTTATGAATCAGTTCAGCCATGTTTCGATTAAGTTATGCTTTGTTCGTAGCCAGTTTGGGCTAAAATATAACATGTTTTTAACCACCCATAGAGAACATTTTGTGGTGTTTTAACTTTTTGAAAGCAATACATTTTATTGAATTTTCTTTTAACTGTGTCAGACCTTATTTATTTTTTTAAATCGTGTGATTCAACAACAGACAACAAGATTGGGTTCATGGAATGTGCCCCTCTGTCATCAGATTTGTCATGTAAATGAATAAACTGTATTTGACATTTGTACATTTTTTAAACAGCATCAATGAACCTGGAGAGAAGTGTACAGGCACCTACTTCATCTTGTGAGTATATTTTGGTTTATATAACATCCAGGTAGCATTTGGATATTTTGAGGAAGAAATAATCACCGAAATGTACAAGATTGTGTTATATCGTCAATTACGAGGACATTTTTTGTACACCGCTTATCACAACACGTGTAATACACTCGCATGAATTCAATGTTTTCCCCCCATGGGTTAACACAGCATGTATTTCTAGAGAGGGAGAAGGTTGGCAACAGTATACGGAATACCATGGCCTTTCACATGCTCAATAACCACTCAGGATTTACCTTTCAATACAATGCTATAAAATTCATGTTATAAAAAATACTTAAGGCCTGTGCTACTCGAATAAAAAAGTTACATACACATTTGAAAAGTTTTTAGAAAAGAAGGAAAATTTGTGGCAACCTAGTTAAATGTTTTGTTATACTCGAGGCTGCCAACACAAAATGGCAGTTATTGATTGTAAACAAAAGACATGACTATGTTTTCAATTTGTCTTCATGTGTATTATGAGAGTAAAAGCTTGGGCAAGTAACCCTTTGTACTAACCCATTGTCATAATTATTCCTTACAAAAAAGGTCGCCGAAAGAAAAGTGTGCGGAGATTATTCACCAATAAGGATGACAAGCCGGAAAGGTTTGTGCTATAAGTAGCCTACATGTAGGCATAGATCCTTGGCATTAGTTTTTCCGAGAAGAATGCTAATTATTTCAAAGAAGCTCACATTTTCTTACTTACTTTTTACCTTTTCCTTTTGGAAAAACTCTAAATGGAGCATCATCATCCGGAAACTTCACCCCTCCCGAAAAACTTTAACTTCCTTTTTATAGCCCAAACAGAATGACCTTATTGTTGCAGACGCGATTGTAATGGACCCTTCCCATAGAATATGCTGATTACATTCACGCATGCATAAAGACACTATTGGTTGGCAAACTCCATAGAGTTGTGCACAAGAAGAGAGACGCACAAACGCGTGTGCGTCACGCCACTACACCAGCTCCACACAAAAAGACGCGGTGCTCTCTCATTATGTTTTCACCCAAAATTATTGTGCGCGCGCGCAATGCGCAATTGACATATTATGGGAAGGGTCTATACAGTTCAGAAATCTTAACTTTTCATATTTATCGTTACACAATCATGATTTTTTTCTGAAATAGTTTGGAAGTGGAACTTAATTTTGAAAGTCCTTCTATCCAAACTTAGACAACGCTTCTTTAAGCTATAAACTAGCTCCGAGTAATCATAGATTCAATTAAATGACAGATATCTATACTTTGATGTTATGATTCATCTGACAACTTCCGAGTATTCATAAGACCGTTGTACAAGTCGTACAAGTGTTAACAGTTGGATAACACCATTTCAATATTCGTTTAATGCAATAAAAGGAAAGGCAGGTCATATAGCAAAGATAGTCTAGCAACACCCTTAGCTGTTGGAAACCAGGAAAATGAGGCGAGTAAAAACAAGAGGGAAAACTGATGTCCTCCCACGGGTCCCAGCATGGTAACAGATTTTGCCTTGATTATGCAGAACTTACATATTTTTCTCATTTTCAAACAGCCCTGTTCTGAGAACAAAAATATGGGAAAAACAATGAAATTCAGTATGCAACATTAGAAATAACACAAAGCTTACACAGAGTTCCATGCAGTGGCCTTTAAAAAATTTCATTGTGTTGAATTTCTAATAAATGGGGTTATCTGTACATTGTGTTCACCGCATGACAATGAGAACACAAGAAGGTTGTTTTTACACATATCCAATTAATTACGATGTGCTTTTCTGTTTTGCAGGAAGAAGTATGCTATGGGTGCAAGTCATTCAACTTACGCGGAAAAACATTAAAGTTGTGCATTAATCACCAACAAAGAAAAGCATATCATCAACAAACCTACAAGCCCCCATCAAATGAACATGAAAAAAAAAGACGCTAGTCTTGAAAAAATGATGGAGAAACTCTAAAAAAAAATCAGAAGAACTATTGTTGTCGTACAACAGGCAACTGTTGCGAATTGCAGATATGAAGAAGGATAGCAAGGTGGTACTGGATCGACTGATGGAAAAAAAAAATCAAAGAAAAAAGAGGCAATTCAGGAAAACAAAGAGCTGAAGAAATTGCTGACACAACTTCAAGAATCGCATGACTTCTTGTTCAATGAAGTAAGGTCTTTGGATAAGAAGAATGCAAAGAGAGCCATTGCCGGAAGAGATAAATTGCTTGAAAGGAAAGATGAGGAGCTTTAAGAACAAGAAAACAGTACGAGGCTTGAAGAAGTAAACAAGGAACTAGAAGAAAAGCTTGAGAAAATCAACACAGAGATGGAAGGAGTCAAAAAAAGACTTCATGATAAGGTATACTACTTTAAGAAGAAATCAATTCCTCATGCAACTACTACAGCAAAATACATTGAAAATATAAAATCACTCCAAGTTGCGAACGATGAGCTGCAAAGCCATTTTTATTTTTATTGAAGAGATTGGTCAAAATGATGAAATTTGTACATTTCACAATGGACGATACACGGAAGAAGTGAGGCTTGTGTGTTATGAACTTTTGTCCCATGGAATCGGCAGCAACCACGTATCTGATGTCATCCATTAAGTTTTAAAGACACTAGCTGGAATAGATGTGGGTCGACTGCCTAAACCAACACTTGTGAAATACATGACAACACAGTCGGAGTTACTTGCTAAAGCAGCAGCCGTGTCTGCAATTGAATCATCTGAAGGGTTTACAACCCTGCATAGTGATGAGACTTCACGCCAAAACCAAGGAATGCGAAAGAAGTATGTCAACTATCTAGTCTCAACAAGCAGTGGCACTGCTGCAACCGGTTTACAAGACCATCATTCTGCAGATGCAGCGGCACAGCTGGAGGAGACAAAAACCATGTTTGCATACTTGCTAGATATTCACAAGGGTAATCAGGTCAAGTCTTTCAACGACACCCTACAGATGATTTATCAGTATTATGAGTATTCAGCAAATCGAACTGGAGGACTACGGAGCATTCAGGTGAGTTTATTATCGCACCGTTCCGAGAGAGCATTTTCATTAAGCTGGGAAAGCTCCGTAACTCGTTCTTAATAATAATAATAATATACATGTATTCGATTTAAATAGCGCCTAATATAAAGTTATCTCTAGGCGCTTTACAAATAACTCAAACAAATTCTTACTATTTTTACGTCACAGGAAGCACTCAAAGACCCTGTCCTTAAACCAAAGAGGGCCCTGATAACGAGGTGGTTATCCCATGACCACACATGCAATACGATGAGGCAGATAATAACCAGTGTCATCATCAGCCTGCAGCGAGAAGTGACCGAGCGTTTTGACGCTAAGGCGTCTGGTTTGCTGAGACTGGTGGCCAATTGGAAGTTTGTTGCTACTCTGCACACCATGTGTGACATTCTTCCACAACTGGCTATACTGTCAAAGAGTTTCCAGGTATGTTCTGTAGTATCATCTCATTGGAATCCGAAATTGTTTACGCACATGCACCATTCCCGATGTTTGCGCCCCAATTTTGTTTTAAGATGTATAAGCAATTATTGCAAAAGTGTAGTTGGACAAAGCATTTAAATTACGGTTGTTTTATTTACACGTCTTTTCTTTCCTGATGCGACCGGGAGACAATCTCAAAAACCTGGATGACGTCTTCATGAAAAATGCATGTCCGGAAATGGGCCTCAAAACTCCAACCCAGCAGGAGAAAGAAGACTACAAACACAAAGTAAGTAGCTTAAAACTGAAAGACCCAATGCTGTTGATGGCCTTAGCGTACCCCATTTGCATTTCCTCTCATTGTTTTACGGGTTAATTTCCAGGTCCACGATTCATTCATCAACACACTGGTGGAAAAAATATCAAAGGGCGGTTCCCGCAAACGGAGATCTTGGATGCTATGGCTGTGTTTGATGTTAATAAAATGCCCAAAAGCAGTGAAGATGCAGAAGTGACAGAGCACGGTATGGAGAGACTACAAGTAAGTATTGTGGGCTGTTTATTGTGTTCATATCGCAAAAGTATTGACTTAGTGTATGACAAAATCTGCAAGAAATTATTTCAAATAATTGACTCTAACTATGCCACATTTTAATTTGTTTTTCATTTTAGACGCTATTGGACCATTACGAGGAAGGCCTGCAGCTCTCCCAGGAGGATACAACCGCAGAGTGGGTGTCCCTAAGAACGAACATCACCAACAACCCAGGTAACTTCGGAGCCAACGTTAGGGAAACTCTGCAGCATCTGCATTCTTCAAAGATATACCCAAACTTGGCAAAAATAGCCTCAGCAGCTTTGGTGATTCCCGTATCAACTGCAGGTGAGTATTAACAACCGGGAGGGAGGCCATATTGTCTTCGCGTTCCATTTCAGCTATGATTTTCCAAGAAATTTATTTATTTATTTTCTTCTGATCCGTCTCACTCCTTATCCGTATCGTATCGTTCATCTTGTGATTTAAATGTCGTTTCTTTCAGACTGTGAGCGGGGATTCAGTAAAGTGAAAAGGATCAAAACCCGCCTCCGTAACCGCCTCAGCCAGCAAACCCTCAACAGCCTGATGATGATGGCGGTAGAAGGGCCACCCGTCAGCGAGTACCCCTACGAGAGAGCATGTCAGAAGTGGGCAGCTATCAGAAATCGGAAAATCTTGTTACGTTTTCCAGAAGAAGACCTCGCAGAACCGGTGGTGGACATCAACTATTTCGATGAAGATCCGGAGGATGCCCTCAAGTGACTGATCAGCTGAGATTAAGTAGGGGATAGGGGCCGGGCAGAAACGGGGTTGGGGCTGAGGACACGGGCGAGAATATCATGAGTACAATAGTAGGTGACTGATTGATCGGTTAAGTTTTGAATATTTCATAATTGTTGGGTTTACTGTTGTTAAGGTCTACTGTAAACATAAAACATAAGTAGTCAACAGAACATCAAAAAATAAACAACAAACCTTTTCGATGATCCATGTTTCTTGTGAGTCATTACTTTTTAAATTGTGTACAAAGTAAACTCTGAAGTTGACTGACGAACACGGCGCATTTTTCCATTGGCTGAGTGTACAGTTTTATGAAGTTTTCTATTGGCTATAAATAGCCGTACATCGGAACGAATTGTTCACAATAGCAAAATGCACCGGCGTCTTTTGCTGACCAGAAATCCCACACATTGGCTGAATCAGTGTACAGTCGCGTGTAATGAAATGTTCCTAGCCAATAGCAAAGTTCGTTATACTAGGCAAAACGTGCCAGCGTATGGCTGTCTGTTTGGTGCGTGCGCCCGTCTGCTGCCTTTCTGATGACCCGAAAAATGTTGCAAAGTTGAGCAGGTACAGTGTATGTGCCGCTGTGTTTGTGTAAGACTGCCAGTCTTTAATAGCCGAAATGACAAGGCGATCCAAAATCATTGTAAAGCCGACCTTTTTTAATCGCTTTACCGTCGTGTTTTAACCGTTTCGTGTGGGGAGCTTTGGTGCCAGATTAACTTGATCAATTTATAAAACAAACTGACCGAAGCCATCCCGGCCAGCCGCCTCTTGTGATGGTATCGGCGAGGACCTAAACCTCCGGGGGCCCCCATACAGTCAATATTATGGTGGCCATGATTTGCATTCACGTCCGATAATGTCGTCATATACATGTACCATCGGGCGCCATTTTGATGACGTCATATACCATCAGGCGCCATTTTGATTACGTTATGCCGCACTCCTAAAAAAAAAGTCTGTGGAGAACATTGTTTTCCCCCCATGGGTTAACACAGCATGTATTTCTAGAGAGAGGGAGAAGGTTGGCAACAGTATACGGAATACCATGGCCTTTCACATGCTCAATAACCACTCAGGATTTACGTTTCAATACAATGCTATAAAATTCATGTTATAAAAAATACTAAAGGCATGTGCTACTCAAATAGAAAAGTTCCATACACATTTGAAAAGGTTCAAAGTTTTTAGAAAAGAAGGAAAATTTGTGCCAACCTAGTTTAATGTTTTGTTATACTCGAGGCTGCCAACACAAAATGGCAGTTATTGATTGTAAACAAAAGACATGACTATGTTTTTCAATTTGTCTTCATGTGTATTATGAGAGTAAAAGCTTGTGCAAGTTACCCTTTGTACTAACCCATTGTCATAATTATTCCTAACAAAAAAGGTCGCCGAAAGAAAAGTGTGCGGAGATTATTCACCAATAAGGATGACAAGCCGGAAAGGTTTGTGCTATAAGTAGCCTACATGTAGGCATAGATCCTTGGCATTAGTTTTTCCGAGAAGAATGCTAATTATATTTCAAAGAAGCTCACATTTTCTTACTTACTTTTTACCTTTTCCTTTTGGAAAAACTCTAAATGGAGCATCATCATCCGGAAACTTCACCCCTCGTGAAAAACTTTAACTTCCTTTTTATAGCCCAAACAGAATGACCTTATTGTTGCAGGCACGATTGTAATGGACCCTTCCCATAGAATATGCTGATTACATTCACGCATGCATAAAGACACTATTGGTTGGCAAACTCCATAGAGTTGTGCACAAGAAGAGAGACGCACAAACGCGTGTGCGTCACGCCACTACACCAGCTCCACACAAAAAGACGCGGTGCTCTCTCATTATGTTTTCACCCAAAATCATTGTGCGCACGCGCAATGCGTAGTTGACATATTATGGGAAGGGTCTATACAGTTCAGAAATCTTAACTTTTTATATTTATCGTTACACAATCATGATTTTTTTCTGAATTAGGTTGGAAATGGAACTTAATTTTGAAAGTCCTTCCATCCAAACTTAGACAACGCTTCTTTAAGCTATAAACTAGCTCTGAGTAATCATAGATTCAATTAAACGACAGATATCTATACTTTGATGTTATGGTTAATCTGACGACTTCCGAGTATTCATAAGACCGTTGTACAAGTCGTACAAGTGTTAACAGTTGGATAACACCATTTCAATATTCGTTTAATGCAATAAAAGGAAAGGCAGGTCATATAGCAAAGATAGTCTAGCAACACCCTTAGCTGTTGGAAACCAGGAAAATGAGGTGAGTAAAAAAAAAGGGGAAAACTGATGTCCTCCCACGGGTCCCAGCATGGTAACAGATTTTGCCTTGATTATGCAGAACTTACATATTTTTCTCGTTTTCAAACATTCCCGTTGTGAGAACAGAAATATGGGAAAAACAATGAATTTCAGTATGCAACAAGAAAAAAAACCCCACAAAGCTTACACATAGAGTTTCATGCAGTGGCCTTTAAAAAATCTCATTGTGTTGAATTTCTAATAAATGGGGTCATCTGTACATTGTGTTCACCGCATGACAATGAGAACACAAGAAGGTTGTTTTTACACATATTCAATTAATTACGATGTGCTTTTCTGTTTTGCAGGAAGAAGTATGCTATGGGTGCAAGTCATTCAAATTACGTGGAAAAACATTAAAGTTGTGCATTAATCACCAACAAAGAAAAGCATATCATCAACAAACCTACAAGCCCCCATCAAATGAACATGAACAAAGAAAAGACGCTAGTCTTGAAAAAATGATGGAGAAATCAGAAGAACTATTGTTGTCGTACAACAGGCAACTGTTGCGAGTTGCAGATATGAAGAAGGATAGCAAGGCGGTACTGGATCGACTGATGGACGAAAAATCAAAGAAAAAAGAGGCAATTCAGGAAAACAAAGAGCTGACTTCTTGTTCAATGAAGTAAGGTCTTTGGATAAGAAGAATGCAAAGAGAGCCATTGCCAGAAGAGATAAATTGCTTGAAAGGAAAGATGAGGAGCTTTAAGAACAAGAAAACAGTATGAGGCTTGAAGAAGTAAACAAGGAACTAGAAGAAAAGCTTGAGAAAATCAACACAGAGATGGAAAGAGTCAAAAAAGACTTCATGATAAGGTATACTACTATATGAAGAAATCTTAGGCGGTTTCAATTCCTCATGCAACTACTACAGCAAATTACATTGAAAATATAAAATCACTCCAAGTTGCGAACGATGAGCTGCAAAGCCATTTTTTTTAATGAAGAGATTGGTCAAAATGATGAAATTTGTACATTTCAAAATGGACGATACACGGAAGAAGTGAGGCTTGTGTGTTATGAACTTTTGTCCCATGGATTCGGCAGCAACCACGTATCTGATGTCATCCATTAAGTTTTAAAGACACTAGCTGAAATAGATGTGGGTCGACTGCCTAAACCAACACTTGTGAAATACATGACAACACAGTCAGAGTTACTTGCTAAAGCAGCAGCAGTGTCTGCAATTGAATCATCTGAAGGGTTTACAACCCTGCATAGTGATGGGACTTCATGCCAAACCAAGGAATGCGAAAGAAGTATGTCAACTATCTAGTCTCAACAAGCAGTGGCACTGTTGCAACTGGTTTACAAGACCATCATTCTGCAGATGCAGCGGCACAGCTGGAGGGGACAAAAACCATGTTTGCATACTTGCCAGATATTCACAAGGGTAATCAGGCCAGAAAGGGGACATGCATCAATGAGTTAGTTTATAAGAACAAATATCTCATGCAAGATCGTTCAAGTGTAAGCCAAACAAAGGAATAGTTGTGTTTCTGGTTACCCGACCATCTCTAGAAAATCACACAGACACTGTATCTTTTTATTCCGTGGGGTGTGTGTGTACTCACGTCTTTTACGATCGTTTACAATAGGGAAAATATACAGCGCCCCCTCACAGTGATCGCGCTCGCATGCGATTGGCTAGCGATGTCAGTTGGTGACGTCATGTTTTTGAAGCCTATTTCTGGTGACGCTGTATATAAAACAAAAACCGTGGTTGGCCAAAAAGTACGATCGCGAGCGAAAAAAAATGTATTATCGCCATTTTATTCCAAGCAATCACAAGATCAAACATTTAGCTTTCCTTTGGTATATATTTCACATTGGTTTATTGAGCAAAATCTCAAATACTTTTGCGCCCGTAACAAGCCTCAGTCGGCAGGTTCGGGAATAATGGCCGCGTGCGTGAAGCGGACACGTGTACTCCCTGTTGACCGTCTTCGTCGCCGATCACACAGTAGACCCCGGTGCCGTGCGCTTGCTGCGCCGGTGGTAGGCATGGACATGCGTACGAATGTATGAATGGTGTGCGGTTAACATTCTGAAATAATCGGTAACAACTTTTCGTTCTGATTTTTCAAGTATTAGAGGTTGACATATAATTGGAAAAAAGTAATCATTAGAATAGAAATGTTACTCATTAATGAATATATAGTTAAACTTTCCTACTAATTTACTATCTCGGGTGATTTAAGGCCGGCCAAGGGGTGTTTCGACTACTTTGAACTCAAATTTAGAAATACCTACCCCCTAGTCCTCTCTGTCAGTCCTACTTTTTTTTCATTTATTTCTAATCTATTGTTTCAATAAATTATTTTTGAATTAATGCAATTTCTTGGTTTTATTGAAAGGGCGTATTATTTATAATTAAAATAAACTGTTAGTGTTATGACAACTTTGAAAGCTGGAAAGGGTTGCATAGTTTGTTGAAGTTTGAACTCAGATTTTGAAACCTAGGCTAGGTATTTTTTCATTATTAATATTAGTTAGGGCCTAATTATTTTTTTTTGGTTTGAAAATTTTGATCAACCGATTAATTCAAATCATGTCAATTGATTGTTTGAATTACCACAATTCTTTGATGTTTATGATGGGTATTTATAAACAAAGAAACTACTTTTATTGAAGTTTTGATATGTGTAAAGGTATTTAGGTAGTTAGGGCGCTATTTCTAATCATAATGAAAAGAAACATGTCATCACAACGGAAAAAATAACCAGATTAAATTCTCCTAATGATATTTACATCCTGAAAAAATTGTATTGTACACATATTTTTTTGTTTATGGAGGATCTAGAAGGAACAGGCTGGAAAAGGCAAGGATATAAGTTTCTGCAATATCTATCCTGTGGTTTTAATTGAACAATTACAAAATCCTTTTCTCATCAAAATTTAAAAGAAAGAAACAGGCCTTCATTTTTAAGGAGTGCGATCGCGCTCGCGCTCCTCCGCGCTCCTTAAATTTTTTAAGGAGAGCAAAAAAAAGCGCTCCTTACAATTTCAACAAGAGCATTTTTTTTCAAAACGCTAATTGTTGAAAAAAGTAAGTGGCTTGAGTCTCAGAGTTGGAGGTGGCAACATCTAAAGAACTCACGCTTTTCTTTTTTGTTTCCCCTCGATTGTTGAAAATAAGCTAGCTGCTGCTTGATGTTGTTAATTGAAAGTGGTAAACGAGCCCTATTCAAGTACATGTATGTTTTGACTGAGTGTGCGTGCCCGCATGCCTGATGTTTACCGCAGCCGGTCACACAAACGGAACTGAGTGGGGCACGCGAGCGGGTCTTAGAATATCACACAGGCGGCAAGAGCTCGGATTTCGGATTCACATTTACCTAAGCTGTGGCGCAGTGGGTGTTTGAGGAATTGCCTTTTATTTAGCGTGACGTCCGACAACCTAAGACTAGAGCAAGGGAAACAATCATATCGCGCACGACGCCGCGCTGTGATCCACATTCCCCCACACATGATGGGTCGATGGAAGCAGCATCGGTAGGGTTCGAAATTAGCGGTCGCCAAATGCGAGTGAAAACAGCGGCGTGCGAGTCAAAACCCTTCCCTTAGTAGCCCGCCAGGCTAGTCAAAAAATTGGTCCTTTTCACAATAAATGAGGGGTACAGTTGTAAAATCCCAAAGAGAGATTATTTTTAAGTTCATAAAATGGTTTAGCAAGTCTTGATATTTGCTAGATTTAATGTGACCGCGATCGCGATCGTTCAATTCATAGTAAACACGCACGCACTTCCCTTAACCACATGGTAGTGAGTAGCCAACGTTCGCCCGCACGCACACAACACATGGTAGTATTATTGTTCAGTACAACAGCAGGTCCAAAGTCCATCCTAACCAACATTCCGCACGCTGTGATTGGCCCGTCAATAAATTCATATTCATAAGGAAGCTTGGCTAGCCTCCAACTCCATACACGTTCACGAGTCGAGTAAAGAATTGCTGCACAACGCGGCGCACGCCCGTGGATTCTGTACTATACACAGCGTTGGGTTCAGGCTATTCAAGCATCGACAACTTTTGCCGATAGAGGGCGTTGCAGGGCAAAGTTCATTGAATTTTTTCTCAATGTGCGTCGTCGATCGATCGTTAACACGAAGATTTCATTGCAAAAGAAGTTCTATAAAACCGATTCTCAAATTACAAATCCATGAAAATGGTTGTTGATGAAAACAAGTACTATTTAGGGCAGAAAATAGGGGATAAGATCGTAAAAAAAAATAATAAAAATCGTAAAGTTGGTTTTTTTTTTGTTTTTTTGACGCTACGAAAATTGTGTGCATTTTGCGGGCAACCAAAATTTAAGTTGTCTCTAGTGAAAAAAAAGTTAAGGGAATAGGCCTTTTTCATATTAAGTTTTGGAGCGTCTTATTCTTTAATTATAGACATTCTGAAAGTAGCCTTGGCCTGAAATTAAGCCTTAAAAAACACACAAATAAACCTGTGTCACAGGGTTAAATTTTCAACAATATTTAGGCATTTTAAAATTTGCTATACAAAATTTATGGACTGCTATGCAATATTTTGAGATTGCTATGCAAAAAAAAAATTGCATAGCAGTTTTGCTATGCAAAAGTTTGGGACCAAATCGTTCCCTGTAATTGATATACGCGCTCGGGATTGGTGAAGTATTTTTGTAATAGATAAAAATGCCAAAGAGTTGGGCAAATCACTCTCCTTAATTCATTGTTTTGATTTAAGGAGAGCGATTTTAAAATCGCTCTCCTTAATTCACCTTTTGATTTAAGGAGAGCGATGCACAGCTCTCCTCAGATTTATTAAAATGAAGGCCTGAAGAAACCAATAAATGAGAATGGTTTTACTTGATGAAATAATGTGAAATCTAACTAACTAGTCAAAGAATATTCATAAAGAAAAATGGTTAAGAATACATTTAAACTGTATGTTAAAAAATAATATTCAGAAAATGTGCAATTTGGTTTAAATGCTGCATGGACATGAATCAAAACCCTGTGTACTAAACCACGTGGAAACAGGTCAACTCGTACCCAGGTCAACTCGTACCCAAGTCAACTCGTACCCAAAATATTGTACCCAAGTCAACTCATACCCAAGTCAACTCGTACCCAGGTCAACTCGTACCCAGGTGAACTCGTACCCAAGTTAACTCGTACCCAAGTTAACTCGTACCCAGGTCAACTCGTACCCAAGTCAACTCGTACCCAAGTCAACTCGTACCGTCTAACGTACATTGTATGCCGAAACGGAGAGGTCCCGTGCGGCTTGATTTTATAAACGATTCGAAATGTTAGTCCCTTCTTACGAAAATTCGTTTTTAATGTTTGATGTTCATCTCGTTTCTGCTTAAAAATTCCGTGCGGCATGAATTTTTAAATGATGCGAAATGATGTTCTTCTCTCATTTCAAGTTACGAATTTCGTTTTTAATAATGTTTGATCTTCATCTCTTTTCTACTTAAAAAAAGACTTGATTAAAGACATTAAAGACATAAAAAGGGTTGATTTCTTTTAAATGTTTTACCGTAATATTCTTCCAAAGTTTTATTTAGTTCAGCCTGTGGCTGCCAATACATTTTCATTGTAATAAACCATTTCCATATCCATAATAAACCATAATAAACCATAAACGTTCATGTGTCCCTGGTGGGTTTTTTTCCTTAAAGGGTTCCCAAAAGAAAAATGACAGGCCTCATTTCCAGGGAATGGAAGGCATCCCAAAATTAAAAAGGGTTTTTGGCCTCTGAATTTCCCTGCATAATGGTGCTTTGTGAATTTGGGGGGAAGTTTCCCTTTTGTGCTTGGGTTAACAAGCACAATCTTTCTTCGCATCAGTCTCCCCGCCCGTCAATCCTCAGCCAGTCAATCAAAGAGTACGTCATCATAGCCGTCATGACCGCTCCATTTGAACTAAGCCGCCCACCACGCGATACAAGTTGATGCAGTTTTTGAGTCGGCGCTTAAAACGGAAAGGGTATCAATGCTGGTTTATTGTAATATACTGGAAATGTGATTGGCTGCAGGAAAAACCAAACAGAAACCTCCAAAATCCTATAAAAAGGTATGATAGAACAACAATTATCACTCTACATCAAGACAAGACATCGTCAAGTCAAGACTCAAGAGTTTCATCAAGCAGTGCAAGATTTCAAGCAAGATTTCAAGATTCAAGGTTTGCAGTTCAAGATTCAAGGTTCGACGTTCAAGATGGCACCAAGACATCCTTACATAGTATGCAGCACAAATGTTAAGCCAACACACCGTGCCTTCCAATGTGACCGATGTGAGATGTGGCAGCACCTAGAGTGTGACACCGGTTTTTCTGTACAAGAGTACAGGGAAATTGTAAGCAGGCCCTCCATTTTAGAAGTGTTTATCTGTATTACCTGTCAACGTCCCACGGCATCTTCATCTCCCCTCAGCCTTGCATCAAATGACCCTGAGCCAATGGAAGTATATGGGGAATTTAACATCACTGCAAGTTTCATCGTCCCCAGTGTTCCAGAGGAGGATCCTCTTCCCGATGCCCCCCTACCTGCCGCTGTTCAAGGCCTCAACGAGAACGACGCTACAACTTTCAAGGTAGTTAACGGAGGTAAGCAATACTAGTTGACAGCCACGGGTACAGCTACAATAAGAAGTGGAAAAAGAGTGGCTTTACTTCATCTCTCACCACCTGGCTCTGCAATGTCCGTAACAAATCCAAGAGGTGCAGGGTGTCTGTGTGCCAAAACGGCACACACTTCTCATTTGGTGTTCACCAGATCCACACCCATCCTGCCCGTCCTGGAGGAGACGTTGCAGTAGAAGTTACTGCTGCTGTGAAGAGGACTGCAAAGCTGGACGTCTTCCGGTCAGCTGGAGTCATCGTGGAGCAGGTCATCAGTGAATCCATCGCATCAGCCGGCGCCAGCTGTCCCAACCCATCGTCAAAGCCAACGGCCACCCGACCCAACGAATCTCCAATTTGAGTTGGCAACGGACTTCATTCCTGCCGTTTTTTTACAGAAGGACATTCGCGTTGGTGAAGCGAGACACCTCCTGTTCTTCACCGACGAGCAGCTTGCAGTATTGGACAAGGCAAAGAGTTGGTATTTGGACGGTACCTTTAAACTGGTTAAACGCCCGTTTAGCCAGTTGTTCTCCATCCAAGCCTTCATCAAGGGTGACTCCGGCGAACTCAAGCAGGTGCCTTTGGCGTTTGCTATGATGTCAAGACGCACCAAGCTGGACTACAAAAAGGTACAAACTTAGCCTAAGTTCTTTCTTTTTTTTACAAACTTAACAGAAAAGATTGTTTTTTCCTAAATCCAAATATTCAAAAAGTTTTAAAATAGAAAAATATTTGTTTGAATTTAATCGAATACATTCAAGATTTGAGTGCCAGGAGCTTGGGCTGCAAGTTCCGTACACAACCGACTTAGCCATCAACGACTACATCAGACAGTTGATGTCTCTACCCTTCCTCCCCTATGAACACATCCCCGAAGCATTCCAGAAGCTGCAGGAGCTAGCAGAACACAAGGCTCTAATCGACCTCTGCAACTACATTGCTGCCACCAGAGAACTGGTCGGTGTTCATGCGGAGCATCCGCACGAACAACGACGTGGAAGGGTGGCATCGGCGTTTGAATGGGAGAGCTGGGAGACACAGTGTACAACTGTACTCGGTGATCAAGCTGCTTCAGCAGGAAGCTTCCATGGTCACAGTGCAGGTGCGGCTGATCAAAGAGGCAAAACTTCTTTTCTTTTGCTTCTTCCTCTACCAACTGGAGGAGCCAAGAATATCCACCTGCAAGCACCTGACTGTCCCGCCGAAGTGACTGGCCCCCAAAGATCTTCAAGCTGTGGGACCTCTACCAACTGGGGGAGCCAAGAATATCCACCTGCAAGCACCTGACGGCAAGCCCAACTGCAAGCTCAAGCCCACCTGCTAGCCCAACTTCCATTGACAAACAAACCGGCTCTTCTCAGAGCCACCACATTTTCAAAAAAGAGATATTGAGCCTGTCTGATTTCTTTCAAATTCGAACTAATAAAATTTGCCTAATTATTCCGACAGAAAAAAAAACCCCAAATTAATTAAAACAACATTTCCCCCCTCAAAAAAAGTTATTTAAAAACTTTTTTAAAAAATCACCCCAAAAACAAAGTCATTATTGCGTCATTCGCTTAGTCTTGTTCATTACCTGCAACATTAAAATATAAGAGAACAAAATCATTGCAACAATGAATAGATACATGAACGACATATACGTTATGGAAAAAAATAAATTGGTACGAGTTGACTTGGGTAAAAATTGATTTTGGTACGAGTTGACTTGGGTACGAGTTAACCTGGGTACGAGTTGACTTGGGTACGAGTTAACCTGGGTACGAGTTAACCTGGGTACGAGTTAACCTGGGTACGAGTTCACCTGGGTACGAGTTCACCTGGGTACGAGTTCACCAGGGTACGAGTTGACTTGGGTACGAGTTGACTTGGGTACGAGATGACCCGAATTCAACCACGTCAAAGCATACTTGTGAGAAAATCCTCCTTGCAAGAATCCCTAAAATCTAAATAACAATGGAACTGGTAGGGGATTATAGTCATAAACACCAGCCATAAACTTGAAGAAACTGCACAACCCTATGAGTCTCATTAGGTATGCAGATCCCTATTTATAATAAACATCTTGAGGAAAAAGAGTTACAGGAAGGCACTATATGATCAATCAATGGGTCAGCACAAAATATACCCAAACCAAGAAAGAGTGAATAATTGTACACATATTGTTATTCTATTGTATGTTTTTATCTCCCCTGCAGGTTTGGCAAACTTTCTTCTGCCACCTTTTCTGGTTGCAACTGGCATTGTTCAAAGTACTGCTACTCTCACTAGGGCAGCCTCTCCTTGTTTGTCATACTTTTTCAAACTTTTAGAATAATAGACATTCTCTCTTGTTTTCATTAAGAGGGCTTTCAAAAAACTCATGATGTAGTGGAGTGCACTGTAAGTTCCTATTAATTTTTTATTTACTTATTTTTTCCCCCAATTTTTATATTTTTTATTTTACACTAAACTTTGTAATTATGTAATTTCTGTGAAACAAATTATGCTAACTTTCTGTGCCGCTCTTTCTAACAGTTTGAGATGGAAGATAAAGATTCCACATCAACAAATGTACATTATGCTAAAGGAAAAAGGTATGGACACAAAAGATATTATACTGGTGGTAAAAAAACAAAGAGAGGAATGTTTAGAATTAGCAAAAGGTGAACATATCACTTTTAAGGATGGGGACAAGATTTTGCTAGGTTGGGTTGTTGACAAGGTGGAAAATGGCCAGTTTATGGTACACTGTAGAAATCCAGCCCTTAAGACTGAAGGTACTAGCCGTACCTTTGTAGTTGAACGTACTGAGAATCCAGTGCCATTATGCGATTTACCTGCTGTTGAACCATTAGAAAGGGGGGCACATGTGTTGTTTGTATGGGACTTGGATGACGTTGTAGAGCTTAGACCAGCTGTGTTTCTCTGTAGAGACAGAGATCATGTATGGGTGAACCTGCCTGGAATTAATGCTGTGCGGACTGTGATAAGTGAAATATTTCACAGCCCATACGACATTGATATCGATGATGCGTCAACCCAAGAGGACCGTCATGCTGATGTCAATGTTGTTCACATGATAGTTGACTCCTATGAAACTGCTCTCAGAGAATCACAGCTGGTATTCCAAACAACACAAGCTAAGCTAATGAAAGCTGAGAAAGGACAGGGAGTGGTCAGACTCAAGTATGATACTCTCCTGGTAATGTACAGGAATGCACTCACTGCAATTAATGAGCTGCGAAAATCCCTCTTTCAATCTCAAAGCAAAAATCAAAAAAAGTCTGCCCGCATTCTCACTCTACTTGAGACTGTATCACAAATAAATGGGCAACTTAACCAACAACACATGAAAATTATTGAGAGAAACAGGGAAATATGTTTACTCAACAACAAAGTAAAAAAAAAAAGTCAAAAAAATAAAAACCTGCAACAAAAACTGGAATTAATTTCACAGGAAAAGGACGAATGGGAGAGGCTTGCTCAAAATTTTGAGAGGGAAATGAACAATGCCCAGTTGGAAAACCAGAGTCTTCAGAGTGAAAAGGACTGTCTGCTCATCAAACAGTCCATTCAGCTTGAGCAACGTTCCACCTCATCAGCTGGTCATAATGTGATTGTTGCACGACCAGCTGGGAGCAAAAGTAAGCCACACACCCTGGTTCCACTAACACTGCCGCAAGGCTCTGGTGCAGAGGCCTCCCCAAAAACCCTTAATAATAGAGCGAAAGAGCTCATGAAGGTAAGTTGAAATTTATAATAACACTTTAGCAATGCATATGGACTTCAGAGAGAAACATTTATTACAATTACAATTTAGATATGATTTAGAGTAATTGTATATGAATGAAGATGACGAAATGTGATGAAAAGGGAGAATTATTAAAAGTACAATTTACACTTTTTGACAGTTATTCTTCCTGCTTCTTTTGAAGTGTCTATGTTTTGAAAAACAAACATCTTCCAATACATGAATTGTATCCAAACCAAGTATACTTTTTATAATGTTGATATCAGTATTAACTCTCTGAAAAATATATTTTAAATTCCAAAGTAAATAGGTTTGTAACTTATATTTTGATAATTTATTGTTCTAAAAAATACAGGTCCTGGAGTTGATTTCTTCCCACCAACATCCCACTGAAGAGGACTTGATTTCTACACTCGCCAGCTTCTTCAAGCGGTATCCAACACTGGCTGTAGCAGCATACCACAAAGCTGAGTTGTCTGTGTATAAAGGTAAAGGCATAATATTGAGATCAAATGTGTACATGTACCTCATAGTTATCCTGTCAGTATTTTGTCTGATATTCAGAATTGCCCTTACAACGTTTGCTAAGGACATGGCTGGAACTGTTTAAGACCATTAGTCTTTGAATGACATTTTTGCGGGTTAGCCAAATGCATTTATTTATTTATTTATTTGATTTGACAAAACTTTCTCACTCCCTCAGAAGATGAAGATGTCAATTTGTGACTCACTTGTATACTTTGTACAGAACTCTCTCCAGGCGAGACATTAGATTTAAAGCTGCTGCTTCGTCTACCAATGAGGAAGTTACGTCTCCTGCGAACATTCTTGAAGAATAGTGGGATTGATATTCTTGCAAGTGACAAAAGATTGTACAGAGAGCTAGCAGGTAAGTCACACTGGAAAAAAACCTAAAGGATTTTCCCCCATTTAACACAGATCCCAATCTTTTGGTTAAACCAGATTTCTGGTTGTTTGTTACAAAATTATGTAATAATTTATTGGCCACCCTTTGAGTATAAAACACTTTATTTTCCACCTTGTGTCTTTTTGTTGAACAATGTGTCATTTATATTAAGGAAGAGTTGACAGGAGAGCCATCGAAATGTCCAAAATACTAAATCTAGGAGTTGCAACCCAGGGAAAAAAACAGAAACTAACGTTGCCAGTTCTGTTTTATATGGATGTCAAGAGTCTCCTCTAATCCAAAATGATATGGAAACCGTGTTACATCATCCCCCCCCCCCCCCAAAAAAAAAAAAAAAATAATAATAATAATAATTTATATGCTTCAATACATTTACAATCAAATTTTTCTCTCTGTAGGCCGCCGGGATGTCACAGACAACATCGAGATTGGAGAGATTTCTCTCCACAAAACACCATCCTAGACTGAGACCTCCAAGGTGCAGTTTGTCCGTGTACGCAGGCTGCAGTTTCACATTGAACAGTTGCTTGCCAAGAAACAAGAACGAGGAGATTTGTGGGACCACGAACACTTTCGCAATGAAATATGGATTAAGATTTTGGTAAGTATTATTTGTAATGTCATGCTGCAGCACATTTTAATCACTGTCTGTCTTGCTCCATCATAGTCAAAGGTATTGTCTAATTTGCATGCGTCAAAATACTGCTCATGCTTATCAGTCTTTCGGTCAATACGACCAGGGCACACTCCTGTTGCATAGTACAAAATATATAACATTGGTGACTGTTATGCATAAAACAAAGTAATCACGTCAAAATAAAAGCATTTTGAATTAAACTAGCTATGGCATTTTAAATTCATAAAATCACTTTAATTGCGAGCTAAACATATATTTGCATAAATTAATTTGACAACCCACATCAAAATGTGTATAAGAAACCTGTCCCCTTTTAAAATTTAAGATGTTTGGAGTGCAATATGTATTCAGACATTTTTTTTTTTTTTTTTGTGGGGGGGGGGGAGGGGAGGGGAGGGGAAGAAATCATGAAATTTAACATGATTCCATGAGATCTTCAATAACTGGTTAATTATTTTCTCTTATTGTTCAATTTATTTCCATAGCTCTGATGTTTTTTTCCCCTTTTGCCTATTAATTTCTTCCAGGGTGACAAAGGTGGTACCTCTACAAAGCTGGCCTTCCAGATTTGTAACTTTGAGGATGGCAACTCAGCTGACAATACAGATCTAGTTGCAATGTTCAATTTGCAACTGATTCGTACCCCAACATGGAAAAGGTTTTCTCCATTTTTAGGGAGGATGTTGTTAGTGTAACGCAGGAATTAATGTGAGCAGGGCTTTCCTGGTTAACTATATAACTATAACTGTTCGGGTGAACGTGTGCCGGAGCAGAGGGCGAGTGTAGACGTCAATGAATAAATGGTGGTACAACAAACAAACGTTTCGGCCAAACTTTAATAATAATTTATTTGACGGATATAACGATTGCAAATACACAGGTACAACAAATCTAGCTGGTAGATATACGAGAGGCGAGTCTCTGATGTATGGAGCCAGTCGGAGCACTCAAGAATGAGAGTCCGAACATGAACACTTTAAAAAGAGAATTTGGGGGGATGTTATATAGGGTTTCTGGAGGTTGGGTGTATCTAGATTTAGCAATGATGTCACAGAGAAAATACATAAGATCAGTGACATCATTTGAATATAATAAGTTTGGATGAGGTAATGGTCAGCAGGGGAGTAATGGTCAGTGCCTTGGGGAACCTTGGGGTTATAGCCTAGGAATGTGTGTGGTGTGTTTTACAAGATAAAGGAGTGAGCTTTGAAGTGAAATAGACCACCTGTCGACAATGTTATGATTACAGGGGATAGGGGGAATGGTGAATTTAGTGCCAGAAAAATGAGCCTTACATTAGCATGCAACAAAAATCACAAGTGAGGGTTGGTGAGGATTCCAAAGTCTGCCGAATTTTCCTTTCGGGGGATTACGAATTCCTTACCAAGATCCTTGGGCATATGGGGCCTAATTCATCCTATCCATGCCTGTGGTGCTATCTCCCACTGCAGGCACTAAATGCTGGGGGTCCAACACATGCTCCAAAATTGCGTCAAGATGATGGGCAGTATGAGGACAATCCCAACTGGTTCAGCAAACGTCAGCCGGAAGAGTTAGTACAAGATCTGGCTGACAATAAAGCTGATCCCAGGAGAGGAGGAGACACCAAGGCCAATGGTCCTTACTATCATTCTTTGGCCTTGGACCCCATACTGCCAATCATCCACGACATGAGCCACGTTGTTCCCCCAATTTTGCATATCATGTTGGGCCTAGTTGTCCGTTTTTATCGATCTCTAGAGAACCTGTGTAGGAAAAGTGACCAAAGCACACTGGGGGAGAGAGATGAAGGGTTAAATGATAGATGGGAAGAGATGTCTGTTGAAGTAGATGAATGTGAAATAGAGTTTAGCATGTCTTCTGATGAACAAAAGTACCAAGAACGCCTGCTAGCTGGGTTTCAAAAGGTTAAAGAAGGTAAGCGAGGAAAGGGAGCCAGTGACCCCTGTGCATTACCAGCCTATGCACTTTCTGTCATTTCTTACAATGAAGGTGATGTACAGTGGGTCCAGTGCGATGTTTGTGGGATTGATGATGAAAGTGGATGGTATCATACTGAATGTGTTGGACTGAAGGATGTGAATGTAAACACTGTCAGGTTCGAGTGCCCAGTGTGCAAAGGGGAGGTGGTGACTGTTGATGATGTTGTGGAGAAACAAAGGTTGGTCACTGAAAGACACAAGGAAATGGTCTCTGAACTTAAGAAAAGGAGAGACAGCGGGAAGAAGTTGGAGGCCATTTACCTTGAAGTTAAATCCCACATGGGTCCTCTAGAGAAAGAACTTGGGCGCATTTTGGAGGATGACCTCAAGATAAAGAAGCAAGCCTACCACTCCCAGTGTTTTGTAGGGAATCACTGCCAGATAATTCTCAGAAATTCTGATAAATTACTTGTAGTTTTGGAAGGTTTTCCACAGCATGAGCAGTTCAAAGAGCTCTTTTCCAGACTGCAAGAAAATGTTTTCTTTCTCGAGAAGCTGTTTCCTGACAGACAAGGAAGTGGCAGTGCTTTCCTCAAAGTGCTGGGATTTCGGGGAATGGTTCCCGCGAGTTTTCCCTGAGGAAAGGATTCCTCCAAAACTGCACATGCTAATTTGCCATGTTCCTGAGTGTGCTGCTGCATGGAACACTGTCGGCATGCTTGGGGAACATGGCATTGAAAGCATCCGTACCCAGGTCAATGCTGATGTACGGATATATGGTAATGTGAGAGACAACAAAGAGAGGATGAAGCTTATCTTCGCCCATCATGGACAGTGACTACTTTCTGACAAAAAGCACCTAAATACTTCCAAAAGAAAGTGTGTCAAGGATGGCTGTAATGGGCGATATAAGATGATAAACAACGTCAAAACATGTCAAAAATGTTTCTCTTGTGAATAAATCAGAATGCAAAACATGCATTACCAATATTAATACAAAATATAGAGACTGAAAAAATATGTTAAGAAAAGGAAACGAATTGTGGTTTTCTATTGCAATTTAACTTTTAGAATTATAGAAAGGTGCACGGCAGTTTGACATTTCGCTAAATTGAATACCTTTAAATGTGCAAAGACATTGGAAATGCATTTTTCTTTAGGTTTATCCTCTCTTTGTGACATCTTGATCATCCCCATATCTAGGCCCTCATGATTTTCATTTTTTCCTCATTTACAATTATGTCAGTGCCATTAAAGAGTACGGGTATTATTAACATTCTTACATTATTGATCTCTATGCAATGCAATAACTCAAGAACATATGTTGTGAAGTTCAAGTGTTTCTTGATAACACAACTTTTGATATTTAACTCAGTACATGAAGTACTGAGATGCCATGAAGTGTTTTTTTGATAACACAACTTTTGATATTTAACTCAGTACATGAAGTACTGAGATGCCATGAAGTGTTTTTTTGATAACACAACTTTTGATATTTAACTCAGTGCATGAAGTATTGAGATGCCAACGTGTTTATTATAACACAACTTTTGATATTTAACTCAGTACATGGAGTACTGAGATGCCAAAGTGTTTTTTTTGATAACACAACTTTTGATATTTAACTCAGTGCATGAAGTACTGAGATGCCAAAGTGTTTTTTTGATAACACAACTTTTGATATTTAACTCAGTGCATGAAGTATTGAGATGCCTAAGTGTTTATTATAACACAACTTTTGATATTTAACTCAGTACATGAAGTACTGAAATGCCAAAGTGTTTTTTGATAACTTTTGATATTTAACTCGATACATGAAGTACTGAGATGCAAAAGTGTTTTTTTGATAACACAACTTTTGATATTTAACTCAGTGCATGAAGTATTGAGATGCCTAAGTGTTTATTATAACACAACTTTTGATATTTAACTCAGTACATGAAGTACTGAGATGCCAAAATGTATTTTGATAACTTTTGATATTTAACTTGGTACATGAAGTACTGAGATGCCAAAATGTTTTTTGATAACTTTTGATATTTAACTCAGTGCATGAAGTACTGAGATGCCAAAGTGTTTTTTGATAACTTTTGATATTTAACTCGGTACATGAAGTACTGAGATGCCAAAGTGTTTTTTGATAACTTTTGATATTTAACTCGGTACATGAAGTACTGAGATGCCAAAGTGTTTTTTTGATAACACAACTTTTGATATTTAACTCAGTGCAAGAAGTATTGAGATGCCTAAGTGTTTATTATAACACAACTTTTGATATTTAACTCAGTACATGAAGTACTGAAATGCCAAAGTGTTTTTTGATAACTTTTGATATTTAACTCGATACATGAAGTACTGAGATGCCAAAGTGTTTTTTTGATAACACATCTTTTGATATTTAACTCAGTGCATGAAGTATTGAGATGCCAAAGTGTTGTTTTTGTTTTGATAACATAATTTTTGATATTTAACTCAGTGCATGAAGTACTGAGATGCCAAAGTGTTTTTTGATAACTTTTGATATTTAACTCGGTACATGAAGTACTGAGATGCCAAAGTGTTTTTTGATAACTTTTGATATTTAACTCAGTGCATGAAGTACTGAGATGCCAAAGTGTTTATTATAACACAACTTTTGATATTTAACTCGGTACATGAAGTACTGAGATGCCAAAGTGGTTTTTTTTTGATAACACATCTTTTGATATTTAACTCAGTGCATGAAGTACTGAGATGCCAAAGTGTTTTTTTTTTTTTGATAACATAATTTTTGATATTTAACTCGGTGCATGAAGTACTGAGATGCCAAAGTGTTTTGTTTTTTTTAAAACAAGTTTTGTTATTAACTCAGTACATGAAGTACTGAGATGCACTAGTGTTATTTTATAATATTGTATGAAAAGCTTATATGCGATGCCAAAGTGACTTAATAGTTTTTCAATTTTTTGTTTTCAACATGCCATTTGCCGTGCTGTATCTGTCCAGGGACAGCAAAAAAAGTAATCCAAAGAAATTTGCAATGTTTTAGCCTTAATCTTCAATTTAGCAGTGCCAGTCTAAGTTTAGAAACTGTGTGCTAAATAATGCAAAGGAACATGTGTGGTTTCTTGCCATCACAAGGAAGAGAGTTTTATCTCTAAAATTGTGCATTCAAAGTTTGTATTAATATATTTTTTTATGTACATGTATTTTGTATGTTTTATTTATCTTCAACTCAGGATATACCACACTCTACATATATCTATGCTAATTCCAGCAAAGGTTTAAGTCAAGAAGCAGTATTTTATGTGAATGTACAAAAAAACATGGTTCGCAGCTGATGGTTCATGCATGAAATATGATCATTTACACCATATTTAATTTTTTGTGCTAATATAATGTTTATTTAGTTGTATCAAAATTACTTATGTATACACCTTTCTTGTAAAATGATAAACATCTGTGTACAAGAAATGGACCAGCAATACGTATTCAGCTTAATGTTAATATTTTGATGTGTTAATGTGTTTTAAAATTGTTTGATGTTGAAAATAACACCATGAAGAAGTAACATGGAAAAACTCAATTCTTTGCTTTTGCTTTTATTTTGTTATTATCCACTTTCTGTTTGATGTCTTATTTTAACATTTTAATAGCTTGCAAATACAAATAATAGTGCATGATGTACTCCTATTCTCATGACCTTAAAACCCTTGAAGTTGATCTGTTCCTCTTTCATACAAACATACAATTCAATTGTCTCAGTAGGAAATCAGGGGAACACTGTTGAACCATTATTGAACATGTACATATACACTGTGTGTTGTGCATACAGTATGTGTCTACTGTGTGCAGTGGTGCTGTGTGTACCTGTGCAAATGACCTTGGTAAATATAGGGTGTTACATAATACTGGCTAGTAAAGTCAACATCTTAGTGGGTTTAAGACCTCTGTCTTGAAGAGCTTATGGTCTGCTCTGATTGGTTTATTAATTGGATTGGCCCTCTTTCAACTCTTGGTGGCACTAAGAAAAAATTCTCTTTGTAAAACCTGTGTACTGTGTGTGCCGCATGTACATGTAAGCCTCGTGTAGTCGTTTTCAGCATGGCGGCACAGCTGGGGACAGGGGGAGTCTTCTCGTTGACGTGGGATAAAAGTTCCCACAAGGCCGCTACAAACATGATGAGATCTCTACAACTAGAATCAACAATACAATCTGCATTCACACTAGGACACCCAGAAACAACAGACAAAATGCAAGCCTTCGCAAGCACTTCAACCAACTTAACAAACAAATCAATGTAGACTTGATACTCACCTTCAGAGACATTTTCAGGAGAATGATGGACTCTGATGCTGCAAGGGATCTAGCATGGTGTTACCACAAACCTCACATATTATATTTATTCATTTACTTTTACATAAAAACAGCAATAAAAACATGTTGGTGTTATTTGTCTTTGAAAGAAAGGTGACATGTTCTTGTGTTTGTATTTGTACTAAAACCATCCAATTTCTACTGGTGTTAAGTCCGATACATGCATTCACAAACCATCAAATCAGTGAATAGACAGTGCTGATAGGTACTATTGACATTTACAACAACAAATTTGACATGGTCAGTCTTTCAATTGAGCACGCAAAATAAAAAAATATCGGATATTAGCCTACCCTAATTTTCGGAGCCATAAAAACTTTAAGCAAAAACAAAAAGTTATTGCCTACCTACCTACCCTATTCCCCTGCCACAGTGTCATAGGAAACACAGGTATTCTTTTCGGCATAATAAAACTTTGGACAGGAGTTTGAAACCTGGAGGGAGTCAGTTTTGCCAGCAGTAGTTGAAAATTGGGAAGACTTGGATGTACAAGCCAGAGAAAATATGGCCACGGTAAATGATGCCTACTGCTTGGTTCATCCTATTCTAACATGCCAGGAAGTTGCAGATAAAGCCATCCATGAATGGGAAAAGATTGAAGTAGGGGATGACAAAATTGGTCATGAGAAGGCAACGCATTGGAACAGGAAAGACTCGGCTACCTTTTGCGCTGTGTGTTCAATTTGCAAGGCATTTGGAAGTGAAGCTGATGAAGCAGCAGGTCACCCAAATCAATTCCAGGGTTTTTTAGGAGACAAAAGATGCCAACTGCCAACTGAAAGGATTTCGCGGTAACCTTTTTAACTCGCCATTTGTCAACTCAACAGCAGCGATGGATCTGCTAGAAACACAAATAAAAACACCATACATGAGGCTCACAGAAAGCAACATTTTTATGGTTGAGGGATCAACTCACTGAATGGAGCAGCGACCCAAGTCCTCTTTTGAACGGAACAGCCATTTCATTTCCAGAATTTCCTCCCCATCATGACAGGATGTACGAGAAGTTGTTTGAAGAAGTACCACATGAAATTGAACATGGGACAGCTTACCAGATTGTTGGCATTCTAACTGCATCTTTACTAAGTGTTGTTGAGAAACAACTTGCTGATCATCTCCCGGGAGGTAAATTTTTTGACCCCCCACAACAGCTACATGAGGAAATTAGCACCACACCTCTAGACAATCTTTGTACAGAGCACCTGTTTGCCACACTTGAACAACTTCAGAAGCGCATGCCTAATGCCAATACCATCTCAATGGAAGGTATCATCCTGTGGACCCAAAACAAAACAAAACAATATCTAGATGGTCTCACCTCAGAGGAAAAGTCCCAACTCATGACTAAGGCTAGACAGCGAGCTCTCATAATCTTAAAGGAAAGAAAACATCAAAGCTCACTACAGAGAAATGCAACTAGAGAAAGAACGCGAAAAACACAAGAAATTAGCTCGAGCAGCAGAAATAAAGGATAACATAGTGGAGTCAATTATGGTTGATGGGGGACCATGTAAGCTCGAGAAAGATGTAGCGGACAGACTAGCAAATCTTCAACCTAAACAACATAGAGAACTTCAAAACAGTACACCAATTTCAAGGGCTTGATAAGAGTCTCTTCCATCAGCAAACAAAGGGGAAAAAACTGTCCGTTGAAAATCTCAAAGATAACCTTATTAAAGTATTACAATACAGTGAAACTTTGTCATCATCACCAGATAATACTCAAAATATGCACAAAGAAACACAAGAAGATAAAGCAGAGAAACTCAATCATCTGAAGCGCAAATATCTCGATAAAGCATTCGACAATTCTGAGAAGGCTAAGCACTCCAAGTCTAGAAAAAAGACAACCAATCTTTCCCTTCAGATATAATTGGGCAAAGGATCAGACATCTTTGGACATTAAACGGAAAACTACAACAATGAAGGCTACAACAATATGAATATTTAATATGAATATTTTCAACGGACAATGCAAAAACAAAAGGGAAATTTTGTGCAATGGACAAACTTTGTCGATTAATTCTTTTAAATTTGACTTTAATAAAGACAAAATTATGATAAATTTGTGGAGAAATGTCTCCATATTTATTAAATAAGTAATTATTTAATAAGCCCGTGTTATTTTTAGCTTTTGATTTACGTAGACTAAAAAATGCCACTTTGTAGCAAAATTGCTTTTAAAATATTTTAACCTGAAAATTGCGTAATTTTTGCTAATTAGCAAAACTTGACAGCGCCAAAGGCCTTGATGTTGGCTCTGCCTACAGGACCGACAAATCAGCTCGCAAGTCCATTTCATTTCATAGCAGAGGTGAGTTTTTATGATCAATCACTATTATTTAGGCCTCAAATTAATTTGTGTTTTACCATGAATGATTCGATCAGAGTAATCGTTCAGACCAGCGTTGTAGCCACGGTGGGCGGCGCTGGGCGGGCCCGCGCAGCACTGACAATTTCCGCCCGGCACTCAGAGCTGAAAAATAGACTGCCGCCCACCACAAAATTTCCCCAGAAATTAATACAAAATGAAAAGTACTGCAGATATTGATCACATTACTAGATTAAAATGTCATGTGTTTTCCGTGTTTTGTAATTTTAAACGCAGATTGTATTTCTTTAGAGCAGGAAATTCGAGCGATAAAAATACGAACGTGTTCACACGTAACTTGTCTCTTGCATGTCTTGTGTTTTCTTCGTGAATAATGTGCCTGACGTTTTTAACAACAAAGGCTAGGCGTCCATACAGTGCGCTGGTACACTGTTATGTACATGTATGTACATGAACATGTGGTGGACCAGCGCGCGTGGTGGACCGTAGAGTGCACTAAGAGTCTAGTCGTGGGTCTCACGGGGACTTCACGCATTACATGTACACACAAACTGTACAGTTTATCGTTTAACGGAATCGCCACACAACAGTACGACGGCCTGTGTTAAGTCTAGTGTACCAGTTTGCGTATCCCGGATGTAGGCATGTAAACATGTAAACACGTTCGTCGTTCGTGGTTCACTTGTGTTGACAGCGCGCTGGAAATTTTAAGAATGGCTTCGCAACGTAAACTTGACGACTTCTTTGGAAAACGGAAAAGATTGGAGGATGATAGTAATATCTCTGGTATAGTTTCAGTTAGTACTGAAACTGTACCAGAGACTATCGAGCCGGTTACTCCACCTTCAACTTCATCGCGGGATACAAGTAAACAGCAGAAATGCGCCTTAGCTTTTGACGTGAAGTGGAAAGTAAAACGGCCTTGGTTAACATGTGTTCCTGGTTCCAGCATGTTCTGCCTGTTTTGCCAACAATATGACAAGAGACCCTTTATTTTTTCACAAATGCATCACCTTTCTTCAATAATTATTTTTTATTAATATATTTTTAAATTATATTTTAAAATTGTGATTCCTGAATGATACAGGAAATGCAAAATCAGTCATTTGAATGTTAATATTTAGCCCTGGAAACAGGAACTTCTGAATGTGCTGCCACTTGAACCCCCATAGAGGCGTTGCTCATGCCCTTTATTCGCGTGGACGTGACACGCTGCTCGCCATCTCTGGCCAAATTTCAATTCAGCTGCCCACCACTAAAAATGCCCTAGCTACAACGCTGGTTCAGACGTTTTCGTTTTTATCTCAGGACTCGGGCAATAAAATTTGTATAAAATGACCAGGTCAGTTTAACCGAGCCGAAAAGTCCAGTGCGAATGTGATCTGGGTAAAAGCCGTCCCGGTAAAAAGCCACATCCGGTCCCCGACCCGTCGCGCCACACGTGATCGTGAGCTGACACTTAGGTATTCACAAATCCAACGCACATGTAATTTACATGGACGGAAGCTCGGTTGCACTCTCGCTGTCATGCACCCCGGTCAAAGGTCCTGGCAATAGCGCCCTCTTGTGTCTGTCCTAAGCTAGTCGGCTAGTTTCACCGGTCGTGTCGGTTAGTTTACCCACGTCCTTAATCCGGATGCGGAGTGCGGATGCTGGTAAGTTTCACCAATTGGAATGTTAACCACAGTCTCGGTAAAATATTAATCCAATGCAAACATGGCTTTAGCCTTACCACACACTATGTTTGTTAAGTACATGTGAGTCACTGCCTGTAAGAATGTACCAAATTAGGGGGGGTGTGATTCATGGGTTCTCAGATCTTCTTCTAAAAAATCAGAGTGATACACCTTAATACCAAACTAATATATCCAAAATTTTAGCTTACAGACTCTTTCGGTTTTGGAGTAAAAAAAGTTTCAGCCAAAAAACCCTCGTGAAACGACAAGTACATTCCTAGAAAACGCAAAAATGTGCGCCAAGCTTGTCCCAAAAAAATTTAAACATTTTTTTAAACCTCCAGTTGGGTGTAAAACACAAGTAAAAAAAAAAATTTGGGATCTCGTTGGCGCGTCATGTTATGCGGACCTGAACCTTTGACGAACAGCGCCCTCGTACTGTTTTCAAGGCCTCATAACTCGATGCGCCTTTAAGATCCCAGGAAGTAAACAAGTTTACATGAAAGAACTTGCAGCCCTAAAACAAATTTAAGCACAAAGTGGGTGGGATCTCGTTGGCGCAGAGAGATAATAGAGGTCAAAGGTCAAATTTTACCAATTTCTTGAGTTTCCGCACCTCCGTAACCTTGCGCGCCAACATCAAAAAACTTTTAAAATGACAACAAGGTGTAGAAACAGTTTTCCTCTATGAACAAATAAAACAAGAATCTTGGGATCTCTACAATTTTCATGTTAAAATATTTTTTGAAACTTCTCTAAGCATTTGCATTTCACACATATTAGCCTAGAATTAGCTTCGAACGGCACAACATGCACTTTTCTCATTCTTGTAAATACTTGCGCCAACAAGATCCCATCAATTTTTTCTTGTATTTGGTTTAGTTTAGTGTTCCTAAACAGATTTCAATTGGAAAATAATTGGGATCATGGGGGCGCACAAATATAACAAAGGTCAAAGGTCGTACCCAACTACAAATTTTTACAATTTCGGGCGATTTTGCGTCATCACGATATATACGCGCCAATATGGTCCCATTAAATTGTCTGCATTTTATGATTATATAGGTTCTCAGCAACACATAACAAACAAAAACTGTATGGGATTTGTATGGCGCTAACAAATATTAAAGGTCAAAGGTCACAACAGCAATGATGATGTTGCTTCGTGCAAATCATGCAATAGAACTCTGTCAGACATTTCAATCAATGATTTCACAAACCTTTATCTCTTTATAAGTTCTGAGGCTATCAAGACTCGGAGTTGGTGGCAAACAAAAGCACATGCATTATATTTTTTTAGAGAAACTGTGAACAAAATAACAATATTTAAAAACAAATAAAAAAGACAATTACTGCAGGTTTCTTTCAGCTATTTCCTGAAGGGGTACAAAGTACCTGAATTGTCCATGGATGTTAACAGTAATATGGTAACAATAATAACTTTAAAAATGTTATATAACATTAAGTTGATGAGTTGAAACTTCACACTTTCAGTTCATGACTTTATGGACTTGCATAGTACACACAATGTAGACCCAGTATAATATGCATGTGTTTTGTAACTGGGTCATTCCATGTCAAATCAACCAAAGGGGTTGCAGGTCACCTCTCAGATTTGGCTGAAATTAATTTCTAATGTTCATCTATGTGTATAATGAGCATGCAAAAAAGAAAATTCCAACTCCAAGTCGTTTCAAAATTAAGGCCCCTTAAAGTGGGCGTGGCAACCCCCTTTCAGTGAACGCGATTTGCGACAATGAATATTTTGCGTTTTGTAATGTGCTTAAACGCGCCTTAAAAAAAAGATACAAAGCTATAAATTGGTACCTAGGGTGACTGTCACCCAAATAGCTCAAATCTGACCTCAAAACAAGAGCATCACATCCCCTTTTCTCTCTACAGGATGCTGAAAACACTAATTTCATCTGCCGAAAAAATTTAATTTCCATATTCAGACCCCCTCATACTCACAATTGATAGTTTGAAAAGCTTGATATTGCTATTGTATTATATCTAGGCACATGTGGCTATCCTCAAACAAAAAAATAAAACTAAAAAATATTCGAATTTTATAACCGGTTAATTTCGGATAGTTGGCCAGCGGTTAACCGAATACCAAATTTCACTATTTGCCCAGCACTAATGAAGATGACAACAGCGATTTACAGTTCTACCCAGAATACATATCAGAAGAAGCATTTCATCTCATGGGCGACTGCATGGAGTACCTGACGGACCTGTTGCATGAAGAAACACTCCAACATGAACAGACAAACAAAAGTCTTCAAAAAGTGGAAAAGGCTTTAGGGCAGGCCAACCAAATCAACAGAGAGTTAAAAAAGCAATTTGGCAGCTTGCAAAAGAAGAATGTAGTCCGGCGACTGGAGCGTCGAGAAAAGGAACTTGAGGAAACAACCAAAGAAAATCAGAAGCTCAACAAAATAATACAGCTGCTGGAAAAGAGAATAAAGTCTCTGCACAAAGACAAGAAAAGAAATTGGAACTCCATAAATCACTTAAAAAAAAGTGCAGAGTCAAGCAGATGTGTTCAAGAAGAACTGAATTTACTGAAAAAACAGGTTAAACAATTAGAGCTTGAGAACGATGATTTAAAGTGTCAACATAATCACATAATGCAAAACAAAGATATTGTCAGTTTTGAAGATGGTAAATACACTAATGACATTAGACTAGTTTGTTTTGAACTTATTGCTAGGGGGGTTGGAACAAACCATGTGTCTGACATCATTCGGTTGGTCCTGAAAGATGTTGCAAAAATGGAGGTTAATAGGCTTTCGAGGGAATAGATTCAATATTCTCTTTGAAGATGGAGATGCTGTATTCTATCATCATGACCAAATGACCGAGTTCGTCTTAAAGAACTGCCTAACACCAAACGATCTGATCAAAGCTGTAATGGCAGATCTAGCAGAAGACGTCGATCTGGCTGGAGCAGACATCCATATCTTTGAGATGAACAGTATATACCAACATATCATAAGAAAGCTGAACTCATAGGCTGCTGATCCTTCAGAATTACTTGAAGAACCTACTGATGATGACGACCTTGGAAAATCTCTTGTCCCATCAGTGCATAATAAAGTGAGCAGAGCTCTATATCTGAGCAAGTTAAACTGATAATAATCGAAGCTCTATGTCTAATGTGTGCTGCCATGGCTCATGTTTCAGAGCGAATGTTGATGGATCACTTGACTGGGGGAAAGTGGGTCAATACATCACCAGAGCTGATTCATGAGACTAAGTCTGTCCCGATGACCAACATTGCATCAGAGCACGACTTTGGGCAGCTACATGTAGATCGGCTTAAAACTAAAAGAGAAAAACCAAATGCTAAAACTATAGCATTTGAAGCTTTAATTATGTACATGTACGTTACAAATCACACAAGCTCATGGTTCGAAAAGCTGTCATCTGAGAGACAACATAAGTTCCTCAACCAAGCACGTAAACAAGCGCCATCTGTGAGAACAGCTTTTTATAAGCAACGGCAACTACTCAAAGACCTACTCAAAGACCAACTCACTACCCAGCGTCTTGAGAAAGAAAGGCTGAAACGTGAGAAAAATGTGAAGAGGCAAAAAGAGAAGGAGGAGCTAACAAGACAGCTCAGCAATGGTGGGGAATTGTGGGCTGAAGATGAGGTTGAGGAAAAGGTTGGAGAAGCAAAGAGAAACACTGGCAGCACAACTTAAGTTTCGTCAGCGAGTGATGCTTCAAAGAGCACCTGAAACCTCAATGTGGTATCTTAAGGGAGGGAAATTGAAGACAATTCCTGAGCTCATCAGTAATTTGCAAACCATAATTCAACATAACCATGCAGTAGTGCCAAGTGAAGCGTCCACAACTGAGACATCAAGTTGCTATAGACCAGAAGATGAGAGGAGAAAACTTCTTGCAGAATCCATCCTCAAGATTCAAAAACAGATGAAGGGCGACAAACTAAAACTCATGTCAAAGAAACGTCACCGAGAATCACAAAAACGTCTTGCTTCTCCATCAAAACGAAGACATGTCTCAATACCAAATATTCTCGATTTTTCTGGCAAGCGTGTCGAGCATTTGTATGAGGATGAAGCAACAGGGGCTGAAGATTGGTATGTGGGTACAGTGGTAAGACAAGTAAGTGATGGAAGAACCAAAGATCTGTTGTAGGTGTTGTACGAAACTCATTACGAAGATGGGGATAAAGCTGAAACAAACTTAGCAGAAGATTTCTTAATGGAGAGCTTCGCCTACTAGATGAACCCTGAGAAAGTACATTACAAGTTTGTCGTCCTTCATCTGTTTTTGAATCTTGAGGTTTTCCCCTCTCATCTTCCTCCAAAACCACAAATCATTACAAATCACAGTTCTATCTGTGCCTGTAACCATGGCAACCAATTTTCTCAATTTTATACCAATTTTGTTTGGGATCTGTAATGGTGATGATGGATAAAACTTGTCTAGGTGGCTTCTCTTCTTAATTTAAGTTCTTTGCCATGTATATTTATGGGGTTATGACACTTTACAAATGGCTTTGAATTGCACTCTTGTATTGCGTTACCATGGCAACCAAAATTTGAAATGTTTTTAGGCTAGTTATTGTGATGTTTTAAATTTATTTCCAGAGGTGCAATGTTGGCAAGACTTGTCTTTGTAACTTGGTCTTAACCCTAACCATGCTAATTAATGTGCAACAATATGCACCAAATGGTAATAGTTGTTGTGATCTGTTGCATTTGGCAGTCAATTCAGATGTCAATTTTGACTGAATTTGTTGCATTCAGCAGTGAAGTGACTTAATATAGTATTATAGGTTTGGGTGCTTCTATTGTATCTGAACAATTTATAATGGGTATTTCAAAATGTTTTTTATGAGAAAAGTATTGAGAAGTATGATGTAATATTAGGTAAGAATCATAATTCAAATCATATTCAATAGACTGTATAATAACAGTTAAACATTACACTTATGTGCATACTGTTGCATTTAGCAGGGCAAACACCATTGCTCAGTCCTTTCCCAGACAGCATGCCTGCACAATGCAACAATTCCCTTGTTGCATTTTGTTGCATTTGGCATGGTTCTCATTTCAACTGTGTTGCATTCTGTTGTATTTGGCAGGCTTTCTAGAGAGACCCTAATGGGGGTTAGGGTTAATACGGTTATACGCTATGTATGGTAACACTTTTTTGAGTCAATGAGAAACAAAACCCAAAATAAACAAAAAGTCAATTTTAGGCTTTGTGTTACCATGGTAACTAATAGGTTCGACTTAAATCTACTGGTTTGGGATATGTCATCATCATCGGGCGGCCGCAGCCGAGATGCACGCAACCAAACTCTTCCAGAGTCCCTTGTCCGCCATGACCGTGGTGATGTCATCAACGTGCTGGCTCACATCCTTGCATACCATGTCAACGTAGTTAAGGGGTCTCCTCCCTCTGTTGGGGCAAGGCAATCTCCAGCAGATGAGGTCGGAGACAACTTGCTCTTTTGCTCTATAGCAGTGGCCGGCAAAGCGGGCTCTGCGTTGTGCTACTGTAGTTGAGATAGGTGGGATACTGCCGTATATTTCTGCTTTTGTCTTATGTTCCCTCCAGGAGATGTTTTGGGATATGTAGTCCTACTGTTGACAAAACTTGTCTGGTAATTTCTCTGTTTAATTTTGGGTTTCATGGCATGTGTAGTTATAAGGTTATGACACTGCAAATGTTGGGCTATTTTGTTACCATGGCAACTAAATTAAAAAATGTTTCCAGACTAGTTGTCATGACCTATTTTATTGTTTGATGTGCAATGCTGCCAATTCATGTCTTGAAAACTTGGCTTTGTGTTACCATGGTAACTAAATGGTTTAACATCAATCTACTAGTTTTGGGATTTGTACAGTTGAAAAAACGTGTTGGTAACCATTGTTCTTAATTGTTTTTCAATGCCATGCATTGTTATGGAGTATTGAAACTTAACAAACTGATCAAAACATACATATATTCAATGTTGGGCTGTTTTGTTACCATGGCAACCATAATTTCAGACATATATATATATTCAAAAATCTTAATGTCAAAGAAGACTCGGCCATATGATTATATTTCAAATTTCAGTATTGTATCATAAATGGTTTTGAGATATAAAAGATTAAAAATCACTTCAAGTACACATCAATTACTTTGGACTTCGTTTTAATTCACTCATGGTGCCATGCTTCCAGGGCTCGAATTTGACACTGGACCGCAGGCCCGAGGCCAGTGATTTTATCCCCGGGGCCAGTAAACTCATGACCTCACAAGTCCAGCAGTCTTGTGTTTTTCAATTGAATAATAACACCTCACTGTGAAATGATGTTAAAATGTTGACTTTGAGTCTGCCAGGGTAATACAATTCCATTGAGTATCAAAATATACTAACCCATAAGACAAATGAGATAAATCTTCTCTTAGTGCTTGTTCAAATATAAACAATTTAAATGTTAAACTGAGTAGAAAGCTCTTTCTCGTGAAGATTCTGGTCTTCTAAAATAAATTCTGGTGTAGTAAACATTTTTAGCTACAAGCCCTGCAGTCTTGTGGAATTTTACCCTAAATTTGAGCCCTGGCTTCTACAATAAAATGCCATTGTCTTGTTTCAGGAAAGACCCCCTGAAATGAAATATTCCAAAATCTGTAACTTTTGAACCGTTAAATTGATTACTATTATTTTGGGGGGGCTTCAGTTTGATATTTTTTTTCTCTATGCATCAGTATGACTTTTGTGCTAAAATAAGCAACTTCAATTTTTGGTCTAACATCTCTAATACTAGTATTAGCCATAACACTGCCATAGCAGTTGTATAATACGTAGTTAACAACCGCTGGGTGTTCAGTGAAAAGCAGAAGTTGTGTAACCAGTTTCGGCAACACATATACACCGCGTTTACACTAGATCCAGAAAGGTGGATTGAGATCCGGCATTTTTTTAACGACCGCAGATCAAGATCCTGTGTCGCGTATACGATGGACCGGAAGAGTGGTCGGCTATGCATGACCTGATAATCAACGTGTGGGTCAGTTTAACCCGTGCAGACAGGACTAACTTACTCGTGTGAACGCAAGCCCACTTTGGAATAAGTCATTTTTATCTTTTGGACACCCGCGGTGCTCGGATTAAGGGTTAGTTTAACTCCTCGTCTGAACATACCCTTTAATACTTTATTTTCCAGTTAGGCTAAGTCGATTCTTTCTTGTTAAAATTGTTGTAATTATTGAATGGCATTAGATTAATTTTAGACTTGGCCACTGGACTCCGACAGAGGAAAGTTGTAAGATTTCTTCAGTTTATGCACTTTGCCTCTATTGGATATCTGCGTTGGATTGCGCCAGCCCAGCTTTCTAATCATAATAATTATATGTTCATCTCCTGTCCTGCTCTAGGCCGATTCCCATTCAAGAGAGCCAGCAGGACAGTGTGACTCCAAATCTTCAATTGTCTTCATTCATTGTAACCGATTGTACTGGAAACAGTTCCTGTCCCCTGATCAAGGACAAGGACTCTTTCCGCATCGCATTAAGTCCCCTTTCTTCTACAACGTCACTGAATTTCTTCAAGTTTGATCGTCATTCGTCAACATTAATTCCTGGCGTTCATGTCAGCCAGCAGACAGGGCATTCGTTCATTTAAAAAAACTATTTACATTGAATTTAAGTTTACTTGTACTATTTCAATTTTTCTTAATTTTCTTTTCATTGAGATTCAATTATTAAATTTCCTTTATGATTTGTAAATACAGCGTTTCAATCGCCCCTTCCTTCTACAGATGGAAAATAAATAATCCTTTACTTTTTTGACAACACAATTCAGCATGCCCCTTGTAGAAAAATTTATTACATGCACTGCAGCACAGAGTACGATAACCGTTACCGTCCACGCTCAATCTAGTGTTACATATGCAATTATAAATGGAGGAGTCCAACCTGGGCTATCACATGGGCTGGATTTGGGGCACTAACGATCAATTTAATTAGGAAGGATTTTGCTTTGTGAATATTAAACATTTTCAGACAGGCGAACATTTTTTCCCAACGAGAAAGTAACATTAACATTTTCCCTCCTTTTTCAAAAGAATGTATAGACAAATGAGAAATACTGAAATTTGCTTACCACCATGATGTAAAACTTCACCTCCGATTAAGACACATGCTTCTTTGAATAGAATGAGAGACCACAACCAAACTTCTGGACCGTACAGATCCCCCGCATACACTGCATGGCCACTCAAAACCCCGTGTCAACTCATGTGTGGTTACTGAAGGCCGTCGCTTTCAATCTAGCGGCTACAAAACTCCAGTTTTCGTATGTCCCCTGTGATAATTTTGCACAGTATCAAACTCGAGTCTATCCCGCCCGTGTTGAAATAAATGTAGCGATTGCAACCAACGATGGGCTGTTCAGATACAGCCAGCTATACACAAGTCCGTCGTGCCCGCCGCTCGAAACCCCCAACGACGTCCTGCACAGGTCGGTAGTTATAGCTCCATGGTTATAGCATGGAGGTCTATTCCTACCTCCATGGTTATACTACAATGTTTAGAGCATGCCGGTGTATGTGGTGGTGTGGTGGTTGTCCTTGAAGTTGTATTGTATAAAATTGAAGTAGTCCAATGTGCACTAACAGCAGTATTACAAAACTTGGCGTTTACTTTAATTGTATTCAGAGTCTCACACAACGCACACAGGAACGCTGTCGTCAGCTCCTCCGGTCCGAGAGCAACAACTCTACTACCTTTCCGTCGTCAGTCCAGCAGTCAACTGTACAAACGTTGTTTATGTGTTCCATGTGTCACAGACGACCGCATGACAAAATCCCAGGCACGTGTGAAGATGGATTCGGTGGCTAGAGCGCCCTCTATAGTGAGAATTGGGGCAGCCGTGGTCCTCTGTGTATTCGATTTTAATGTGCCGAGAGATATCGACCTCAATTAACCCTTTTGTCAGTAGCCACTGGCCCGCCCAGCTGCCTAAGCGATATATGTATGAAGACATACTCATCCGCTTGTGTTTGTATGAAAAACAATTAACATCAAAGTAAAACTTGATAGCCGTTGGTCCTATTGCCTATAGATTATTAATTGCCCCATTCACAATTGCTTTGTAAAGTGGTAGCGCTAATGATGATGCAACAATGTAACTCTATATAACCAACACCCCGTTCATTTGATTTTGTTTCTTCTTTCATCATGTTGATACTATCAAAAACTAATGTCATAGCGATAAATCAGTGTTACTGTTAATTTGATGCCAGGTAAAAGCCTTGTAAAATTACCGGTAGCTGTTAATGAGAGGCACTTATTGCTTCTTAGGGACTTCGATCAATCCAACTTAACATGGAGGTCATTATATTTCATTCACATAAAAACAATTTATAACAATTATTTCTTTTTCGAAGGAAAGAAATTATTAGGGAATGAAATAAAATTTCAAGGGAAAAATTACATTTCGGAGGAACGAAACATGTTTTAGATTTTTGTTTTGTTTCTTAACCTATATCGCTCTAGGGGCTTAGATGCAATGTTATATTTCCCAACAAAATATCAGTATTTCCCACACAGTAATGCAGCACATATCCCGAGTCAAGTTTAATAAAAAGGCATCATTGGTGTCTACTGTATCATTTTAGAGCATTGAAATCGCATGTTAATAAGTTACCCAAATTTAATGAAAATTCTGGACGTACCCTTTGTGATTTCCCCCCAACATTTGGCATACATTTCAAGTTTGATTTTAAGGTTTAAAATAAAGCAGGCAACCCCACTTATGCATTTTCCCATGATTAGACTCATTCCATCTGGCATATTTTAAAAAGATAATCAGGATTCGGCACCAAATTAGTTTTTCCAAATAAATAGAAGGGCATGTGTCTCCCACTGCATCATTTTAGAACATAAAATCGGACCTCAGTAATTGACCCAAATTTGGTGAAAATGCTGGACTTTAAATTTTTGATCTATTTTTTGATTTTGATTTTATGCCTTAAAATGAAGTAGGGAACCCCACCGATGCTTTTGTCATAAAATTAATCTCGTATTCCCCCACACAAAATATGATTGTTCCCCCTAAAAAATAGAAAAGCATGTGTCTACTGAATCACTCTAGAACATAAAATCGAACCTTAATTAATAATACTGATCCAAGTTTGATAAAAATGCTAGATTTGCCCCATTTTAAGTTTTTGTTAACCTAATATATGTTTGAAATGCTCCGAAATGGATCAGGCAACTTCACTGATGCTATATATATCGTACTTCTTGCACCTCAAGAAAAAAATAAAGAACCCCCCCCCCCCTAACCTGGGTCAAACTAAATTAAAAGTGATAGGTATATCTACTGCATCAGTTTGGGGCCATTAACGCACACCTTAACAACACATGTACACTGTCCCAAATGTGAAAAGAAAGAAAAAAGTTGGACTTGCCCCCCTTTCTTTCTTAAACTTTTGGTTTTCTGCTATGAAGTGGGCATCCTCACTGATGCCACTTCTAACAGACAGACCAATTTTAACTGTCGGCTCAAAATAAAAATTATTAAAACCTTGCATTCACCAAAGGTAGAAATACTAAAATGTTGTTGTTTTTTTAATAGCTAAATGGGTGTCATGTTCCCCGAATTTCAATATTTACCCAATTACAGTTAACATTTATTTTTCTGGCACCTAATTTTCAATTTTGAATTTATGCTTTACAATGAAGCAAGCATCCTTACCAAAGCCATTTCATATCACTTGACCTAATGAATATTTTAATTTAGGGTTTTTCAGCAAAATTAATTATCCCAGAAAAATATAGCTAATATTTAGGGTCAAGTAAAAAAAAAGGCATTACTAATGATTACTGCATCATTTTAGAGCATACAATATTAAAATTACACTCTAGCTGATGAATTATATATTAGATCAGTGTCATGAAGCAGACCCTAGCACCACTCCACTCAGACCAATACCGACAGACAACCAAAACACAAGAACGAAATGCAGTGACAACATATTAAAAATGCCAAATGAGCATAAACATTTTAATAGCATTGCGCAATAACAATCTCAACATTATTCCATATCAACAGGCTAATATTTACAAATGTACAATATTTATTTTATGTATAAACAAGTATAATTAAGTATTTAACATAAAGGAGTAATTAACCACAACGGAAGCAACATTTTTGTTATACTTTTGGATTGATCAAAGAAAATATACTGAAGAGTGGGACATGAACATGTGACCTCCAGATTAAGGGCTTCTGACTGACACCTGTGAACAAAGATGTTGACAAAATAGGGAGACCAGCAACATAGGGCTAGAAAGCTCAGTGGGTAGAGCGCCAGCACATTAATTCGGAGGTCGCAGGTTAAATTTGTCTTTGATCAACCCCCGAAAAATAAACAATAAAAAGCAGCAAATGAAACAAACTTGTGTGAAAAGCTCTTTATTAATTGGCCCCCGTTATACAACTCTCAAAGAAAACCACACCAGAAAAGTATACCCCAGTCACAATTGGTAGGCTCGCATGGAGTCGCACACCCTGAGACGGTTTGACCCAGTAAGGTTTAACGTCTTGGGAACTCATTGCATTAGACCTCAACAATGCTTGACCCCGATTCCAAAAATCCCAGGAAAATTTCACTGCTGGGTTGGCCTCAAACACCTGCTGGACCACCACCTGTACTCCCTATTTGACAGGACAGCCTTAATGCTGGCCTTGTCCTCTGGTTCACACCCACCTTTGTATGTATGTTCCTCAATGTATACGAGAATGTCACAGAGTAAGTTCAAAGTTACATGTAGTCAGTATCACTGGAGGCCCTGTTTTCCTCTCACTTTGTTTCCAACACTTCAACTTTTCAAATTCCGAATTTCATCCCTTTGCCTCGTCTCACAGGAGTACCTGCTTCATTAACATTGACATCTACATTCTCTGTATGCTCACACTCACAGAAACACTTCTACCTCAAGCAGGATACTAGGTCTGCTAACAGGCAGGGTAGTAGGTCTGCTATCTCAGGCAGGGTCTGTAGGAAAGGGTAGTAGATCTGCTATCAGGCAGGGCTATTTCCATTAAGTATCCTCAGAAGACGTCTCAATGCCTATCCTTAGGGAGAAAAACCACCAAAAGTAAACACAGGTAATGAAACTTTACAACCATATTCATTATTTGTAATAAGTGCCTTCATGCCAAAATAAGTCCAGGTAAAAATTGTCATTTATATTGACACATGCAAACAATTTGTGCAAGTTTCAGTGAGAATGCCATTTCTCATTTTTGTTTAGATAATTTTATTTGCCTTAGTAAGTAAGGTTTGTGGTGACACCATGTAAAAATCTCTTTTTGTGAGTTTTGGTTTGTTCTGCTCGACGTTTCGGTCAGTTTGCTCTGTTTGTCAGCACACCACCGAAACATCGAGCAGAACAAACCGGCTCTTCTCAAAGCCACCACTACTCACAAAAAGAGATTTTTACGTGGTGTCACCGCAAACCTTACTTACTTAGTATTTTTCCACCATGCATAGCCTTAAGTCTTATTTTACTTGCCTTGTTGTTATTTTTAAACCTTCAAAGAACAAGAAGTGCTGTGTTGCATATACTTTTCTTGTTGAAGTATTAAGTTATGTGTGTTATGTAAAATTAAACAAAAATCTTCTTAAAAACAAATATAATCTAGGTACAAGGGCTAGGCCCATGTGAAAAGTATTTCTATTTGCTTCTGCAGAAGTTTTGTTAAACCCAGTACTAACGAGCTGGTTCTATTTTTATAAATGAAATGTGAAATATAGAATCAATTTTTATGTTATTATTGGTGTTATGAAGGTTTGGGAATCAAGATTTATGAGAAATTTATGGGTAAAAAACTAAATCGTTTGTAGAAAGTATCAGTTTAGCTATAAGTTACTCCGAACCCCATACATATGTAGTGCTGTGATTGTACATCTGGGCCAGTTCTCACCGCGCATCTCCACCAATCAGAATGCAGGAATCACATGTGCAATCATGGCGGCTTTTAACGTTATTATGTTTTGGACTACCGTCAGCATTTTTGCACCCCGACTGGACTACACAAAATTAGTCCAGAAATCAACTATTGTGTGAAAGAATATGGAATTTCCTATCTAGTAATGCAAGTATTGGCTTGTGGGAGAAGATATTAGAGGGACATATTATGTTGTAATTGTGTTCAGGCCCGCGAGAGCGGGGGTGCTGTGGGTGCTGCAGCACCTCCAACTTTTTGGATGGGGGTGCTGGTATATACTAAAGCACCCGGAGCTGGAATATTATACTAAAAAAAAAAAAAAAAAAAACCAAAAGTGATATGCAAAAAAAAAAAAGACAGTAAGAAAGACTTTAATAAATACAAAAAACACCTGTTTTCAAAGTTGAGGCCTACATAAAATTAAAATAAATACAAGCCGAAAAAAGGATGTAAATAATTCAACAACTTCCCATTGTAAAAAGTAAATAAATTTAGATGCACAATGTTTTGAAGTAACTCAAAAATAAACACATATTTCACAAACAAAAATACTACTGCATACAGAAAATATTAAAAGATATTAGTAAAAACTTAATACTTACTTTTACAATGCAGTTTTTTTAAATGGGAAACACCATGAGCAAGGAACACACTGTGCGCGCCATACAACACAGTTTCGAAATAAACAAACAAGTCAGAATTAAACGAACAACTCTGTAATAATCGAACAACTCAGAAATAAACGAACAACTCAGAAATAAACGAATATTGCAGAAAAAGCCAACCTCGGAATTAAACCAACCAATAGCACAATAGTTTTCAAATGCTTTTACCTGGCCTCAGATGCTCACTGTTTGATTGCTGTCATAAGTTGTTTGACATTGTCATTATGATGAAAGAAGTTGACATTCAAGCTAAATAATGTCATCGTTATTATCATTTCACAACAAGTCAACTGAGAAATGGGGAAATTAATAATGATCTACTGTACAAAGCCTTTACAAATATTTTGTTCATGCTTATACAAACAAAATCGCAATAAAAATTACCGGTAGCCGTTAATGAGAGGCACTTATTGTTCCCTTTGGGACTTATCATTTCTGAACCTGACATATTCTGTTATTTAATGCCAATATTAACGAAAGGTACGATAATTGTATGTAAACAACTAGCCTTGGAAATATTATAACATTTGAACCAAATTTCTAGTAATTTACTGCATGAGTCTTGAAACTAAACATCTTTTCAGCAAACTCGAGCGATAGGAATGGGGTCAAAAATATCCAGACCACGAAGGTTTTTGGACCATAATGGAGTAAGCAATAGGTTGACTGGGTACCCTGTGGTCACGTTCAAAAGACCGTGCAAGTCTGGCGACGAAAAGGTCACCATTGAGCTTCCAGGCACCTTTGAGCCATCAGCTAATGTGAGATTAACGTGAGTGCAATTTTAGGTGATTTTTATTTATTTATTTTTTTTACATCACTTGTTTCCACATCAAAAACATTTCGGTGGAATGCCTATACATTTTAAACTGACAATTTAATGAGCAAAATTTAAATAAAATCATGAAAATAAAAATGAAGAAACCCTGCTCAACATTCTATCGCTTTGAGCGGCTGGGCGGTCCAGTGGCTACCTTTTAGCCACTGGACAGCCCAGTCGCCCAAAGCGATACACTGTAACATCCGGAGGGAAACTCTCACCAGCTTGTGCTTGTAGAATAAAACGTGACATCAAAATAAAACTAACTAGCCATCGGTATGCTTTGTTCAAGTCAATGGCAATCATTACTAGTTATTAATTTCCCCTGACTGGTAAAATGCTAATAAGGATGAAATTATTTAGCTTTAATGTAATGTTTCGTTCATCATCATGGTATTAAATGTCAAAAACGTATGACTATAAGCAATTGATCAGTGAGCATTTGATGCCAGGGATAAGCCTTCAAAAACTATTGTGTTCATCCTTATAACAAATTTACGAGAGGCACTTATTGCTCCATTGGGTCTTATCACATCTAAACCTGACATATTCCGTTATTCAATGACAATATTAACGAAAGGACGATAAATGTACGTTAACAACTAGCATTGGAAATATTTTTCAGTTTGAGCCACGGTTTTAGTAATTTACTGCAAGAGTCTCGAAAAACTAAATATCTTTCCAACCAACATCGCCTCGTCATTTTGGGGTAGTCATTTTGCAAATTACACTAAGAATATTCCTGCCCAGGAGAGATTTATGTGCCAAATCGTGTCTCTCATTGTACGAAAGAGCATTTTAAGAACTTAAGCGGGCCCGGACCATACGCCGTATACGACAATTGTCTTTGAAAAAAACCCAGCACCCCTTTGCAAAAATTTGTTCTCGTGGGCCTGATTGTGTTGGTTTCGTTTCGTTTTGAAACAAAATTTTACGATCAAAATACAACACTAGAATATCAGTCAATTATTTTCAAAGCAAAATGGACAATATGCTCCTAATTTGAGCAATTGTAGGAATATTTGGGTAAATTTACGTATACAACTGAGAAATTACCCACATTCCACGAACAGTTCCAGCTCATTAAATATTCAAGGAGAGGTCACGTACGTCCGAGCCATGCATACGGTGCAAAGAAAAGGAACGGATTCTGTGTGTGCTGTGGACTGACTGCACATAACACTTATGCACCACAAGCAACGAACAACACCACAAAGAGTTGTGAATGCCCTGAAGACCACATCTACGAGAGTGACTTTAGAAGAAGACAGAGTGATGGACTTTCTGAAAGAGTTCCTTTTTTTCATGGATATTGATCCTCTACTAAGCTTTCTCAACTTCGTGAGGCGAAGCACTCACATGCCTAAATTCATCACGGAGCAGTTTACAAAACTCCACGGGCTAGCAAGAAAGCCTGTTTCACATACATGCTCCAATTTAATTGAAATTCCCACAACATAACACATTTCAAGAGTTTTGTTGTGGCTTCTGCATCAAGGGAAATGATAGCCAATCATGGCTGTCATCCCACATGTCAAGACCCAAAAAAGAGCTGAAGGCTGCAAACTTCAACCAAGAGACCTGTGCTCAACAGCTGCTGATCCAGTGTAGGAGCGATTGGATAACTCACCAGTGCACCAGCAACACGTTTCCATCAGTAGTCCTCTGTCATTTGATGAGACAGAAGGTTGGGAGCTCCAAAGATCTGCAAGAACTGGAATGGAGTCGGCAAGTAACACTCTCTGATACCTCTTCCAGATGCAGACCCCCCATCAAAGATGAGCTTCTCGGCATCTTCTGAGGAAAGAAGTCCACTGCCAGCTCCCAACAGAACGGTACCTGCAGCGGACAGTATGAAGTATATCTATCTCTATATACACAGTGTGTACTAGTTGAATGAGTGTTTTTTTAATTATAATTATGCATTTTGCATGGCCATGGGAAGCAGTATGGCCATACAAACCAGTATTTTGTTTTATTTTCTCCCTCCCTGTAGCATTTGTGTTCCCGATATCAAATTTGAGTAAAGCTTAAAAAGAAAAAGAATAAAATCTTCAAAATAAATAACAAATTCATTTCCCGCTGTGTGCATGCGATTGTAAATGTATGGGCGATTGAGGCTGTTGGTAAGGATATTAATGAGGGCAGCCTACAACCTCTACCCTAAGACACTTTAAAAATGACTTGAGATCAACAATGAAGCAAGCAAGGCTCAACTTCATAATGCTTTTACATGTACAAACAAATATGCCAGATGATCTACAAATCAAGCAGGTTTTGAACAAGCTTGTTGGAAATAATTCACACTGTTCCCGTATATTTTCTACATATTGAACTCTGTCTATTGGTGTGTTGACTTTCTTTCTAGTTTCTTTGGCTTAAGCTAATTGCTTACTTTTATATCTCTGGGAACCCATTTTATGGGGACTTCCCTCCAAAGATTAAGAGTAGACAAACTACCCATGCCACAATAATCTCTTACGCTGAATTGCATTTTTTTTAATATAAAATGTTTAATAAACTAGGCCACTCTGTATAAACTGTGCAAGTAGGACTCTCGGAGACTTAGAGGTCTCAAAGCCAGCGGGAGAAAAGCTGAACATCAAGCGTTGGTTTACAGCACAATGCAACTTGGCTATCAGATAAAGCCCAATGAACCAGCAGAGGAAATAGCTACAATCCGGGCCAAAATGCTTGGGCCACTCCCCCGTCCTCCCGCTGGTTATTGATAGACCGTGCAATGAGAGCAAACATTGAAAGGGGGCAAGGGGGCCGTGGTGCAGAGGGGCCCAACGAGATATGGGCGGGATTGTAGATGGGCACAATATGCCGAGCTTTCACACTAGAATGGAAGCTGGATCCTCTTGTAGATGTAACTGATGGGTGGGTTTGTGAAAAAGAAGGTGTACTACTGTGGCCTCTAGTCAGCTATTTTGAGATGGCCGAGTGGCTTTTGAGTGAAAGCCCCATGTGTGAGCCAACTCAGCACAAGTGCAAGAATCAAGATTACAAAACCTGCCTCTCTGCATGACAGACTATTAACTGATTATAAGGAGGGCAAGGCTTACTCCTATTTTGACAGCAAGTGGATAAATGAAGTATTCTACCATGGGATTAGAGAGGTTTGGTTCGTTCAGTGCACATGTTCGCCATCTCAAGCCATCAAGAGCATCCCACACACTGTATGGGTGGTTGTGGATAAGACCAAAGGGAAGATACACACTGCATATTGCAGCTGTTTTGCCGGATAAGATTTGAATATTTATAATAAGCATTTCAATGACTTCACCACAACCCCTCGAAGACATATACACAAGGGCCCCCCACACAAAGTTTTACGTAAGTAAAAACTTAGAAAATAATATCTTGGGTTTCATAACAACTATGATAATGAGATTTGGTAATCGTAACAATGTATATCTTAAGTGAATACTGCCGAAAAATAAACAACAACTGTCACTTATTTTGTCAGTTATTAGTAAATATCCAAAGGCATTTCAGGAAAGTCCAGATTGAATGCAAAAAGAGAAGTCTACTCTGCAAGGACTCAAAGGCGATCTTAAGACAACACAAGCTCAACTAAGCTACGCCACCAATATGTGTCAAGAACTGAAAACAAAAGAGCAAACAACAGCAATGAAAACCGAAAAAGAAGAAATCACAGATTTCTGAATCAAGCCAAATTGAAGATATTCTTCTTCTAGATGAGCGCTCAAAGTTTTTGGAACAAAGAAATAGAGAGTTAGAAAAACTCATTGTTCTTCTTGAGGACAAGGAGGTTTCAACTTTTCAAGATGGGCGTTACACAGACAAACAATCATGGAGCTGCTATCACAGAATGTGTCGATGAACAAAGTCAATACAGTGATTAAAACAGTATTGACAAATCTCGCTGGTATGGAGGTTCAGAGGTTGCCATCAGCTGGCACATGGTCAAAGTTGGCATTTGAGGCAAATCATCTTGCTAACATAGAGGTAGCTTTAGCCATGAAGTCGCATACAGCAGAAGATACACTTGGAAACTGCATCTATTATATGGTGATGGTACGACAAAGCATCATCTCAAGTACCAAAATTTCCAAGTCTCTCTTCCTGATGGATCATCCAGAACCATGGCACTTGTTGAGATGACTCCTGGTGATACGGAGGCCATTGTTGATGCATTTACCGATCATATACAAGAATTAGCCTACACATTAACAACACTTGATGAAGAGGGTACATCAACAGAGCTGTATAACAAGCTAATAACCACAATGAAATCAACAAAGACGGATCAAGGTCTCACAATGCCTCAATTTAACAACAAACTTAGTCTATTCAGGCTATACTTTTACCTCAGGTGTAGTGGACAACTGGGAGAAACTTCCAGATGATGTAAAAGGCTGCATGCTGGAGTTTGGGAGCTTTTTCTGTAAGATGCATCCATTGATCAATTTTGCAAAAGAAGTAGGGAAGGTCCTCAGAGCTTTTGAGGACATCTCAAAATCTGGAAAATACACAAACCTTGCAAACATCTGAAGCTGGAGTAACAAGACTGATTCTTTGGGATCGCTACAATGAAAGAAAGAAAAATAAAGGCACATGACTGGCAAAGTCTACAGAATTCACAACAGTGAAAAGCGTGTGTCAGAAGAGAAGAAACTGCAGGTGACAGCTGCTCTAGTAAATGAAGTAAATGAAATAGTTGCACTGGATGGTCTTTGGACAACTGAAGACAGTGTCAAGCAGCATATCAAAAAGCTAGAAAAAGGGGCACACAGAAGAATTCATCCGGCGGGCAATACATTGAGAGGGTATTTTACTGTTCTTTCTACACAAACCCCTGGATGATAACATAACCCACAGCCCATGTAACCATTAAAATTGACAGTATTCTGCATAGCTGAATGTGCTGGTGCATCTACACGACATGAAATACCATATAACTTACTGTGAAATTGTCCATTACTATTCCAAACTATACCTTCACTGATCACTGAAGGTATTGTATGGAATAGTAATGGACAATTTGTTCACAGTAAGTTATATGGCATTTCATGTTGTGTTTGCCTCTGAAACAAATTCATTTAAAAAAAAATCATCTTTGGCTCACTTTTTCCAAACCAAGCACCAGCCAAAATAAGATCGTCTTGTCTGAGTTTTGGAGGAAGTTCATTCAACATTAAATAAATCGGCCATAAAGAATATTTGAAGACTTGAAAACAGGGGTGCCATCACTAAAAGAGTATGAAAAATTTGTGTCACTATCCAGCAGGTGCCCAGGTTGACACATCATCTTATATACTTCACCATCATAGACATCCTCAATACCATCATTGTTAGGCTTATTTTGTGTGGGTGGGTAATTGAGATTTCTTGCAATGTTAGTTCTGATGAGGTGAATGATGATGCAGATCAGCAAAATAAATAATGGCAGGGGTCATGGTGCTGGGCAGAATCGAAAAGCTGAGGATGTTCTGCAGTGGCAGAAAAAAGATAATGTGCCAAATAATATTCCTTTTATTGGAAATCCTGGTTGTAAAGTCCCAAACTACAACGACAGTACATTTTCTTTGGATATTTTCTCCGAGTTCGTAACCCATGATCTGATAGGCAATATTGCACAGGAAACAAACCATTATGCTCACGCCAAGGCCCCTCATCACCCCTGCTTCCCAAATGAACACAAAATTTGAATTGGAAGCCAGTGATACCAGGTGAAATCCAAGTATTTCTGGCATTAACAATTTTGATGGGCATAGTATGTAAGTCTGAAATCGACATGTACTGGTCAAGAGACAGAAAAATAGAAACGCTGATATTTCCTGAGACGATGCCGAGAGACCGTTATAAAGACATTTTAGGCGACCTACATTTCAACAGAAATGAAAATGATGATCAAACTGACAGGTTGTACAAACTTAGATCAGTGATAAATGCACTTAATGAGACTTTTCAGGCTAAGTATATTCCAACTCAGGATATTTCAATCGATGAGTCACTTATGCGGTTTCATGGCAGGATTGGTTTCAAACAGTACAATCCTACAAAGCGTACTCGTTTCGGAATTAAATTCTATAAATTCAACGAGTCAAAAAGAAGGGCTTCAGGGTACACATGGCTCTTCAAAGTTTACACTGGACAGGACCAAGGTGAGGGTCCTACAAGACTAGCCAGCAGCCGAGTTGTTCTTGAGTTAGCATATGATCTGCTAGGAATTGGGTATAATATCTTTATTGATAACTGGTATTCCAGCCCTGATCTTTGCCAAGAACTCAGAAGGCAAAATACTAATATGTGTGGAACCGTGCGCTTGAACAGAAAGAACCTGCCACATGATTTACGAAATGTGAAGGGTGAAATTGATTACTGGTCTTCAGATGGAATGCTGTGCCTTGTTTGGAAAGACAGAAAGGATGTAAAGATGCTCACTACCATCCAAAATGCCAACATGGTGGATACTGGAAAAGTTGACAAGAAAACCAAACAACAAATAATCAAGCCCCAGTGTGTGGTAGATTACAATAAAGGAATGGGTGGTACAGACCTTTCCGATCAGTTAGCATCAACATGCAAATCAGCTAGAAAGCATATAAAGTAGTACAAGAAGGTGTTCTGCTATCTTCTAGACTTGGCCATTATCAACAGCTATCTTCTGCACAGGGAACTTGGAGGAAAGATGTCTGTACTCCAATTAAAAAAGTCACTTGTTCAAGAAATCCTTGAAAAAGACACTCTGCCTGAGTGCAGATCACGTGGACGCCTGAGGTCACTTCCTGGTGCAATTCGATTACAAGGACGTCACTTTCTTGAGCCGATTCCACCTACTGAGAAAAAGGCAACTCCAATGAAGCGGTGTGATGTTTGCAAGAAACATGGAATTTGTGCTGAATCTTGATACAAGTGCGACACCTGTGGCAATGCTTTGTGTGTCCATCCATGCTTCAAGAACTTTCATACAAAGAGGAATTACTAACTTTGACCCTAACTGATAAACATAGTCTTTTAATGAATATTTCTGTGGGATGCATATCTGGAGATGGTGAGATGCGAGTATAACAAAAAGAAAGTTGTAAAGGTGTTTTCCCTATTGTGAATTTGTTTTCAAATCACAGAGCTTTTTATTTCAGAAAATTGTTATAAAGAATAAAATTATGCCAGCACTTGCATTTTAATTTTTTTTCCAAAAAAATTCATACAAATATCCCGCGTGGGGGGTATATTCGGTGAAAATTTTCCCCCCACCGAACTGGTTAAATAGGTTTTTGCAAAAAAAACGAGATGCAACCAACACTGTTCGACCAAACAATTCATTGATAAGCTTTATGAGGCCAAAAAGAGCAGCGGAGGAAAGTGCAAACCTCATCACAAAAGACATTATCATCAACACTGCTTCTGCTTTAGTAGTTGCAGTGCCCGCACACAATGGGTCATTCAGAGTTTCATCACTGTCAAACAAATTGTCTTCTTCATCACTGCTTGAATGTAAATCGTCTTCATCACTTGAATCTGAAGGGTCACTTGGGTCATCAGTACTTGGGTCACCACCTGTACTCGTCAGTATCACTTGTGACATCAGCATCACTAGAGTCATCACTTGGGTGGTCACCTCTTAGGTCATTATCTTCTAAAATACTTTGCCCGTTGGATGAGGAGGCACAATCATTACCATGACAGTTCTCTAGTTGCATACACTGTGGGAATATAAGATGAAAGAGTAAAGAGTAACTATGAACATAGTACGTTGTGTGCATTACATACATTATACAACATTATACGGCTCCTTAATCACCACATGAAAAATATTGCCAAACTGAACAGGCTCTTCAATGTTGTGTGACGGAACAGGGGGTAGACTGGGTTAAGTTTATGCACCAGCTCCGCATTGCGCATTTTGCGTCGCGGGGGTGTTCACGGGTTGGTATAAGCGAGCAGCGCTGGCTTTTTCCTGTTCTGCGACGGTGAACTGTGTGGCTGTTGGCATTGTTGTTGTGCCCAAATTACATGTTCCCACTGCTGCTGTGTGCGATAGCTTGGTTTGAGTTGTGTGACCTGAACCGTTGTGTCTACGTTCAGTGGGGAGAAAGATAACCAGGCGGGTTATTACTGTACAAGTAAACTTTATGTTAATGTAAGGCTCAGAGTTTTATAGAGCGTGAATTGGGGAAACTTTATCGGGAAGGCTGAAAGCATTGGAAGGTTGTGTGAGTTGTAGCCGTTGAGTACACAGTGGCAATGTTTGGAATATGGTAGTCGGGGACTACTGTTCCAAATGGATGGAGGCGTACCCTCTGCCAGATGCGAGGGCAGAGACGGTGGTTGACAAGTTGGTGAAAGAATTTGTATGTCGGTTGGGGTGCCGTTGGAACTGCATTCTGACCAAGGAACCAATTTTGAGTTTGCAGTCTTTGGTGAGATGTGCCGAGTTCTCGGCATACACCCCATATCCGAAGGTATGGTGGAACGTTCCAACAAGATGTTGCCACCATGATAGAACCAAAGAGACAACAACAAGACTGGGATGAGTGTCTCCCGTTTGCGACTTTCACATACAGGTGTACTCCCCAAGAGTCAACTGGGGAGAGCCCCAACATGATGATGTTAGGGCAAGAAGTTCAGCTGCCAGTGGACTTGATGTTGGAGTGTCCTCCCGCCGAGGATACCATGCGAACAGAGTATGCGGGAACACTCAGGCAGCAGCTGCAGGAGGCCCATGGTCCGGCTCGAGAATGCCTCAAGCAGAGTGCCAGACGCCAAAAGAAAGGCCCATGGTGGATCCTTGCAAGAGGGTCAGTTTGTCTGGCTCTTCAATAAGTTGAGGGGAAAGGCAAATGCCCGAAGTTGCAGCTCCGCTGGGAGGGGCCATACTTGATCACGAGGAAGCTCTCAGATGTGACATACAGAGTGCAAGTGAAGAAAGGGAGTAAGGCTTTCGTTGTCCATGGGGACCGACTGAAGCCTTGTAATGGTGAACCCTTGAAAGTGTGGACTTACTGGCCTAAACAGCCAGCCGAGGTTCCAGTGAGTGGTGAGGAGCCAGTTAAGGCTGCTGAGTTGGTTGAAAGGGAGACCGAAATTGAGAATAGAAAACTCAGAATTAGAAACTCAGGTTTGAGTGTCAAGCAAACAGATGTTGGCACGAATGACTCGAACGAGACAGAGTGTTGTGTGAATGAGAACAAGAGGGAGGTCCCTACTATTGGTACCCCCAGAGGGAACGCAAACTTCCTCTCAGGTTCAGAGACATTCACTAACTGAAATTCGTTTCTTTTGTTTATTCCTGCTGCAGGAATGGGTTCAAGTGCTACACCTACCGGCGGACGTTAACGACTAAGCAAGACCTCTGGCGACATAAGAGTGTCCATGGTCCCCCCGAGGTTCTCCTTTGTGGAAAGTGCTGTTATCAAGACAAGCAGCGGGATAACCTCAAAAGGCACTATCGCCGCTGTCATACTCAGTACATGGAGGAGTATGCGTCCATCAGGCCGACACTCATCGAGCATCCCCCAGAGCCAATCAGTGGAACAAACTCCAGTCACCCTCAGTCTTGCGGTACAAATCGACCGTACAAAGCTGGCAGGCTGCCTGGCCCGCGGTTCGGATCAGACGACAACCGCCATTCCCCCAGCGACTGTATCCAAGGCACCCCAGAGCCCCACACCCTCCATCCGGCAAGGTGATGCGGTGATCACATTGTCACCAACCCCCATCTCTCCACTTCATGCCCCGTCATTCCCGATGGCACCGCTAAGGGGAAAGCCAAGGGCTCTACTTGAACAGATGCGGGAGGACGCAGAAGCATGCAGCGACTAAGAGTCCATGCCATCTCTTAAGGGCCTAAATCGAGACGTGGTCCCCGACGACGATGAGCCAGCAGACAACGTGGAGGAGGAAAACCCCCCAGAATCAGAGATAAAGATGGCGCAGGTAGAGGAGCTGATATATCGCGACACATACCTAGGAGAGCAGCTCGTCGACAAGGAGGTTATTCAGCGGACCCTGTGGAAGCCGATAGAGGGGTCACAGTACAGTCGCAGTGAATTCCAAATATGGCATGTCATGATTATTTATGAGATGACATCACTCGTCCAATCAGCGTGCTAGAAAATGACGTCATAAAATCAAGACTACTTCCGGGTGTGTGTAAATGCAATGGCAATAAAAGACCACGTTTGACCTAGGCTATTAATATTAATGATACCGTCAGAAATTTTTTTTTTACATGTGAATAGAGACTTGGAACCTTCCGGGTGAAAATGGTAAAGGTCATTTTTTTTCCTACCGAGGCGATTGCATGTAATTCACCATCACACGTCAGCCATTTTTGGAAAGACTGTCGCAATGCCGTCCATTGCGGGGGGACACCTTCAACATCATGAACATCGTACCTTTCCCTCGAAATTGTTGGAGTGCTTGGCGTTCTGCTGTTGCTGGGCATTTTGCTTGTATGCGTCGAGAGTTGTCATTTTAGGGATAAAAAGGGCCTTTTTCAAGTGGTCCCAAATGCTCAGCCCCGACGCATCATGCAGCGCACTCCGACAGTACCCCCGCAATTGGTCCTATATGCGCGGCAACCTGTCCGTGCCAAACTTGGACTCGATGAGAAGGTTCGAGTTTGTGTGTAATGTTTGGCACTTGCTGAAGAGGGACTTGAGCCACAAACGGTAGGAAAATGTTTCTTTTGTTATAATATTCTTATTAGTTATTACTCTTAACTGTCTTTGATAAAATTAAACTTGTTATTTGTAAAATTTGCCTAAAATTCGTCATGTCATGTGTTTTCGAAAATATTGCTCTGGGTTTACAGCTACACTACATGCACTACTTGTATACAGTGTGTGCAGTGCCAGTGTTGTTTACATGTTAGTTGTCCCAATGAAAATGAGAATGCGACATAAAGCATGATAAGCTATTTAATCAACATTTTTTCACATTTTGGTCAAATAATTGAAGGCAATTTTAATATCAAACATTGTTATTAAGAAAAATTGTTTTAACAAATTTACAATCTTTAATTTTAGAGAGGAAGAAAGCAAAAACATGTTTTGCCACAAAAACCAGACATTCCGACTACACCGTCCATCACCGTCATCGACACTGACAAACACAGGGCAACGAAAAGGCAGTTGTTCAATCTGGTAAGGATTTTATTGAGTTGTGCTGTTAGTGTTAGTAATATTTCTTGGGGAAAAAAGGCAATCACAAACATATTTATACATGTCAATTGCAGCATTGAAATGCTCAAGCAAATTTGCTTATGTGACACCTTTTCTGGTAGATAGCATTTTTAGGTTCTGTTACTGTTTGAATTTCTGCAGCCCTCGACGTCGTCTTCCAGTTGCTCACAGTCACAGACCTCAATCCGAGAAAAACATGACCACAGTCTGCAATGTGCCAATTGCCAAACACTGAAACAAAGGATCCGGGAACTGGAAAAAAAGTATAACACTCAAGAAAAACGAGTTGCTGCTATTAAGGACATCGCTAGCGCTGAAGCCAAAAATATACATGATGATATTGAAGAATTACGTGGCAAAGGGAGCAACAGCGATGTCCTTAAAAGCATCAAAAGTTTTTCTGTCGAGGATGAATTACGAAGCCGCAACCCAGTAGTCACAGCTACAGTTGAGGCATTCTCAAAGAAAACCTCTTCAACTGCGAGTGGCAAACAGGGTACATTAATGAAGCTACTGGCTGTTGAATGCATTTATTGAGCAAGACATAGCAAATATGTCAGTTCTATTTGTAATGTCATTCAAACAGATATTCAATAGCTCAAAGTAGATTGGTTTCAGACATTGTTTCACATTTACTCCAGCAGGGAATTATAATACCACCTTGAAAATACTGAATGGGCTGTCTGGTAAGTGTGAAGCAGCACCTTGTGAACTTCTTGAGTATGCTTTTGATAACAAACAAAAACTTCATCTAACCTGGCTATGTAGAAAGGGAAACAAACAAACCCTCAAAATTTTGACAACAATAATTGTAATTCAACATTTACATTTTTCCATTGTAAAATCATTTAAATGATACTTCTTCCCATTCAGTTGAACAAAATGGTTACGAATTGCCTTCCTTAAAGGTCAAACAAACTTAAAAATCAGATCAATTGGGCCATGGAGGAAGGTTTGGGCCATTACTTTATGTATGGAAGTCGGCCTACGTTACGGTAAAGTGAAACTTACAATTTCTTCAATTAGGTACTTGCACATCCAACGGTTTATATGTCAACCAAACCAAATCGCTGGTGTGCAAAAACGCGGTTTAGAACCACTTGCCGTGATTGAATTTCGTTGATACCAACCATTTTGTAAACATTATAAATTTCTTATCCAGTTCCGTTTTGTATTACCAGAGTTAGCGCGATTTCATTCCAAAGGTGAGTTTCACACGACTGATACATAACCTATTTGTACTCCAGCATAAGCAATATATGCTCCGGTTAGCTCTCTAGGCCTTTGAATATATTTTGTTAATGATTAAATGGCAACTGAAGTGTTCGCAATATATTTCCAAAGCGCCTCAGAAATGTTTTCCCGCCAGCGGCTTGGACTGGTGTGTGCTGCGCAGACATGTTAGAGTGTAGTCTGGTTCCTGCTCTTAATTTAACGTAGTACCTTCTGGGCCCAATACTTGTGTTGAGGAAATCACATGCGCAATGCGAGCATTTTGATTTGCGCAAAAACTGCGCACAAAATGTTACCCCAAAGAGTCCTCCGTGCGCATTTTCAAAACAAGATGTGTGTAGATGAACGCTATGTTTTTAAAATGCGCCCTCCAAAATCAAACTAAATATTATCAGGCATGGTATTCTTCTCCCGTTAATCGGATTTCAGATTTGTCAAAGAAATTTAATTTTATTATTAAATTTTTTAATTTTTTTTTTATAGTGGTCTTCATCTATTACAATACATTACACTTACAGACAGTAGACCATAGTATTTTTCTTCAAACTATTGATGTAGATGTTCTGACTCAAGAAAAAGGTGATAATCTAAGAAAACAAATCCTACATTTTATCTTTTATTATGGTCAAGATGGTGGTCAGGATGGTGGTCCTTTTTAAATATTGTGTTTTTCAAAAGAATAAAATTTACACATTTTTGTACAACTAGGCAACGTTTTAATTTGTATTGTATCCTTTAGAATAGACTAGTAACTAGGCCAAATTCTAGTATCTAGCTCTAGCAGTGGTCATAGTGTGAGGAGCCCTACTTGTGCATTCTGAACTAAGTGTTGTTTTAATAACTCTCCAGTTTGATATTTTTCAATGTTATTAATGTTTCTCAACTTCTTGTTTGAATAACTGACTGTTTTTGCTGTAGCATAATGTATTATATTTATAGTGCATCATATTGATGCAGTCACTAATCACAAATTGATGAGTGGTGGCGCTCTTTGTTTTTAATCACTCTTGTGTGACCTCCTGGCCTATTGACCTACTTGTGCCAAAGGTCACCACTCCTGCACAATCTTCAGACAAACTGAAATTACTGCAAACCGAAACTCAAACAGAAAGTGTCGTGTCAAACAGAATCAAGCCAAACCATCTGCAGTTGCTCATGCAAAAGGACACAAACTTGCTCAAAGCCTCCTTGGATCACGCAGTTGGCATTGTTATGCAACAAAATATTGATATTCACTATGTGAAGAACAAGTTGCTTGCCACTGAAGAAAAACTCCACAGTGCTGAAACTAACAAAGTGCCAACTCGTGATCCACAAAACAAAGGCAGAATTCATCCTGCTTTCAAGGAAACTTCAATGTTGTTGCAGGGGATCTCATGGGATCCATGGGATCTCATGGGGTTCCATGGGGAATAAGTTTTCCCCATGTCCTCCCATGGGTCTTTGCTATTGGTCCCCATGGGAATCCCATGGCATCCCCATGGGATTACATGGGAGCATTCCTTTCCCATTCAATCACCAAGGGAACCCCATGGGAGCATTTTTTCCCCATCCAATCACCATGGTGTTCTCATGGGGAACCCATGAGAGCATTTCTTTCCCATCCAATTACCATGGTATCCCCATGGGGACCCCATGGGGACCCCATGGGGACACCATGGGACCATTCCTTTCCCATACAATCACCATGGTGTTCCCATGGGGACCCCACGGGACCATTCCTTTCCCATCCAATCACCATGGTGTTCCCATGGGGGAACATGGGACCATTCCTTTCCCATCCAATCACCATGGTGTTCCCATGGGGACCCCATGGGAGCATTTTATTCCCATCCAATCACCATGGTGTTCCCATGGGGACCCCATGGGGGCATTTCTTTCTCATCCAATCACCATGGTGTTCCCATGGGGGAACATGGGACCATTCCTTTCCCATCCAATCACCATGGTGTTCACCATGGTGTTTCCCCAATCAACCACCATATCCCTATGGGATTAGTAGGAGCATTCATTTCCCTTTTGTCCTCACCATGGGAATCCGTGGAGGCCCAATGAGGGAACCTGGAGGATCCAAAAGAATACCCCTTTTCACCCCCTCAATAATTGCATGGAAAAAATCCCAACCATGGTATCTCATGACAATATATTATGTGGTTCCAATGGGGGTGTAATCTCACTATTTTAAAACCATGTGTCATGTACCAAGAATCGGATTTGAAATCCCTGTGGAGGATGGGGTGCATGTACATGTTACATCATGACAGCAGATTAAGACTGGGGATATGGCTTGTAATATGCTTTAACTGGAATGTAGAAATACTTTGGTTAACATGTCATTATACATGTACAATGTATTAACTTTGATTATAAAAAGAAGCCTTTCCAAGACCAACTGAATTTGTTTATTCAAGAAAATCATCCTTTTATTTACAAATTAAAAACATGAATAGAATGTGCATTTATCATTTGATTAGTTAAATGAAATGAACTGAATTGAATAATTTCATTTATTTTGTAGAAAAAATACAATAAATTTGATTTCCAATTGTTAAGCAATTGGTTAAAGGCAGTGGATACTGGTCATGGTTTTGACATCACTTTGGGCCTATAACTTTAAGTGCCCCTCATAGCAGTCAATATTTCCATGTTCAGATAGCAATTTACGACTTAAAGGTGCAGACATGAAAAAAATCATATGATGATGTCACAAGAGCTGTTTTGGGCTGCGCTACGAAACAGCTAATGACAAATTTCCAGTATGCATTGTATATAAAAATGTTTATGTAGACAAAACTCCGGAGTTGTATGAAAAACATTGTAAAAAGGCGGTACAATTAAACGGAAGAATTTAATCACTCTCAATTGTATTTGGAAACATGCAAATGAAAGAATCAGGGAAAATTCTTTTTTTCTCAAAGAAAATACACTTATTTGTTATCGCAGTAGCTTCACACGCTCCAAGAACTTCACTAACACATCTTACAACCTGAATGTGAGGGGCTGAAGCACCAGTTTGTCTGTCAGTTATGATGCTTCTATGGTCATACAATACTACAGGGTTATAAATAATAAAACAAGTGCCCTCAATTATACAAATTCTAGTAATTATACCAAAGGAGCCATCATTAAACACTACAGCAGAAGAATTTCTTTTTCTCACTCGAGTGTATGCTTTTGTATGAAGTAGTTTGTTGTGTACAATGGCACGATCATGGAAGGCAACATTATCAGGAACAGGGTCATTAAGTAGCCTTTCTAAGGCGAGCCTTTCTTCAAACGTTGTTTGACAAAATTTAGCACAACCAAGAACGGTTACATCATCATTAACACGGAATGCATATTTTGTAGACAGCTAGCCACTTAATAAAGATTTACAGTACGTCTCTACTTGGGGAGATTTATTATACACAAATGATGTCATAAGTTTTGGAATGTACTTCCATAATGTGAAGTTGTTGATAATTTGCAAAGGCACACCCTGAGTTCCATGAAACATCTTAAGAAGATTGCCATTATAAGATTCAAAGGCAAATGTTGAATTGGACCATAAAGGACCCCAATTATGAACAGTATCAACAGCATGAAGTAGTTGGTGAACATTGTATGTCATGTGCTTTTTGCCATACAGCTCCTCTACGAGAAACACAAATTTCTTTAACATAATTTCTGCATTAATTAAATCATTTGGTGAAATAGACTCTGATAAAAGAATTGCAAGACTTTGTACCAACAGTAACCAATGTCTTAGATAATTATCTGGAAGAATCCCAATTAAGCATGGGATTGAAAAAAATATAATCCAAGACCTCCATTCAGACCCTTTCCAAAATCGTCTATGTAACAATGACCTTGGTGCTCGAGTTTAGTTGTTTGGAGGTTGAATACTTGTCAGTCTTTCATCTACCTTACCAATTGAGTTGCCAATATAATGATCCTCACTTTGATTTGACGAGTCAAACCATAAAGATGCAAAGTATCTAGTAACCCCCAAAAGACTATTGTGTAAATAATCTACAGTAAAGCCCTGTATTATATTGAAATAACTCAATAAAAGCAAAATGGAGGGTCCCTTCACACCACGAATAGCTTCATTTTGTTCATGTGCTTGGTATGCATCATCTTCAGTTTGTTCAATGGTCCTAATTTGTGCTGGTTGTTCCAAAAATGGATAGACCTGAACTGTACCTCGACCCTTGGCTACCCGTTCTCCCTTTTGCAAGCACCATGCACACCCAAACTTGCCATTAAATTGCTTCACATTATGAAGAGCGCATCTTGCGACTGAGTCACAAGTACACACTAAGGGAAAAACCTTTGATGTTACTTAAGAATCTCCGTTAATCCATGTAAAACCATTATGAGATAATTCGTTGCACTCCTCCACAAATGGTTTGAGAAACGCAGAGGGTTCAGGTTTACCACTGCCAAACCAAATGCCATCAAGAAGTATGTTTTCTTTTCGTAGCTTGGGGGGCAGCTCATTAATGGAGCATTGAATTGGCCACAATGACACATTAGATGACTTAAAGACAGGAATGCCATCAGTGTTCCATGTAAGTGACAAGTTGTTGTTTTGTTGCAATTCTGGCATAGACTTGTACAAATTCCCATCATAGATGTCTTCGATATTTTCATCATTTATTTTCTGCCTTGTGTGTTTGTGATTAAGTTGTTGAATATCAGAGCTTTGGAGGAGGTCTTGCAACTGGACTTTCAATGAATTAACTATGAAAAAAATCCACCTTTCATCAGACCATTTCTTGAGTGTTGGCTACCACAGCTATCACAAGTGACGTTTTCATTATCATCTTCCTCATGAAAATCTCCCATATACAGTGAGCAATCGGGACAGTAAAAATGTAACTGAACCTTCTCATGGCTATTCTTTACATATTTCTTCAACAGAAAGAGAGACTTTGGGATATTATTTTGACCAAGAAGTGTATCAACTAATCCTAAAAGGTCACAAAGAGCTACCTTGGTTAAGGAATGTCTTAATGCAAAGCCATATATCATCGTGACAACTTGGCCGATCGTTGCTTCAGATCCTGGAAAAATAGGTTGATCTCCATGTTCACCTTCTTCATCTCTATCGAAATCACCTACATCAGACGCATCGTCTGATGCACTGAACTGCAATCAAAACATTTACTCAACATCAGTATACAGAAAATGAAGATATTTTTAAAAACACATTGTCACGTCTGGAATTATGCTGTTTATGGTAGGAATGCTCTGGCAAACAACCTAGTCATTCACGAAATGAAGACTGAGTCATCACACTGTTCTTCCCTTACAAACTTACATGTATACCTTCTGATAAAGCTTTTTGCCCATCAAGAAACATCATGCATAGTTCAAACAGAACAAAAATGGCTACAAAAGTTTACTATTTTGAGTTGTACTGCATTCAATGCAATGATATATTAGTTGACATTAAATTTACGATAATCTTCCGACTGTGAATCGCCAGTATTAAAATTAATTCCCAATGTGAACATTGTACAAAACATAATTGTAATTACCTGTTCACGCTCACCATCACTGGAGGCAGGATCCTCACCAGAGAAATGGAAATTCTCTTCTGGCAAAATAGCATTTTCTGGCCAACTGTCATTTGAAATGTCACCATCACTCCAAGTACTACTGTCATCACTCACTCTGTCTGATACATGTATGTCCCCCTTCAACAAAAGTATAAGAATAACAATCGAAATACTACATGTGTAGACGAAAAACACAGACTTACAAGGGTTAATTTGCAGGACAGGCACACGCCACCCCCCCCCCCAAAAAAAAAAGTCGGCCCACTAAATAATTTTGTTAAAAGTCCGCCCCCTAAACAAAAATAGGAATAAAAAAAAAGAAGCTTCGGTCCACAGTAAACTTTATGCCGAACAAGTCCAGCGGTAAACCCTGTAAGTTATTTGTAAATCTGTGAGTGTGAACTTTTAATTTTTTTTCTGTACCGATAGTGTACAATGGCTTTAAGTTAGGTCTTGTTTCCAAACGTCTTGCTCAGTATGTAGACCAACAGTGATGAGCTTCTGACTACTGCTGTAAAATTTTCGGTCGAGAGGGAGAAGAGCGCGGAATTGGGCATGATTATGTCGTGAAGCATTTTTCTATGCCTCCATCTTTTTATCAATGACAATCTTAAAATCACGCCGCACGGCGGCACGGACATTCTCCGTTTCGTCATAAAACAACTAACATGAAGGTAGAAATAGATCATGTAGATAGTACTACAGTAGGCCTTACTATAGCCTATACCATGGTTATTATACCGTACGAGTTGACTTGAGGACGAGTTGACCCGTTTCGTTTGTACTTTTTGTAATATTGTAGTGAACAGGTAAATTTAGAATTCCTCGTTCGTCGTTGCTTTAAAAAAACTAACAATAAAAAGACTGCTTGAGAATGAATGAATGATTGATAGCATGTACGTGCTACCATGGCTACTCTAGTAGAGGTACGTACTATTCAACATTTTAAGTTTTAACGTTGTCGTTAGAAATGGGTCCCCCCCCCATGTTCCCTGACCTTGGCTTTGGCCGCTAGCTTCGGAAAGGTTGAGAGATTTTTGTCTACAGGAAAGTGGCAGTCCGACCTGAGTGACATGAGTGATACGAAATTTATCAAATTTGTTAATAAAAAGTTAACCTGTCCTTACCTCTGTATCCGAATCCGAACACACGCGTTCTTCTTGCATGATGTATTGCAGACCATCGCCATCTTCATTGTCATGCTGGCGGCTGTCGCGGTCAATGCCCCCTGCTCATTCTGCTGAACCTGATCATGCTGATGCGATCGCAATTCTTCTAAGATTCTCCAGCGCCTTTTTGTGGTTTTTGGAACAACACTGAATGACAAATAGCGTTTGTACGGTGTCCTGGTGGCTCTGGCCGGACGACAGTGTGGATTATTGTCCATGGCCGGAACTCACAGACCGTATCGATCGTTGATAAAACAGATAAACGGTAATTTTTCTTTTTGTTTTCTCACACCGTAGCCTACCCCTATCATGCCTATACGTCCCTCTTTTTCATGTCATAATCTTTCATGTCTGTACGTCATCCCGCCGCCGGCCCACCGCCACGCTTTATTTCATCATTTTACCCATGGTTCGCGTTTCAACATCATAGTTAACTTTGTATACGGATGAAAACGAGGTTGTAAAATATAATTGGTGACATGTCTTTGACACGCATCCGGTGCGTACGCATTTCAGCCAGGCCAACTTCGTTCTCATGTGTTCGATCTCGCAGCCTGCTCATGGCCGGCTGGTCAACACATAAGGACGAGTATAGCATACACACTTCTTGTCCCCCCCCCCCCCCCCCCCCCACAGGCGCCAAAAGCACCGGTACCCGGCCACAGGTAGAGTACAAAAGTATCTCTTACCAGCGAACAAGTGCCAGTCAACAGGTCACGTGGGCACGCCACCTTAGTTAAGGCGGCAAAGTGGAAGGCGGTTTTACGTGAGGGTCGTACGTACTTTTATCAGTGACTTTTGAACTCTGGCTCCTCGGTCGGTTGGCTTAGCTTCCTTTTGTGATTTAAAATAATTTTTCTCTTTGACATTGTAATTATGCCGGGGTCAAAGTACGCGTTGATTCATTGGGTAAACAGTAATAGTACGAGCATTGTGCCTAGTTTGGCGGTTGGTAATCCTGAACAACTGCTAGACCCCGTCATAGTTGGCAAGATTTCTTTCTCAGTCTTGGGGAGAAAAGAACCAGTTGGCAGTTGGACCAAGCACGATGGCAGAGTTCTTCAGACAGATGGTAAGCAAAGTTCATAATCAGATAATAATACCATTGTTCTAATAATTTTATTAATAACCATTGATATTGATATTGAATTAACTTCACTCGGACATGTCGGATCTCGGTCATGTCACTGTCAGTCCTGAATTGATTATATATTCGGCTACAGACAGCGTCCCATTTTTTGTAGAAACGGCTAAATACCCAAACTTTTTTGCATTGCAAGTGCAACTAACATGACTAACAAGTGGAGCCTTACATGGTTCTAAGTTTTGGTCAAGGGAGAGGAGACTCTTTGCTTGGCAAGTCAAAGCACAAACATTTTTTCTAGCATGTCTAGGGACTGTTTACATCGCGCACAGACAGCCACATCTGAGGCGATTTGTGCAGTAAAATATCAAGATCAGACAGAGATGTAAAAGATTTGCCACGATTTTACTTTAGCATGAGGGACACCTTGAAAACAGGACGTCCTACGAATACGATATAATATAATAAACATGATAAATAGGCTAAAATAGTAATACAAATCGACAAGGTAAACAAATGTTGATTAATTTGTATATATTTTTGGCTGATGATAGGGGCCTTCCATGCCTTCAGCATGTTCATTTCAGGTGATATAGGCCCAGCAACCTAATCTTTTCAAAAAATGTTTGCAGATAAACAAAGTGTTTTGCGCTCAGCTGAGGATGCGTTCATCAAAAAAGAGAACACCAAGTCAACCGACATGACCGAGCAGGAAGAAGGAGCAGGAAGGGGCCAAAGAAAGCGAAAGCTCAACAGTTTTTTTGAGTTCGAAGACGACCAAGATTCAGAGGATGAGGCTACTACTAGCATGACTAGTAGTAGTAGTACTAGTAGTACTACTGGCACCAGCAGCTCATCAAGATCCAAATCTAAAAAGGTAGGCCTAATAGTAATACTATTTTTAGTAGGCCTAAAATCCCATAGTAAATATTTTAACAGTGAAACATGTACATGTAGGGGCCGTGTCATGTATGTTTGTAGGTGGTACTTTGCAACCACTCTCTCAAAAAAAAATAATAATAATAAAATCTCTTTAAAAAAATAAAATAAAGGATGGGCTTAGGCCTATTATATTAATAATATAAAAAAATGATGTCAATGCTGTCAATGGTCAATTTGAAGCCCTTACTTTTTTTTTTTTGATTTTTTTTCTTCAGTTTTCACACTTTTTTCTCCTCATTCAGTCAACTTTTTAGCCCAAATTTTCACATGTTTGTTTTGTCCTGTTATAAACACCTTTTCTATCACTCAACGTTTACTATAATAATAATTCTATATTTTACATTAAATAAAAGCATCCTGAGGAAATGGGGATAAATAATGTTGGTTTTGCCCTATGTGTGACAAGCATTGTATACTAATAGAAATACTCATACTTTCCTGATATGTTATTCGCAGTCCTCAGGAAAGTACTGAGTATACAAACATTGCTTCCCACACATCTGTGTACCCTACCCTGAGACCCTACCTAAAAAAAAACTTTGCCTGAAAAATTAAAAAGTATTATAATAACTCAAGAATAATTTTTAAAAAGGGTACCTTTGCACTATACGCCGAACGTGATAATTTAAAAAAGGCAAAATAAATATAACATTCCAACCTACCGACCCTATTTAAAAATGGCATGAAATTGAAACAGAACACATGTTTGTATTTGGCCCAATTGAAATCTTTTGAAAGCATTTTTAAAATTTCATTTGAAAAGGTCAAGGCAGCGCACCATATGCTGAGTGAAACCATATTGGAAGAAGTGAAGCAGAGGAGACAAAACCAGCCGCAAAAGTTAGAGTGTGTAAACTGCACTTCTCTGAAACTGCAAATGAAGGAGCTGCAGAAACAAAACGAAGTCCTCTGCAAGGGTAAGTCGAATTTAGCCAAGTTGTTGTGTTTGAAATCATACATTGCCATGACTTTAAATTTGTTGTTTCTTTGTTATATTTTGACTCGACATTTTTTCTGTAATATACATTTCAAATGTTGCCTTATAACATTTTAGTGACTCCTTTGGCTATAACATGACACCTAGATGAGAGAAAAACACAATGGGCAGGGAGTGTCGAGTTTGGGGAAGGGGTTGATGTTAGGATCACAACATACCCTATGCAACAGTTGGGCCCAATTCATAGAGCTGCACAAAAATGAGCTAAGCAAGAAAACATTTTGCTCACCAGATTAAGGTTACCAGTCAAAATACAATTCCACATGTATGTGTGGTATCAAGCTCATTTTTACTTATCAGAAAACTTCAGCTAGCACAAGTGTTATTTCTTCATGTTTTATTACTGAATACTCTGAGCCTTGTTGAAGGCAAAACTGCCATTTTGTTTTTATGAAAAGGTGTTTATTTCGATTTTGTTAGAGGGTTACCTGATGTTGTTCGAAACCTTTCATATGATTAGAAAGATATTTAAAAAGTAGAATATAATGATCCACACAAGTATCACTCAAAATTGCACGGTTTTCCTTTTACGTCGTGACTAACAAGGTCGGCCATTTATGTGAGTCAACAATTTGACTCCCATAAATGGCCGACCGTGTTAATCGACGAGGTAGAAGGAAAACCACGCAATTTCGAGTGATACTTGTGTGGATCGTTATATTCTACTTTTGAAATATCTTTCTAATCATATGCATTTTATAACAAACGGTTTCAAACGCTTTTCAAAGACCAACTCGTCCGATCCAAGGCAACGTGTTCCTTTAATTATGTATACTAGGGCATTTTACCTGTTTCAAGTACTGGCAGCTCAAATTTACATTATAGTTTTTCACATTCAGGCCCAGTAGAACATCTGTATTACTGTAAAAAAAAAAATCTGTTTTGCGTTGAATTTAGTTGAAGAAAATGATTTTGCAGAAATTTTTTAATTTTTCCTGACTATGGATAAATAAACAAAATATGTAACTAGAAAAATAACTAAGTACAAAATGAAAATAAGCCAATTTAATTTTCCCTTTGTGCATTTCAAATTATGTGTTGTTTGTATTTGTATCCTATCATTTTTTCCCATTTTGATTCAGTTATAATAATTTTAAACATCATGACTAAAATACATGTATATATTTATATATTTTTTTACAGATTATGTCAGCAAGACATTTCCTGGTGTGGAGCTCATCCAAATTAGACAGGTTTTGGCATATAAGCTTAAAGACGTTCGTGCAGCATCAACATCCAATTAGTTTTGAAAATGCAGTACACACTTTAACTTGTTTGTTGTCGCTTTCAATTGGTTTTAATGTTTAAGGCTTGTGTCATGCATTGAAAATTATGTGCTACTGTTACCATCTTGCCATACTACTTGTAATCACCTTGCTTGGTCAGAGTCGAGAATAAAAGTAATATTTCAAACACTCTTCACCTTTAAAAAGCATTTCACAGAAAAAGTTACAGAAATCTTTGTGTGAAATGCTTTTCAAGTCAAGATAATAGTATTCTTAAATTCACTATAATTGTTTCTACAGCTATATGGGCCCAATTTCATGAAGCCTTTAAGCACAAAAATTTGCTTAGCATGAAATTTCTTCCTTGATGAAAACAAGATTACCAGCCAAATTTGAATTTGTTGCGTATTGCTTGTTACTGGCATTCGGCTGTTGTTTGCTTATACTGAAAATCATGTGGAAATTTGGTTGGTAATCCTGTTTTTGTTAAGGAAGAAATTTCATGCTAAGCAAATTTTTTGTGCTTACAGCAGGCTTTATGAAATTGGGCCATGATCTTCATGAACTTCAAAGTTAATTTTAATTCCAATTGTTGCATCAATATCAAATAAACGTGTTCCAGAGCACAATTGTAACTAAAGAATGATTGCATCTTTTGAATTGATATAGTTGCTTTCATAGGCCTAGTAAGTCAACCTACAAATGGAGTGCATACTATTATGGGGGTTCGAATAGAACCCCATGAGCTGTATTGGCCAAAAACACCATGGTGCCTGGGGAGCATGGGTAAAACTCCATGGGTATAGGGTAGAAAACACCATGGGGTGCATGGGTAAAACCCCATGAGTATAGGGTAGAAAACCCCATGGGGTGCATGGGTAAAACCCCATGGGTATAGGGTAGAAAACACCATGGGGTGCATGGGTAAAACCCCATGCTTATAGGGTAGAAAACCCCATGGGGTGCATGGGTAAAACCCCATGGGTATAGGGTAGAAAACACCATGGGGTGCATGGGTTAAACACCATGGGGAGCATGGGTAAAACCCCATGGGTATAGGGTAGAAAACACCATGGGGTGCATGGGTAAAACCCCATGGGTATAGGGTAAAAAACACCATGGGGTGCATGGGTAAAACCCCATGGGTATAGGGTAGAAAACACCATGGGGAGCATGGGTAAAACCCCATGGGGTTATTGGAGAAACCACCATGGGGAGCATGGGTAAAGCCCCATGGGTATAGGGTAGAAAACACCATGGGGTGCATGGGTAAAACCCCATGGGTAAAGGGTAGAAAACACGATGGGGTGCATGGGTTAAACCCCATGGGGTTATGAGAGAAAACACCATGGGGAGCATGGGTATAGGGGGGAAAACACCATAGGGGGCATGGGTAAAACCCCATGTGAATCCATGGGAAATATCCCATGGGAAGTTCCCCCATGTATACATGGGGTCCAATTTCTCCTTGGGTTTCCCATGGGGAATCGCCCATGGGAAATCATCATGGGTTTCCCATGGGAAAATTTTGTAAGGGAAGACATAACTATTAAGTATGACGGCACCACAAAAAATGGTCAACACATTGTTGAAGTTGAGCTTGAGACCAAAAACAATACTTACTTTGTCGGTGGCCGAGAAACTGCAGGTGGGAAAGCGAATGATTATGTAGAATTCATAACATCAGTGTTGAATGAAGTAGATACAGGCATGGTGAAACGAGTATCTAATACCATGACTGACCGTGTCATCACAAATGCAGCTGTAGATAGAGGCTTGGAAGAAGTAAAAGGGGGCAAGATAAATTCATTCAGATGTGCTATGCACTCTCTTGACACAATCCATAAACAGTGTGACAAGTTCATCAGGGCATATGAAAACACACTTGGTTTTGAAACAACTGGTAAATTTCCCTTTCAAAAAGGTGGGGAGAGCAAAACACAGGCCACTCTTCGTAGTGTGGACAAACTATTCCATGACAGTGGTTGTGGTTTACCTCAGGATTTGCCACAATTTTTAAAGTCAAGAGGGATCAAGGGAGGTGAAAATACCTCATTATATCCCCGGTGGGTTGGAAATCGTTTTAACATATACTTTGTTAACGCCGGGTCACTGTACATGTATGACGGACTCATACGTGAGTTCCAAACTAACATCATGAAACCCAGGAATGGTTTACACCATGCAATTTTCAACATAATGGCAGATGGAAAACTACAGCCAATACTGAGAGCACTTGGCATAGTTAATAAGTTCCTAACAGGGCCATGGATGGAATGGCAGGGGACCCGGCAAGAGATCCTTAAAACCAGTGAGGTTTTCACCAGAGTCATCAACATCCTTGACAAAGGAAGATATAGATAAAGGGGTAAAACATCTGAAGAAAACACCAGCAGTGATAGCTCTTAAAGAACAAATACGTTTTAGGCATGACATTTTGGGTTGTTATCATCCAGACAAAAAACGGATCATCTTCTCTAAGACGAACAAAGACGAATTGCTTAAGTACTTAGAAGAACTCCTACCTGTGTAGGTGCCCTTGGATAAGACACAAATGTGGCAAATTGTCCAAAATCCTTCAGTTATTGTTGGCTTCAACTTCAACCAGAAGTGGTCCAATAATAGAGTTGACACCAAGAGCCGAGGCTGCATTCTTAGGCTGGCAAACCCCCAACAGAAAAATGACGCTGAATATGAATGCTTGTTTGATGGCGAGATAAATTCAATTTTTCAAACAGTTTCTGAGATTATAACAGATGTTGCAGTTGGGGACTTGTTTCTCTTCATGTCATAAATATTTAAACACAAATTATCCAAGAATAAGAATGACAGTATCTGAACCATATAAGTTCAAATTTCATCTCCACACTTATTTTCTTGTTGATACCTGAAAAGAAAAGAAAACTGTATTACAAAAAAACAATTACAATTCAAAACAATTACATGAAAGTTAGTGCACAATTGACATCACTTCTGCATACACATTTATGCATGCTATATGGGTCATTCCATCGGGTTGGGGAGCAGTTGTGTGCAACACAAGATCACATTTGAAGTAACTTTGTGAATGCATCCCGCATACATTCTCAATTACTTGCAGCTCCTCTCAAAAAGGCAAACCTAAGTTTCAAAACGAGACCACTTTTTCTGCATTCGGATAAAATTTCATGTTAAAAAACGGCCGACAAATGATGGTGTAAACAGCTGTTTTCCTTACAAAATGTGTGACATAAAGTGGGGAAAAATTGAAATGTTTTGTTTCATACCCAAAATGCGTCATCTTTAATTTTTTCTACGGTGTTACCTCTGAGAAAGGCCCTAAATCTTTCCATGAAAAACAACTTTCGCTATCTCAAATCCCCCGACACAAAAGCTGCGATCAGAAAACTATCCACATCGACGTAACTGTGGTGTAAAAACAAATAGCAAATGGTTACATCCACACACGGGGGTGTACCTTACTCCCACGGCGGTGTTACTTTGATTATAAAGAGAAAAATGTAGAAAAATAAATTTAAAAATTCAAAATTGGTAGGTATTTGTAGAAAATGCAGCGATGGTGTCAGTCAAAATATTGTTACATCGAGCGGGTTTCGCGATTCAAACAAAGATGTACCCCTCGATGCAAAATGGAATCACCCGTTACGATCAATAGGGGGGTCCCCCAATTGAAACCAGCTGCGAATGGGACTGTCATTTTGCCTTCGTGAAATGTTGTTAACGTCGGAAGTTGTGGGGTAAAAATTACATTGTTGGTGTTACGTCGAAATGCAGAATATTGAGCCTGACATCCACTGGTGGTAAGTGTTTTTCTTCATATTTGTAATTTTCACGGAGGATGTCTTGCCTTTGCATCGGTGCATCGTAGCTTTAAAAAAAATGATGTTTGTCCTCACATGCGCAGCTCAAGTGGCATGTGCGTGGGTTTCTTAAACTGTGTCAATGTTCGTCGAAAATCACGATCTTTCTCGCTTGGTGGTTGTGAAAGCACATTCTATTTCAACCGAAGTGAAACACAACTCTCTTTTTGTCTTAATAGTTCTCTATGTTAAGGGTTTTACCTCATTTAATTTAAAACATGCAAAAATTAAACAGTGGACACAAAACTTGGACGAAACTGGTCGAAATCACCGATGCAACAAATCAACAATCATGACGCCGTTTCATAATTACATCGAATCAAAATAAATGGTTTTGCCTTTTCTGTGATCATTTCTGTTAACGTATTGTAATTACTTATTTGATAATGTGATTGTGAGATCGACAGGTGTCATCAGCTGCAAAAATACTTACTTTGAGTGTTGTTGAGTTTGTTTCATACAATTGTCATGGTTGGTTGTGAACTTTGACGCAACATTTTTTTGCCTTGACACTGCACCAAATTGGAGCAACGGCAGATACGACCTTAGTTTATGGGGACTGGGGGGGGGAGGGCAATTTTTTTTAAACAAGTGGGGCAAAGAGCTTACCGGGCTTACTAAACACCCCCCTATTCCACCTCAACACACGGTTAACTTGCATTTTGCTGAATATGTTTGACATTCAATTGTTTATTTTTTTTTTTATATATATATATTTTTTTGTAGGGGAGGGGGTGTAAAGGCTTTGATTTTTTTGGGGGGTACCACGTCCCCCCTTGATCCGTCCTTATCCTTGATCTAGGAGCTGGGGGATTTTTAAAAAAGGGTGTGGCTTGCACCCGTAAACAAGGGCGGAGGCCGCCCCCAAGAAATCCTATCAATTTAATTATGCACCCTGGATTCCTCTTTCAGAAGTTTTATACCATTATGGCACCGCCACCAGTACAGCTGAGAATAAGAATAAAACTACGATCTAGAAACCAGGCGAAGCAGTCACCTTCAACTGCGTCTCAATCTGATCCTGCCCTTCCTAATGCACTTTCAAACTTGTCATCACAATCATATCGACAGAAGTTGAAACAAACAAATCCTCAAGCATATAAACTTTTCCCATAAGTCTGGTAGTCCGACAAAGCGAAAACTTGAACAAGATTTGGACAACGATTCTCAAAAGAGAATGAAACTTGAAAGTGATCTAAATAATGTATCTGCAAAGCTTGAAAAATCCCAAGGTGAAAATGCAGAACTAGAAAGAAAACTTCAAAGACTGAAAAATCCTCATAAAAGGAAAAAGGGTCAAAGGGGTAGGGGTAGAAAACTTGGATACAAAAAATCCCAACAATACAAGAAACGTTCAAAAGATATAGCAGAAATGGAAATTGTACAGGAAAAGGCCACATCTTCTGGATTCACACCTGTTGGCCTTCAGCTGAAAGACTCAAATGGGACAAAAGTCAAGATTAAATTTGACGAAAGTAACGTTGATGGCATTACGGAACAGGATATTGATGAAATGCTGTTTATACTCGATACTTTTAATATTCCTCTAAAAGGCTATAATGAGATTGCTCAGCGCTTTTCTAACCTGCCCAGAATGAACGCTGTCAATTCTCGAAAACGACATTTCAATAAATCTTGTCCAGTAAAAGAATTTGAAATTGACTTTGGAGAACAACATTTTACAGGTGTTGTACGCTCGATCACAGAATGTTTAACATCAACACTCATGGGAAAACCTCACCTTATTCAGAACTGTGTTGTAAAAATTAAGTTGAGTGGCGATGGCACTCGGGCCGGAAAGAAGAAACATCTCATGAATTTCACATTCACTATAATTGGTGACGAACTTTGTAAATCTGAACAGGGCAATTACCTTGTAGCAATTGTTAGGTGCCCAGAGACAAACGAGTGCTTAAAAGCAACACTCAATGGCTTGATTGATGAATTTGATAATCTCACATCTGTCATGATAAATGGACAAGTTGTCTGCGTTGAGAAATTTCTTGGTGGAGATCTTAAATTCTTGAATCAAGTAATGGGAATTTCGAGCTTTTCTGCTGAGTACTCGTGTCTCTGGTGCAAATGTCCGAAAGGTGTACGATTTAATATGGCAAAGACATGGTCAATGTTGTACCCGACACCTTGCATTTATACCTTCGTATAGCAGATCAAATGGTATATCAAATCATTAAATACCTTCAAGATCAGGATAACTTTGTGAGATTGACAGAGGAAAAACTGAAGCAGTGCTTGAGCTTACAGAGATTTGCTAATTTCATAAAGGGAATAGGTATTCAAGACTGGAAATTTCTTATCAAAGATGGCAAAATTGCCTACGACTCTTTCACTGGACCAGAACATCGTGCAATCATGGCAAAAATCAATCTAGACGATCTTATTCCCCAGCATCCAAAACTGGAGGATATTAAATCATTATGGTCTAAATTCAGATCTCTCATGGAACAACTTAACCAAAATATGTCTGATGAACAGATTGGCAAGTTTGAAGAAAGTGCAAAAGATTGGGTGAACTTGTATGGGGGGGAATTGTATCTCACTAAAGATGTCACCCCTTACATGCACATCTTTGCATTTCATTTGTCAGAGGCCATGAGACTTCATGGGAATGTGGTGGATTTTAGTCAGCAAGGGCTCGAAAAACTGAATGATCTTGTAACCAAATGGTACTTTAGGTCCACCAACTATGATCAGAGTGCACTTAAACAAATCATGCATAAGCAACATAGATTGCATGTCCTCAAGGGGCAATGTAGGCGTGCACCAAAATTTGAAATAACATGTTCTACCTGTGACAAATCAGGGCACAATAAGAGAACTTGTGGTAAATCAAATTGAAGAATCATGTAATACTTACACCTGAGCTGTATTTTGAGCCCTTGCTGACAATACGTGAACCTTTAAGCAAAATAATTAGAAATTCAGTTATTATTGTTTTTCAAATTTAACCACACTTTTACCCAGTAAACTTGTTTGACAGTCATGTGTTCATTGTAAATATCCAATACTTTATGATTATGCTTTATACTTAATCAGTGGGTGCAGATGTTGGCATTTGTAGAATTTTGATAACCAGTTTTACACAGTAGTTATTGTTACTAAACACAATTCAGTCGCAAATTTTGCCATTTGTACAAAATTAAAGGTTTTTAATTTCATACTTGAAAACAGTAACCTTCAATTTCAACACTCACTCAGAAAATTGATAGTTGCAACTCATTTTGGGTTAATTTGGACCCCAAACTCTTGCCAAAGATTTGTAAAAGTGTGTGAACTGTATTGCTTTACCCATGAGTGAAAATGGAACAGCCCTAGTGTACATATTATTGGTGTGCACAAAGTTATGTGTGTACAATACACTGTGAAGTGGTACATGCATTATTCATTACTTTGACCTCGAACGCGTATACACACACACAGTGAGCTGGCTGGGTAGGCAGGGTGATTTAATGAGACTTTCGCGGGTTTCTTTTCCATATGTTCAAGTTTTAGGTCTCTTTTCTCTGCTCTAATAGAGTTGCTTACGAGCTCGGTGTCTTAAATGACATACAAGTTTGTGAGACTATCATTAAGGAGGACAATTTGACCCTTGGGTGGGATGCCACATCATTGCGGGGAGAACATGTTAATGAAGTACATCTGATGTTCCCTGGTAAACAAACGCCTAAACACCTGTCATTGGCTATGGCAGTCCATCATTTGACAGGCTCAGCTCAGTTAATCGGTTTGCTGAACGGGTTTGATCACTGCTTCTCCCACTCAGTCATCTTGAATCTTGACACAGCTATTGCCAAACAGGAACTCAGCCACGGGAAAGGGGCTCTACCATCAACAATACTGCCAGGCAAGCACACAACACTAGTCTGGGACAATAATGACTTCGGAGAGGAAACACCATCTGGCCATGGAACAACACACAATACAAATGGTATTGTAATCCAAAAACCATCTTCATACGACAAAGATTCTCCATTGAATGTGCCCAAGGCTAAAGAAAAGCGTACACGAGAAAGATCGATGCAACCACCACTACCAGATTGCCACCTACTTTGGGGTTAAGAAGTCAGGACCTCCATCATTTGCAGCAACGGGGATATCTTTGGAGCTGTCAGTGTATGCATCGTTGCTAAGGATCCCCAAGAAGAAAGACCTCGCTTATCACCTCACACGATGGATCACAGAAGAACCCCTGATCCCCTCATGGACTGGTTACAACCAGCTCCTCTCAAGTGTGGAAGTTCCACCTAAATCTGTGATCGGTTATCTGCCTGTCATTGACGCAAGTACAGGGTAGCCCTATGTATTACAACTGCTATCCATAATAAGGGCCCTGTGTACAAACAGTAACAAGTAAAATACTAAAATTGAGAGCAGTACGAATCAATCAAAAATAGAAAATTGAGTGTAAAACCAAAACAAAATCTTACAACAAAATAATACAAGGTGCCCAAAACACATTTTAAATACCCAATACATTTTTAGGTTAGGAAGGTCATGAAGGTGAACTGTAGTTTTTCCTTTTAAAATTTTTCTATTAGGTTATGAGTTTGAGAGAGAAAAAAAAGTGGACTATCGTGCCATACAAAACGGACCACAGGTTTCTACTCGGACAGAAAAAACAGAAAGTTGGTCAACGTCAGAGCTTTTTAGATTAGAGGCCATCGATACAAGAAGATCTACCACTGGAGAGGAGGAGGTGAAGGTTCATTACATCGGCTAGGATGACCGGTATAATGAGTGGCGGCCAAAGTCAGAGGACTGAGGTAGTGGATACTCCAGCTGAGAGTGAAGAACCAGATGCCCTCAACCTTCTACAAGTTGACTTGAAGGTAAAAGTAAACGTAAAAGAACCTCCACTTGTCCCATGTAAGAGACTCTGAGATAACTTTACGTTTTCCAATTCAGAGACAAAACTTTTCAGGCATTTATTGATGTCATTGGAGGCATTGATGATGGCTCAAAACAAAGGAAAGTGATCTACCGTGCTACGCACAAGTCAGTTGCTGAGCTTTTAGGCAATGACTGGTGGTATCATCTAGTAAATCCCGCAGGAGACTTCGCCTACGTCGAAGAAGACAGCATTCAGGTTTGGCTTCACGAACGGAGATGTTTGGAAGAGTATTTTCTAAGTGAAGATACGAGTCTCCAGCAACATCTTCTCCACAGAGGATACCTCATAGCTTTTTGATTTGTCAAGCTAACAGGAAATCGGCATGAATTTTTAAAGTTAGGTTTAGTTGTGTAAACTTGGGTTCTTTAATTGTGATTTCCAGAAGTCAATCGGTTGAAAGTGACTCACTGCCAAGATGACTTAGAGATTTTTTAATACGTTTACTGTCTTTCAAATAAGTAATTGAAACTCCAGCTAGCTTATTCTAAAACAAACATTGTTTTTCAACCATTGATCCTGGATTGTATATAATCATTTTCATGTGCATGTAGTTATTAACTTCCAGTTGATTCAATATGGCTTCTATTTTGAAGTTGTTGCTATTTGTAATAGTTATTAGCTCTGGGACCAAATATTTAGGACACTGCCATCCAGTTGGTGATTCAGATTGGGTTTTAAAGATAATCCGTTTTGCAATTTATGCAATGGTGGGGAAAGTAATTTTGGCTTTGTTGTCATTACTGATACGTGGAGATCAGATGATTCGATTTTAGCTATTGCCAAGGTTCCTGAGAAATATGATACCATTTTGGAAGTGCTCAAAGATCTTATAATGGACACTCAAACCTTGCAATCTGTAAATGTAAATGGGAAAACTTTCAGGCTTCAGTATGTCATTTGTGCAGATTTGAAATGTATTAATGTAATATTAGGTTTAGGTGCATGCTCTTCTGATTACAGTTGTCCATGGTGTAAGACAAAGAAATCAAAATTTTATGATGTCTTGAAGAAGTTCTCAAAAGATGAGATTATGTCATGCGCAAGATCCATTTCAGAAATCCAACACCTCTGTAAACAAAAGAAGTCAAAAGCACCTACAAACTATTCTTGTCGAAGCCCACCTATTTCCCCTTCACTTATATTTGTGAATTTCTGACCAACTCATCCGTCAACTCATTATATTTCTTCGTACAGTTGACAACATTGGAAAGAATAAGAACAATGTTGATAAGTCTCAGTGTAAGAATATCAAGAAATTTTGAAGATTTTGTTCAAAGCCTTGGCTTCGACTGGCAATTTTTCACGGATTGAACGGATTCAGAATAACATCAATTTGGACCTGTTTTATGGAAAGGATTATCCTAAACTAGATAAGTTGAAAAGTTTGTGGTGCCGATTTAGAGAGTTGAAAGATGCTTTGAAAACTGATATGGATGAAGAAGAGCTTAAACATTTTGAAACTAAGACAGAATTATGGGTAGACGATAACTATCGAGTACATACCTCCCATGATGTAACACTATACATGCATGTGCTTGTGAAACATGTTACAACAGCCATCAAGCTTCATGTTAATTTGAGTAAATTTTCGCAACAAACTTTTGAAAAAATGAATGACAGAATTACACGCTGGCATTTTCTGGCAACAAATCACCGCAACCTTGATGCCTTAATGTAATTAATGAACAAACAAAACAGAATTGAATATCTTGCCCCCAGCTGCCTGAGAAAACCAAAACACAAAATAGTGTGCAGTATTTGTAGTACCGAAGGGCACAACAAACAAACGTGTAAAAACAAGGAATAAGTTGGTATAGATAAATGTAAATAATTAATTTTATCGCATAAACGATAAAATACATTATTCGCCGCAGAAGACCCCTGCAGTGTACCAGGCCGTGCTGCAATACACGGTGCTGACAGTTTGGATATTGGCGTCCTCTGCTGCTTGGTTGTTGGGCAATAATTTTGTTAGGCTTGCCTTGGTGACGTCCCTTGTGGTGGTTTGGACGTAAGCCATAAAGGTAACCTAACTTTCCCGGGGTAGCAAGGCTGACCTTTATGCAAAGTGTGTGTGGTCAAATTGACCTTTATTTTAGATTGCATAACAAAAGCATGGTACTTCTGAGTAGCAGGAAAGCTAATCACTTCGGCTCAGCTTTCACTGAGAGTAACATTTACTTCGAAATTTTCTCAAGTTAGCTGTAAAATCTTTAGTTTTAATCGTAAGGATTTGTTAAATTTTTCGCAATCATTTTGCGGGCCAGTTTCTGATAGAGCGGTATTCTATTGTTGGAGATTTTGGTATATACAGAGACTTGCAAACTTTATTTTCGTCGCAGGTTTTTCTGTGGCACAACTCTTGATCTTCAGTTCTAATCATCAGGATTTTCGCAATAATTTTGCGGAGCGGCTCCAACTTGATTTGTACCGTTCTTTTGTGGAGACTTTGGGATATTTAATAGAATTTTCGAGGCCTACAAGTTATCTACTGCAGAGCCTTGCGAACTTTTTAATTCGCGGGTTTTTCTGGAGTAATGCCTCGTCCAGTATGGAATAAGACGCGTCCGGGGCAAATGGACTCGCTGATGCTGCCAATGCGGGGCCGTGGCTGTGGCCAGGGCCGTGGATCAAGGGGTCGGCCGCGGATGAACCAGCAGCCACCCATAGGCCAGCAGACGTCAGTGGAGGTTCCGGTAGCTCAGTTACCAGCTTATGGGAGCACCACCTCGGCCATTGCTGCTGACGACAGCAGCTCTGGACAGCCATCAGTGGGGCATAATATCAGGGGACAGCCGCACCGTCGTCGGCGTCATCAGCCGGACCGTTGCTGGCTGAACCATTGCTGGCTGGACCATTGCCGATAGGACATCCGTCAGCAGGACCAATAGTAGCCGGACCGTCACTAGTGGGACCATCACCACTGTATCCAGTTGGTCATGCCTGTATGTCTTTAAATGATATTGGGTTTAATAACCAACAGGGTGCAGGGGTTTTACCTGCCATATCTGGGATTGTTGCTCCTTTTTCTAATATAGTAGAGGGGTGCCGACAGTGGCACTGGGTTGTCGATGATGGTGGATGAGCAAGGTCGGGTTATCTTTCGCCCGGCCTCAGCACCACGGAAATTGCAGACCATCGATCATTGGACAAGTGCATTCCATACATTTATGGCTGTATTTTCTGTGCACCATCCCATGCGTTTTGGTGAATTATTAAAGTATGCGAAGACCATTCCCCTAGCTGCTGCGCAGTTCCCCGGGTTGGGCTGGCATAGCTATGACAAGCAATTTTGCTTGCATCAGGAAGCGCAGCCCTCCCGCTCTTGGGCAATGCTTGACACCGAGATTTGGGTGACTGTTGCTGCTGCTACCGCTACTGGTTATATGCCAGTCGCCGCGACTACTTACACGGGCAAACAATTTTCCTCGCCCATGTCAAAGGGTGGACCCTTGGCCTGTCATGCGTTTAATGCAGGGGGCTGTAGGTGGAACCCGTGCAAGTATCCCCATCGTTTTGCGCTGGTTGCTCCCGATTTGATCACGGGGCAGCTACTTGTTGCATAGGCAAGGGCAGGCAAGGTGACTTGTCAACCAGTGGCTTTAGCAGCAGCAAGGGTTATAGAACAGCTCAGCAGAGTGTCCCAGCGGCCCGAAAACCGGGGGTAGCGCCTACTGTTCGCGCTGGCGTAGCTAGCACAACAACCGCATCTTCACCTGCGGTTCAGCCTGTGTCCAACAAGGCCGTTAATTATACACGTAATTTTCGTCCCTCCAACACCAATTAAGATTAACACTTTAAGAAATTGGCTGTCCTTTTATCCGGACAGGTGTAATGCTAGTTTGTTAAGTGCAGGGTTTTCTGAGGGGTTTCAACTTGGCTATCGTGGCCCACGCTTGTGTCGGGACTCGGTTTGCCTCAGTTCAGCCATGGAGGTAGAATTCTACCTCCATGGTTCAGCCACTGAGCAACCAAACGTAGTTTTAGCTAAGTTGCACAAAGAGATTAAATTGGGTAGGGTTGCCGGCCCATTCAAGCATAGGCCTTTTGCTAATTTACAGTGGTCGCCAATCGGACTGGTTCCCAAGCACGACCCAGGCGAATTTCGCCTTATTCACAATCTGTCGTTCCCGTCTGGTGGCTCAATTATTGATTTTAGTTTTTGTTGACTTAGTTGTGTCTTCAGGCCAACGCTCATGGGTAGCAAAATCTGATATTAAATCTGCATTTCGACTTCTTCCAGTGGCCCCCTACAATTATGAGCTTCTTGGGTTCGAATCTCAGGGTGAATTTTACTATGATAAATGCTTACCAATGGGTTGTTCTGTATCATGTTCCTTATTTGAAGCATTCAGTACTTTCCTTGAATTTCAGGTTAATTGTGTTTCCCAATCTGTTAATGCTACCCATTATTTAGATGATTTTTTGTTTGTGGGCGAGTCTCAGTCGGATTGTGCTGCTTTGTTGCAGACTTTTCGGAGTGTTTGCAATCAGTTGGGTGTTCCAATTGCGGAAGAAAAGACCATGGGACCAAGCCAGGTTATAACTTATTTAGGGCTTGAAATAGACACTATCCAGCAGCTAGTAAGGGTGCCTGCGGTTAAAGTACTGGCACTCTGCCAGCAAATCAATAGGATTTTAGGGAAGAGTAAACTGTCACTGAGGGAAATCCAGTCCCAGGTGGCTCCAGCGATATCCACAAGGAGAGAAAGTTCTTAGTGTTTGAATCTCAACTGATGAAGTTGTTTGACAGATGCATCTCCTGTGGTGGTTGTGCGGTGACGATGAAGAGCTCCAGGAAAGGAGGGTTGTTAAGGGTTCGGCAGTCCTGTGAGATGTGTGACGACACTACTACCTGGGATAGCCAGCCCTGGTTAAACAGCACACCAACTTGACATTGTTTTAAACTTACTTTGAAACAAATTGACTGGAAAATAGTTTTGGGGCGGCTGCAACCCCCTCAAGCCCCCTTCAAATACCCACATTTATTTTCTTGATCCTATTTTTGAAAATCAATTATTTATTTAATCTGTTCTCACAGGAGTGAAGAAGAAGGTGGACGCACTAGCCAAGATAAAGAACTGTGGCGCAGTGACTGAGTGGTTAAGACTCCTTGAACACTCGGTCACTGCATGACATGTTTTTGAACTGTATTGGGGTCACTAGACCCCCACAATGTTCATGTGTGGATACACCTGAGCGTGGTTGTCCTAGCTCAGCTTTTGTTTACATGTATGTTGGTAAGGATGTGGTACCCCCCTTGGTGTGGCCACTTTGGAAAAAGGGCGTGATTGTCCTTGGTGTGGTCACTTTGGTGAGGGCGTGGTAATCCTTGGTGTGGCCATTTTGGTAAGGGCTCGGTATAGTCCTTGGTGTGGTCGCTTATGTTGTTGGTGTGACCACTTTGGTAAGGGCGTGGTAGTCCTTGGTGTGGCCACTGGTATGTTTATAGTTGTCCAACGGTTACATGTATATTTTGTTCGTCTGTCTTTCTTCAGATACACTCAACCAAATGGGCGATTGTATCAAATTATTAACTGATTTGTGGCATGATGAAGTTGCTAGCAATGAAGAAAATCAGGGAGAAATGGGCAAGTTAGCAAAGGCGTTGGAACAGGCAAAGCAGATAAACTGTGATCTGAAAAAAGAGATGAGTAGCCTGAAACGGTCAAATATTGTGAGGCGGTTAGAGCGTCGCGAAGAAGATCTTGAGAAAATGGATACAAGAATTGAAGATAAAGACAAAGAAAATCAAATTCTTAACAAAAACATTTAAAACTTGAGGCAAAAGTAGAAAAGTTACAAAAGGAAAAAAAAAATAGCACGGATTCAAGAAGATACTTCAAAGTTGGACTCACAAATAGCAATGAGGCAAAAAAGGACCTTCATAAACAAGTTTAGCAACTAGAGTTAGAAAATGAAAACCTCAAATGTGAAATAGACGAGATTATGAATGATAAAGAAATAGTGTCGTATGAAAATGGTAGATACTGATGACATTCGTCTTACATGTTTTGAGTTAATATCTCGAGGGGTGTCCAGTAGCAATGTTGCTGACATAATTAGTTTTGCAGAACGTCGGCAAAATGAAGGTAGGTAGGTTACCAAAACCTACATTAATCAGGTCGTCACCGTTTTCACGAAGGGACAATATCGTAAAAAATCGATAAAAAACTCATTTTGATTTTTTTGGTGGTTTCGATTTAGTTTAACGGTATCTAACAATTCACTAATTTATAGACCTAAAAGTCGTCTAGTTTCTTAATTATGCTAAGATGGTGAAAGACAAAAACCTCAAGAACCTGGAATTGCGTTTTCACGAAGAGCCAAAATCCTTTTTGTGCGTTGAAGACACGGCTGACACAGCGCCAAATACGAGTGCTCCGGCTTTTTGCGTTTTCACGAAGTGCCAAAACCTTTGACCTTTAATGTCTTACGCGCGCGCCCCAAACGGCCAAAACTTGTTGGTTTTGTTTTCACGAAGAGCCAATTTGTGTATTACTCTAACGCATGTTTTTTTCGCGTGGTTTTTTCCCCTGGCACAGCGTAAAAAGTAAGTGCTCCGGCTTTTTGCGTTTTCACGAACAGCCAATTCGTTTAAACACGACGCGCTGCACACAGACCACATTTTTGCACAGTTTTCACGAAGAGAAAATTTTGTTAATTGAATAGTTACTAATTAATTAAACCGTTATGGACTAAATTGGAAACAGATTTGTATGATTTAGGATCTCTACTTTCCTGATATGTAAAAATTTCAAAGATTAAATAGCGAAATGTCTACCAACCAGTGATTTCAAAATCAGCATAACTTCAAACGCGGTTTTCTCCAAACATACATTTTTGGCTGCAGGGGACAAATCGTCCCTTCGTGAAAATGGTGATGAGGTACTTGTGTATCGAGCAAGCAATGCTCAGTAAAGAGGCAGCTCGAGCCAAGATAGATGCATCATCCCAACCTGTGACCCTCCATGTGGATGGCACTTCAAAAAAGAAGAAGGGGTTCACAACTTTCCTTGCCTCCACAGAGGCGGGAACAGTTGGGATGTGTTTGCATGACATAAACACTGAAATTGCTGAGTCCCTCTTGAAGGAAACCGAAGACACACTAAATGAGCTGATAATGCTAAATGTGAAAGATGACGCCCCTCAGGTGAAGCAACTTCTAAGCAAAATCAAGAACACGATGACCGATAGATGTGCCGTTAATAAAGCGTACATCATGCAACTTGAGAAGTGGAGAGCATCCGTGTTGCCAGAAGTTGTGGATAAGTGGGAGGAGATAGATGATGACTTGAAGCAGCAGATGAGCACCATAAATGACCTTTATTGTGGAAAACATCTGAATCTCAATCTTCAAGAATACGCAGCATCAGCCCTGTTCGAGTGGGAGAAAATTGAGTCTGAAGACGGAAAAATTGGGGGAGAGAAGAGGGTCTTATGGAATAGGGGTAAGGAGTCGGCCACACTTGGAGCAGTTCGATCTTTCTTCAACCTCCTTGGACCCGATTGCACAAAAGGTATGTATCACAACCCTCTGGTCACAGGAAAGAATCACACAGCAGAACACGCATTCTGTGGCTGCAGAATAAGTGACTTTTGTTTTTTTAAATCACAAAGCCCTAACTGTGAATAGTTCAAGGAACTATGACAAGTCCAAGTAAGACTTTATGATGCGTTCTGTGTGTAAAGAGCGCCTCCTTGCGCCTTAAAGGGCTAACTGCAGTGAAAGATATCCAAGCAGGTTGGTTTACACATTGATGTCTAAAATAACATGGTTTGGCGTATAATTCCATCAATTAATCCCTTGAACTCATATGAAATGCCATGCTATATACCCTTCTTGAAGGCTAGAAGAAAGAGAAAAAAAAGGAATTTTGTTTGAAGCGAGTTGAGTAACTATTAGCAGTCTTGAGACTGCTACAGCAAACCTGAGCAGTGGGGTTGGATTAAACTATTTAAGAAAAACGTTTATGACATTTGAAAAAAGTACATGTTGGAATTTATGATATTCAATTATGGTATTTAATGAACAAATCAGTAAAAATCAAATAGATCATTTTTGTAAGGGCTTTGTTTCTTCTATGTCCATCCAATTGTGCATATGCATCAAAAACTGTTGGAATTCAGCGTTTCTCCTACATCGATAACTTACCTGCATTCTATTCTTTTCTATCAACAGAAAAAAGAGGTGATATGGACACAACCAAAAGTGGGACATGGACCAGATCATGGAGATGGAAAAGCTGATATGAAAGGCAAGATTTGAAAACTGGCAGAGGTAATTGGCAGAGGTAATTAGCAATGTCATCACAATGTCAGTTCTTGAAAACAAAACATTAAGGGCATTATCAGGCAGATTATTATCAAGCGAACAAACACTAATCCCAAACGAAGTAATGGGGGGGGGGGCAAGACGAAGAATTTGTACTGCATATGCCAGAGGCCTTATAGTAAAGACCAGAGCATGGTTGCTTGCGATAACTGTGGTTTGTGCATGGAGGTAGAATTAGAAGGAGTTGGAATGTCCCCCACTTCAGACAAATTATGTCCAGTGCCTCTGTAAAACTATCACTTCATTACCCAATGCAAACATTGGCCAGAGTCCGTCTAATCTAATTAGCACCTTGAGACAAGTCGCAGGCCTGAGATGCAATGCACTGTGGGACATTGGCCGCATGCGCAAACCACATACACTGTTCTTAAAATGGCGGCATACAGTAAAGACAACTTCTATTATGGGTCCGATTTCAGCGAATTTTCAGACAGCGATGGAGAGTCAGTTGATCTTTCTGATGGAAGTATTGGATCTGATAATGACATTCTAGCCAGAGTCCACGGACCAGGGCATGACTTGGATTATTAAGTTTGGGGGAAATGTCAAAAGTCAAAGATTTCACCAGATTTGGCCGACAGATATGGTGGCCACTCATGTATTTGGGAGTAATCAAATACCATCTTTTAATTATTCTTTATCAACACAGATTCAACGAGCATTGTCGTCTTGGCTAATGTTGATCAGGGAGACAGCAGTGCAATAACAATGACCAGGCCAACAATTATAGGAGCTCCAAGCACTTCTAGTTTTAGGGATGATGATGATGCTGCAAGTGGGACATCCAAAACAACTCAAAAAAAGGAACAAGGGGAGCCGACCGAACACTGTTCAGAAAGAAAAAGACAAAGGTGAATTTCTGTTCAATTTTACCAACTTATACATTACTGAAATAATTTTTTTATTGATTTTAAGTTGTTTATAAAAGCAAAACTACCTATATATGCACAAACCCTGGTGTATAAACTCCTCATATTAAGCCAAGTGAAGACTTCATGATAGGCCTTCCTTGAGTTTAAGTTAATAGATTGGCCCTGTAATTATCAATAATATTAACATTCTTCCCCAGTTGTAAGTGACAAGACAGGAGATGTTGCCAAGAATAATCAATCAAAAACATCCAAGAAAGCAACCAAGAAGAAAGAAACAGGTATGTCGTTTTTTGTAAAACATACCCTTCTACATTTACAAAAACATAGAGATAAAATCAAAAGCATTGTATAAATTTATGTCATGATATTCTCATTAAAATTGAGTACCCTTGCAATAAAAATGATATGTGTTTTGAAAAATTTCTTTCAGTTGAACGACCATCATGCAAATTCACAAAAACTCATGCGCAGGAGAAAGAAAGCAGTGGGATACTTGAAGACTAGTTTGGAGTGAATCAAGGATCATCCAATATTTTTTTGGCAAGTGTCCACAGGCGATGATTGTCATAGGACTAGTCACAGTGCTGTTAAACTCTTCCAACTCCCCTCACTTTTCTGAGTACAGTTGTACCCTTGTAAGTGCTCTTTGGGTCATAGTCACTGCTGGAGATGATAAATTCTTACAACCTGAGGCTATGGACAAGGTTTGGCAGGCATTCCACAAGTTCAAGTTGATGAGCAGAAATGAGTGGAAGGCTTTTCTGGATATTCTTCATATTGATTCATTGGGCAATCATATCCAAATTGTGTATCAACATCTTTTTCTGGACATTGTGACATTACTCATCAAAGATAGACATGAAGCTGACCTACCCCCAAGTCAATCTGACAACAAAGTACTATTATCTAAGGAATGACGAAGCGATGACGATATTTCGAATGATGACGTATGCATTTCCTGTGAGCTAGATCGCGGCACTGGACACTGCACAGAAAGACGTTATCACGATCGTTGTATCTGGTGTGCTCAGCGGGTGGCCCCATAGGTTTACTGAAGCCTAGCCAGAGGTGCAAGTGAGATTAATTGGCTGTGGTTTTTGGTTCCAACTCCTAATTCTACCTCCATGGTTTGTGGTACCATTATTCATGCCTGCAATTAAAACCAGAGAGAAAGGGCGACTCCTTTATGGAACGTGTAACTTTTGATTGTGGTATAAATGGATGCAACTCCAATGAATTAGTGTTTAAACATAGGTGTGATGGTGTTGACACATTAAATGGCCAAACACATGATACTACTTCTAATAACGACATCAATAACCTCAATGATGACGTTGGTTTTAATGAAGAAGTTGGTCTAAATGAATCATCTTTTAGTGTGACTGGCAATTGTGATAAAGTTACAGCTCGAAAATATGAGGATACTTTGAAATCGAAAAAAACTATGGGGTGCTAAAAAATTATATTGAGTGCTTGGAGTGTTATGGTTAAAACTTTGCATCCTATGGCGACCCCCCTGGAGCATTCTATTTTCCCTGGCTACATCTCAAATGCTCCAAGGTTCACCGCTGGAGGTAGACATTTAACCATAGCACGCCAAGCAGTCAATAATTGCATATTACAACACCCCTTACAAAGATTCTACTTTGTGATGTGTTTAGAGCGATTAGGATTACTATTATTAAAAACTAAACTTGTATTAAAATAAAGATATATATTAAATAAGCAAATACTCTGAAGTGATTTATTTTACAATTTAGCATTTTTTATGTTAAGTTTAAAAAACTAACACCAGGTTGACCAGCCCCTTAAAAATCCCCCTTCAGCGCGCAGTTGTTATGACTAATCGATGACGTCACCGAAAGAACCCACTCTACCATTGTATCGACGAGAGCACATGACTGTTTGTTATCCCATGTGTGTGTGACCGTACACAATACACACACAATAGTTCATTCATGTATACTAGTTATAGTACAAAAGCACAGAATGGCCGAACAAATACTCGTTTCAGATTCATCAGAGAGTGGAGTTAGAGACTCAATTTTCTGAGGAGGAATTTTCTGATAATACTACTATTAGCAGAGATGACCATCTTGGTTTAACGGGTCAGATCGCTCCCTACCAAGAGCATATCAGTCAATTTTCTTATTGCAGGCCACACAAAATTTTCACCTGATTGGTGTTTCTGTATGCTGAAACAGCGGTACAGAAGATGTGTCTTCAGGTGCCTAGCAGATCTGGAGGAAGTTGTCTGGACTAGCACAGCCAGTTGTTAAAATCCAGCAGCTTGTCAGCACTGAAGATGGTCGAGTCAATGTTTCCCTTATTGAATGGCAGGCTTTTCTTAAGCCGTACTTCAAGGTGTTGCCAGGCATTAAGGGATACCAACACAAGAGGTAAGTATTTTTATCTATTAATTTTTGTACTAATATTTTTCTTGCATGCTGCTTTGGTTTAAAAGTGAAAACGGAAGTAGGTTTACCGTAATTTTCGGATTATAAACCGCGGTTTATACGTTGATTTTGACATTTTTTTGTACTCCTGCGGTTTATGCGCCGGGCGGCTTATACGCCGACGTATAAATATTGAAGAGAAAAAACAGCATTTTTTTAAAGAAAGATCGTTTGAAAAATTTTCTAAAATAATGCTATCCTAATAGATCCGTTCAATTACGTTCAATATTGTCAACTTCAATACATTTCGACTTTAATTACAACGCAACTCGCACTGTGGCAACTACAATGACTGACTGATGTGCCGCCCGCCTGTCACTGCACATCGCCACAAAGAGGACCGCAAACACGCACGGCCCCTCTGTGCGTGTACACATACACATGCTGTGATTGGCCGTTGATGATTGTCCGTTGATGATTGGCCGTTGATAGTTCCATTCATAAGATCTTGGCTAGACTTCTGACGGCTCGAGTAGATAGCGCCTGCTGCACATTGTACAACACATAGCCTGAACATCTGACGCCACACTTCGAGGCTCGGGGCCCAGTCTAAGTCTAATCAAACGTGAACAGATTTTGTCAACAGAGGGCGATGCGATGCAGGGCAAAGTTCAACTATTTCTCGGTGTGCGTTGCGACCGATCGTTGATTCACGAAGATTTTGTTGCCAACGAAGTTCAAAACATGGTCAACACAACCGATCATCAAATCACGAATTCTTGAAAACGTGTGTTGATGGAAAAAGTATAATTCAGGACTGATAGTATGAGATAAAAAATCACCCAAAACGCAGTTTTGCGAACTTCACTTCCGTGTTTTGAGGTTAGTTTTTTGTAACATTTTGGCCGCGGTTTATACGCCGCGCGGTTTATACGCTGACACTAAATATTTTTTTCCATATTTTGGAGCATTGCGGTTTATACGCCGGGCGGTTTATAATCCGAAAATTACGGTATGTGTTGTACTGTATCTGGCTCATAGCAATAATTTTGGACAGAACTTTGACAATAGTTTTTGTTACATTTTTTGCGAAGATAGGTTCAGCCAAGATGCCCCTGGTGCAGTCTTTGTGATAAAGTTTGCTGACTCTGCAAAAGTAAAGTTTCAGCTACTTCAGAGTAAATAAACCATTCCACCAGCGCAGACCATTGCATCAACTACTCCACCTGGATTGAATAAACAGCGTTCTGAGAACTTGTTTAATCAAATACATGAGTACTGTAGTAATGAGACATGAGACATCACTTGCCCAGCTCCAATACCAGAAGATAATGAGAGTGGATCTGATGAAAGTGACAATGGATCCACTTCAGACTCGGCTTCTAGTGTGGATTTTTCTTTGGACATTGTTCAGCTACGCAAACGCAAACTTGGTCTCCACTAAGACAAAAAATATGCAGGAATGCCCCGTAATATCGAACATGCATTAAGAACTTATTTTTTAAAGCCCTTTAGCCGGCCTAGACCCAAACCATCTGTTGAGTGAAATTTGATTCACTGATGCCCTGTTTTCAAGAAACATCAATCAAGATGTAGATGGAGTGGTCAGGAAGGTTTGCCAAAAGAGGGGCAAACAGAGAAGCTAAAAGGAGTACAGCAGTGTAGTAGAGTTCAGCAAGAAGAAAGTCAAGAAGAGAAGTATTTTAACCTGCAGCACAGATTCCTTTATCCATGGAGCCTTTTGTCATTACTGCTATAGAAACAACAGCTGTTGATTAGAACAAACTTATAACTTTGCAAATGTAACAGGAAACCAGTCACTTACATTGCACTGCATTAAATCAATAATCAGTTTCTCAATTATAAAAGTACAACTTTTATCTGCTTGTAAACACTAAGTATATGATGGATGATGTTCCTATGCAGGTAACACCTGTAAATACTATTAGAGGAATTGAATAGACCAAGAATGTTAGTAACTGAAGCAATGACTGAAGCCCTTCCCTATTATTCTGGGCGGTAAAACATATCTTTTTATTAAATCACAATCAGTTACTTCATAAAAAGAAGTTACTTCATAAAAAGATGGCAAGGAATTTCACAGGGACCAGAGAACACATTGCTTGGCCCCCCCCCCCTTGAACATTCCTGTAGATCTATAAAGGAACATTTAGAGAAGTGCTTTCTTCACTGTAAAAGTATCCCTGTTCCTGCATTAGTTCAATTTATGGCCTGAAAAAGCAATCCCATTGTCATAGTCATTTCACAAAGAGAAATAAAATTGAGCAGCACTTGCAATGATGTGATTTCACATGACAACCTGACTGGTAACCCAACCCTGCTGAGCATCATATTTCTGTGCTGAGCAGAATGTTTGTGCCGACTACTTTGAAATTGGGCCAGGCTGTTGTTTCCTTCATAAAACAGTATGCACACTCATCAATTACAGACATTAAGTTATAATTTGTAAATGTACATGAAGTGTATAGCAATTTGCTATAACCATTAGAAAGTTCTTGACCCATTTTGCATCTAGACAAATCTCTTCACAAAATTTATTGTACCGTTCCGTTTACTGTAATGATTACTATTAGTGAGTTTGTAATCTAAATCCAAGCTTGGTAATCCAGACAAAGTGAACTGAGTTATCCTCACTTTATCATCAACCAGGATTCATGTCTTATCTCTAATCATCTGTGATTTAAAAAGAAAAGAAAATTTTGCTGCTGTATTTGCAGCTCACTGCTTGCATAATTAACAAGAGTGTTAATTTGTTGGTGTCAATTTGAATGCTGTCAAGTAAAATTCCTCATATAGAGAATGCAAATCAAGAACTAGGTTATCCTTGCTGTGTCGTTATCCAGGATCCATCTTCAATCTGATCATCTTAAATATCAAGAAGGTTCTTTGCTGTTGGATTTTTAGCACAATCCTTCAAAATTCATAGAGAGGGTATCTATGTTTTGACATCGACTGCATTTGTTCAAGTATAACCAATTATCTGGTTGTTGAGATGTTTCTCATGGTGATACATGTATGTAAACCACAGTTCATTGTGAATGAAAGTTCTTGGGTATTTACTCTTTACTTCTGACTTGGAGGTCATCCTTTAAGTAATTGAAGTTGTGAAAGTTTCAACAATATTCAGTGGTTGGGCTGTAACTGTTTGACTGAAGCTGATGTTCTGATTGGGGAAGACTGCAGCTGTGACTGATAGTAGGAGTAGCTGTCTCTGCCTACTGCTCTGCTGATCATTGGACTCAACTTGATTGTCGCCTCATCTCAGCTTCAAAAAACAAATCATGAGTTGATAAATGGGAAGCTACGTTGGCAACACTGCATAGTGATACTTCAAATCCATTGATATTAAGCTGGAACACTTTCAAACCTGTGGCAATTGGTACGGCTGACTAAGCTATACCGAAACAGGTATCAAGCAGTTAACTACATTTCACACTCATCAGTAAGATGTGGTCCTCAGTAGGATTTGATGTGTAGTGATTTGTGGTGTTCTGGCAGTAGCTGATAGATGTGACTGAACATAGTGAGTGTCTCATCATGGAGGACCCTTCGAGGACTAGCTCTTAGTTTTTCCTCCTGCACACTCCAGCAAGTGTTTTAGCACAGGACGCATCAGCTGCTCATACAATAAAGTTCATCAGTTCACTGTCACACTGAGTGATGAGAAGAAAATCCTTCCTGATGCTTCAAAAACTCCTGCAGTTGATTGACATAATTGAGTTCTCTTGATGCATCAGACAGTTCATCAATGATGAATCCTGGCCAGTATCCTCTTGATTATTTCTTCATTATTGCTCACAGTAGTCTATACAAGGAGTTCTTGTCTTGACCATAACAGAGAAATGACTATCCAGATAACTTGAATCTGCAATCTCAAATGAGAAAGCTGTACTGAGCTTGTTGAGCAGTGGGTTCAGTCCAGTAAGTCACACCCAAATCCATCCTACACACCATTTGATAATTCAGTGGCAGTAACTCACATCACTGCAGGCAGAATTTCATTTTCCTGGTTTTTAACAGCAAGGATAACCGTTGTTACTTTTACTTGTTCATCTTTGCACTTTTCCAATTTGTTCATAGGTTTCATAGATTTCCTAAAGTTTTCTTCCTGGCTCTAATTGCAAGGATAACATTTGTTTCTCTGTCATTGCACTCACTCAAAAAAGGGGCATTTTTAGAGCTGGTTTTCAGTTGGAAAATGTCAGGAAATTATTGAAAATACCCTAGGGCCTAATTAAAAACTTCCAATCTCACAGCAAATTGGAGTTATCAAAGTGGTTCATTCTTGTTCTTTCTGTGTTATCTGTGCAATGCCTAATTATACAATGACATTTAAAATATAAATATGTCATGATGTTGTTTTGCATTAAGCCAGCATGTTTAGCTAGATTCCATTTTGTTTTAATTATTCAACCAAAGCTCCATTTTCTCCCCTCTCTTCCCACTTTCTCTGTGCACTGATGGATGCACCTCTACCACGAGAGACCACATAGTCAAGGCATCCACTGTGTGATTTGAATCATGAATAATGGAATGGGATTGCTTTATGAGGCCAAGGATTGCAGTAGGATTTCTACATAATTACAAACAAATAAAAAGAGGAAATTTTATTAGTGTACATCAAAATTTTTTAATTAACTGCAGATTAAAAACTTTCAGTCATTGCTATACAGTCAAACAACCACAGTGCACACAATTCATCTTACAAGCATCACAGCCATCTGACAGAAAATTTAAAAGTTTTGGTAAGTGGGATTTACCTTTTGGTTTTGCTATTTTGTTATACTGCTTACTTCAGGTTGGATACATTTTGTTTTGAATATGCAGTGTGTAACTGCACCTGACCATTTGCACATTTGCTTGACATTTTCTCAAAGACAAAACCACGGATAAAGGATTATAAAAAATTGGTTAACTGATTAGAGTTCTTGATTGTTCTGAATTAATATTGATAAGCTTGTTGAGTACCACATCTCTCCACTCATCTACCAAAAAGAGGTCAATAAGAAGTAGCTCAATCAGTCTTCCAAGATGATATCACGATGGTTCATCAGTCAACGTCCATTCGGAAGGATCCAGAGGACCGACCACTAAAATGGCCAGACCCACAGCTGCCGTCCCATCAGTGCACTTATATTGGGTGCCATTTACAAAGTACTTGCAGCAGAACTTCAACAGTAGCTTGTTGAGCACAGATGTGCATACTCGCCGAGGGGCAACTGTGCAAAGTCTCCGTCATTATATCATCACTACCCATCTTCACTCACACACTGCTGACATAATACTTTTACATGTGGGAACAAACAACCTAGACTGGGGCTTTCTTCATAGCAACATTCAAGCCTACAGGAGACTGCTTACCAATGTAAGGGAGAACTTCCCTCTTTCAGAGATAGTGGTTAGTGGTATTTTACCACGGTCAGATGACAGCCGGCTTGATTCATTTCGGGTCATGCATAACATTAAGCTTGCCAATAATTGTCACCAGTTTTCAAATTGCAAATTTGTAGATTTGAGTGAGTTGTTTCATGAATGCCATCTTGGTAAAAATGGCCTTCATCTTAACTGGGACGGCAATCACCACTTCAGCCAGCTTATCCAGAAGCAATTAGAGAAAAGGTTGACACCATTAGACCCTTCTGGTACACCACAACCCCATTGCCCACATGAGCTGAAAAAAAACTAGTCCGAACACCTTGTCCCAGGAAGAAAAACTCACCAAAATGCCCAGCAACATGGAAAGCTTCTCCAAAACCTCCAATGAAGACCAAGCTGTGCATTGCCATCCCAAAGCCTCCCAGTACAACCGTCAAGACTCCAAAAACCACCAAGCCTCCTAGTGCAACCACAAAGCCTCCCAAAACCTCAAGAAAGCGGAGGAAGTCAAGACATGTCATCGAGGACGAAGAAGGGTTTTTGCAGCTTGGGAGGAATTCGTCTAATACTACCAAACCAGTGACGTGCTTCATCAAACATTTTGTGGCTATGGCCACAATGCAGTATGAGAAGGTAAATCTAAATGTACATCGATCTCGAGGTGCTTTACACCAACAGGTGCACCTTCCAAAGGCAGATACTCCTTACGTTGCCTCAAGCAAGCAATGGAAGAGGCAACGAACGAGAAAGAAACAGATCAAAGACGGAGGCGGTGAAAATGGAAGGTTAGTTTATAAATTTCGATAATGATCACCTAAGTTTTCAATTGGCTCACGTAATGTCTGACAAAAGTACTTAAAAAAATAAGTATTTATTTTGTTTGACAATTTAGAATTAAAAGCAATTGAAAGTGTCAACTTATTAGGTTGCATTTTCAAATAATAACTTCTTTTTTTCTGCATTGAGATTTTTCATTCCTGGAAATCAAAATGTTTCAACAAACATGGTTAAATTTAGTTATTTTGTTGCAAACATTTCATTTATTTATTTGTTCATTTATATTGTTTTAGTCTTTCACTATGGCAATTATGTGCATTGTTCAATCGTGTGATGTTTTGTTATTATAATGTGTACATTAATTCTTCACAGGTACTCTGGGAGACACATGACCATGTGTTCTACAGTTTCAGTGGCTGATAGTTTGATTTATATGAAAAACTTTCAATCATGTTTTCCATCTATTGACTGTTCATTAATCCCAAGCTGTGTTTCTTTGTGCAGTTTGTGCAAATCTTGTATATACAACTTGCAATCAAATGCAAAGTGTGTGGTTTGTGGTGTCATTCTGTTTAATTGTAAAAAGTATGCATGTACAAATCTGGACCTTAACAATGCATATCTGAAGCTAAATATTTAGATTGATGAGTTAACAATTACCACTTCCAGTTCTCTTTGCTTCACTTGCTATTCTGTGGCTAAAAGGAAAGTAGTACGTATTACACGTCTGGAGGATGTTGAGTCCAGTTTAGAGTCACAAAGAAACGTCACACACAAAAATAGCACTCTGCATTACCTGCAAGGAAATTTGTAAGCCTTGCAACAATCATGAGGTATTTCTTCTTGCAGACATGTATGATTTCTTTCTCTCTGTACTTGAACTCAAATGTGGTAAGGCAAGTTGTCTTGAGTCATGTAAGCAAAGTTCTAGATGGTTGTTATCCAGAATTTTTGAGATATTTGGGGACTTAATGGAAATGCACAAGATGTCTACCTGTAAACTATACACGAACCTTCATTTTTTGTTGGTACCTTGACGTTGTATACAAAGTGTAGTTTTAAGTTAACTTGGGTATTTATTATTATTTTTTACGTTTTGAGGTACAGTTGTTATTATCGACAATGTAGAAAGATCATGTTGGTACATTTGATTCATTTTAAGTGCAGCAGCTGAATTTTTGTTAACTTCTCATTCAGCAATAAACTGTGTAATAAAAGGTTCATTTAATTTTATTGCCAACCTACTGGGTAAGAACTTACCAAAGATACCTTGCAATGATATCATGTATTATATTTGTGATTGTTTACTTTCTTGTTTAAAATTAAGTTAAGCTAGCTTGCCATTGAGCAGTTTGTCTTGTAAAAGTATGCGGGTATGAAGTTAACTAAAACTTGTTTTCGGTAGCTATTTTATTAATGTCAACAAGTGAACTAGTTCAGTTACATGAACCAAACATGTAAATACATGTACAATTTATTCATTTTAATTGAAGCAACTGTTCACTTTCCATTCAGCAATAACATGTCTTATAAAAAGTCCATTTAAACATTGCCAACCTACCGGTTACAACTTGTCATCATCTGAAATTGAACATTGAAAACTGAAATTGAAATGGATGTACAGTTTTCTGAAGAAGAATTGTCTGAATTTGAAGAAGATCATGCTAAAGACGAAGGCGAACAGATAGTCCCATACATGTTCGAGCTGGAGTAGACAGTGACGAGGAAGAAAAAGGAGATGATATTTTTGGTGTACAACAAAATGATGACGAGGATGTCCAAGGAAGGCTCAAAAACAGACATTGGTAGGCCTAAGCAAAAACTAGTGAATTTTGATGCTTTGTGTCAACAAAAAGTATCAGTGAGAAATAATTTGTTACTTTGAAACACCATACAAAAACTTCAACAATCACTTGCTACAACTACAAGTACGACTTTCGACTAAAGAATAAATAAAAAAAACATGTGTCGGGAATAGACGGTTTACATATGTCATGTGTCATATGCATTATTTCAACCCTTTCATTTGCAACTCAGTTGCTCTTGTGATGGCTGAGTGGTCATGTCAGTTGTGGGAGAAGCAGTCTGTTTCAAAGAAATCGACCCAGTTGTCCAGAAAATGGACGAGTTTGAGGCAGCCCTAAACTGCATAGCAAAAACCCAGGCTTCAAGACTGTTTGCCTTGACCAGTAAATGTTGGATACTGCTTAGTATCAGTACCATCAACAGTATGGCAACGCAAGGCAAAAGGCAACTGAAAACTAGTAAGTAACAAACTTCAATAATTATGTGGAAGTAATTGTAAAAACAAATCAAGAGGCATATCTACACCAGTGTCAGACAGTTTCACTTGTGTTCAAAAATTTCACAATTTGAAGAACAGACTACACTATTACACCCCTCACAAAACCTGTCCTCACTACATCTAAACATCAATGGAACTTGTTCAAATCTTCATATTGTTTAAACCAATTTTTAAGGTTCATGATACAATGCAGTTCATGTAGCATATGGTACCAGAGAAAATGTGTCCAACATAAACTACAGAGACGCCATACATATAAGAAAAGAGTTTGGTGAGTTTTATGTAGAATTTGAGACTGATGGTGTAAAACATCTTTTTAAAAATGCTGAAATATTGAAAAGAGAACTGCTATTAAATAAAGAGAACTGCTATTAAATTAACATTTTTAAGCCATAGTCTGTTTCAAGTTTTTGTCTGAATAATGAAACTATCTATAAAAATTTTAATTTTTGTGTTGAAAATTGTCAACATTATTCAATGTTTGGGACAGAATTGATTTGAGCATTCAAAATTATTGGACTAATAAAAAAATGGTCTTAAGAATGTATTCCTATTTCTTAGGTGAATCTTCGCAATTACGTGAGAGAGCTCGACCAAGAAACGTTGTTTTAAAAGACCTGCCGCTGTCTTTTAGAAACCTGAACAACACATGTTTCCTCAAATCCGCAGCACAACTGATTTTGAAGAGGGGTACATTTATGGACACACTCTAGAGATTAGGCACAAAGGTGTTTCAAGAAGTAGGCCTGCCGGTACGTTAATGATATGGAAATGGCATGTTTCTTTATATAGATATATATTATATATATGTAGGGAACCCAAGTGTGCCCTCAGTGTTCAACTGTCTAATTCAACTTTGTGATTAGAATATTTACAATAAAAAGTTAAGTTTCTCTTTTCCATTTTTAGCTTTGAGGAAATGAGAGCGCATTTCTCTGGCCATGCTCCAAATACTGTTTATCTGGGAGGGATAATATCCCAGAGCTCTTTGTAAGTATTACTTTGTATCAGATCCTGAAATAATAGTGTAGAGGACAAAATGTGCCTGTAGGTAAGTGCAAATACTTCCAGACATTTTATGACACTTTGACAGCAAAATGATATGATGTGAATGCTGTGAGATGCCTGATGGACTCCATTAGTGTATTTGTGTTTGCATGCAAATTATATAATGCAGCTTTCTCTAGTAACTGAAACTAACAAGTTTTTATCTCTAATATTAACAGCAGCAATAATAACTTGCAGCATACAATGCATGATATATAAATAGCCACTGACAATTTTACAGCCCAAAATCTGTAAATAACAGGATGAATACAAAAATGAATAATTAGCGTAATTATTATACATAAAATCACAATTAGGCATGACTGCATTCTCTTTCTGGGGTTCTTATGAGACTAGGATTGCTCTCAACAATTTAAACCAGATCATTATGTTCATTAGAAAACATAATATATTAAATTTAAAAGTTATATGAAATAGCAATGCAGGCAGACAAATTGATGGAGCCGGTTTCCTCAACATACGCTTTATTAAAAGATTTGTCTTGGAAACATTGTATGGTTTTTATGAAATATCATTTTTTGTTTGACATTGCTACATATATAGATTACATTGTTTTAGTATACATGTAGTTCGTTATTTGTTTAATTATTTTATAGTAGACAACATCAATATCCAATTCATTACAACAGAATTGTTTCTGGCATGCATCATCGTGAAACTTCATAACATGTCTGGCGTCGTCAGTCCTTGGGATCTTCTGGACCTATTGGAAGGTAAGATGCAGTGTACATATTTTTTAATAAAAATCATACACCTGATTCTTTTAAGTCTGTAGTGTCATGTACCTTAAACCATGGAGCTATAAAAAGAAGACATCAAAGGTCCTAACTCCCACACAATGGTCATAAAACAGCAGACAGCATTAGCCACAGTAACCAGAAGCCATTAATCGTTATTCGTGAAACTTTTGATGTGGAAGGTGATGGGGAAGATGTAGAAAGCACATACTGCATTTGTGGGCAATGAGCAACAACACAAATGGTTGTATGCAATAACGATTTGTGTGGCATCATATGGTTCCATTTAGAGTGCGTGGGGTTATCGGCCGCAGAAGAGTCGTGGATCTGCGATTGTTGTCACCCTGATTTGCCCTCGTCTGGTCAGAATCATAAGGTTGGTTTTTTTTTAAATTAAATTAACACAGAAACTAAAAGGATTCTTGAAGTGATTTAGCCTAGCTGTGGACCCCAAACAAATGATGGTTGGCCTATATTTTGTTTTGAAATTGTAATTTTTTAAATGTTTTATTTGAATTAAACAAAATGTTTGAATCCGACAGTAGGCATAGGCCTACTGTCGGATTCAAACATTTTGCCTGGCTAAGACTTATGTTAGCAGTGGAATAAGCTATTTTTTGTTAACAGTAAATTTTCCAAGTTAACCCTTTGAACCCGAAATGACACTATAGTGTCTTCCCCATGGAAAAGGAATAACCCAAAATGACACTGTAGTGTCTTTTGAGTGCATCTTTATTCCCGCTTGACAAAAGAGGTGGAAGAGCTAGGGGTAGGGGTAGGGGTAGGGGTAGGGGTGGTCGTGCTGCAGCCCCACAAGTTATGAATGCTGCCCCAAATGCCCAGTGGACAGAAAACACACAAGGATTTACAGAACTTCAGTTTCAGCCTAATGAACCACCTGGTCCCAAAAATATACCTGCTAGTATAAATGTAAACAGTACACCACTGGAATATTTTGAATTATTCTGGGATGATGCATTATGGCAATTACTCGTAACTGAAACGAACCGCAATGCAGCACGCGTGACGGCTGCTAAGCCAAACAACTACTGTGCCAAGAATTTTGTTGATGTTACTGTTCCTGAGATGAAAGCTTTTTTTGGCTGCAGAGTAACCATGGAAATGCTTATACACAAAGACCGTTACGAACAATACTGGAATTCTGGCAATTTGGTCTATGCTTCACTGCGTGAATGAGGATGACCCTGATCTGGATAAAACGGACAAGATATACAAGTCAAGGCCTGTGTTCACATATATTCTTGAAAACTTCAAGCGATATAACGTACCCGACTGTGAGCTATCCTTGGATGAGGGAATGATTCCCACAAAGAACATGCTATCGTTCAAGCAGTACATCAAGTCAAAACCTATCAAATGGGGGGCATTAAAACATTTCTGTTGTGTGAAAGTAAGACAGGATATATTACAAATGCAGAAATCTACACTGGCAAGAGAGACGATGGTAATGCAATCGATGATATCGGTGTCACAGGGAACTTAGTTGTTAGGTTGACAGACCTTGGAAGCATCAGAGACCAGAATTACATTGTGTAAACTGACAGGTTCTATACCACAGTAACGCTGGCAGAGTTATTGCTGACTCGTGGAGTACGAGTATGTGGCACAGCCATATGACAAACGAAAATCTTTCCCCAAAACTCTGAAACGAAGCAGTAAAGAACTCAGAAGAGGAGCACATGTGCTGTTGTTCAATGGGGAAGTAGCCGCTATTGTATGGTGTGACAAGAAGCCAGTGTATTTCATCACGTCAATTTATGTCGATTCTCCAGTCACAACAGTGAGAAGGTATGATGCCACGCAAAAGAAACGGGTTCCAATTAACTGTCCCGAGGCTGTGAAGTCCTATAACATACACATGGGTGGAACGGACTTGAACGATCAAATGACAAGGCTTCAAAACTGTCGCCGCCATTACAAATAGCCAAGAAGACTACTAAAAAAATTCTTCATGTGGGCAGCATACAACAGCTATATTCAAATGGACTATCAGAAGCCACACAATGCACCTAACCAGAGATGTTACACTTTCCACTTCTTCTTGGAAAAGCTGTGTTTGGAACTGGTCGGTGATGTACTTAACACCACGCAGAAAGGTCGTCGACATTCTGATGCTGATCTGGAGAGTAGACTATTGGATTTCGGCATTCACGAGGTACAAAGAGGACCACATGCCTCAAGACAACATCGCTGTGTGGTGTGTTGTGAGAAATATAGGAGGGCAAAACTAGCAAATCAAAATGCTGATGACAAAGACCTGCCAGCAAAGCATAGAACAGTGCACTGGTGTTTACAATGCAAAGCATACTTGTGTATTGGACAGTCTGGTTCAAACTGTTGGCACGTTCTGGCTCTAAAGGTACTGGCTCTAAAGGCAAGTGAGCAAGGTGAGCGAATAACTAGTAGCAAAAAGTAGGTTTGTGTAATCCTGACAACCCCGCCCCTCCCAATCAAAACAATAATATAAAACTAGAGCTTTAGTGTTTGTTGAAACAAACACTAGGTGTTCGGGTATCGTCGGTGTCAGTGTAATTGTGTTGATGTCAGAACATTTGAATCGATGAAAAAGAAATTAAAATGAAAATTTCTTACGTTAATACCCAAGTTTACCAAGAAGTAAGTGCTAACGCCACTACTTAATGGATTGAGCTCTACAAGCCCCTTTCTAATTAACCATATACAGTGTATAACATTTTTCATGTAAATATTAATAAACTTAACTGATAGTAGGCCTACACTGAATTTAACTTTCGTTTGGACAGGAAGCCTGATTAAATGATGTAAATAACACTCAGTTATACCATAGAGAAAGGATACACACAAAAGTGCGCATGCTTAAAAATCATGATAGATATGTTTTGAAGATTTTTGTTATTTGAAAACTGATGACGTCATTATGAAGTTAGAAAAGTTGTTATCAAGACATAGGTATTTAAATATGCTCCAAGTGAAAGACGAAGGGTCCATTGTCATTTCATAGTCATATAGAGGAACCTTTCCCCCATCCCCTTCTTCTTGGCTGCAGATCTTGAAACGAGCATTTGAATTACTCACAAGTACAATTATTATGTATGACACTCACTAAAGTTTATTGATTTTTCAATGGAAATTGTTTCTTTGATTATTAAATCCGACTATGCAAATCATGTTGACATTATTAAGTTACAATTCTTAAAAGTTTTAACAGGTTTTCAAACACTGTGATTTGGCTTCTCATTATGTATCGGTGCATGATACTTTGATTGTTCAATACACATTTTCTGATGATGATGTCGTCAACATAAGTCGAACATGGTATGAGCTATCTGTTTTTAGTCTTCATACAGAACGGTTTGTTAAATTTATAATATTGAAAGAAAAGACACTTGTTTTTAATAATTTTGTAAGATAAAGGCAAGTCATGAAGACGGCAAGTTTAAGCCTCTAGTGAATTTTGACTAATAAAATGTTATTAATGAGTTAATAACTATTTCTACCGGTAGGGTGCATCATATACTCAGCAAGGAATTAGGGAATGGAACACAACGAGTATGAAATCTTTCACTGGAGACCATTCGGGTACTGGATGATTTGTAAATTCTGAAGAAGAAAAAAACAATTATAAACAAAGTATGACTCAAAGCAAACTAAGTCAAGCTGAAACTGCTGAAATAAATAAAATTCGAGCCTTACAACATTTCATGATTACATACTACTAATAATAATTTATTGAATTTATATTGCGCTCTTTCAAGGACCAACCTGTTCGAGGGCGCGTATTAACAATACAACATATCAGAGTAAGGAAATTACGCAAGAAAAAGATAGTTGAAGGTGCACATCCTGTTTTTGATGTGAACGACTTATAAACGAAACCTTATTAGTGGAAACTTTATCGAAGGGTTTTCAAATAGTTATGTCATAATACAAAGTTGACGGAAAACATTCATCGGTCTGACCATTGTCCGACTTTAGTGACACAGCCAACAATCATACCAATCCCCCATTGCCCAATTATATCTCTTCGACGTTCATACTAAACGTTTCTTAGTTTTAAAAACATCTCACCACCGTCACCACTTGATGATACAGGATACACTTTATAACGTAATTGTGCATTAAATAAAATAATCATTTTAATAAGCAATGATGTTCACACAAAAACTTACCGTTTTAGTCCCGAGTAGCAACGATAAACACATGCCGTGAGGAGGGTCCGAAACACCCTTCACGATCCAATGACACATCCTTCCTTCTCGGAGTGTGATAAAAACATAACCAAAGTTCGTCTTTTTCTGCTTGCATTTTCTCACATAATTACTAGTCATATGAATCACTGAAGTAGGTGGCCATCTCAGCGAAACTTCGTCTTTATTCCATTTTGATCATAAAGCCACGAGAAGGGCGAATAGGAGAAATATTAGACGCTGAATATGAACAGAATTCAGATCTATTTGGTATTGGTAGTACGCCATTGATAAGATTGCACCACGTTGTAAGTACGGTGACCCGTGGTGTGTCATAACACTGCATGAATGGAAGGCGCACATGGCATTACGTTGGTCTGTAACAAGTGTCTTGACTGGCAGTTCTTTTGTTTGGTTACAGTGTCGGCGTATGTTTGCGTTGGCCTACACTTTCGTGCGTTGTCATACAATGAAAGTCAACAGACACGAGCGCTTTGACGCCCGGTTTTGACCAGATGCAAAGATTAAAATGCTATAATCTCTGTGCAAAAGTTTCGGGAGGATAACTCATCTATAACCTCTTGCAAAATTCATGTTAAAATATTACGTAGTTGTTGAGATATGAATTTTTCCAACTTTTAACTTCCGGTTTGAACCGGAAGCCAAGGTCAAATGGGGTCATATTGTGTGTAGCGTTTGTTGAACTTTTAACGACCAATCCGATGATGTGTAGATTGTAAAAATCCGACATACGGTTCATGAGTTATGATTTTTTACAAGTATTAAACTTTGATTTAATGTAATTCAATACCCCATGACGTCATCATGACATCATCATGTTTGTAGCGTCTTGATACTGAGGTCCAATTGTCTGATAAGTTTCAACCGTCAATTCGATTTCAATCTTGAGTTATGCTGTAGAAAAGCCCAAAACATGACTTTTTGAAGAAACAAATCGAAGGTAAACTTCGACCTAGGGTAACGACCTTGAAGTTAAGGTCATACGATTTTGGCGTTAACTTTTCAAATGTTGCCCTAGTCTTGGTCTATCATATGCCCTAATATAAAAACCATAGCTTAAATATTCAGAGACATACAAGCATTAGCATATGGTCACTTTTTGACCTTAAATGGCTTATAATTTGACACCTGATGACGTCATCACGACGTCACAACTTTACCCGCTTCTGCTAGTTATGTTCTAACTTCACATGAAGTTTCAAGTTGATCAAAGGTTTGCAAGTATGCGTTTGCTTGCGGACAAATTCCACTGAGAAGAAAAACTAAAAAAAAAAAATAAAAAAAACCGAACAATAACAATGAGTTGTTCGGGCTTAAATGCCCGAACACCTAAAAAATAGAAAAGAGCATGGAAGCACCAAAGAAGCTCAAAAAGAAAGGAAAAAAACAGGTAAGAGTCGTTTTCAAAGTGGCTTTTCATTACAGTAGCCTTAACCCAATGGCTATCATTACTTTCTCACAACTGCTCACAGAATTGGAATGTAACAAGATTGCTTGCAAACTTGTGGAAAATGTATTTGTAGTAAAGGAAATCAGAGTGTGATATTTTAAATGGTTTTCGTTCTCATCCTTTCATCCATGAAGTAGCTGAACGCCCTCCAGCCTATCTTTACCAAAGAGCAAGCCATGGCTAAAGCCTGCTCCTACTTCCAGGAAGAACTACAACGCATGCAAGCTATTCAATTGCCTTGTGTCACAGATTCAGATGCGGGCAGATCATCCCCTAGGCATGAGACGTCACACCAGACAGGCCATGACCTTCTTAAGATACGAAGTTGCGTATCAGCACCATCTTTCCCAATGGCTTAACGCCCCAATCCAACAAGGCATATGCTTTATCTGCCCCCAAGGAAACCGACGTCGTACAACCCGCATCTGTATCGAGTGCCACCATTTCTCCTGCGTCCAGCATAGCAACAGCCGGAGGACCACTACGATAACTTGTGTGACCTGTATCATGGACAACTGAACACTGAACTCCCAAACGCACCCAATCAAACAGAACATTACCGGATTATTATTATTTATTTTTTTACCATTTTATTATTTTTTAAACATTTTATTTCTTATTTCTTTGATTTGTCATGTTTTTCTTGTAAATATCTCAACGCCTTTATTTTGTTTTGCTTATATCTAGGGTTGACGGCTTTCATTTTTAATTTTTTTTTTTTTTTTATAGATCAAAGATGCCACTTTTTTCACCACTTTATTTTTGTTCACAACATTTTATTTGTTATTCTTTTCGTTTTCATGATTTCCTCAGAAATAAACCTATACTGTGCATATTTTACTTTTTACTATTTCACTTTGTATTGATGGCGGTTGTTGAGTTTTTCAATACATTATCTTTGACTGAGAAATTTTGTTTCATTGTACTTCTTTTCGTTTTTCTTTCACTATTCTGAGACGACCATTGTGATCTGTAATAATGCAAAACCACCGCTTCTTGTTCAGAGAAATACCAGAAAAGAAATATACTCAAGTAGTGCCTTTATTACTCTAATTAAAAACAGTAATTAGCATTGATTGTAAGGCACAATTACTATGAAGGAGCATTGGCTGTACAGGCAGCATGTAGACATGTTTCAGGGCTGGTGGGATTGAAATTTTTTTTTTCTAAAAATAGATATATATATATTTTTTTGCTACACTCATACCAAGACCCTCTGAAAGGTGTTGGACTTAAAATAAATTGGAAATAGCTTAATTAACCCAGGCTTATTAAGATTTCCCTAAGCGCAGTAAACTAAAGTGTTTCTCTCGCAGGGAGATGAACTTTTTTGCACTGTCTCGGGGAGGGTAAATTAATGAAATTAAACTTTTGTTTTTAGTTAGGTCAAACCATAAAAGAAAGTGTTCTGGAGAACATAGGAAATCTTATTTTGCATTGCTCACCAATGAGTCGACGGACATCACAGTGACTGAACAGCTACTAATATATGCGAAGTAAATAGAGAATATACGGAGCCAAAGCTTTCTTTCTTGGGAGTGGAAGAGGCAAGTTTCCATCAACTATATATGTAGAACTTTTCGTTTCACACGGTCCCTCACATTTGAAACCAGTATATAGACAAATTCTAGGTGAATTTCCATCAGTTAAAAGGTATTTTGTAATTATCAATAACTTCAGGTGCGTTCTGTTACTGCTGACGCAATAACCAGAAAAATTATGGAGTTTGCTGAAGAAAACAACCTCGATATAAAGAAGCAACTCACCATATTCAGGAGTGACGGGGTGGCCATTATGGTTGGATGTAGAAATGGTGTGGCCACACAACTACAACGAGTTAGTGAATAATATTTTTTAACCGTCACGACTGAGCCTGAAAACATTGAAAACTTAAAATCCTGTTTATGTTTGGCTAATTTGCTTGCCCCTTCCCTTTTTAGGTATCGCCAACAGTGGTTAGCAACCACTTCGTTGCACATCTCCTGGCACTAGCTATGGGGAGTGCTGCTAAGAGCTTGCCGTACGTAAAATCATTCAACGACACCCTGCAGATGCTGTATCATTACTACGAGAATTCGGCAATTCGAACTGCCATCTCATAAAGCTTTGTAACCCGTTCTTACTATTTTTACTTCCCGGGAAGCGCTAAAAGACCCAGTTCTATTGCCACTCTGCACACCATGTGTGACATTCTTCCACAGCTGGCTATACTGTCAAAGAGCTTCCAGGTATGTTTTTAGACTGGTCACCTTGATGCACAGGAGAATATGAATAGAATTTATTGACACACAAGCACATTGCCGCAATCTTTTCTTAAGTAAGAGAATTTCAAAATATGTTTTATTTACACTTTTCTTTCCAGGCTAGTGATTTGAATTTCAGCGATATTGACAAACAAGTGCAGAATACCATTGCATCCTGGAAGTCCACCTCTTGCGACGGGGAGACAACCTGAAAAATCTAGATGACGTCTTCAAGTGCAGGAAAAATGCATGTCCGGAGTTGCACCTCCAAACTCCAAAACAAGCGCAAAGTAAGTATCGTAAAACTGAAAGACTCCACGCAGCTGATAGATAGGTCTATGCTTTTGCATTTCTTCTCACTGATCTTCAGCTCTATTTCCAGGTCCAGGTCCATGATTCATTCATCAACGCGCTAGTAGAAAACATCAGAGGACGGTTCCCGCAGACAGACATCTTGGACGCTATGACAGTGTTTGACGCCAACAAAATGCCAAAATATAGTCAAGATGCAGAAGCTATAGAGCACGGTATGGAGAAACTCCAGGTTAGACATCAGTATTTTTGCAGGTTTTTTTTTACTGTATTCATATCACATCATGAGAAGTATTGATCAGTGTATGTAAAACTTTGCAAATAAGTTCGGCTAATATGCCACATTTACAATTTTGTTATATCATTTAGACGCTATTGGACCATTACAAGCAAGGACTGCTACTCTCCCAGGAGGATGCAACCACAGAGTGGATGTCCCTAAGAACCAATATTATCAACAACCCAGGTACACACGGAGTCAAAGTTCTGTGCTCTTCAAAGGTATATCCAAACTTGGCCAAAATAGCCTTGGCAGCTTTGGTGATACCAGTGTCCAATGCAGGTGAGTGAAACCGTGAGGCAATGTTTGTGTTTGCACGTCGTTCCATTTCAACAGTTTTCCCAAAAATGATTTAATTTGTTTTCTTCTTTTTTGCTTTCTTCAAACTCTTTCGGATCCCTCATTCGAATCAATCACCTTGTTATGTAAATGTATTTCCCGTGTTTCAGACTGTGAAGGAGGGTTCAGCAAGCTGAAACAAATAAAAACCTGTCAAATTCTTGTTTCCAGTGAAAATGTAGTTTATTTTTTTTAATTGTTGTGGTTGGTTTTTAAGATATAGGAACATTGGAGTGAAATACAATAACATATCAGTTAATCAGTGGTGATTACTCTCCTCAAGATGTGATCAAAGCCTGGACTCTTGACTCTTAACATCCTAGTTGTACCAACAAAATTAATTTGATTTATTTCATATCTTTGATCTTAAGATTCAGACATTCTCATGGATGATTTGGATGGTGCTGATGATACCACTGCAACCAATTCATCTAGTGATGACAGCTTTCAACGCTCAAAACAGGAGAATCCAGAGGACCAAGCAGATGACCATGGAGTATTAGACTTGCCAGGTGCACAACAGAAGAGAACAATGAGACATGAAGGTAATTTCAGAATGCAAATTTTGCTAGAAGTTAAAAAAAACAAAACAACAACAACAACAACAACAACAACAACAAACAAGCAAACAAAATGAAAACACAGCTGATCATCTCCATCAAAATCCTGTTTTGTGTACTAACTTTTTAAGTTTTTGTTTTGTTCTGTGTTGTTTACATTTTATTTTAAATTTAGTTGAACTACATGTATTTGAAAAGTCCATGCTATCACATGAAATTCTGACACCATTTTGAAAAATCTGATATTTTTGGGCAAAGATATGCAATGTTTGACTGAAGGTCCCTTTTTCAACATAAGTTACTGTTTCAAGAAAACGTCGCGGCAAATGCTCACAGATTGAGGATGCCATGGATAGAGCCATGACAAAACTTATGGGATTTCAACAGGAACAGCGTTATATATGTCAACAGGCGCTCTCTTGGAGTTGGAGAAAGATAGATTCAAGTGGGAAAGAGAAATGGAAAAAGAAAGGGAGAGACGGGAAGACAGGAGGAGAAGAGAGCAGCTACAGTTTTGAAGAGTGCAAGATGGAGAGCAGCAACCAATTGCTGCTTCAGATGGCAAATATTTTTGCCAGGGTACCTGCATCCCAAGATTGCCACTCCTCTAATTTTCAGGAACTGACCCCACCAACCAACATGCATCACAGCACTGTACCTCCTTATGTTGACCACTCTTCCTTTGATAATGTACCTACTACACAACGATTCTGGCAAGATACACAAAAGGTGTAACATGTTAGTTGGGGGGGGGGACAGGCCGTACTTTTGTTATCAACCCCCTTCAACAACTCCAATTTTAAACCATTTTCTTCAGTGTTTTCCCTTGCCGCCTAAACAATTACTTCTCTGATTTGGTCATTGGACATTCTGATGAAATATTCATTATTGCTATTCAGTAATTTGGTAGTGCCAACCCCTTCATTGATATTTTAAACTATAAATTAGATTACTCTTCCTCTCAAAACTGGACAAATCAACAAAATGTAATCGCTTTCTCTTTTTTTCAATGTGATGTTGTTGGGAAGCTCCTCCTATGCCCCTTCTTGTAGCAGTTCAACTTCCAAATGGAAGATGAAAACCCTAGTTCATAATTTAATTTACATTATTCAGAGGGAAAACAGCATGGACGTAAGTGATATTTCACTGGCAAAACAAAGGCTAAAAAGCAAAAGACTGACACTTTGTCAGAGCTATTAGCATCCAAAGGGGAACCTGTTACATTTAGGAAAGATGATAAGATATGTCTAGGATGGGTCGGCGATAAGGTCCAGGAGGGACAGTTCATGGTTCAATCAAGAAATCTTGTGACAGTGGGTGAAGATGCTAGTGGTCTAGCTGGATGCATATATGTGATGCGATCTGGGAAAACCCGTCGGATGTCGCCGAACCCGTACTGAAGATAATAGAAAAATAGTCCCCACAACTATTTTTTCACATACTATTTTGTTGATTAATATCTAACAATGATTTCAGTAAAATATCTAATAAAAATTCCCTTGTTTTATATGTAAAAATGTAGTTTTACGTTGACAGGTTATTAAAAAGTTGCTATTGTTTTTTGTTTCCGCCATCTTGTTTGAAAGCACTGCGGCGGCTGTGTACATGTACAAGCGCAACCGATCATAACTCAAGATTGCTTTAGCGTACAGGACCAAATCAAGCGCAACCGATCATAACTCAAGATTGCTTTAGCGTACAGGGCCAAATCATACATCAAAATCAAGCTTAAACACTGCTGAAAAAACCTATTATTACTCCGCAATCGTGTGTACATCCCTATTTCTATGGTACATCCATATACATCGCGCGATCCATCGTTTACATGTAAAGAGACCCTTGGCCTCTTTGCATTTTTTTCATCGTGACCTTTTACTTGGCGGCTCTAATTTTGCATCAATTCCATTTTGATTTTACTGCCATATATTTTTTCATTGAGCATTAATAAACAGGATGCTTTGAAGTACATTTGTGACTTGTGAACATGTGATTTGGTGACTTCTTTGAGGTGTTTTGAGCTTGTAAACTTGGCGAGTTTGAGGGGTGTGCGAGCTGCCGTGTGTTGTTGGACTTGCGATCCAAGATGGCAGCCTCCATGGACTCGGAGTCTCGACATGCTCGAAGTGCAACGCAAGTTGCAGCTTGCATAGACGAAGCGAGAGGACTGAATTTGTACACTTCAGAAGATGATCAAGCTTTGAAAGAAGTCATAGTTGATTATTTCACAGCTAGAGATGCTAGTGATGATTCAGATTTGTCGGATGATGAGGAGATTTTCGATGACCAGGACGGGGATGCTGCAAACGATCATTATAATGATGGTGATGATGTTGACATGATAAGTGAGGCTGATCCAGATGAAAATGAACATGATCAAGGTTTGTTTGGGGTCCTCTTTTTGTTTGTAAAAATACAGTGTAGTTTTCATAATTTGAATAATCTGAAAATCCAATAGGAGGTTTTCAAGCTATTTCTTTGGGTCTTTTTGTAAATTCGGGGAATTTTTTGTGGCTTTGTGGTGTGGTGAGAATCATATTCAAGACAATTCATAGCAAATTGGGGTTTCTAAACAGGGTAGAATGGTTCCCTAGGTTACGTTTAGCTCGAGTGGTACTACGAGTAACATTTCGAAAAAAGGAGAACAGCGCCCAAGTTTACTTGGGGTAATAGCTCAGTGTTTTTTTATTTGCACAAAATTATCATTTTTTTTATTATTATCAATATTATCCTTCTCTTTTTTTAGATGGTGGGGGCCCTGTTATTGAAGACGTGATATTTTGCCACCACTTCCACCTTTAGAGGACCATGATGACCCACAAGTTGAAGCTGCTGGTGGGTTCAAGTGCAGCTGTAAGCATAATGCAGGTAATCCTTGTTACACGATGTTTGCTGATGGAGAAATTGAGGCGATTCATTGCTTTTTTCTAGAAATGACTCGTAATGAATTGGATATAGCAATCTTAGCTAAACTGTCATGTGGTATGCACTTGTCTGATATGACTTCAAGATCTAGAAGAGCCAATAGAGAAAGGAAAACACAGAGAACAGACAAATTGAACAACCTTATCAAACACTACAAAGAACATGGAGTCATCCCGCGCACACACGGCAACAAAAAACGTCAACCATATAATGCAGTGATGGCTGATGACAACATATACGTGGCACATTTTGTATTAAACTATGCTGAGACTCATGCTATGAATTTACCAGGCAGAGTACCAGGCTACTGGCGTACCGACTTAAAACTATTGCCTACAAACTGTTCAAATAGAATAGTGTACGATTGTTACTATGCAGCCGTCACACAGACAACGCATCGTGCTGTATCATTGGTTACATTTCGCAGGATCTGGCGAGAAGTTGTTCCGTTTGTTGTCACAATGAAACCTTCCACAGATTTGTGTTGGTTCTGTCAGAAACATCAAATGAAAATAAGTAATGCAGCAAATAGAACGGATGCAGAGAAAGCAGAACTTTATAAGATCGCCACTGACCATCTGCAACAAGCAGGCCGAGAACGCTTGCTGTACAATGAAGTATGCAAGGAGACTAAAGATAATCTGCCTGTTGGATTAGATTGTGGTCAACACCCCCCTTGCAGCTTTGATGGAAAAATGCACTATAGTATGGATTTTGCACAGCAAGTGCATTATCCGTCAAATCCCCAGTAACCTGGTCCTCTTTTCTTTAAAACACCAAGGAAGTGTGGAGTTTTTGGGGTCGCGTGTGAGGCCCTTCCCAAGCAAGTAACTTTTCTTTTGGATGAAAGTGTGCAGACTGGTAAAGGCGCTAACTGCGTAATCAGCTTATTTCATTTTTATCTTGACCACTATGGCCTTGGAGAGACCGACATGAATCTACACGCAGACAATTGCTCAGGGCAAAAAAAAACCTCATACGTTATGTGGTATTTGCTTTGGCAAGTTTTAACCGGCAGGCACGAGTCAATAAAAATGAGCCTCCTACTGGCAGGACACACCAAATTTAGTTGTGATTGGTGTTTCGGTTTATTTAAGCGCACATTCCGTCGAACAAAGGTAGACTGTCTGAATGACATTGCTGATACTGTGTCCAACTCGAGTACAGCTGGAGTGAATGTCCCACATCTCTGTGGACGGGAGGATGGGACTGTTCTTGTGAACGTGTATGATTGGTCATCCTATTCAAGCCGCTACCTCAACAAAGTTAAGCAAATAAAGGCAAACCATCACTTCCACTTTGACCACTCATCAACCAGTGTAACTGTTAAGCGTTTTTGTGACACGGGGAGTTCGGTTCAGGAACTTATTAAAGTCCCGGTATGCTGCCAGCACACGATGAAATGCCAGTGCAGATTCAGCCAAAAGGGCTTAATGCCAAGCGAAAACTCTACTTGTATAAGGAGATACGCGAATTTGTCGCAGAGGGCAAACAAGATCTTGTGTGCCCTCCACCAGATATTGAGGAACCGGAGAGTGATTCAAGCACAAGGGATAGTGAGTCAGATGAGGAGACAGCACCACCGCCTCCAAAACGTGGGCGTCAACCACGTGGACCAAGACATTAAACAGTAGACGATATCTAGGAAACTATAAGAAATCAAAGCATCAACCATTTTAAAGATAGCTCCACCCCCACCCTACCCCCAGTAGCTCACTTGTTAAGATACACTGCAGCTGTTGACAGTATGCAACATTTTGAAAAACGATTCCTTTTGAATTAATGTGGTTGTGTAGAGAAAGAGATCAATAAAAGAGACCCCAGAAAAATGAATCTGATCTTAACATTTCCCAGCCAACAAGTACATCATAACTTGACAAAAGAGAATCCATGGTTCATTGAGTGAAACAAATGCATTCATTCAAAAACCAATCCTGTACTGGACCTTTAAACTAATTTATGTTACATGTCAATCGCTATTTATTTTGTCTCTAAACAGACTTTGTGCTTCAAAAAGACGCTTCTGCCCTTCCGGTCCAACTGAAGCAAGCTCTTCGGACGAAAGTCAGTGGGGCCAAATACAGAAAGGACAAGGAAAATTTATCTCAAGTAACTATTGTTTGTTTTTGACATTTTTTAAGGCGTTCTTGCAAAATGAGACAGAACTGGGAACAGATAGACAGTAAGAAGAAAATGCCTAAAAAGTATGTTTTTGAAGAGAAAAAAGGGTGATGCGATTTTTTTATTTTAAGATCTTAGGATAGCTAAATCTTTCAGTAATGCATAATTAATACACACTGTGTACGGAATGTTTAAAAATGTGGAATTGTTTTTACAGATAACAGGTAAACATTTATTTTGTGTTTAAAGCCAAATAAGAAATTTTAAATCAACTTGTACAGGGTTCTATTTGCTTTGATTGAGCGATTGTTCTGAAAATTATTACCAAAAGCCATTGGTGTTCTCAACCTGGTCTTAACAGCAGTAATAAAAAGGAATCAGTTTCTTAATAATTACGACACATAGAGTGAAAACAATTCCGTTTCGTACATAAACCAAATTTTCACTAATGTACTTTGAAGGCCGGTCAATAGTCGGTCGGGCAGTGATAGTCCATGGAAGCTGGACCCAACCACAGACCAGGCATAATATTTTTATGCATTGTTGTTTTGTCATTTCAGTTCTCTCAAACTTACAAAAACTTTGCTGGGGTACCCTGGATACAAGTACGTCCTGAGCGAAAAGATAAACCAAGACCCACTGGAGGAATACTTCAACAAACAGCGGGCTGCAATTTGGACATAATATACACACTCTATATGTGGCATCCAATAGTGCAAAGGCATCCAGGAGGGGAAACACCCGAACACTTGAATCACAAGACAGTGTTAGGATAGATGACACCCCTCTCCCAAGAAGAAAGTAAAAATGTACATGTACATATTTATCCTCCACATATGTTTTCAAGTTTATGTTTGCAAATCTGTCTGAAATATGGGGCATTGAAGAATGTTAAAATTTTTAAAGGCACTGGACACTATTGGTAATTACTGAAAATAATTGTAAGCATAAAACTTACTTGGTAACGAGCACACGAGAGTTGTTGATGGTATAAAACATTGTGAGAAACAGTTCCCTCTGAAGTAATATGTTTTTGAAAAAGAAGTAAGTTCTCACTCAAATATTTGCATTTAATAAAAGAGATCTCAGCTGAGGTCTCAAATTCAAGGCATTGTAAGCACACAACTTGTGCAACAAGGATGTTTTTTCTTCAATTATTCTCTCGCAACTTCCAAATTAAGTCCAAATTTTCACAGGTTTGTTATTTTATGCATTTGTTGAGAAACACCAAGTGAGGATACTGGTCTTGGACAATTACCAAAGGTGTCCAGTGCCTTTAAATCAACACATTTTGATAATGTACATGTACAAATCATTTATCAACATCTTATATAGCAACTTGTCTGTATTTTAACAATGCAAATTAAATACTGACAAAGTACACTGGCAACAAATTGTCTGTTGTTTTTTTTCCCACAGACATTGCAAACAATAGTGTTCATTCAATTGAGGAGGATTATCTACCTTGTGGGTGCACCCCAGGAAATAACAATTGTAAATCCTATTATAAAAGAGCACTTGACTGGATTGCTTGTCAACATGTTTAACTACAGACATATCATGCAGGTACAATGTATACTTGACAAGGATTATCTACCCTGTGGGTTCAACCATGGAGTTCAACCATGGTTCAACCCTGAAAATTGATGAGTGCTTCTAATATAAATGAAATAACAAACGAATTGTTCGTTTGTTATTTCATTTATATTGATCAAGTAACATTGTCATTTAAGCTTAAAGATTTTATGGATTTTATGAAGAGTTTGAAATTAAAAATGTACAACCAACCCAACCCATGAAAGTTTCAAATTAATCTTATGGGGGAAAAAAAAAATCAAAATCAGTTTGTAATGAAATGCCAATAGAACAGCAACAAATTAAAAGGCCAACACAAAAAATATTAAATGCATTCTTGATATAAATGTAACTAAAGTCTGAAACAGAATAGGGGGATATGTTAATAGTTTGACTAGCTGAAGTTATTTATCCATATTTTTATTTTTTTCAGGTAATTTGGTTACATCTTTACGATACAGCTTCAAGTGGGGACAAGGGGACACTGTATTTTGCCCGTAACTTCTTGGAGGCTCACAATGTAACAAGTGATCCAATGAAGAACTTCATAGCTGCCGTGGACCTTATGACACAGTACACAATTGCCTTAGTTATAGCTGCTGCCATGGCATACCTTGGCCTGGAGTCACTTTCAGATGAACCAACAAAGAATTAATTCATATTCGCTAAATATACAGACAGGAAAGAATACGTTCAACATGTCTGGGAGGAAAATATTGACAAGTACATCATTCCAACCACCGATGAACTCAAACACAATGCTTCTGTGTTGTCATGTCCACAATGCCGTAAAACATATGCAACACGAAGAGGCCTGAAAAATCACATGAGAACTAAACACCAAGGAATTCAAGAGCAACAACCCCAACAAGAAGCATCACTTTCTTCAGATAGGGATGCTGTTCATAACTACACTCGGACAGCTCTCAGTCTAGGCATGTTGGCATTTGATTTCAATGACGCACGTCAGATGGGGGATGGAGAGTGGATCATTCGACTTTACAAGTTTCTTCTTCTCCACTTTAAGGCGGCTAACAAAAGCAAGTATAGCTTTCAGGTGCTTAGGTTGCTAGCTCAGATGAAGTGCTTTCTGACTCCACGACTGGCATACAAGTTGATGTGGAATAGATTTGTGAATACAACTGGGAAACCACACCACAACATTGAAGTAGACCGAGAAATTGAACACGAAAATAGAGTATTTAACGAGAACTGTGCAGGAATGCGAGGGAAAGTCACCAAAAAGAGTATTGATAGGATCAGCCGATCAGCTCAAGTCATTGACAAAATTCTGACGTCAGTAAATAAACAAATTCTGAAGAAACCATCTGGTAAGCACAGCAAACCAAAGAACAAAGATGCTCTTGCATTAGCCTTGGAGCTTCACCAGAAGAATGTACTTGAAGTAAACCCTGGAAGGAGGTACTTCCATTTTGCTGATTTCCCTTGTTCTGTGTTTTCATCTCTTAGTGTGCAGGCCCTTCATAAATGGATTAAATCTACCCTGAAGGATTTAGCACATCATCACAGTTATACACCACTCTCATGCTAACCAAACTGCTTAAGTTAATACATTTCTTCATGGAATGGAAATTTGGCTTGAGAGAGCCTGTTGTAACAGAACAGAAAGGACTTAAATAACAAGAGGCTAAAAATAATCCAACTAAATTAAAAATGTTGATGCAAGTGTCGGGTTAGGTTTTTTTGTTTGTTCTTAACTCATTCAATTCAGGCAAAATAAATGTGATTGAATGGAACAAGCAGCACATCAGGCGTGATATTCTTCCTATGTAAGTCTGATTTCTGATTTGTTTTCCCGTGGAAAAATCCAAACAATTGTGACTAAATAGCCTGAAAAGTGTATTAAAGTCAACACCATGTGTACATGTAGGTTAGCCCTTGTACTTGATAAAAAGTTCCTATTTTTTCCTAGGACCAAATATGCCTGGCACATCTTAAATGCTCTTTGTGTACATTGTGTGCATGTTTACACAATGTCCCTTACGAAAATGTCCTGTGGTATTCCTGTGGTAAGTAGAAAATACCGCATAAATTACCACAGGACTTCGAAAAATGTTGCGGTATGACACAATTACCACATAATGTCCTGTTGTAAAGAACACAGGAAACAAACTCCGTGTGGTATGTACAAGTTACCACATGAATTACCACAGGACTTTGAAAGAGGCTGCGGTATGATAGAAATACCACATAGTCTCCTGTAGTAAAAGACCACAGGAATCAAGTGTTGTGTGGTATTTATGTGGTACGTACAAGTTACCACATGAATAGCCAAGCAGCTTTGAAAAATGTCGCAGTATGATAGACGTACCACATAGTCTCCTGTAGTAAAAGACCACAGGAATCAAGTGTTGTGTGGTATTTATGTGGTACGTACAAGTTACCACATGAATAGCCAAGCAGCTTTGAAAAATGTCGCAGTATGATAGACGTACCACATAGTCTCCTGTAGTAAAAGACCACAGGAATCAAGTGTTGTGTGGTATTTATGTGGTACGTACAAGTTACCATATGAATAGCCAAGCAGCTTTGAAAAATGTTGCAGTAGGATAACTACAGAAAATAAATGTATGGTAATACTGCACTGAATTATAACCACAGAAAACAACATTTGTGTGCGTTTTGGGGATAATTTAAAAAGGAACAAATAATTATTATAATGTTTCTTAACCATGATTGTGGTATGATTAATATACCAACCATGTTCTGAAGTAAAAAAGGAATGACCGTCTGTGGATGCAAGCTGATACTTTCTTTACTTTGTTGAATACCACAAGGTTTTGAATGTGAGTTTATGACAGTTATACCAAAAGTTCTACTGTATTCAATATTATTTCAAATATGTTTTTCAAAGCCATTAATGAAACGTTAACAGTAAGTAAAAACAAAAATGAATTCTTGTATGACATTTACATGTATTTTATTTTCAGAATCGGAAATACCCGACATAACAAAAACACATCTTTACAAAAAAAATCATTAAAAAAGCCTGCAATAAAAAGTGTTTGTATGAACATTCTTTTGAATACAGTAAACACTTATAAATTTGTTATGATATTCCTTTAGCCTTAAGAATTTCACAGACAAACAAGTTTTGTCTTTATCTATGGGGCAATGCAAATATTGTCTGTTAAAACATGTAAATATAATTTGCAGAGGTTGCGGCTAACTAGGCTGATCAATTCAGCTAACCGTTACAGATTGGGAATATGAAAACGAAACTAGTCAGATTCCATAGTATTGACAATAGGAAAAACAAATGTTTTTCTTCCTTGATGAACAATTATACATTTGCGTTCAAACTAATTTGCGGAAATTGCTTTAGTTTCCCTGCTTACACTCACTTCATCTATTAAACGACTTGAACTGATCTGTATTTGGTTATCTTGAAAAACACAGCTATTCTGCTTGTTAAGCAATGAATAAAAAATTATGAGAGACTTTTGACAAACACAACAAGCATCAATAGCACAACTGCAATTACTCTTTAAGACCACTAGGTTCTTAATTATTCCATAACTGCCATCTTTAAATTGTATCACATAGTCATTCCTACGTTTTGAACGTGTGTAAGCCTCAACGCATAACATACATCGCCCAATAAGCACACGGCTATAGTATTGAGCCTTTCTACAATGGATATGACGCCCAAAGAGTTGCCATAAAGCTGCTCTCAGCCGCATGGAAATTTCATCCTCCACACTTCGTCCAATCAGGACAAAGTTTCCCAACTTCGTGATACTCTTGGGTAACACACTGCTACAGTGCCACAAACGTTGGACATAACTTTGGACTGACAAAGGAGCATAGTGCATATGTTGGAGACACTTTGGAATGCTTCTCCACAGTACGAAAGAGGAACATATTTGCTCAGCCACATGCTGTGTGTCATGAAAATATTTGAGCAGCCTACCATTGTTTGCCTCAAATGGAAAAGCTGATGATGCCCAAAGAGGTCCCCAGTCATTTACAGCTGCTGCTAAATGAGTCAATAAATGAATGTTGAAAGATACATGTTCCTTGCCATACAGGGTTTCCACACCAATAACAAATTTTTTCAGTGCCAAATCAGACTTCTCAATCATACTTCTTGTAACTTTTGACTGCAGGAGTGAATGCAAAGCAAAAACAAGGAGACACCAATGCTTGTAATGCTTGTTAGGCAACAATCCAAGCAAAACAAACGGAGAATAATACAAGAGAAATGACTTCCACTCAGTGGCTTTCCAAAAACTTCTTGTTGTAAGAGATCTTGGTGCACGGCTGATCTCTCTGGGAGGCTTCATGCCAAGTATTCTATTGTCTAAGGTGTCAATAGTTAAGCCAAGGTACCAATCCTTCCCGTGATTGCTCGAGTCCAACCAAAGTTTCATGAACTTTCATTAAAAAAGATCCACTCTTTTTATTTGAGACTGCAAGGAACTCTGCCTGACATGTTGGATTAGGGCAGTTCTGTTGATGTTCATCAGTGCCAATATAGACATAGCAACTTTGACAATAATAATGACACTCTATTTTGCCTCTAATGTTGGAAAACGATTTGTGGAACAGAAATTTTGTGGCTGGTACTACCCCCGGTACAAGCTCGTTTAACATAATAAGCAAGTCCTGTAGTGCTGCACCGGTTAAATTGTGTCGCAAAACGTAGGTTGTTATCAGCAGAATGGCTTGTTCTTGATTAATATCTGCACCAGGTAACAAAGGCATTTCTTCCCCCTGGATGTTGTTCTGTTTCAAAAGAAAAAACAAGGTGACAAAATCGATGTTAGTATCATCAAACTCCTCTATTCCTATTCACACCTCGGATTTCATATACACAAAGAGTAATGCATGCATGTGAACAACTACTACGCTTCCCATAGGGGGGAAGTGAGAGTCGCCCTTATTTTAGCAGAATGATTTTTATAAAAAAACTCATGCGAGAGACAAAACAATTCCAACTATTTTGCGCTCCAAAGATTAACAAGAAATGATATGGTTGCATCAAAGAGCATCTTAGTCTTAACACTTTCCCGAAACCCTTGAGGGGGCTCGGACCAAATGCGATAACAGGCTTAGGGCTTTACGACAGCATTGCCAGGGTTGTTGTTCCCCATCTGGTCCTCAGGAAATCATGAATTCCCCCCCTCATATTTTTGTGTGGAATAAAATCAATTTTTATATCACATTACAGATAAAATATAACTGCACAACACAATCATATGCCATGTTTTTTTATGAATTTATTTATCTACAAATTGTTTGAGAAATTTTGGCTGCTTCATTCAGGATAATGACAAAAAATTATGTTAGCAGCAAGATAATGCCAGTCGGCAAAAATTACATTTGCTTTTGCTCTATTAATTGGTATTTATTAAATTCATTGAAAGTTAACTTTTAAAAACTTTTTTCTGATGATGTAGAGAATTCATAAATTTATCTATTGTTTGGTTCACGAGTTGTTTTTTTCAAATATTAAACTTTGTTTTTATGTTATTTGACACCTTATTACCTCTTAATGTCACTGCACGGGTGTAATCTACTAATAATTATTTAACTAACAGTTTCAAGTCTATATGGGCTTATAATCTTTGTTAGCGGAAAACAGCAAAGAAAAGAATTAGCTCGTATTAAAAAAAAAAAAGGAAAAAAAAAGAAACATGAGCTTTGCTCCAAACACCTAAAAATACCTCATTGCTGGAGTCCGAGTCTCCACTTATTGATGAGTCATCATCAGCCTCCTCGTTAAGAAGTGGTTCACCAACAGCTGCCTGATAACCGTACCCCAAGTCTCCCTGTAAAATAAATAATTGAACATAAACTTAGGTATGCCTCTAAAATGTATTTACTATTTAGACATATATATGCTGGGAACAAAGACATACTCATGGGACTGCAGCAATATATTATCAGGCATCAAATGTTAGATTAAAGAATAGGACAACATACATATTTCAAAAGGTGTTGATCTTCAATCTACATACATACACATAAAACTGGTCAGAGAACCTCTTAAAAACATGAAAATTAAACAGCATTTTTATTTCGCATGTTGAATTCAAAATAACTTGAACGATAAAAGTAAAAGAGAGTTGAGTAAAAAAGTGTACCTCATTGCTTAGGTCCGAGTTTCCACTTATTGACAAGTCATCATCAGACTCCTCGTTTAGTAGTGGTTCACCAACAGCTGCCTGATCACCGTACCTTACGCCTCCCTGTAAAATAAACAATTGAACATAAAGTAATGCCTCTAACATGTATTTATTTAATAATAGACACATATATGCTGGGAACAAAGACAAAAGATATGTCATTGCAGCAATTGTCAGGCTTCAAATATTGGGTTAATGAATAGGGAAGTGTACATATTTCAAAGGTATTGATCTTCAACCTACCCGAAGGCTTATCAGGGAATCTCTTAAAAACATAAAAATAAAACAGCATTTTTGTTACGCATGTTGAATTCAAAATAACTTGAACGATAAAAGTAAAAGAGAGTTGAGTAAAAAAGTGTACCTCATTGCTTAGGTCCGAGTTTCCACTTATTGACAAGTCATCATCAGACTCCTCGTTTAGCAGTGGTTCACCAACAGCTGCCTGATCACCGTACCTTACGCCTCCCTGTAAAATAAATGATTGAATATATTTAAAAATTTGCTCGGAAAAAAGATAAGGGGATCATTCATTGCAATATTAAGTACTGCCTGGGTGCGAGTTAGCCTTTTTCAAAGGAAGTTCAGGTTATATTAAATATTATTAAATCATGGATTTACAGCGGGAAATTCAAATACTTACTGTAGATACTATTCCTGATAGTGATACTGATAGCAAGCAATATGTTCAACAGTAAGTGATTCATTTGACCATGGAGGTATTTCTACCTCCATGATTTGACCTGATTCATTCGATGATGTTTGTTTGTTAGAATAATAATAATAAAATACTCCTTCGGGCCTAGCTAGGCCTTATGACTTTGACAATGAATTCAAAACAAAGTCACGATTCCTTCCTCCATCTGATTCAACTATTATTTACTATTAATATTATCACTAATAATATTTAATTATTAAGAAAACACTACTCTCTAGAACTACTGACTTACTTACTAGCAATAGCATGAAGCAATAGCATGACTAGTAACTAGTAGTAGTAGTAGTAGTAGTAGTACTGTAGTAGTAGTAGTCTACCTAACTTGATTAAAGAAGAGAGCCGACTTAAGTCAATGTCACGTGAATCACCCAATCATGTTTGATATGTTTTAGACCCAGTAACTGGTGCGCTGTACTCCTTTAATTAATTTTTTTAACTTCATCTGTACTACAGTAGTATAAGTAGTATGACAGATGAAGTCAAAAATTGTTTTTAAGGAGTACAGCGCCCCAATTAGCATGGTTAGTTGTTACTGGGTCTTATACTCTTAGTCTAAAGTTATGTTTATTAATATTTGACAATAAACGACGAACAGACGAAATGCCTATTTAAATTTAGTGTTTCCATGTTTTTGTAATAAAATTATACGAATACTCACATGGTCTAATCTGCCAATGGCAATGCCATTGTCTTCACCCTCCATGCCCCCCTCATCCTCATGTAACATGGCATGTATGCCATTATCAACGATGACGTTGTCAATGTCAATGTTATCCCGCCGCCACGAATGACGAGTCTGCCGTGGAATTTCAGCGTCTACATGGATCAAATAGTTCTTGTATCGTCCACGTTTGGCAGCTGGTGGGTCCCCTTCTTCCTCCATATTGGAAATAGATTCCAATTATCTGATGTGTGGGAGATTGATGGCACTAGTATAACTAGTAGTACAGTCAGTTACGAAGTATTCACATCACATATTCACATGATGATGATGTACATGTAGATCGAAGCCGCGCATAGATCGAACCGACGAGTCAGTGTACATGAACATGCACAAACATCCCGCATGCAAAAGCGTTGATACAGATAGATGTGCTCGTCTAGCTCGTCCCCCGCTGGCAAAGTACACGTGTCACCACCGTCGCCACTCAGCTTGCTAATGCTCAGACAAGACAAGTCGACCCGAGACAAGTCATCCGTTCAGAGAAACCGTAAGACAAGTCGTCCATTGTCTATCCGCACAGTCATACAGCGGTCGACCTGTCTTTGATAGCGTGTGTTCAGCATGTAGTCATCTTAGAACTTGACGATGTACGCATGCGCAATAATGTCATCTTTTAATTATTAAAATACTTTTATTTATTAAGTACAAAATAAGATTAACCACATAATATTTAAAAAAATTGTTGTCGCATAATGCAAGAAATAAATGAAAACAATATTTGAAAAGTTTTACTTTTTTGTTCTTGCTGTAGTCAACATTTAAAATAATTTCAGTCCCATAATGCATTGCAGAATGGGCGCGAATTTCATGCATGCATCGTATGTGTACTGTACGGAGGACGCGTCGCCAGCTAGTTTTAGTAGTCGTCTAGTCGGGGTAGTGAATGTACAGGGTTCTCCCCACGTACAAGCTAGCGTATCGGCCCGATACGCAATTTTTTTGGGCCGATACGCCGGCAAAAAGGCCGAGCACATTTTTTTCCGCCCGATACGCTTTTCAATTTTTGAATACTTTTTTTCATTGACCGCAGCAAACGGTCATACTATCACAGTCTCTGTCCAGTGCCTTGGCCAACGTAATTTATAATCCATCGGTAATGTTTTCTTCGTGTGTGTCTTTGATCTACGTTACGATATGCCGTCCCGGCCGCTGAAATCAATCACGATCACATACAGAAAACAACACATTCCTGTCCATTACGTGTGTGTGTAGCGAACGATCGAGAAAGCATGCACACATGGCCGGCCACTGAAGTCAGTTAACTGTTTCCCTTCGATGCCGCGTGCACCTTTTTCCGAAGACGGGTACCAGCGAAACCATGTTCATTCTCGACCCCAAAAGAGCAAGCACGTTGATCGCTCAATCCCACATGCGTAATCCGTACTACAAAAAAAACATGTGCATACATGTTTAGAGCGGTGTTAGAGCTAGTCTTGGTTCAAGCCAGCGTCCGACGGTGTGGCTATTGTATTGAACTTGAAGTGATTTCGTGCGCCGATCAAACGCAGGGTTCCGAATCAAAAACTTTAAAAAAAGGAAGAAGGGAGTGGACCCCTAATGGTACAACCATTTGGCTGAACGTGACTCCAGATGAGAAAGGTTTATTTCTAGATAATGTTCCATTATTTGTTTTATTTATTGATATTAAATATATTATTTTATTATGTTTTATATTAATTGGGGCTTATTTTGACTTCTTTTTAATTTACAGAGAATCTTATTTTCAGTGTAAACTGAAAATAAATCAGAATAAATCAGTTGAAATGGGTTCACCACCCGTAGGGGAACCCCTGGCCATTTAAAAAAAAAATGAAACATCTATTTATGCAATAATAAATAAAAATGACTGATGGTCACACATTTATATTCATTTATTTCGTTACTCAACATAGAACATTAAAATCAAACCAATGGTAATCAGATGATGTAAACTGTGTAAGTCATTTTGTCAGTTTTCTCCAACAATGAAATTTTGTAAAAGTAGCAATTTCAAAGGCTCTAAAATGCACCAGAATGCAGCAGAGAGCATCTAGAACTTCAAATTTTCCCGGGGCCCTTAAGCGAGCCCCGGACCCCACGCCGCAAGGGGCTTCACGCTTCGCGCTCGCATGCTTGGATTGTAACTTAGCCAGATTGAAAAGCCCCACAGTTTTCAAAAATCCTGGGGAGAACCCTGATGTATGTACGTCGTGCCGCCTCTCAATAAGCCTGTGACCTTTCGTTTAATTTACTATCCGTTTAAACGAAACTTTTCTAAACGGTTAACCGTTTAACCGTTTGTCAGCGGCAAGTCAATGTTCTAAAATACACGAACACCAAAGACAATCCTCCATGGTACAAAGAAGTCCCAATGTTTTGACTATTAACGGCCGCCCTCCCAAAGAATTGGCCGCCCTGCTAAAAATAATTGGCCGCCCTGCCAAAAAAAATAAAAACAAATCACGGAACGAAAGCAACTTCGATGGCAGCGCCGAACACTGGTATAAGCTTCCTTTACACAAACTGTTTTTCGCCTGCACTTAATACGATCAAACGAGCAGCCGACAAGCCATGCCCGAATTCTAAACCCAAGTATTCAAACATTAAAACACGATGCACAACCACATGGTTCTGACTGCCGAGTATCCACCGCACGTGCATCGGCCCGGGCCCCACAACGCACGGTCCACAACAGCAGGGTCCAAAGTCCAAGCTATCCAACACTCCGCACGCTGTGATTGGCCGTTGATGGCTGTTGTAATTACCATATTCATAAGAGAGCTTCGCTAGTCTCCAACGCAGTACACGTTCACGGGCCAAGTAAAGAACTGCCGCACAGTGTGCCGCACGCCTGCAGATTGGTACTTTATACAGCCATGGATAAGGCTATTCAAACAACAACAACTTTACCCAATAGAGGGCGATGCGTGGCAAAGTTCATAGAATTTTCTCAATTTGCGTTGTCGACCGGTCGTTGAATCTCGATGATTTTATTGCAAACGAAGTTCTAAACAACCGATCCTTAAATCACGAATCCAAGAAAATGGTTGCTGATGGAAAATGTATTATTTAGGGCAGAAATTAGGGGATAAGATCGTCAAAAAATGAATTTTTTAAAAACGTTTTTTTATAACGCATTGCCAGCTTTCTAAAAATAATAAAACCCCACACTGTGCGGCATCCTGTGTGTATGTTTTCGGCGCGGCGCAAAAAGCAAAGTGTATAACAAAATTGTATGTTTGAATTAGTTGTAGTAGTTTTACAATAAGGTTGTTTGGACCGAAATGGATGTCAATTATTCTAGTGTCGGGGTCCGGAGATAAAAAGAATCGGGCCAATCAACAGTAGTTGTCGGGCAATTTCAATTAAACTAAATTGTTTCAAGCAGAAAAATACATCGATAAGGCAGCAAAAACGAAAGGCTTATTTTTCATTTTTTCGTTTCGTTTAAACGGTTAGTAATTTACTAAACGGATAGTGATTTTGTAAACGTTTAAACGTTTAAACGTTTAACCGTCACAGGCTTACCTCTCAACAATCTGTCGACTTACTTTACCATTTTCTCGACCAGAACCGTCTTCATTATGAAGTTTGTTTTGTATGACTTTTTCCAAGAAGGCACTGTAGAGATTGGTCCCACTGACCTTAATGATTTAGATGAATCATCATCAGAGTTTACAAAGAGAGACTTCTGCAACGAAAACTGGGTGAATAATAGAGAAGTTCTAGTAAATTGGCCGAACTCAAGGAAAGGGAAAAGCAAAAGTGGAAAATATGTGGCCCATCTCATGTATTTTTCAGGTGAGTTTCGGAGCAATCTTTGTTGTCTAAAGAAGACATTTAGGATGAGATATAAAGCCAATATTAAAATAAACTTTTCACTTAAATAACACTTTAATTTTAATTTTAAAACTGATGACAAATTAAAATTTGAAGTATCAGCAGTGTCACTAACCATGCTAACCATTTAACACATAACAGTCAACAGTACCCAACCAAGCCAAACACTCAACACACACAGACACAGGCATGAATTTGTTCTCTGTAGACTGTAGTAAGTGTAAGTTTGATTTTAGATAGTTTTGCTCTTAAAATTTTGTGGTGTGTGATTTCATTTAAATAAGAGTAAAACAACATTTTATTTTTCATGTTGGTTGCACTAAAACTTAAAAATAAAAGCCGACAACTGCCAAGGCTAGACGTCAACAAATTTTAAATGCACTTTAAAACAATGTTTGAACAAAAATAAACCAGTTGTCGTCAGGCAGTCAGGCGTCGTCAGTTGTCCGCTTTTTAGTGTGACCGCTATTTGTGTTTACTAACTATCACTATCTATCAGACATTTTTAAAATAGATATTTGATGATTGATAAACTGACTACAGTACAAGTACTACTAGTACTACGTACAAGTACTAAAATACTAATCTGCTAATACTATAATAGTAATCAAAATACCATGGAGGTAGACCTTTTCATAATTGTATGGCTTTGTTTTTTTGTTACTAATAACAGATGATAGACGAGATGCACATCTCCTAGAAATGCGGGATAGCCTTCTGGATGAGGATGCACCTACATGTATTGCAAGTGAGGGTAGTACAGTAACAAAGCAGAAGCGCACTGGCACTGAAGGTGGAAAAAAGAGGCCACTTAAAAGGCCGCAGAGGTTTATCAGCGAGAGTGATACCGATAGTGATGATACTGCTGCTACAACTAGTACTACGTCAGCACTCAAAGTAGGTTTATGCATGATATTATTATTCATGTTGCATGTATATTGTATTGCAAGTTCTGCATTTTAACTTAAGGCTATTTTGGGCATGGAAAAGAATGGGAGTGTTTCGTATAAAATGTTCATCCCAACCAACCTACTTAACAAAACTGGCCTATCTCATCTGATTTTCTTTTTTCAAACACAATTAAAATTAATATATAAAAAGTGTCCTTCTGGGCAAAAACCCTAGAACCAATTGAAATACTGTAAGTATGGCCAAAGCACGCTGAAGTGAAACAAGTTACAAGGTGCTCGGAATGATTCTTACTTGACATATAGGTTTGATTTAAAACTCTTATTTTTGTATTAAGTATTATACACTAGGCCTGCAATTTGTGCGTTTTCCCACAATTCGGACATGTAGGCGACACATAAGCTTGTGCTCTGCTTTACTTAATATTTTGTATATTTATATTCATGGATTGAAATTATTATTATTCAATGACCAATCTAAGCAGGGTACATGGTATGTGTCAAGAAATGTTTAATCTGTAACCAAAGTATGATGCTGGGCTAGTACTTATCTCCCTGTATGAAATACGATTAGTGTCATCTTCAGGAAAATCAATCTAAAGTCATCACTTTTTCATTCATAAGTCCTTTTTATGTTTTTGTCACAGAAAAAGTCAAAGAAAACAGCTGTAAAAGAAGATTTGGTGGACCAGCTTATAAAGAGAAAAGAGGCAGCAAGAAGGGTAGGTAGTTTAGCATGAACTTTGTCACTTCCTCAACTTGAGCAACCCCCCTTCATTCGTACAACATGCAGCCTTTAAAGTTTAAATTATAGTCCTTGGCTTCCATTAGCAGTTTGCTTAAATATGTTTGACATTTGCTTACTTAATGTTCCAGGAATCTACTAACTTAGAGGCTGTTGCAAACTCCAACGACCTGAAAGACGAGCTAAAAAAGGCCCAAGAGGAAGTTAAAGCTCTAACGACTGCCATGACACTTGTGAAAGGTAAATATCAAGCATTATACAAATTAACCAGGATACACAGCTGTGTCGAGGCCTGAAAAATCAAGACCCAGGCATTAAATGCATAACTGACTGAGACAGAGGCTGAGACCTCGCCACCCGAGACAAAGCATACACAAAAAAATTTCATGTGCTTTGTTAATTACAACTTTGATTGTACTTTCATGGTACAGTTAACTCGTATTGCTTTTTTTTCCAGAGTTGCCAGATTTGCTCAGCAGTCTTAAAGATTTGTTAACTCAAGCAAAGACGTCTTTGAAAATGCAACCGCCTTCGACTCCATGCAGCAGTCCCTCTAGAAGTGTGGTAAGTAAAGTATGGTGTTGCTATTAACTTACACTTACTTTATTGTCTTGCAGCTCTCCTTATCACAGGTACACAATAGTATTCAGTAAAACTACATGTTTACACAAATCTATTGGAATATAGCTTTAGTAGATCATCAATTTTGTGTACCTTAATTTCCTGCGGATAGACACGTCTTATCTGACTTTCGAAGGTAAACAAAAGTAACTGTGTCTTATTATCTTCTTATGTGCCTTATCTGATTTTGATCGAGTTCATTGTGATGATTACAATGTGAAATCTTACACTGCAAAATAGTTCCTTTATTTCGTTCAGGGTAATTCTGCATGTCACCTTTTGTCTTAAAATAAAACCTACACCGTAACATTTTTGACGAAACTTACCGAAGAACAAAGTTACTGGCCATACTGCTGCCAATAATAACAATGACATTGTGAATGAGCGACGATCGATGCTGCACACAGTACACTGCTATATCACATGACAGGTACTAGTCTTTATAAAACAAGTCGTTTTTGTATGATTTATGTGAATGTTGCCAACAGAGGGCGTACAATTACGGTAACTCTTTCTTCATGTGATTGTATAGACAGAAAAAGATATTCCATCAGTGAAGTACAGTTCGCTGTGCAATTCGCCACTCAACAAAAATGCACCCAAGATGCTTCAGGACATGATGTGTAAGTCCTTCACCCGAAATGAAATGGCCACCCACTCTCTGACAGGAGCAGCCTCCAACGCCAATAATGGCCTTGACGCAAAGCCCCAAATAGACAAAGTGAAAATGGAGGAAATTTTTGGTAAGTGAGAGTGATGATATGTGCAAAGATGTTATCTTAAGTCGACATTGATCTCTTTTAAGTGTGAATTACATGGTGGATTTATTTTTGAAACGTCCAATTCCTACAAAAGAAATAATCAAGTAAATATTATTTATATTTTTAATTTTGTTGTTGAAGTATGTACAAATATGCCTTCAACTTATGCAAAAAGGGTCAACAGATTTTACTTAATATATTAAAATGTGCTTGGGGTTTACTCAAACTCTATCAACATGCAACCTCAATGATGTCCTGAGTCGAACTTAATATAAACTGTTTAGTAATTCTCATACAAAATCCAATTAGCTTTTTACATTTTTATTTGCTCATTTTGCCATTTCCTTTTTCATTAAATGCCCATGGTTGTGTGTATTATATATATATATTTATCATTTTACAGCAATGGTTCAAAAAAGGTTTCCAGAAGTTCCCCTCAAGTTCCTTAAGGAAGCTGCCCGCAACAAGCTCTCCAACGAAAGGAAGTTGCAGAAGCGGGCCAGTAATACTGTCAGTAAGATTTAGATCAAATGTATCTCTTATGAAAGCTTCAAACATTCTCAAATCTATAAAAACAGAAATGCATCTTGAACTATTTAATGTTTTCATAAATCTAATGCCTTTGTTGTTCCTCATATTTTAAATAAGGGTCACAATCTTCTGTTACCTGTGCTCAGGTAGTTATCCGAAATATTATCTGAACATTGCATTTAGCAAGGCACGCTCTTGCTATTTTCAGACTAAACCTTTGTAAGATTGGATCATTTGCTGCTCCCTGCACATGTATGTAAAACAGATTGTATGGGCATATTTTGTCAAAACCACAAACTTCAAGTATATGGGTCATTTATTTGTTGGTAAAGTAAATGTTCTAACTTTAGTTGATTTTAAATCTGAACGGCCCTGAATTTTTCCTTTTGGAATGAACAGACGAAATTTTTGATTTCCATGGTAAGTGCCATCCTGGATCATGATGTCGTGTTTCAAAAATTTGCTCCGAAAGATTATTGGCCTATTTAAAACAAAATTACATTTTACACTGTTTTAATATGAGGTAAGAGGAGTTCTTCGAATTGTATAAGAAGTCTTCTGAAAATGACCTAAGAGCCTAAGAGCACCTCTTTAAATGGCCTACGGCATGAGGGTGATGACTTGATGTTTAATAACCTTGCCTGGGCACTACCTTGCTATACATGTATTAACTTCACAGTGCCTATAAACTTATATGGACCAAAGATTTGTACATTATAATCACTTGTCTTGCCACAGTGTTACTGTTTTAAGTACACATTTGTAATTCGTTACAGAAAGTCTTTAAATATATATATATTAATATTGATTTTTCAGGTTAGAGGGGTTCTTCGAATTTCATAAGAAGTCTTCTGAAAATGACCTAAGAGCACCTCTTTAAATGGCATATGGCATGAGGGTGATGACTTGATGTTTAATAACCTTGCCTGGGCACTACCTTGCTATACATGTATTAACTTCACAGTGCCTATAAAACATATTATGGACCAAAGATTTGTACATTTAATCATTTGTCTTGCCACAGTGTTACTGTTTTAAGTACACATTTTTAAACCATTACAGAAAATGTTTTTCCTTTTTTTACAGAAAGTGTTTAATGTTTGTCCTTTTCATAATACTAACCTTTTCATTATTTATACTTTGTAAAGCAAATTATAGAAAGTTATTGATTTATGTTCAACAGTTACCTTTGTAAGAAGTTTCTTGTCCATGTTAAATAAATTCTCAGGTATGATGATTTTGTATTCTGCACTTTATCTTTGTTTAGCTTTATACATGCAGGCATAATGTAGTTAAGTAACTACATTTGAAATCCCAAGACCAAAAAAACAGCTACAATTAGGGTGGTTTTCAATTACTATTGAGCAGCGACAGCCAGTGACCACATGAATTCTTTTTACAACAGCTATAATTATTACAGCCATTAGATAACCACCGTATTGCTGTGGTATTAATTACTGGTTTTAAATGTTCCCAACATGAATATTACCACAGGAATATTACCAAAGCAATATTTATGCAGGTTTTTAACCACAGGAATTGTACCACAGATATTTTACCACACGAATTAAACCATATAAATTATACCACAGGAATTGTACCACACGAATTATACCGTAGGAATGTACCACATAAATTATACAACAGGAATTGTACCACACGAATATACCACTCAAATTATACCACACGAATTATGCCACAGGAATTTACCACAGGAATGTTAACTCACGAAATATACCACAGGAATATGCCACAGGAATATACCACAAGAAATATACCACAGGAATATACCACAGGAATATAACACAAGAAATATACCACAGGAAAATACCACAGAAAGCATATACCAAAGGAATTATACCACAGGAATATACCACAGGAATTGTACCACACGAGTTATGCCACAGGAATATCCCACAGGAATTGTACCACAGGCAGTTCCTGTGGTAAAATGTCCGAAAAAACCACATGATTATGATGTGGTACATTCCTGTGGTATAATCTTGTGGTACTTTCTTGTGGTAAATTCTTGTCATACATTTTCGTAAGGGGTGTCATGTGTAAATTATTTTGCAACTTTGTAAGCTTTCTGATATTACGATTCACACTGTCAAGGATATTTGTAGACATTGCAATCTTCCAAGTCTCAACGTTATTGAGTCACTTTATAAATGTGAAGTTTATTGCACATGACACGTGTAATTGAAATTGAATGATCAAATTATTTAATTTTGTTAAAAACATGTACTTGGCTATCATTTATTTTGTTTACTACATGTGTATCACTTTCTTTGCAATAATACCAAGATCAAACATCAGCCCAACTGATTATAAAAATGCAACCGAAACAAAATGTGATCCTCTCATTTAAATACTTATATTTTTGTGTATTGTTGTCATTGTTTTTGAATCCAACAAATACATGTAACTTGTGGTTTCATAGAGTTTTGCAATATTGTTTCATAACTCGAGTTTACTATCTGGAACAACATTTAAAAAGCATGCCTTGCTCCATGATGCAAGAAGTAAACCACAAAATACCTTTACCAGTACATCTCTTTATCACTATCAATGCCTTTGGGTTTTTTAAATGTTTTTTGTTAAAGGTTTTTAGAGTTACATGTACAATGTACATACTGTATGTACAATGTACATACTGTATGTACAATGTACATACTGTACATACAAAATACATGTATTTTGTTTTTGATCTCAAGTAAACAAATAAAAACACAACAGGAGTAACAAGAATGTATATGTACATAAAGTAATTATTTACACTTGTTTATTCGTAATTTGTTTTCACTATTGAAGCATTTACTCACACAGTACAGTAATTACAATTTTTTTTTGTTATACATGTATAGGCCTAACATGCTGAGCAGCGTTCTCCATTGACAGTGGTCTGCTGGCCAAAGGCCTTTCAAACAGCAGAGGACCAGTCAAAATTCAATAACAGTGGTCTAGTTCAGTGTTGAAAAGTATCCATACTTAATATGGCATAGGGACTAGTGAAGAAAGCCGAAGGACTAGTGAAAATGACAAGCTAACTGGTGTCCTTGCTGGCTAGTCACTGAAAAAGTTAAGGCAAACCCTGCCTAGATTTAAATACATCAAAACAGGTAAAAAGGGAAATACTCAGTAACTAAAAAATGAAAGGGGACTGTTGCTTTTAAAGTACTGTATACTGTATACATGTACTGTATATAGTGCATTAACCCATAATTTACAAACTTCTATCTAGTGGTTTGCATCATGTGAAGATAAATTTCGACTATGAGATGTGGTACATGATTGTAGTTTTTGAAGAGGAGATCAGATCATAGACGATTGAAATAATGAGTAGTCAATGGTTTCACCAATGCCCAGTAGTTCATTTCAAACAGCAACAACTTAAAAGTGATACAAGTTTTTACTTTAGCTGCTGCTGCTGCAAAAAAAAAAAAAAAACACATTTCAGAACACAAAAAGGTAAAACCATGGTATCATAAATGTATTATAGTTTACTCTGCATACTGCATTATGTTTTATAATATCTGCACCAACTACAGCCATAACAGGTAATTAGGATGATCGCTTGTTTATTGCTTTATCATGCTCAATTCCTTCATTTTGTACAAGAAGGACAACCGCACCTATTATAAACTCTTGGACTGTTTGCTGAATCTTATCACCGCCATGGTCGAGATGGGTCGAGCTGCCGATTCAGACTCTTCCTCATCTTCTGATGACAATTAAGTCAGACCTCTAAAGAAGGATCCACCGACTAGACAGTTTGGTGGTGTGTCTAAGCACCGTATGCAGAAAATTCCACCTACAGAGGCTAAAGATAATCCAACAAGATGTTGTCGTGTGTGTTCGAAGAAGAAAATCAGGAGAGAGACCCGGGTTTACTGCAAACAATGCAAAATTCCACTCCACCAGACCCCTTGCTATGATGTTTACCACTCAAAAAACAATATTGGTTGTAGAAGAAATCACAAAACAGGATGGGTAAGCAACAGTTGATTGTTTTTACTTATAAATAATTCTTTGTTGTAGTTCTCAAAATAAAACCTGCAGAATCGTGGGGAGGGAAAGTGTAAACAAAAAAGTTTTTTTTTATTTTGCAAAATATGTGCAGCACCATGGGGAGGGACCATGTAACATGTGCAGCAGTCAAAGTGTTAACAACCATTGGTGCACAAGATTTTGTTGCAGTAAGGGTAACAAGTACTGGAAGAAGAGTAAGATCAGATGAATTACATGTAGCACAGGTAATTATTTTCTTACTATCTACACAATAAACTTAATTATTAAAAGGGAGAATAGAAACTGCCTATCGGATTGAAAAATCTCAAGTCTAGTTGATTGATACATGTTGATTACATGTTGATAAGCTACATTGATATACTAAGGTAACAAAGTGGCACTCTTATAATGTAATTCATTTTGTACCATTTCCTTTGTTTTTTCCAAATTGCAGGTAGCATCTGTACCAGAAGATGGGTCATACAGCCTCTCGTACATGGTCAAAGCAAAGGGTAGCAACCAATACACCTGGCCGCAGGGTGACAAAGTATTTTTTCTGCACCCCATCACCGACATCGTTGCAAAGCTTGATGCACCAGAGCCTGTTGCTGTCGGGTCACGCTTGTTTTTTAAGTTTAACTTGAAAGATGCTGAAGAACTTTTCAGTGCAAAGTAAAATAAGACAAAAATTACATTTCTGAATAGACCGCTTTCCTGTTCTATTATGAGACCATTTAGGAATGGGGGGTGTCCGGGGGGGAGGGGGTACTTACCCATACCCTCCCCCCCACCCCGGTCCAAAATCCAAAATGGGGGGGGGGAATATTCCCCATTCACCCAAAGAATTTACATCCATGGTCTTCTGCATTATTCTACAATCAACACCAGTGGCTTGCTATCCAACACAATGCTAATAATGTTACATATTCCTTGAGTAAAAGTTGTAAGTCCACTACAAAAGTTTTAAGAAGTACAGCAAATTTTAATTTGCTTAATAATATAATATCTGTTATGCTTTCAGAGGATATTGGTGAGAAGGGTGTGTAATGATTTAATTTTCAAAAATTGATCTTTGCTTTTACTTTTAGTATACAATTTGTTATGTTCATTTTCCCAACAGATTACTCCTGTCACAACTCAATCAACCTGCCCAAGTGTATACAACAAGTCTTTGCTAACACAAAGAGTTCAGACAGCTGCTGTGAAATCGTCCACATCGACCACATCAGCCGCATCAAAGCAAAAGTCAGCTACTCCTTCCATGTATGAGCGTAAAACAGGGTCATCATCAACAAGTGTGTTACCAGTACCTCAAAGACCATCACAGACACAGAAAGCTGGCACTTCGTCAACGAGTGTGTTACCAGTACCACAGAGAGCTGGCTCTTCATCAATGAGTGTGTTACCACCACAGAGGCCATCACAGACACAGAAAGCTGGCTCTTCATCAACGAGTGTTACCACCAGAGAGGCCATCACAGACACAGAAAGCTGGCTCTTCATCAACGAGTGTTACCACCAGAGAGGCCATCACAGACACAGAGAGCTGGCTCTTCATCATCGAGTGTGTTACCACCACAGAGACCATCACAGACACAGAAAGCTGGCTCTTCATCAACGAGTGTTACCACCAGAGAGGCCATCACAGACACAGAGAGCTGGCTCTTCATCATCGAGTGTGTTACCACCACAGAGACCATCACAGACACAGAAAGCTGGCTCTTTATCACTTCAAGCTAACCAGAAGTAAACTGAAGAAGCAGAGGTCAGCTATGATAAGTGGGTAAAAGCATGGGAGAATGACAAGACAGGAATACCAGCAGCTGATCGCAAGTGGCTCAAAGAGGATGCTGAGCGAGGGATGTTTAGCTCATCTCAACTTTACAAGGACATCACTGGGGCATACAAGAAACGCCGAGTCCTGAAGTCAGATTGCATGTGATTTTATCCTCCTGAGCCCCCTGGTGTTGTGCTTAGTGGTTTTCCGGTCACGAACCAATTTTTTCTGAGGCAAAGTGTTTTTTTGGCATCCCATTGGGGTGTGGAAGTACAGAATTTGGTATCCTCGACCCAACTGTCCTGGTTGTAGTCTGAAAGTAGGCATGTCATTCACGCACGCAAACATTTCAGACGATTAATCGAACTGCACATACACGTACATACACACACTCACGGAGTGCATGGTTCAGTCGGAATAAATGTGTGACTTTCTGCTGTCGTTTTGCCAAGGTGAAAGGTGAAACGTTAAAATATATTGACATACTTGAATCCTTGTAGTTTTTCCTTCATTCTCAATGGTTATTTGTTGAAATCGATGAAAAAATGAGCCATTTATCGCGATTCTAAAAACATCGGTTTCGTTTGACGTCGTGAACCGCGCAACCGAGTCCCATTGAAATGCGTTGGCGCGAAACGATCCCCCCTATAGCTATTTTATTTGGACGATTCCGTGACGTTTCCAGCGACCTATGACCCCAGAAACCCTATTTTTAGATCGGGAAACCCGTACAATCAACGCTTCGTCTTCGACATTTTCCAATATGGAGACGCGAAGCGGAGAACGCCAAAGAGGTAAACATTGTAAAAAAAAAATTATTAAATACGATAAATATGAAAACATCGTGGTCAGAACGTAAAAATAGACACTTTCAGCTTCACTTTCGGATGTAGAATGTTATATTTCGACATCAGCAACGCAATTGAAATGTGACGCTAAACTTGACTCTTTCCGCGGTTTCGTTTTTTTTAGAGCCACCGAAGGTCGTTGATGACGATCCGGGTTTCAGTGGGGAGGTTGAACGTTTGTCGGGCTGGACCGGTGAAGAGTTAGATCTGCTTTTGACAGAAATTAAAGTTCCAGGTAGGATTTTTTCCTTGTTTTAGTTCCAATAATGTTATATTTTAATAAAATGTTGAAATAATAACAATTCAAGTAGACTTTTGATGAAAAACACCGGATGTAATGTGTATTGTTGTGAATATGCCATAAGGGCGTAGGTGAGAGGATTTAACAGCTGTTTATTGGTCACGTGACATGTTTTTTACTGGACTGACCAATCAGAAGACTCATTGATGATGAAAGGGGCTGTTCCATTTACTGGTGCTACTCCAACCTTATAAAGACCAATTTTGATATTTTCTCCTCTGTATATTTTAGTTTTTCTTTATAATTTATGAAACATAAATACAAATTAAAAAGGGAATATTTTAAGAATATGAATTTCTCAAGCCTGAACGATTAATTGCAATATTCTGAGAGACAAAACTCCAAAACTCTGAAAGAAAGTGAATACAAATATAAAAAAATAAAGTATGACAATATGCATGTAATTTTTATAATTTACACATGTATCATGTTATTTTAAGAAATCAAATTTGAAAATGTTCCCTTTGAAGAAATGAGAAAGAAAAACAAAAAAGTGTTTACAATTTGTTGTAAAATTTTGCAAATTAATTATTCAGTCATGTTTGTTAAGATTGATTTGAAAATATCTCCAAAGGTTTTTATGTACGACTTTAGTCAAATTTCTTTCAACAGATCACTGGAATGGCAGGCCTTGTGTGGCATTGATCAATGTTGATGGAGGCTATACGAAATCGCATTGATATTTCCTGTAAAACCTACAGGGAATATTTTTCATCGATCCTCATGTTGCTAAATCTCAAGCAGCCAAATCATCTGATTGGTCTACTAAGATTGGTCTAAAAGCTAAAGCCACGTGTTTGCCAAGCCAGGAAGTTGAACAAACCCAATGATTCTGATGGAAGAACTTCCTGGGCTCTCCTTGATGACTACTCCTGAAGTAGGCCCCAACTGCAAGGAGAATGGCATCTCTACAACCTCTCTTCTCAAAGGTTTGTCTTCTTCTTTTTTAATTTTACAACTGATCTTTGCACAATCATTGATATTTAGATTCCTGCAAGTGATCACACACTCAAAAATGCAAATATGCACATGACCACTTACTCACGAGTTCTTCTCTCGCACTCTTTAAATAAAATAGATGGCCCCAACAGATATTTTGAAATTTGGAAGCACTATTTAAGTGTTTTTAAACGAGTAAAAGAAAGTCAAAACAATGAAAAGAAACCAAACATGAACATCATTCTAAGTTTAATAGAGAATGAATGAGTAAAATTAGTATGGTACATGTAATGGGGGAAAATATCTTTGATTTTACATGTATATTTAGTTCCCATTTAATGTTGTTTGTTATTTCTTGTTACAGGAGCATCGTGTGAAGTGAAAGTGGTCACCAAATCAATGATCATTGAATTGTACAGATATCGAGAGAGGATGAATGTGACCTGGCAGGTTGTAACAGATGTCTGGTGGCCAAACATCTTCCACACCAACAGCAGTCCACCTCCCGGTTCCATCCAAAGCAGTTGGAAAAATGTCAAGCAGAAGCGGCAACAGTTCTGGCAAGTCCGATTAACTGAGTTTTTAAATTCTCCATACAGTCTGCCCTCTCCAAAACCTCCATGTTGCCTAGTTGATGAAGATGGTGATGATGATGAAGATTAGGCCTGGGCGAATAATTCGAATAACCGGTTAATGGCGAATAGCTTTTCCTAACCGTAACCGCGAATACCGTTTTTGACCTAACCGAATATCTGCAAGGGGCGCGGATACCTATTAATAAGCCGGATAGTCCTCTATTTACAACCAAGTAACCGGATTCCTATTATCCGCGATCGTCGGGCGGATGCTTGTAACACACTCAGTCGCTCACCCTAGTCACAACCACACAAAATATACCAGGCACAAGTAACTTTCCTGGGATTTCCTTTGAGTACGCCGATTCCTTTGAGTACGCCGATGTGCACTGACTTGATTGACACACTGTGGAGAGTCCGAGACGAACTGCGCTCCAGCCCAGACTTGAGACATAGATCACGCAGCCTCCTCTCTTTTTATCGTCAACAACAGAGGATTAATTTGTTTGGAGTTAGCTTGTAATGTAATCCATTGTATTTATAATGTAAACTGTTTACGTCTTAAACTTAGGGCTGTTTCTTTTTTAAAGCATATGCGCAATGCGTCTTTAACTCATTACTTGACAACTTACTGTGCTCAGTCAACATGTCCTCTCAGCCGTCTGAGCTCCTTCGGAGTAAAAAATTGGTGCCAAAAAAGGGATCAAAGAGTTCAATTTGGAAGTTCTTTGGATTTCATACGGATCCCAATGATGATAAAGTCATCATTGACCAGTCCAAGGCAATATGTGCTTTGTGTGATACGGCCCTATCCCATGCACAGAGCACATCAAGTTTAAGGAATCACTTAAAATTTAAGCACCCACGCGAATTCCGAGATATGACAACGGGTGAGCCATCTTCCAGTGCCAGTTCAACAGTGTCCTTGCCAAACGTCACTGGACGAGCTACTACTAGTAGTGGTAGTGGACAGGGACATGAGGGAGATACAAGTTCAATTGAACAACCAATAGATGTGAGTAATTCTATTTTATTCATAATTATTTAATCGTCTAACTGAAGCATTAGCAATATTATATTTATTTTCAAAACATACTGCCTTTCAGGGGCAGAAAAATGGGAAAAGCAAGAAAAACAATTGAACTAGAAAATGTGAATTGTGAAAATGAAATATACTGTGAGTGTGAAGTGTGACTGTGAATCGTCTGATGATATACAATCGTTATGAGCTCTGTTACATTTAATTTTAATCATACATTGCACTGCATGCTTTTACTTTTGGGGAGATTCTATATCATTATAAATGTTACAATAAGTTATAAGTTAATACAATATTCATATAGCATTCTCTTATATAATATTTTAAGACGATTTTTAAGAAGGCTGGGCAGTACGCATCGGCAAGTATCCAGGCAAAGGAGCTGACTAAGGCAGTGGCATTTCACATAGCTAGAGACATGAAACCCATATACACTGTGGAAGAGCCGGGATTCATCCGCATGCTTCAGAAGTTTGACCCGCGCTACGTGTTGCCTTCGAGGAAGACTATATCTTCTTCAGTAATTCCGAAGATGTACGAAGACCTCCGTAATAACACTCCCTTCGTCGAAACATCAGAATTTTTCTCCCTGACAACGGACCTATGCAACGGACCTACAGCACGTAATATGTCGCAGTTCTTGGGTGTAACTTTTCACTCCATAAGTCCATCGTGGGAATTAAAAAGTTACACTCTTGAAAACATGGAGTGTACCCCGCCACATGATGCAGACTGCATTGGATCTACCCTGGAAAAGGTTCTTAAGGAATGGAATCTGTCTGCAGCGAACCTATCTGCAATTGCTACGGACATGACAAAAGCGATACGAGACATCAGGTAAACCCACATGCCATATTTTGGCCACTGCCTTAACTTGATCGTTAGGGCAGGGCTCGACACTCGACTCGTCCACACGACGTTAGCAAGAAGCTCAAAACTTGTTGAATTTGTTCACAGAAGTGCAAACGCAAGCTACAAACTCGCCGAGAAGCAAGACATGTTGGCATTCCCCCCCAAAAAACTGTTGCAAGATGTCAAAACCAGGTGGAATTCCACATTTGACATGTTGGCACGAATTGTCGAGCAACAGCAACCTGTATGCAGCATGCTTATCGAGCTCAAGAAACAAGAGCTGATGCCATCGGTTGAAGAGTTTTCAACAATTGAACAGCTTGTTGAACTCCTCAAACCCATCAAGCAGATGACGGAGATTTTTAGCGGGAACTACGTCACCGTGTCCGGGTTACTGCCGTGCATCTATCAACTGGAAAGGTTATTGGTTGACGCATCAACTGAAAACAGAGTAGTTTCTGTCATGAAGAGGGCCATGAATGAGAAGTTAGGCGACCTATTCCAGGGCAGATACGCAATCGCCATGCTGCAAATCTGCAGTTTCATGGATCCCCGATTCAAAAGCCTCCCGTTCCTTCAGCCTGAGGATTTGCAGGGACTCAAAGATCAAGTCATTGAGAAGATGACAGAAATCGCCACAGCTGGTACTACTGAACCGGACGCAGTTCCCACAGATGCACTGCCCCCAAAGAAGACCAAATTTGCGTCACTTTTCGCCAACTTGTATGAACAATTAGAGCCCACAGAATCAGATATAACACCCGGAGCCTTCGCTACGGAAGAACTTCGCCGTTACATTGCAGAACCATTCATCCCCCTAGACAACGACCCCCTTACGTGGTGAAAAATAAACGAGCCCAGATTTAAATTACTTGGGAGGATGGCGCGTAAGTTTTTATGCATACCTGCAACGAGTGTGCCATCTGAACGGCTGTTCAGCAGTGCCGGAAACATAGTTAGTGCTAAGCGAGCATGCCTCCTCCCGAGTAATGTCCGCTACCTTACTTTTCTCCACGACAACCTCCGTTAATTATCTAGAGTTATTCTCTCTATAAGCCTATCATATTTGTAAATGATTGCTGTGCACAAAACTGCACGTACAAATCTACCTGTTGAAGTTTAATAAACATTTGTCATCCCGTTTCTAAGAAAAACATCTATATCAATTATAAAGGAAACAAATCTACACATCAAAATCCACCTTTGAAAGTTTAATAAATATTGGTCATTAGGTCATCCCGTTTCTGAGAAAAACATCTAAAGAAAAAAACTTCATCTACACATAAAAATCCACCTGTAAAATGTTAATAAATATTTGTCATCCCGTTTCTGAGAAAAAGAACTATCCTATTCTATATCTAGAAAAAAGAAATATGTACACATCTAAATCCACCGGGGAAAGTTTAATAAATACTATTTATTCAGTTTCTGAGAGAAATGTGAAAGTGTATTTTCTTTGTGGTTTAAATTGTGCTGACTTTGTTACAAACTGTACAACAAAACCGTGAGAACCTTCTTTGCATTATGCTCTTTAATGTTTGTACCTCGTGGACATTTCCACGTGTTTAGTTATACTTATAATTCCTGTGAAGTCACCCTTGGTCATTGTGTGGGAGCCATTGGTAAAGATTATGTAGTAAAGATCGACGTCAAAGTCATGTCAAATTTGCATTTGAATTAATTGAATGGGCGGGACGTTTACGTCTCGGCCGGCCTGGCCCGCATTCACCGACCGCTACACACAGTTTATTGGCATGATTGTCAGTCACTCAAAAGGGCGTTGACATTAACCATAGTGCGGGGCACTGGACGTTAGTAATGGTATCTAATCACTACAGCAGACAAGGCCCGTACTTCAGCATAACAACATTTTCTACTGGCTCTCACTCAGTCTGCTCTCTGATTGGCCGTGCGAAACTTGTGCATGGAGTATAAGGCTGTTGTACAGTATGTGTGTAGACTAGTCTCGCACGTGTAGAGCCGACCTTAGTCGCTATGATGATTAATGCGACGACCGATGTAATAAAAGAGATAAGAGAGTAGGCCTCGGTACATGTTATTGTAAGACCATTAAGCACGTAAGTATTGGGGGAAAAAATATTCGAATTTTATAACCGGTTAATTTCGGATAGTTGGCCAGCGGTTAACCGAATACCAAATTTCACTATTCGCCCAGCACTAATGAAGATGACAACAGCGATTTACAGTTCTACCCAGAATACATATCAGAAGAAGCATTTCATCTCATGGGCGACTGCATGGAGTACCTGACGGACCTGTTGCATGAAGAAACACTCCAACATGAACAGACAAACAAAAGTCTTCAAAAAGTGGAAAAGGCTTTAGGGCAGGCCAACCAAATCAACAGAGAGTTAAAAAAGCAATTTGGCAGCTTGCAAAAGAAGAATGTAGTCCGGCGACTGGAGCGTCGAGAAAAGGAACTTGAGGAAACAACCAAAGAAAATCAGAAGCTCAACAAAATAATACAGCTGCTGGAAAAGAGAATAAAGTCTCTGCACAAAGACAAGAAAAGAAATTGGAACTCCATAAATCACTTAAAAAAAAGTGCAGAGTCAAGCAGATGTGTTCAAGAAGAACTGAATTTACTGAAAAAACAGGTTAAACAATTAGAGCTTGAGAACGATGATTTAAAGTGTCAACATAATCACATAATGCAAAACAAAGATATTGTCAGTTTTGAAGATGGTAAATACACTAATGACATTAGACTAGTTTGTTTTGAACTTATTGCTAGGGGGGTTGGAACAAACCATGTGTCTGACATCATTCGGTTGGTCCTGAAAGATGTTGCAAAAATGGAGGTTAATAGGCTTTCGAGGGATCAGATTCAATATTCTCTTTGAAGATGGAGATGCTGTATTCTATCATCATGACCAAATGACCGAGTTCGTCTTAAAGAACTGCCTAACACCAAACGATCTGATCAAAGCTGTAATGGCAGATCTAGCAGAAGACGTCGATCTGGCTGGAGCAGACATCCATATCTTTGAGATGAACAGTATATACCAACATATCATAAGAAAGCTGAACTCATAGGCTGCTGATCCTTCAGAATTACTTGAAGAACCTACTGATGATGACGACCTTGGAAAATCTCTTGTCCCATCAGTGCATAATAAAGTGAGCAGAGCTCTATATCTGAGCAAGTTAAACTGATAATAATCGAAGCTCTATGTCTAATGTGTGCTGCCATGGCTCATGTTTCAGAGCGAATGTTGATGGATCACTTGACTGGGGGAAAGTGGGTCAATACATCACCAGAGCTGATTCATGAGACTAAGTCTGTCCCGATGACCAACATTGCATCAGAGCACGACTTTGGGCAGCTACATGTAGATCGGCTTAAAACTAAAAGAGAAAAACCAAATGCTAAAACTATAGCATTTGAAGCTTTAATTATGTACATGTACGTTACAAATCACACAAGCTCATGGTTCGAAAAGCTGTCATCTGAGAGACAACATAAGTTCCTCAACCAAGCACGTAAACAAGCGCCATCTGTGAGAACAGCTTTTTATAAGCAACGGCAACTACTCAAAGACCAACTCACTACCCAGCGTCTTGAGAAAGAAAGGCTGAAACGTGAGAAAAATGTGAAGAGGCAAAAAGAGAAGGAGGAGCTAACAAGACAGCTCAGCAATGGTGGGGGATTGTGGGCTGAAGATGAGGTTGAGGAAAAGGTTGGAGAAGCAAAGAGAAACACTGGCAGCACAACTTAAGTTTCGTCAGCGAGTGATGCTTCAAAGAGCACCTGAAACCTCAATGTGGTATCTTAAGGGAGGGAAATTGAAGACAATTCCTGAGCTCATCAGTAATTTGCAAACCATAATTCAACATAACCATGCAGTAGTGCCAAGTGAAGCGTCCACAACTGAGACATCAAGTTGCTATAGACCAGAAGATGAGAGGAGAAAACTTCTTGCAGAATCCATCCTCAAGATTCAAAAACAGATGAAGGGCGACAAACTAAAACTCATGTCAAAGAAACGTCACCGAGAATCACAAAAACGTCTTGCTTCTCCATCAAAACGAAGACATGTCTCAATACCAAATATTCTCGATTTTTCTGGCAAGCGTGTCGAGCATTTGTATGAGGATGAAGCAACAGGGGCTGAAGATTGGTATGTGGGTACAGTGGTAAGACGAGTAAGTGATGGAAGAACCAAAGATCTGTTGTAGGTGTTGTACGAAACTCATTACGAAGATGGGGATAAAGCTGAAACAAACTTAGCAGAAGATTTCTTAATGGAGAGCTTCGCCTACTAGATGAACCCTGAGAAAGTACATTACAAGTTTGTCGTCCTTCATCTGTTTTTGAATCTTGAGGTTTTCCCCTCTCATCTTCCTCCAAAACCACAAATCATTACAAATCACAGTTCTATCTGTGCCTGTAACCATGGCAACCAATTTTCTCAATTTTATACCAATTTTGTTTGGGATCTGTAATGGTGATGATGGATAAAACTTGTCTAGGTGGCTTCTCTTCTTAATTTAAGTTCTTTGCCATGTATATTTATGGGGTTATGACACTTTACAAATGGCTTTGAATTGCACTCTTGTATTGCGTTACCATGGCAACCAAAATTTGAAATGTTTTTAGGCTAGTTATTGTGATGTTTTAAATTTATTTCCAGAGGTGCAATGTTGGCAAGACTTGTCTTTGTAACTTGGTCTTAACCCTAACCATGCTAATTAATGTGCAACAATATGCACCAAATGGTAATAGTTGTTGTGATCTGTTGCATTTGGCAGTCAATTCAGATGTCATTTTTTACTGAATTTGTTGCATTCAGCAGTGAAGTGACTTAATATAGTATTATAGGTTTGGGTGCTTCTATTGTATCTGAACAATTTATAATGGGTATTTCAAAATGTTTTTTATGGGAAAAGTATTGAGAAGTATGATGTAATATTAGGTAAGAATCATAATTCAAATCATATTCAATAGACTGTATAATAACAGTTAAACATTACACTTATGTGCATACTGTTGCATTTAGCAGGGCAAACACCATTGCTCAGTCCTTTCCCAGACAGCATGCCTGCACAATGCAACAATTCCCTTGTTGCATTTTGTTGCATTTGGCATGGTTCTCATTTCAACTGTGTTGCATTCTGTTGTATTTGGCAGGCTTTCTAGAGAGACCCTAATGGGGGTTAGGGTTAATACGGGTTATACGCTATGTATGGTAACATTTTTTGAGTCAATGAGAAACAAAACCCAAAATAAACAAAAAGTCAATTTTAGGCTTTGTGTTACCATGGTAACTAATAGGTTCGACTTAAATCTACTGGTTTGGGATGTGTCATCATCATCGGGCGGCCGCAGCCGAGATGCACGCAACCAAACTCTTCCAGAGTCCCTTGTCCGCCATGACCGTGGTGATGTCATCAACGTGCTGGCTCACATCCTTGCATACCATGTCAACGTAGTTAAGGGGTCTCCTCCCTCTGTTGGGGCAAGGCAATCTCCAGCAGATGAGGTCGGAGACAACTTGCTCTTTTGCTCTATAGCAGTGGCCGGCAAAGCGGGCTCTGCGTTGTGCTACTGTAGTTGAGATAGGTGGGATACTGCCGTATATTTCTGCTTTTGTCTTATGTTCCCTCCAGGATATGTTTTGGGATATGTAGTCCTACTGTTGACAAAACTTGTCTGGTAATTTCTCTGTTTAATTTTGGGTTTCATGGCATGTGTAGTTATAAGGTTATGACACTGCAAATGTTGGGCTATTTTGTTACCATGGCAACTAAATTAAAAAATGTTTCCAGACTAGTTGTCATGACCTATTTTATTGTTTGATGTGCAATGCTGCCAATTCATGTCTTGAAAACTTGGCTTTGTGTTACCATGGTAACTAAATGGTTTAACATCAATCTACTAGTTTTGGGATTTGTACAGTTGAAAAAACGTGTTGGTAACCTTTGTTCTTAATTGTTTTTCAATGCCATGCATTGTTATGGAGTATTGAAACTTAACAAACTGATCAAAACATACATATATTCAATGTTGGGCTGTTTTGTTACCATGGCAACCATAATTTCAGACATATATATATATTCAAAATGTCAAAGAAGACTCGGCCATATGATTATATTTCAAATTTCAGTATTGTATCATAAATGGTTTTGAGATAAAAGATTAAAAATCACTTCAAGTACACATCAATTACTTTGGACTTCGTTTTAATTCACTCATGGTGCCATGCTTCCAGGGCTCGAATTTGACACTGGACCGCAGGCCCGAGGCCAGTGATTTTATCCCCGGGGCCAGTAAACTCATGACCTCACAAGTCCAGCAGTCTTGTGTTTTTCAATTGAATAATAACACCTCACTGTGAAATGATGTTAAAATGTTGACTTTGAGTCTGCCAGGGTAATACAATTCCATTGAGTATCAAAATATACTAACCTATAAGACAAATGAGATAAATCTTCTCTTAGTGCTTGTTCAAATATAAACAATTTAAATGTTAAACTGAGTAGAAAGCTCTTTCTCGTGAAGATTCTGGTCTTCTAAAATAAATTCTGGTGTAGTAAACATTTTTAGCTACAAGCCCTGCAGTCTTGTGGAATTTTACCCTAAATTTGAGCCCTGGCTTCTACAATAAAATGCCATTGTCTTGTTTCAGGAAAGACCCCCTGAAATGAAATATTCCAAAATCTGTAACTTTTGAACCGTTAAATTGATTACTATTATTTTGGGGGGGCTTCAGTTTGATATTTTTTTTCTCTATGCATCAGTATGACTTTTGTGCTAAAATAAGCAACTTCAATTTTTGGTCTAACATCTCTAATAGTAGTATTACCCATAACACTGCCATAGCAGTTGTATAATACGTAGTTAACAACCGCTGGGTGTTCAGTGAAAAGCAGAAGTTGTGTAACCAGTTTCGGCAACACATATACACCGCGTTTACACTAGATCCAGAAAGGTGGATTGAGATCCGGCATTTTTTTAACGACCGCAGATCAAGATCCTGTGTCGCGTATACGATGGACCGGAAGAGTGGTCGGCTATGCATGACCTGATAATCAACGTGTGGGTCAGTTTAACCCGTGCAGACAGGACTAACTTACTCGTGTGAACGCAAGCCCACTTTGGAATAAGTAATTTTTATCTTTTGGACACCCGCGGTGCTCGGATTAAGGGTTAGTTTAACTCCTCGTCTGAACATACCCTTTAATACTTTATTTTCCAGTTAGGCTAAGTCGATTCTTTCTTGTTAAAATTGTTGTAATTATTGAATGGCATTAGATTAATTTTAGACTTGGCCACTGGACTCCGACAGAGGAAAGTTGTAAGATTTCTTCAGTTTATGCACTTTGCCTCTATTGGATATCTGCGTTGGATTGCGCCAGCCCAGCTTTCTAATCATAATAATTATATGTTCATCTCCTGTCCTGCTCTAGGCCGATTCCCATCCAAGAGAGCCAGCAGGACAGTGTGACTCCAAATCTTCAATTGTCTTCATTCATTGTAACCGATTGTACTGGAAACAGTTCCTGTCCCCTGATCAAGGACAAGGACTCTTTCCGCATCGCATTAAGTCCCCTTTCTTCTACAACGTCACTGAATTTCTTCAAGTTTGATCGTCATTCGTCAACATTAATTCCTGGCGTTCATGTCAGCCAGCAGACAGGGCATTCGTTCATTTAAAAAATCTATTTACATTGAATTTAAGTTTACTTGTACTATTTCAATTTTTCTTAATTTTCTTTTCATTGAGATTCAATTATTAAATTTCATTTATGATTTGTAAATACAGCGTTTCAATCGCCCCTTCCTTCTACAGATGGAAAATAAATAATCCTTTACTTTTTTGACAACACAATTCAGCATGCCCCAAAATTGGGTCATTCCATGTCAATTCAACACGCTTTTGGACCTGACCGTCGCAGATTGAAATGAAATTTGACGTGCTGATTGGACTCCCTGAGAAACCCCCAGAACTCAAATTTTATGTGAATCGGTTCATTATTTTTTGAGATATGGGTTAACGAACTTTTGACTAATTAGCATGACCTGCTATGTTTGGACATTCATATCTCCAAAAGTAAAGCACTTACAGAGATAAAATTGACATCATTTTAAAGCTCTTGAAATGGCCCACATTTGATAAAATAAAATCAAAATTTTACCGCATACCACAAAAAAATTACGCAAAAATTTGACCTTTGACCTTGATTTGCAAAAATGCGCATTTTTTAAAATGCGTAATTTTTTTTTTAATGTTAGCTTAAGATGTAAGCAACAATAATCAGAAAAATTTGGGATGGGCGCTCTTACAGTTTTTGAGTTATAATTATTTGAACAGTGGCTAGCAAGGACAAAACCATAAAATGTATGCATTGTACATGTACATAATGTACATGTACAGTGTAATGTGTAGTAATGTGCACAAACATGTACATTAGAAACCCATAGAAAATCATATTAATACTAATTTACCAAATCTTCTTCCTTGCTTTATACTTGAAGGTTTCGCTCCATCAGAGTTTTTGTTGCAGATTTCATTTCTTTGACAGACATCTTGTAAACACGACCTGTTTCTGTTACAGGTTCCACAACTGTTAGTACATCCTGACAGTAAATGATAAGTGTATCTGGGTGATAGGGGAACTTGAAAGATGGAGATGGTCCCTGTGGATGAAGGAAACTCAGTGTCACTTCTTGAGATGCTGGGAGGGTCTCCTTGACACATGCAAGCCACCAGTGGCTGCCATATATCACTGTAACATGCCCCTTAATTCCTGCCAATAGGATGGTTTGACTCTGCAGGCATACTTGTTCCTCACTGGAGTGTGGGGAGGAGGAAAATTCTCGAACTGTCACTTTGTTCTTAGATGTGGGACAAAATGCATGAAGTTTTTGTGTGCCAGGAATGGTTCGTGCAGATTGGAATCTCTCTTTGAGGATGTCCGCTTCGTTTCTGCTCTGGTCATCTCACTTTCATCATCACTGAACTGTTTTCCTGTAGCAGTTTCCAGTCTCTGCTTTACTGTTGTCTTTATTCTCTTAACTTTGTTTTCCATGTAACTTCCGTGAGCTTTTTTCTTACTTATGATAGGAGATACACCAATAATTGTTAAAGACTCATTGATAATGTTAATGTCAGTATTTGGTTGCACAAAAACATCCTGATGTTCAGATGACGTTGATGGTCCCTGAACTTCTGGATCACTGCTAGAACTTTCAGATGTTGAGAATATTTTTTCAGGCGACAGTTGAGATATCTTCTTACCAGTGCATAAACTGTGTGCTCCAGTGAGATGAAGACTTGGATGCTCCAATACAAACCTTTCTGTTACCTGCCTTAAGCCAGCTATTTTCTTCTTGCTGTGAGATTTAAATGGGTCACAACATGCTCTGCTCTTCATGTCATACATTGTATGTTTCCTTCCAGAACCAGTTGATACGTCATGCTCTTCAGAAGACATTTTTCTCTAAGTCTGATCAATATCCAGCCAATTGACTTTTAAAGCACTAAAGATGTGAATATATAAAAAACCTGGCAATACACTGACCCCATGCATGCATAAGGTTAGAGCAACACTGGTGACACCTTGATCACATTCTGTTGTTGTGTCAATCTGTTTATGGTTGTATCACTGTTTGTACAAAGTTTATGGTTGTGACCAGCAATTAAATGCTGTCCCCAATGCTAATAAAGGGGATGAAAGGGATAATCTCATGAATCATGTAATGAATTAGACTTTTGGGCTCCATGGTATTACCAGGGTGACATGGTTTTAATGTACGTGTCAAATTACTACACATTACACTGTACATGTACATTATGTACATGTACAATGCATACATTTTATGGTTTTGTCCTTGCTAGCCACTGTTCAAATAATTATAACTCAAAAACTGTAAGAGCGCCCATCCCAAATTTTTCTGATTATTGTTGCTTACATCTTAAGCTAACATTAAGAAAAAAAATACGCATTTTAAAAAATGCGCATTTTTGCAAATCAAGGTCAAAGGTCAAATTTTTGCGTAATTTTTTTGTGGTATGCGGTAAAATTTTGATTTTATTTTATCAAATGTGGGCCATTTCAAGAGCTTTAAAATGATGTCAATTTTATCTCTGTAAGTGCTTTACTTTTGGAGATATGAATGTCCAAACATAGCAGGTCATGCTAATTAGTCAAAAGTTCGTTAACCCATATCTCAAAAAATAATGAACCGATTTACATAAAATTTGAGTTCTGGGGGTTTCTCAGGGAGTCCAATCAGCACGTCAAATTTCATTTCAATCTGTGACGGTCAGGTCCAAAAGCGTGTTGAATTGACACGGAATGACCCCCTTGAAAAATAAAGAAAAATTTATTACATGCACTGCAGCACAGAGTACGATAACCGTTACCGTCCACGCTCAATCTAGTGTTACATATGCAATTATAAATGGAAGAGTCCAACCTGGGGGCACATGGGCTGGATTTGGGGCACTAACGATCAATTAGGAAGGATTTTGCTTTGTGAATATTAAACATTTTCAGACAGGCGAACATTTTTTCCCAACGAGAAAGTAACATTAACATTTTCCCTCCTTTTTCAAAAGAATGTATAGACAAATGAGAAATACTGAAATTTGCTTACCACCATGATGTAAAACTTCACCTCCGATTAAGACACATGCTTCTTTGAATAGAATGAGAGACCACAACCAAACTTCTGGACCGTACAGATCCCCCGCATACACTGCATGGCCACTCAAAACCCCGTGTCAACTCATGTGTGGTTACTGAAGGCCGTCGCTTTCAATCTAGCGGCTACAAAACTCCAGTTTTCGTATGTCCCCTGTGATAATTTTGCACAGTATCAAACTCGAGTCTATCCCGCCCGTGTTGAAATAAATGTAGCGATTGCAACCAACGATGGGCTGTTCAGATACAGCCAGCTATACACAAGTCCGTCATGCCCGCCGCTCGAAACCCCCAACGACGTCCTGCACAGGTCGGTAGTTATAGCTCCATGGTTATAGCATGGAGGTCTATTCCTACCTCCATGGTTATACTACAATGTTTAGAGCATGCCGGTGTATGTGGTGGTGTGGTGGTTGTCCTTGTATTGTATAAAATTGAAGTAGTCCAATGTGCACTAACAGCAGTATTACAAAACTTGGCGTTTACTTTAATTGTATTCAGAGTCTCACACAACGCACACAGGAACGCTGTCGTCAGCTCCTCCGGTCCGAGAGCAACAACTCTACTACCTTTCCGTCGTCAGTCCAGCAGTCAACTGTACAAACGTTGTTTATGTGTTCCATGTGTCACAGACGACCGCATGACAAAATCCCAGGCACGTGTGAAGATGGATTCGGTGGCTAGAGCGCCCTCTATAGTGAGAATTGGGGCAGCCGTGGTCCTCTGTTTATTTGATTTTAATGTGCCGAGAGATATCGACCTCAATTAACCCTTTTGCCAGTAGCCACCGGCAGGCCCGCCCAGCTGCCTAAGCGATGTATGAAGACATACCCATCCGCTTGAGTTTGTATGAAAAACAATTACATGTAACATCAAAATAAAACTAAATAGCCATTGGTAGGGCCTACGCGATTGTTAAGTCAATGGCAATCCTTCGCCTATTGCCTATAGATTATTAACTGCCCCCTTCACAATTGCTTTGTAAAGCGGTAGCGCTAATGATGATGCAACAATGTAGCTCTAACCAACACCCCGTTCATTTGATTTTGTTTCTTCTTTCATCATGTTGATACTATCAAAAACTAATGTCATAGCAATGAATCAGTGTTACTGTTAATTTGATGCCAGGTAAAAAAGCCTTGTAACAATCCCAGTAGCTGTTAATGAGAGGCACTTATTGCTTCTTAGGGACTTATCACTCCAACTTAACATGGAGGCCATTATATTTCATTCCCATAAAAACAATTTATAACAATCATTTCTTTTTGAAGGAAAGAAATTATTAGGGAATGAAATAAAATTTCAAGGGAAAAATTAAACTTTCAGAGGAACGAAACATGTTTTAGATTTTTTGTTTGGTTTCTTAACCTAGTTTGCTCTAGGGGCTCAGATGCAATGTTATATTTCCCCCAAAATTTAAGTACTTCCCACACAGTAATGCAGCACATATCCGGGGTCAAGTTAAATAAAAAGGCATCATTGGTGTCTACTGTATCATTTTAGAGCATTGAAATCGCATGTTAATAATTTACTAAAATATGATGAAAATTCTGAACGTACCCTTTGTGATTTCCCCCCAACATTTGGCATAATTTTCAAGTTTGGTTTAAGCTTTAAAATGAAGCAGACAACCCCACTGATGCATTTTCCTATGACTAGACTTATTCCATCTGGCATATTTTAAAAAGATAATCAGGAATTGGCACCAAATTAATTTAATATTTTCCCCCAAAGTATAAAAATGTCCCAAAATAGATAGAAAAGCCTGTGTCTACTTCATTATTTTAGAACATAAAATCGGACCTCAGTAAGAGTAATTGACCCAAATTAATTGGTGAAAATGCTGGACTTAAAATTTTTGATCTATTTTTCGATTTTGATTTTATGCCTTAATTAAAATGAAGCAGGGAACCCCACCGATGCTTTTGTCATCAAATTAATCTCATATTCCCCCACACAAAATATGATTGTTCCCCCAAATAATAGAAAAGCATGTGTCTACTGAATCACTCTAGAACATAAAATCGAACCTTAATTAATAATACTGATCCAAGTTTGATAAAAATGCTAGATTTGCCCCTCGTGATTTTTGACCTAATACTTAAAGTTTGAAATGCTCGAAATGGATCAGGCAATTTCACTGATGCTATATATATCGTACTTCTTGCACCTCAAGAAAAAAAGAAAGAAAAAAAAAACGCCAAACCTAGGTCAAACTAAACAAAAAGCGATGGGTATATCTACTGCATAATTTTAGAGCATAAACTCAACACATGTATACTGTCCCAAATGTGAAACAAAATCAACAAACAAATTAACAAAAGCTGGACTTGCCCCCCTTTCTTTCTTAAATTGTTGGTTTTCTGCTATGAAGTTGGCATCCTCACTGATGCCACTTCTAACAGACAGACCAATTTTAACTGTCATCTAAAAAAGAAGAAGATTAAAACCTTGCATTTACCAAAAGTACAAACACTAAAATGTTGTTGTTTTTTAGTAAATGGGGGGTCATGTTCCCCAAATTTAAATATTTCCTGAATTACAGTTGACATTTATTTTTCTGGCGCCTAATTTTCAAGTTTGAATTTATGCTTTAAAATGAAGCAAGCATCCTTACCAAAGCCATTTCATATCACTTGACCTATTGCATATTTTAATTTATTAATTTTGTTTTTTTTAATACTCTAGCTGATGGATTATCTGTTAGATCAGTGTCACGGAGCAGACCCTAGTACCACTCCACTCAGACCAATACCGACAGACAACCAAAACACAAGAACGAAATGCAGTGACAACAGATTAAAAATGCCAAATGAACATAAACATTTTAATAGCATTCTGCAATAACAATCTCAACATCGTTCCATATCAACAGGCTAGTATTTACAAATGTACAATATTTATTTAAGTATAAACAAGTATAAATAAGTATTTAATATAAGGAAGTAGTAAACCACAACGTAAGCAACATTTTAAAATACTTTTGGGTTGATCAAAGAAAATATACTGTAGAGTGGGACATGAATGATTGACAATGATTGACCTCCAGATTAAGAGCTTCTGACTGACACCTGTGAACAAAGATGTTGACAAAATAGGGAGACCAGCAACATAGGGCTAGAAAGCTCAGTGGGTAGAGCGCCAGCACATTAATTCAGAGGTCGCAGGTTAAATTTGTCTTTGATCAACCCCCCCCCAAAAAAAAAAATAAATAAATAATAATAATATTAAAAACCGAAAATGAAACAAACTTGTGTGAAAAGTTCTTTATTCATTGGTCCCAATTAAACAACTCTCAAAGAAAACCCCACCAGAAAAGTGGACCCCAGTCACAATTGGTAGGCTCACATGGAGTTCCTTTGGAACATTGTGGCAACCCTGACCACACCCCAAGATGGTTCAACCCAGTAAGGTTTAATGTCTTGGGAACTCATTGCATAAGGCCTCAACAATGCTTGACCTCGATTCCCAAAATCCCAGGAAAATTTCACTGCTGGGTTGGCCTCAAACACTCACTTAATCACTACCTGTACTACCTTTTTAACAGGACAGCCTTAATGCTGGCCTTGTCCTCTGGTTCACACCCACCTGAAAACAGTAAGCAAATTTTAACCCCTGAAAAGCATTCCTTTGGTTTTAAATGGCACTTCTCCCATAAACCTAAGTAATGTACAAAATGTACATGGGACGGTACAACTGGGTGTATAACTGGGTGTTCAATTACTGAAACCCGCCCATATTTGGCCTATACAATTTTTTACAAAGCACAAAAACCAAGTAATTTTCCATCACCTCTTTACAACCAGTGGTTATCCAACCCCTGTGCATAACATGGGTGGTTGTGCACAATAGAATATGTTTGTTCGAAATGTTATTAATTATCTAAAGTTTACATTCACATGTTACAATTCAAAACATTTATTTTGTTGAATAAAGTTAAATAAATGTTATTTCCTCTCCTTATTTCCTCTACTGACAAGAAGGGTGTCTTCATTTTCAACCAATCCTGAGTTAATCATTTTGGAACGCAGTTATTATTCTTTGGTTCTTGTTGGGGTTGGTGCGCCTTACAAGCGACCACCCAAAGTGTTCTCTCTCTCTCTCTTCTGCAATTATTTTTGTCACTTGAGCTCCTATTGTGTTCAATTTTATATCTGTGGATAGGGCTTTGTACCAGGATTCTACTGGACTCTTTTTGTGCTGTGTTTTTGATTCTACATTTGCGTTTTTAATGGAAATGTTTCGCTGAGTTTTCTTCTGTATTTGGACTTCAACCATGTTTTGCCATCTACTTGTATGGATTCTTCAATCACCACTGTTTATTGAACCTGTCCTTGGTAATTCGGGATAATCTTCTAGTGTGCCTGTTTATTGTACTGTGCTAGTTTTGGCACCTTGCTACTGGAACAATGAAACCATTCATCCTTCTGTTGATCATCTTCTGTTTGGTCTCACACCTTGTGATGACTCCTTACTGGACAACTCATGACCGCGTTCCCACTGGATCCACAATTACGAGATCCTGACCCCGCAAAAGGATTAGTCGCAGATGTGAATCGCGGTCGCGTTCCCACTAGAGTATGATCGCGCATTGATCTCCCTTTTGGGAACGGAAGTGGATTCAAAGTTCACCAATGCAGGTCGACCAAGTGGGCAGTGCGCAGGCGCAACGTATCTATGGCGACCACACAGTGTGGGGTGGCTCCTAGCTCCTCGTCCGACCATAGTTTGCCACGCTTCTCATCTTTTTGGGAGGTTTTTTTTGACGAATTTATGGGACGTTTATTGCTGGGCGCTGCCATCTTTAAAGAACGTGCACGTATGAATACAATGCATCCAAAATTAAAGCGTGGGTTTGGGCTTAGTGTGGATGCGTTGTACAGAACGTGTAGTTGGTATCGTCACGTGACGTCAATACTGCTTTATGCTTTACTTGCAATTCATGTCACCAAATGCGTGGTGCTTGCTGGGAATAGAAGAAAAAAGAACACCATTTTCGCGCCATTCGGGCCTACCGTACCGGATGTTCGCCCTCAAATTGCGGGGTCTGATCGCCCTTTGCGTTCCCACTAGACTTTTGATCGCCCATTAATCCACAAGGGCGATCAGATCCCGCTTTAATCCTACTCCCGAGGTGGATCAAATTTGCGGGGTCTGATCCTGATCGCCCTCGCATTCCCACTTACGCTTGATCGCCCTTTGATCGCCCTTTTCGAGAAATTGCGGGGTCTGATCGCCCTTTTCTCAAATTGCGCGATCAATGCGGGGTCCAGTGGGAACGGGGCCATAACTTGGGCCTACTGCGAGCACTTGTTGGAACTACATGTATATTGGAACAAATGAACAGTATGGAAAACAACATCCTCGACATCATAAATATATGAGTCTTCGCATTCCTTACTATTGCAACTCAAGTTCTACCTTTCAGCTCCAACTTCTAACATCTGGTGACATCAATCCTAATCCAGGACCTATTTCTTGTAACAATGACAACCCTAGGTCTTCCAGTTCTCGTTTTTCTCCCTTTACCTATGATCGTGATGAACTCTTACATTTGAACTTGGCTTCCAGTTCTATTGATTTGAATTATACCCTGGACCCTTCTGTTCTGGATCATATTAAGCATCTTGGATTAAATGTCACTCAAAGTAATAACTCAAGATGCAATCGTCGTACACATAGAGGGAAAAAGGGTGGGCGTCGACGAATGAAACAGTCACCCAATTCCTTATTGAATACCTCCATTGACTCTCATCATTTAACTGTACAGTCTAATAGGAATCTTCGCTTTGCTCTATGGAATGCTCACTCTGTTAAATCCAAAGATACATCTACTGCACTCTGTGATTTTGTAATCAGTCATCAGTTAGATATACTTGCCATCACAGAGACATGGTTAACTGGAGGAGATCGGGATAATCGTACTCTTGCCGACATCAGTAACACTTTACCTAACTATGTTTTCCACCACTCTCCACGTCTACACTCAAGGGCAGGTGGTGTTGGTATCATTGTGAGAACTGGTATTGATATAAAAATTCATCAAAGTCAAGAATATAGAGCTTTTGAACACATGGAGCTCACTTTATCATCAATGTCGTCATCTTTTCGTCTTCTCATCATCTATCGACCTCCACCTAACAAGAAAAATAATCTCACATTTCCGATGTTTCTTGAAGAGTTTGGATGCCTAATTGAATCACTCATCGCTAACCCCTGCAGTTTTCTCTTGTCAGGTGACTTTAATTTTCATATGGATGTTCCTGACAATCGTGAAACTATTATTTTCCGTGACTTGTTAGATACTTCCAACCTTCAACAACATGTTACTTCATCTACTCATACCGCTGGACATACACTGGATTTATTGATTTCTAATATCACTGATGATTTAATTTCTTCGGTTTCAACTCATCATGATCTTCCTTCAGACCATGCTGCTGTGAAGTGTCTAATTAATGTTGCTCGCCCACCAGCATCAACCAAGAAATTACTTACTCGCAAACTTCGTTCACTTGATATGGCTTCTTTTAAATCTGATATTCGTAACTCTTCTTTGATGACGGACCCTGCCACGAATGTAGATGAACTTGTTATGCAGTATGATTCTGTTCTTAAGGTTATTCTTGATCATCATGCTCCTGAAGTTGTAAGATCCGTCATACTACGCCCTCATGCTCCATGGTATAGTGATACTCTACGTGCAGCCAAGCAGGAGAAACGTCGCCGTGAGCGAAAATGGTTAAAATCAGGCCTTGCTGTGCATAATGAGTCATACAAAGAACAGTGTATCATATACAGAGACCTTGTTATCAATGCTAAATCTAACTATCATCGTTGTAAAATATCGGAGTGCAACCAACAAAATCTGTTCCGTGTTATTGACAAGCTGTCTTCTCCCAAGTGTATGAAAAAGCTCCCAAGTTTTGACCATCCTATTGATCTCGCCAATAATTTCGCCACTTTCTTTGAGGATAAAATTAAGAAATTGTATGGTAGATTTGAGAATATACATCCATCACCCATCTCCGTTGATATTCATGATCATTGTAACTCTTCGTTCGCCACTTTTCGTGAAGTCACTTCTGACGAAGTGATGAAGATGATCAAATCTTGTACAGTTACCTCCTGCAAGTTGGACCCTCTGCCATTATCTGTATTTAAGGAGTGTTGTTCTGAACTGCTGCCAGTCTTCACAAAGATTATTAATAGGTCTTTGTCTTTTGGCCATTTCCCTGATCATCTTAAGGAGGCTTGCATCCTGCCACTTCTGAAAAAGCAACATTTGGACCCGGAGTGTATGTCAAATTATCGTCCTATCTCTAACTTGCGATTCATCTCTAAATTGATTGAACGTGCAGTTGTGAGTCAACTTCAAGACTATCTCTGTGAAAATAACCTTTATGCTAAGATGCAGTCTGCTTATCGTCCTTTCCACAGTACTGAGACTGCTCTCATTCGTGTGCAGGATGATATCTTGCGTGCACTGGACAATCATAAGGAAGCGATCCTTGTGCTGTTAGATTTTTCAGCTGCATTTGACACTATTGACCATGAGCATCTCCTTCAACGTTTATCTTCTCGCTATGGAATTACAGGAACTGCCCTTTACTGGTTCTCTTCTTATCTTAACAACAGAACCCACCATGTTCTCATCAATAATGCTAGATCCGATCGTCATCATCTCTTGTGTGGTGTTCCTCAAGGTTCTGTAGCTGGGCCTCTTGAATTTATATTGTTCAGTGCACCCTTACAAGACCTCATTGCTGCCCATGGCATTTCTAGTGTTGCTTATGCTGACGATACCCAGCTTTATGTTACTTTTGACCCTGCTGATCGAGCTTCTGCCATTGCTAAAGTTGAACTATGCATTCAAGATGTCAAATCTTGGGCTCTGTCCAACAAACTCGCTCTGAATGACTCCAAAACTGAGATCTTATTTTTAAGATCTCGTTTCACAAAAAAGGTTTCTCCGCCAAACTTACATATTGCCCAGTCTGTTATTAAACCATCTGAATTTGCCCGCAACCTCGGTGTAATTATGGATTCTTCATTGTGCATGAGTAGACATGTTGATAATGTTTGCAAAGCAGCTCTCATGGCTATCAGAAAAATAGCACAGATTCGCCGCTACCTGGATGAAGCTACTACTCTTCGTCTTGTTCACGCTTTCGTCACAACTAGACTTGATTCCGGCAATTCTCTTCTGTATGGACTCCCTGATAAAGATCTTGCTAAAATTCAACGTGTACAAAACATTGCCGCTCGCCTCGTTTCTTGCTTGCCTCGTTCTCACCATATTACACCAGTACTAATGAAATTGCATTGGCTCCCAGTTAAGTTTCGTACAATTTATAAAATTCTTTTGTTAACTTTCAAAGCTCAAACATGTCAATCTCCTGCTTATTTATCTGAACTTGTTCACCATTATTCCCCTACTCGGACTTTACGTTCATCTCAACAGTCATTGCTTTCATCTACAAGAGCTTCTTCTATTTTTTATGGCCACAGATCATTTTCTTACGCCGCACCATTTCTTTGGAATGGTCTTCCTGTGCATATTCGCCAGGCTAGTTCTTTACACTGTTTTAAGTCTCTGTTAAAAACACATTTGTTTGAAGCTGCTTATTTGTAATCTGCTTATTTGTAATTGTTTCTTTCACTCTTTGTATATTTTATTGTTCTCTTTATGCGCTTAGAGGCTTATGCATTAGGCGCTTTACAAATGTCTTTATTATTATTATTATTATTATTGTGGAAATGTTTTCTCCATTTGATATCTTCAAACAGACATACCAGCAGCGTTTATTTTCTCAGATGAAAAGTTGACTGAAACTTATAATCCAAGTATGGAGTGCATATAGAAGTGAAATTGTTGTATGTACAGTATGTTCCTCAATGTTTACGAGAATGTCACAGAGTAAGTTCGAAGTTAAATGTAGTCAGTATCACTGGAGGCCCTGTTTTCCTCTCACTTTCTTTCCAACACTTCAACTTTTCAAATCCAAATTTCATCCCTTTGCCTCGTCTCACAGGAGTACCTGCTTCATCTACATTGACATCTACATTCTCCGTATGCTCACACTCACAGAAACACTTCTACTTCAGTTTTGCAAACAGTTCCTTGCTTATTATCTTATCCGAATGATAACATTTCCATGCAGCGATCAACAAAAACTCAATTATATTAATATTATTAGTAGTAGTATTTCATTTCTCCCCACAAGTTCAATAAATTACACACAAAAGAGATACAAAAACCAAAAAAAACCACCCAAAACCCAACTAAAATATATGGAGAAGGCTAGACTGAGGAGGAAAATGTTAATTTTCCTATAACCAAAAGGTTCAGTCTTCCAATAAAAATATTTCTAAAATGTTCAGACAGGCATATATTCAAAGTCAAATATATCTCAAACACTCTCATTTTCTCAATCAAATCTCTCTTGCAACTCACACTCCTTTCCTCAAACATCAGTTTATCCCATAAACAAAACACAAATCAAATTTGTCAAACTTTCCAATCCCAGTTTACAACAACATCATCCACTTCATTTGGTTCCAATCAATGCCCAGTGTACAACATTCACAATATTTAATAACGCTGCTAAGTTACAGAGTAAATGTTAAAATAAAAATTGGAAAGTGTTGCAAGAAGTGACTGAGTAAGTCCCTCAACCAAAATATTAAAAAAAACTATAGCTGGAAGAAAACGAAAATCAAGTCAAAATCAATTTGAAGGTAATGAGAATAAACTTTATAAACAACCATAAATTCTTCATAAAATGTCAAATTTCTGCAAATATTCTGCAAACTGTAAAAAATATAGAAAATGCCTCGATCTTGAACGTTGACCCACTATTGATGCCTTCCACAATATGGAACGCACCTCCGCACAATACGCATCCACCATTTTGGGAGTAAATTCCTTCAGGTACAATTTGACTTCCAAAATGGCGAGCAGGATAAGCGTGTGAGTGCGCTGCGCATTGTCCAAGGGGTTAATTCGCTGCATCAAAAACGGCACTTTCAAATGGTATGAGATAGATACATGAGCTGAGTTGTTATTGTATAGTTCCCTTCTATAATACATTTCCGCACACTGGACCAGGACATAATTCATTAAAAAAAACTCAAATCTAAGCTTCATTTGAGGGTAAGTATGACAGGTTTGGACAGATTTCATGCAAGTGGCAGCCCACAGAAACTGATACGCAGAACTCAAGAAGGTGATGCAGGGTAGTAGGTCTGCTATCAGTCAGGGTACTAGGTCTGCTATCAGGCAGGGTAGTAGGTCTGCTATCAGGCAGGGTAGTAGGTCTGCTATCAGGCAGGGTAGTAGGTCTGCTATCAGGCAGGGTAGTAGGTCTGCTATCAGGCAGGGTAGTAGGTCAGCTATCAGGCAGGGTAGTAGGTCTGCTATCAGGCAGGGTAGTAGGTCTGCTATCAGGCAGGGTAGTAGGTCTGCTATCAGGCAGGGTAGTAGGTCTGCTAACAGGTAGGGCTATTTCCATTAAGTATTCTCAGCAGACGTCTCAATGCCTACCCTTAGAAAAAAAACACCAAAAGTAAACACTCACATTATCACAATTACTAGAAATTGCATGGAATCTGGATCTACCACTTTGTAGGGACTTTATTTAAGAGACTGAACTGACATCAATCATGTAATTGCCTGGTTAGCTCATGGTAAGCTTAAATTAACTTGCTTTGAATGGCCATTTCTGGGAACCTGTTTGACTTTCCTCATTACAAAAGTGTAAGCAAAGTATACAAAGGAAGGGTATAAATCAATGGTGGTTAATTTCTTTCATCACAATCAGTCCGCTATTGTGCCTGAACCAAGGTGGTCAATTTACTTGCCATTTTCCCCAATTTGATAGCAACAGTTTTAAAGGGCAGCTGAGACCCACTCAGACAGGAGGTTAATTATAATGAATATGGAAACGATACAAAATTATTAATCTGAGATGTGACTTTGAAAACATAAAATACAGTAACTCACCAACTTTTGTAAGAATTGACCTCATCCATTGGAAGTTGTCTCGCTCTCTCAGTTTCATCTCAGTTTGGTTTATCTCCAGAACACGTATCAACACCAAACAAGATAAAGAACAAAATAAATAAATGGAAGTGATACTGGGAGACACCAATAATTGACCTGAACAAGATGTCTTTCATGTATAATAAATTACAGAAACCGCATCAGGTAATTATAGGATACAAAAATGTAACAGAGAAAAGTCGCACACTGTGACTTCGCATCATCATTAGAACCTCCAACTACTAGCGGATTTCATCAAAAATTTTACCAGAAATTAACCGACAGCACCAAAATGCAGAGAGCAGAAAAGAAGGAGAAGGATCTGCAAGACAAGGAAAAGTGACATTTTTTAAAGTGTTCTTTCAGTTTGCTGATTTTATATTGGGAAATGCTACACAAAAGCCTGGTCAGTTGAGCAACACTAACTTAGGTGTTGACCATGAAAGTGGACTTCTTTCATTTTACCCGCTAGTTGGATGTATTTATTTCAAAGCAAATCGAGCTTACTTGACTTGATAAGCCAGCAATCATGTCAAGCTTTTTAAAAGTGTAGATGCAGATACAATAACCAATCGCCATTCAAATTTCTTGTCCATCATTCGCAAAGCTTCATGCAAGGGTGCGTATGACGATAAACTTCTCATATCAGATAATGCTTTATCACTACATTGGAAACAGTCATGTTGGGTAAGTCAAGTGTGGGGTACTGCACTTGTACCAATGTTTCAATACCCACATGTGTCTTTATATGGCTGGGAAAAATACACAAGTGATCCCGAATCAATCAAAATTATGTGGGATTCCCCTGATAACATGGAGAAAATCTGAAGAAATGTGCTGCACCTACCAAGAGGTTGCAAAGGTTCAAAAAACAAATGTGTAACTAGACAATGTTAGTGTAAAAAACCCAATGAATCTTGTGGTCCAGGGTGTACTTGCAGAAACTGCGAAAATTCTAACTGTAGTGCCTCCTCAGGAAACATTAGTTGAAGACCTTGATTTTGATGATAGTGAGTCTTTGGACTCACTATCAAGTGTTGTTGACCACCATGAGGATTTTGTAATTGCATAACAGCAACATGAAAATGCAACATAAATAATTATAAGTGACTAGATGTGTTAAGCAGTTTACATTTTATAATGTTAACCTGCTTGCTTTATCTGCATCTTCTGTTTATGCAGTTATGTTTAAGCCAAAGTGTCATGTATGTTTTATTGTATCTTTAGTGATATATGTTTTGTTTTTGTTTTTACAGTTGTGTCATATTTGATATCTATTTATTTTACTTTATCTGTTGTACAACTCAGGTAATGAAACTTTACAACCATATTCATTATTTGCAATAAGTTCCTTCATGCCAAAATAAGTCCAGGTAAAAAAATATATTTCTATTGACACATGCAAAAAAATTGTGTAGCTTTCAGTGAGAATGCCATTTCTCATTTTTGAAAAGATAATTTTACTTGTCTTGTTGTTATTTTTAAACTTTCAAAGAACAAAAAGTGCTGTGTTGTATATACTTTTCTTGTTGAAGTATTAAGTTATGTGTGTTATGTAAAATAAAATAAAAATCTTGTTAAAAACAAATATAATCTCGGTACAAGGGCTAGGCCTATGTGAAAAGTATTTCTATTTGCTTCTGCAGAAGTTTTGTTAAACCTAGCACTAACGAGCTGGTTGTATTTTTATAATTGAAATGTGAAATATAGAATCAATTTTTATGTTATTATTAGTGTTATGAAGTTTTGGGAATCAAGATTTATGAAAAATTTAGCTAAAGTTAACTCCGAACCCCATATGTAGTATGTAGTGCTGTGATTGTACATCCGGGCCAGTTCTCACCGCGCGTCTCCCAATCAGAATGCAGGAATCACATGTGAAATCATGGCAGCTTTTTACGCTACAATGTTTTGGACTACAGTAAGCATTTTTTGGCCCTGACTGGACTACACAAAATTAGTCTAAAAATTAAATATTTTGTGAAAGAATATGGAATTTCCTATCTAGTACTGCAAGTATTGGCTTGTGGGAGAATGTATTAGAGGGACATATTGTGGTGTAATTGTGTTGGTTTTGTTCCGTTTTGAAACAAATTTTGACGATCTAAATACACCACTAGAATATCAGTCAATTATATTCAAAGCAAAATTGAATAATTCCAAAATTGTATGTGTGACATCTTCTATGTACAATATATTTTGGCATGTAATTGTATGTCTTGCAATGCTCTTTAATTATGTATGTATGCCTAGGCTATTTAATTTTTACTTAAAAGTTTAAGAGAAAAAAATATGCACAACTTTTGAGTGACGTTTTGAAAATGAAATCTCTTAAGCCAATTATTTGAACCAAAAAGATACTTTATATATGTGACCAGGCACCTTTAGTGCACTGTACCTTTAAGTTCTGCTGTTGCCTAGCAACAACCATGTGCACTGGACTTCCAACACTGAACTGCTAAGGGGGGTTTCCCCGCACAGGTCCAAAGCGTCGTAGACAGGATGCAAGAGTAAATAAGGTTAAAACAAAAAAAGAAAAGGCTTGTACAAGGCAATCTGCAGGGATGGAGGCTGTGGAGAACCAACTAAAAGTGCTCGCTGCTCGACTAAAAGAGATGGAGGCAGAGAAAGAGGCATACCAGATGGGCCAGAAGGCATCAAGAGTGGTGGTTGTCCCAAGAGACCAGGGCACGAAGCTGGCTGGACGTCCCTCTACTGACAAGGACCCAGAAGTATTGGAGTGGGCAGAGGATATGAGACGAATAACAAAAGATCTGTCAGATGCCGAAGGAGCGCAGCTAGTTCTTGACCATCTGACTGGGGCCGCTCGAGATGAGATTCGACTCTGTCCAACAGCTGAGAGGGCAAATCCAAGCAGGATCATCGAACGAGTCCTCAAGACCTATACTTGTCACGAGACACCATCCACTCTATTTCTACGGATGGAGGCAGCGAGGGGGAGAATCAATACAGGAGTTCTCACTTCAACTGATGCGCTTACTGCGGAGGGTAGAAATTGCATCACCAGACAGCCCCCTACTAGAGGAGAAGAATTCAATACTCTCAGAGAAGTTTGCATCAGGCCTTGCTGACCCTGCACTCCGAAGGGAGGTTCGGAGGTTCTTATAGGAGAGTCCCATGATCGAGTTTGCAGACCTGAGGAACAAAGTGCTGTCATGGGAGAGTCCCCCAACACCCCCAGTTGCAGAGGCGAGGGCGGCTAGGGCCAAATCCGCCGAGAAAGATGACGTCCAGAAGCAGCTTGACATGCATACAGCACAGCTTAAGGCAACTCAAGAGGCACTAGAAAAGCTGTGCCAGCAAGTCTCCCTGCTGACACAGAGACCCGCAATGCCAGAGAGGAGGACCGGCCCAGTATGCTATTCGTGCGGCAAAGTTGGCCACCTGGCCAGGATGTGCCGCAGTGGAGGTCAGCACAGGTCATCAGGCATTAGACACACGCCAGCCCCACCATTGATGACATCATCCCCCCATCAGCAGTAAGCCCCGCACAAGCCCCAAACGCCAACCCTCCTCTGTAATGAGTCAAACACTGGAGGGAAGAGCAGCTGGCTCAACAGGTTGGAGTAAAGACGAAGTCTTTGGTAGAGCAGTCGCGAAGAGTCCTGAAGTTACAATTCCCATTCTGGGTCACCAGGTACGATTCATCCTCGATACTGGCAGTGAAGTGACTGTCCTACCAGAGACTATTTTCAGAGAGCTTTCGTCTGGAGGACCCGCACTACAAGATGTCACAAAGTGGCTGAAAGTATTGGCCGCTAATGGTGAGGAACTTCCTTACATCGGCTACACAGAGCTTGATTTGGACATTCTAGGGGTCCAGCTTGGCCGTGTAGGAGTGTTGGTGTCAAAGTCGTTTGGAACAAACAGCGCCCAACCGACAGGCCTGCTAGGCTGTAATGTGTTGCGAGAGGTGAGGGCAGCACTAAAGGAAAGATTCGGCAGAGGTTATCTTGCTTCCAGTCCCCTTGAGGAGGCTACACCTTGGGTTAATGCTCTGCTTGCATACGAGATAGAGGAGAGGACAAGCACACCAACAGGATTTGCGAAGCTTGGTGGAAGAGTTCCTGTTTGTGTACCTGCCCGAAGCAGTAAGGTGCTAACCTGCACCACAAGGCAAGTAACGAGAGGCTCTACAGAGGTGCTTGTCCAGGCCATTCATGATACCGCTGGGAACCTCCCGAGGAACTTAGCGGTAGTGGACTCGTTTTCATCTGTAGAGGGCGGTCTTGTATCTGCAAAGGTTGTCATTGTTGGAGAGGAGGATGTGTGGATCCACCCAAGGAGCCGCATTGGAGTGGTTAGCCAGGGAAAGGTACTCCAGTCAGAAGAATGCACAATCCAAGAAACCCGAGACAGCATTCTTGTCGACCTCGGAAGTAGGAGCGAAGCCCACACCAACCGCACCACAGTGGAGCCACCAGATGAGAGACCATTACCGTTCAAAATACACATTGATGATTCAGCAATAGACCCCGAGCAGAGGAGGCAGTTGACGGCATTGTTGAGAAAGTACGAAGACACATTTTGCCAGTCCGAAGAAGACCTTGGTTTTACAAAAACGGTGAAGCACAGAATTCCTACTAAGAGCGACCACCCAATCTGTGTTCCACATCGAAGGGTCCCACCCCATCAGATAAGGAAGTGAAAACACACCTACAAAAACTGCTGAAACAGAAGATAATCCGCCCCTACGCAGCTCCAGTGGTCGTTGTCAGAAAGAAAGATGGAAGCATCCGTCTGTGTGTCGACTACCGGGCGCTCAACGAGAAAACGAGGAGAGATGCCTACCCACTTCCACGCATTGACGAGGCACTAGACTCTTTGAAAGGGGCCAAGTACTTCAGCTCAATAGATCTGGCTCAGGGGTACCACCAAGTTGCCATAGAAGAGGAAGATATCCCCAAAACAGCATTCAGAGCTGGCACTGGGGGCCTGTACGAATATCTGCGGATGCCGTTCGGGTTAAGCAACAGTCCTGCCACCTTCCAGCGGCTGATTGAAGCTATCATGGGTGACCTGAACTACAACTCGATACTACTGTACCTGGACGACATCCTTGTGTTCTCCAGCAGCTTTGAAGAGCACTTACTCCGACTAGAGACGGTCCTGAAACACCTGAGGCACCATGGCCTCAAAATCAAACCAAGTAAGTGTCATCTGTTCGAGGAGGGATGTAACTACCTGGGCCATGTGGCCATCAGCTCAAGGGATAGCGACTGAACCGAAGAAGACAGAGGCGATAGGCTCGTGGAAGATCCCGCAAAGTGAGCATGATCTGCGCTCTTTCCTCGGTTTAGCTGGGTACTATCGGCGATTTGTCAGAAACTTCAGCAAAATAGCAGCACCCCTCCATGCTCTTCTCACCAAGGGAGGGTGCAAGAAGGGTTCCGCGTGGAGACGTCCCTCCCCCAGACAGAAGCAAGAGTTCTGTAATTGATGGAGCTTGAATGTACCAGAGCGATGGAAGAACTGAAGGCTAGGTTGACATCACCACCAATCCTCGGCTATCCAGATTTCACACGTCCCTTCATAGTAGAGACTGACGCCTCCTTCGATGGCTTAGGAGCCGTTCTGTCCCAAGACCAAGACGAAGGACGAGTGGTCATATGCTATGCCAGCCGCAGCCTCAGACCACCAGAGAAAAACATGTCGAACTATAGTTCCATGAAGCTCGAGTTGCTTGCCCTCAAGTGGGCAGTAACGGAAAAGTTTCGTGACTATCTTCTGGGTGCGTCACTCACCATCTATACAGACAACAATCCTCTTTCTTATCTGAAGACCGCAAAGCTGGGAGCTACAGAAATGAGATGGGCTAGTCAGCTTGCACAGTTTGATTTTCAAATCAAATATTGCTCTGGGAGGGCCAATGCAAATGCGGATGCTCTTAGTCGACGATATGGTGATGTCTCAGCAGAGGAGACGCTGCAAGACCTTGCTCAGTCTACGTCTCTACACGAAACCAACTTACAAACCCTGAGGGTTGATGTTCGCTCCTTGCATACAGTAGAAGTCCCAGCGTCCCTGGACACCCTTCCTGGCTACTCTGTGAAGGAGATCAGTGACTTGCAGAAGGACAAGGTGATTGGCAGATTCCTGGAGTTTTGGAGTTTTGGGGAAAAACCGCTGCCCAGACATATGTCACGGGAGTGCAAGGAGGTGAGAACTCTTCTTCGAAGGTGGAACAGAGTGGTAGAGAAAGATGGTGTCTTAAGTGTGAAGTACCATGACCAACTAGAAGGTACTTTCAATCAACTTCTCCTTCCAGAAGAGCTCCGACCAACTCTGTTAGATGCCCTTCATAACCAGGCCGGTCATCAGGGACAAGAGCGTACACTTGCATTAATTCGAAGAAGATGCTTCTGGCCTGGGATGGCAACAGACGTCGAAAGATGGTGCAAGAAATGCGAGCGGTGCACGGTAGCCAAGAGACCAACCCCAAAAGTACGGCCAACCCCAAAAGTACGGCCAACAATGGGAACACTGCTAGCAGAGAAGCCGCTTGATATATTGGCCATTGACTTCACCATTCTGGAACGCTCAACGGATGGTAGGGAGAACGTCCTCGTGATGACAGACGTCTTCAGCAAGATGGTACAAGCCGTGCCATGCCGAGATCAGAAGTCAACCACAGTTGCGAAGATCTTGGTAAAAGAGTGGTTCATGAAATATGGAATCCCCCGACGCATCCACAGCGATCAAAGACGGAATTTTGAATCGCAGCTTGTTCGTGACCTGTGTTCCCTGTATGGGATCACCAAAAGCAGGACAACCGCATATCACCCTCAGGGGAACGGGCAGTGTGAGCGGTTTAACCGCACCCTACACGACAGGCTACGCACCCTTCCAGCAGATAAGAAGAAGCGCTGGCCAGACCATCTACAGGAACTTGTATTCATGTACAACTGTACCCCCCACTCCTCGACTGGGTTGTCTCCATTCTTGGTCTTCATGGGACAAGAACCAACCCTACCGATTGACCTAGTCCTTGGACTAGAGAAGGATGATGCCCCACAAGCAGTAGGCCTAGAGCCATGGGTTCAGCAACATCAGCAGAAGTTGAGAGATGCTGCAAATACTGCATTGAATAGGATGAGGGAGAAGAGCGCTGCCAGAGCTAAGCGGAGTGATGAGAGGGTAAACGACAAGGGCATTGCCATAGGTACGCGTGTTCTCCTTCGTAACCACCCGCAGGGGAGGTGCAAAATTGCAGACTACTGGATGCCAACCCCCTACCGAGTAATGTCACGCCCACAGGAGAATGTGTACGAGGTTCAGCTGGCCGATGGCACTGGAAATCCCAGAAGAGTGACCAGGACAGAGTTACTCGACACCGGAGAGGTAGTGCCAGATGATTCCAGTGATCGTGAAGACGAACCAGCTTCAGATATTGATCCCCCGTCCGTACACAAAGCAGAGGAGACTGTTCATCCCACAGTCTCCCCTCAGCTGTCAGATGACGTTACTACCCAGGAACTTCCATCGTCCAATAGAGAGACCGAAAGTCCAAGATCTGATCCAGTAGTGACCGACTCAACAGATGTGCCCGATGACCCCATGGATAATCTCAATTTTTTGATCAAGTTTGATCCTCAGTACCCGAAGGCTCCTTCAGCTACCTCAGAAGCAGCAGATGTTCATACCCAGTCTCAGCACAAAGCAGAGGAGACTGCCATCCCTGCAGTCTCCACAGTGCCCACAACGGCTGCTATGCCTGAGAGTATCCCGCCTGCCCTGTTTGCCAAGCCCCACTGTTCTCACACAGCAGAGAAGACTGCTGTGCCTAGTGTCCCCATCACGCCAGCAACATCTACCGCTGAAGGTGTTCTATCATCTACATCGGCCGAGCCGCAGTCCTGTAACGTTGAAGAGGCGCTTCCTACCGATATTGACGTTTCTCCTTCAGCATCTGACCCACATGCAACCAGCACGGTTACGGAAGACCTTAAGGCCGAACCGAAACCAGCCCTGTCTTCTAACGACCCTGCGAAGGAGACCATAACCACCACTAATCCAACTGGTACCCCATTGAGACGATCCACCAGACTTGCTAGTAAACACTCTGATCCCAACCTTACCCACAGTACGACCAAAAGGCAGGTCCGGACAGAAGTACTTCCATCTTCCTCCCATGACAACACCGAGGCCATTTCAGTTGTAACAGATGGAGACAAACCCCTTCACACCGGAGCCCCTGCAGCCAAATCGCTACACCCAGACTTTGCCGATTTAAGCCATGCCTTGACTGGACTTGGACAGATGTTAGGGGGCCAGTTGCATGAAGGATGGATGACCTCAACCTCAAGCAAGTAGACGAAGAACTCCAAATAATTAGATCAAGTTGTATTCCAGGGTTCTCCTCAATATGTATCAAAAGCTGGAGCATTTCAAATGTAGAATTTTTGCAAGTTGGTCAGAACGCGCTGAAAGATTTTTTTATTTTGTTGTTAATGCTAGTTCCAAAAGTTCATGTGAGTAACCTGGCTCATTTAAATTATTGTTTTGTGATTTTTGCTAAATTGATTTTTGTTTGCATAACAGCTCGGATTCCCCGCGTCAGGATCAGTTAACTAACATGTATGAGGGGAACGCTGTAACTCAACTAACCAGATACGCGTGGCCAATTTATTTGATTTATTTAATTAATGTTAGGTATATTAAGATTTTTTTTCCTTTTTTGAAAGCCATTATTGTTGGTGTGGAATCCAACAACGTAGCAGAGGAGAGTTGTGACCAGGCACCTTTAGTGCACTGTACCTTTAAGTTCTGCTGTTGCCTAGCAACAACCATGTGCACTGGACTTCCAACACTTAACTGCTAAGGGTCACTTTTACTGTACCATTCTTCCACTCACCCCTCTGTGAGGTGGACATGTGAGAGAGATTATTGAGTTACAATTTACGAAGTTGGAGTTTCAGTACAAATACAGAGTTTAGAGGATCTGATGTTTCTTCACTGACTGAGTGTATATTTCACCACCTGTAGAGTGAGTACCAAATTCTTCATTCTTATTCATAATTCATAGTATTTACTTATAAATCTAAAGGAATTATTGACTCATCAGTGGTGTGGATGACATTACTGATTGTATGGATGTTTGATGTTTTTATATTGATTATTATAAGGTCATCTTTATATACTTTCCTTGTGATTTTCTGTTGTTTTGGGTTTGGTTTGGAAGCACTAATTAAGCCAGTGTTGTGTCCAATCTTTTCCTTCTTTGGATGTCTTTATTTTATTATAGTTGAACAATCAAGTAATTATTACATTGAAGTCTTTCTCTATGATTGAAGTTGGAGTAATAAGGAACAATATTTGTGTTTGAATTAATTTACCTTGCTATGGAGGAAGGAAGAGAGCCCTTGTTTAGTCCTACTAAAGAAGTAGCTTTAGTTGTAATATAACCTACTTTACATTTTACTGAAGAGGAAGTCTAGATTATTTGTTTCTTTTTAAGGTTCCTTAGTGTTCATATATTTTTCCTATGCTTCTCTATGTCCTATTAACTAGTGTGGGCCAGAGTAGAGTTTGCCCCAGGCATCATTGATAGTGTGTACACTACACTGTACTGTATGTGCATGTGGTGAGATTCACTAGTCCCCCACTGAGATTCTTGAAACTACCAGTTCTCTTATCTTAATTATCATCACTGCATGGTGCACTATTACTATGTGTGGGAACAGGGAAGTTTAGTTTTTATTGTTTTTGCCTCTAGCCTAGTTCATTTATAGAATGGCAGTTTTGTAGTCGAGTCACCTGTTTCGAGTCCGAGTCCGAGTCACGAGTCATTAGGTCCGAGTCCGAGTCACGAGTCACTTGGTCCGAGTCCGAGTCCGAGTCACAAGTCACTTGTTTAAATATTGATGGCAAACCAAATGTTGTAAAATAAGCATTGGAAATGACAAAATAAAACACATTTAATTTAAACAAAGTTCTGTACCTGCAGTTACAATTTTATTTGAGGTTTAACTCCTTGCCCCTTATCCAGAATATCTTTTAAGGATTTAAAATGATTTTTTTTCTCTTCAAAATAACCAATTATGTACTGATTTATTTATTTTAGAAAGGTTAATAGCCAACAAATTTAAAGAAACTAAACCATAAACCTTGTTGGCTACCTACCTTTCTGAAATAAATAAATCAGTATATAATTGGTTATTTTGAAGAGAAAAAAATCATTTTAAATCCTTAAATTCTTAAAAACTTAATTCTTAAAGACACTGGACACCTTTGGTAATTGTCAAAGAAACGATACGGGGCGGAACGGCGGATGCCATGATTAAAAAAGTTTCCTGACCAAGTTTCGCGTGTGCGTGTTGACCATGTGTGGAAACTGGTGCAAATAACACACAGCCATCACAGTGCAATAATGCAAGCAGTGTTTTACAGACCAGACATGCCATTTCCCTGGTAATATGCACAATTGCTTCACGCAAGCAGTGGCTATGGTGTTAACGTTGACAGATAACCAGCATTAATATTGGTGTCGTGCATCTCAGTGTTATTGTGCGTATTGAACATACGAATCGAACATACATGCGCTGTATGTACAGTGCCATCTACTACACAATACTACTACAATAATCACGAACACTATTACTAGCAACACCATACAACAGTGTACTTCTTGTGCTAAGACGTTAATATTCCTCCATCCATGTGCACTCCGGGAATGACAATCGGATCATCGGAATCGTTTTTAATATTGAAAAAAGGTATTGTTTGTGAAAATACGTGACTCGCAAGTCACGAGTCCTCGGGGACAAGTCCGAGTCACGATAGTCGAGTCCGAGTCCGAGTCTGAGTCTTTTGCAGACGTGACTCGAGTCAAGTCCGAGTCACCGAAATTGGGACTCGAGACGGACTCGAGTCCGAGTCCTGGACTCGAGTCATACAACACTGTAGAATGGTAGAGTTTGGCAAGTGTTTCTTTATTTTCTAGTGTATGTTGCAACTGACTGAGATTTTAGGGTTATTAGTATCCTTAATTTTGTTTGCTTAAAGTGACAGTCAGAATTCTGTAATTGTTAAGTTTAAAGTGATATTCTGAGGATTGAATATCATTTGTTTTCCTTATTCAAGAAGTCTTACAACTCACTTTAATTGGAAATCTTTTACTTTTGAAGATTACTTATTGTTGTTATTTTCTTGTGTTCTCTTTATAGCCGCCCTCTGTATCAGCCCTTTTTCTTTTTCTTTTGCCTTTGTTTTTGTTTTGTTGGATTACGATTAAATCTCTTGTAAAAGGATACACTGTGTCACATATATATTAATTTTTAAATTCCTAGGTTATTTGATTTTAACTTAAAAGTTAAAGGACAGACTTTATATACACAACATTGAATTTCTATTGAAATTTACTTATCTCAAAAATTACTTCCTCTGATTTTAAAAATAGGCCTAGAAGAGGCATATACATTTCCGAAGAAGAAAGAATGTTTTGCTGTATTTAAGTTAATTTGATTTATTGAAAAGAAACCAAACAGTTTTTATTTTATCTTCAGAATAAATAAAAGCAAATGTGTGTCAAAGCCTTATGAGTTTTTGTGTACTATCTCTGTCATGATATACTGTATTTAGAGTCTATTCAATATTTCAGTGATGTCTCTCCTCCTTTGTTGACCCCTTCTTCTCAAGCGGTGGTCATTAAGATCATCTTGACCATCTTCATCCACGGCATCATCATTGTTGTACTCCAGCTCAGGGAAGTCACGATCATCATCTTGGAGGTACTTGGCAATGTTGTGGAGCATGAAACATGCGATTATTATGGCTGGAGCTTTCTCCAAGGAAAGTCGCACTTTGTATTGGAGGATTGGAAACCTTCTTTTTAACTGCCCAAAACATCTCTCGATAATGACCCGTTCCTTTGTGTGAATTTGATTGTATGTTGTTTTCTGTTGAGTTACAGCAGGGGGGTGTAAGGGGTCATCAACCAGGGGGCAATGCCATATCCTTCATCTGCCAGAAGGATTGCATCACTTCTTGACCGTTCCATGAAATTGGCGACTGCAGAATTTCTCCAAATGCGACTGTCATGGACAGATCCGGGCCATCTTGAATCTACGCTTGTAAACACTTCATTAGCACTACAAGTCGCTTGCACATTTATAGTTGCTTGCCCCTTTCTGTTGATGTAGTCATCACCCTGTGGTCCAGCCGGCTTGCTAATATTCACATGAGTACAGTCAAGGGCTCCAATGACACATGGGAATTGGAATTGCTCTTTTGCCTGCCACACGTTTTTGGCTTCCACTATGTCAAGTTCTGTAGTAGGGAACTTTATCCACAGTTCGGACTTCTCCACCATCTGGCCAAGGACCTTTGTTATAGTTTTGGAGACGGTGCTTTGGTGTACCCGATGTCTTCCTCGACGCCAGTCTGAAATCCCGGGACTCCCACATACCGTAGAAAAACCTGAAGCTGTTGTTTTGCAGTCAGTGCCCCTCCACGTGTTTCCCCTGAAGGGTCCAAGAAATGATCAGCCATCCACTCTACATTCTCCTCTTCAAAACGGTACAGTTGTTTGTAGTCAACATCACGACATTTTCTCCTTGGCACATACACTTTTATCATGTGAGGAACATTCATAAACGCTGCCATTTCTTCAGACGTGTCTTTACTTCTGCGCCCAAGGTAGCTCTGGGGCTACCTTGAAAAATGACCAGTACTTACTTGCATTGTGTAGTATTTTCTCCATTTTATTCATACTCGCGAAAAGGCCGCCTTCGGCGGCCTTTCGCGAGGCTGTTAAATAAAAGTGTTATTTTCATGTGGTGATTGGTCGAGGTAATTGTTTGATCGATTCAGAAAATAAAAATAATAATGGAAATAGTACACAGAGAGATAGACACACACAGACGTGTTGGCAGGAAATAATGAAATTGGGCCCAGATGTTGTACCAATTAAAATTGGTGTTATAATTTATGCATAATGAATGGTCCGTGTGCAAACTTGACCAAAATGGGAGAGCGGCCGGGTTTTGGTGCCGCACGTGATTCGTGCCGCACGTCAACGTTGTTTTCATTGGGCATGTTTTCGTAAATCATCAGCTGCGCTTTCATACTGTGGCGGAACTTTACAACTTGATCCCGGGCCTGCTTTCACCTCAGGTTGTAGATCATAAAGTAATCTGAACGCTAAGGAGCTTTGTCCGTTTTGGAGGAAATATACCGCCGATTGTAATCGATTGTCTCTCCCTAATACACAGTAATCAATGCACAGAATAATTCACAAAGGACATCAATTTATAACCAACAAGCATCAACCAGTTTAATTATATTGTTGCCTTTCTCCAGTATGAATCAACAGAATACCAGTAGGTTAACTTATCTACGGCATAAACAAACAGATCACTAAGTCAACCACGTACTGTGTTCCTGCTTCTACTGTTATTTGCCCGTACAACAGCTACGCGCAATTACCGCGCCTAGTCAACCACGTGTCACTACAACGCGTCAACCAGTACTACAACCGAGCATTGACTGGAACACACATCAGCCAACCCCAGCGCGCACTAGAGTACAGGTTTACTTAGCAATAGCTTCACGAAAGATCGTGACTAACGGTTCTTACGTCCTACCGGTAAACCACGCACGCAGCGATAGTCAACCCGGTGACAACCGTTCAACTCAAATACAATGTAAACCTCCACGGGTAACTGGAACACACGTCAGTTAACCCTGTAAACCTTCACGGCTAACTGGAACACACATCAGTCAACCCTGTGAGTCTCGGAGTCTCTGGCTCAAACCCTCTATGCACCTCTAGCATCAACCACACGCAAAAGCGTCGCAAAAGCAATTGTACTGAGCATGCAGTAAACAGAACAATGAACACGTACCTGTTACTTCTTCGAGATCTTGCAGCCGACTGACTCGCCTCGTGCACACCTCGTGTACACGACGACCAACCAGTCGCTCCGCCCGGCACATGCGTAGATCGGCACAAGTCACCGACCAGCTCGCGCACGCGCCCTTGCATACAATTTAAATACATACAACATGCACTGACCGTCACACAGGCCCGAGCTAAGCTTGGACTGCCCCAGTCCAACCAGCTTTACATCAAAAACAACTAAAAGGGCAGTGCATGTAATCAATACAATACATGAACCTTTATACATCTTAAGTAAACCATTAGAAAAATATAAATAAAAAAACATGTCAACCTCACACAATATGAGTAATACTTAGCATAAACCCTGTGACCTACAAAAAAAACCACCTTATACAGCTTGCTGTATGGTTGACTACGGCAAGATTTGTAATGCATCTCCTCACTCTCATTAAATATGCACCACGTTATGCATACGGTTGACTGGTAAAAGTTTGCGTAAACCACTGCACATAATTTCCAAGTACTTTCAACTTACATAGATTTGGAGGTAATCTTTGGTCTCATTAACAATTTACAACAATAATTTATACATAATTAAAGGCAGCAATTTGGCAATGAAAATGCACACACAGTTCAGTTATCTCAATTTCCATAAAAATAACAAATTTACACTATTCCCTGATAATTGGCAAAACTCTGGTTCAAAAAGTACACGAGTTATAAAAGGTGAATACAAAACTATAAATATAAAAACTTTAGTATAAGCAAGATATAGCACTGCTTTCTTCCTCCTCTGGTTTAACTACACCTCTACCCAAGCCTCGGACAAATCCACGGTCGCTTCTCTCCTTATCTGTCTTCCTTCGACGAAGGTCGTCCTGACGCGCTGCTCCTTGATGATGGCTTTGACCAGCCGGCGAGCTGGTGGGGTCTGGGTCTCCTTGTCAGCACTTGAGGCAATGGGCGTGACAACTTCAAGAGATGGCATGGAAGAAGCCTCTGATGACTGTGGGGAAACTGGCGGCCTTATCATAGCCAGCATTCCACGCGGTTTCCCAGTAGCCACTCTAACGGGGGAAACTTCAGGTACAGCCCTGGAAGGGGCCTCAGACGGAGAACTCGGTCGAAGGGGGGAGATCGGGGTCGGAGAGAGTGAGATCACTGCCACGTCTTCATCAACAACTTCATTGACGTCTGGATCAGGGGCTGTTGAACTAGCCGGTGGCTTGGAAACTGTGGTGGAGCTCCATCCAGCCACTACCATACGTGAAGTAGCTGATGTCACCTCTGGCCTCTCCCGCTCTTCGACAATCTGTCGGCTCTCCCATTGATGGGTCTTGTGAAATCCAGCATAGTGACGGTGCATGGTTTCCCGTCTGGTAGCCTTGTAGTGGCATCTTCTGCAGTAGAGATACATGACTGGCCCATGGTTCTCTTTAATATGTCTCCATAGACCCTGACGCTGGCCGAAACAATTGTTGCACTCGGTGCAACGGAAGCGTCTTGGCTTGGTGGCCCTTCCTCTACCTCCTCTCCCTCTGCCTCCTGTCCCTCTACCAGACATGCTTCTTTCTCTTCTGTTCTCTTTACTCTTTATACCTGTAGAACACACAAAACAAGAACCTGTGGTTATAACTTTGTAACCACTGACTCATGTCTTCAAAACACAACCAACCCAAATAGAAAACAGAAAACTATCGATAGCGAATCGGTAGTTTATGCTCCCGCCTAGGGTACCGCCTAGGGGAACACTCTACTGAGGGTGTGGTCCCTTCCCACACTTCCTCAGAACTCTCAACTGCCAAAGGTGCAGTCTCCTCTATAAGAACTTCATCTGTCCCACTGGGAGACTCTATGGGGCTAATGGACGGAGGAGTGTCTGACTCCAAATCCATTGCCTCATCTTTCGCCTCCCATGACTCAAGTTCTTTACCAAGGTATGGTTTCAGTCTGTCTGCATGGACAACCTTACATTTACCACCCTTCTTCAACTGAATACGGACAGTTACATCAGACAACTGTTTGACCACCAACCATGGGCCTTCCCAGCGCAACTGGAGTTTTGGCGAGAAGTTTCTCTTCTTGGCTGGGTTAAAGAGCCACACGAAGTGCCCTGCCTTCAGCCCATGATCTGATGCCCTTCGATCATAGTCCTTCTTTTGTCATTGGGTACTCTTCCCAAGACAATGTCGAGCTCTCTCATGAGCTTGCCTCATATTCTGTCGCAAACTCTCTGCGAAATCTGTCCCAACACCATCCTCAACATCACAACACTCTACCAACAAGTCAACCGGAATGCTCACCTCTCTACCCAACATCGTCATGTTGGGGGATTCCCCAGTTGACTCATGGGGAGTGCAACGGTACGCAAAAGTTGCGTACGGAAGACACTCATCCCAATCTCTTTGCATCCTTTTCGGGTCAATGAGCACCGCTACTATGTTAACCAGAGTCTTGTTGAACCTTTCAACCATCCCATCCGACTTGGGATTGTAGGCAGTCGTACGGGTTTTGGTGATGCCCAATACACGGCACATCTCGCTGAAAACACAAGACTCGAAATTGGTACCCTGATCAGAATGTAACTCCTGCGGGACCCCAAACCGGCAGACAAACTCATTAACCAACTTCAGTGCTACTGTACTGGCTGTCGCATCCGGAAGCGGGTAGGCCTCCATCCACTTAGTACAGTAGTCACCGACTACCATGACCCATTGATTGCCACTGTCCGACCTCGGCAGTGGCCCGAGCAAGTCTATGGCCACTCTCTCCATAGGGACACCAACACGATACTGTTGTAGGGGAGCCCGCCTCTTTCGGGCAGGTGACTTCCTTTTTGCGCACAAGTCACAACTTCTCAAAAAGGACCTTATGTCTGCTGACATACCGGGCCAGAAATACCGATGCTTCACTTTGGCCATCGTCTTATGGACACCCAGATGCCCACTCAAATGTCCTCCATGCAACTCGCCCAATACTTCTTCCCGGAACTGCTTAGGAAGAACAAGCCGCAACCTCATCGAGTCACCGGCATCTGACTCCCATTGTCTATACAACAGACCCTCTTTAACCACCAACTGCTTCCACACAGACCAATAAGTCTTGTGACTCTTTGGAAGATGGGACACTTCTTTCCATTCTGGACGATTCTCACCCCTTTCCTTCAGCTGAACAAACCATCCTACAATTTCATCCTCCATCTGGGCTTTCCTTAAAGCTTCTGAGGACAAGACTGGTTGAGCCACAACACCCCTGACCTTAGGATCTTCCCTCTGAGGAAGCACCTGGTGGACCACAGAACTCTTTTGGTCATCACCGATTGCTTCATCTCTACCACATTGCTTGCATTGCCGCCGGGACAACGAGTCGGCATTCGCATGTTTCTTGCCAGGCCTATGCTCAATCTGAATGTCATATTCAGAAACCACTTCCAACCATCTTGCCAACTGGCCCTCAGGGTTCTTGAACTGAAACAACCACCGAAGCGCTGCATGGTCGGTTCTCACCTTGACCTTCCTACCATACAGATACTGCCTAAATTGCTTTCAGTACACCACGACAGCAAGCAACTCACGACGAGTGACGCAGTAGTTCCTCTCCGGCCTGCTGAGTTTACGACTAGCGTATGCCAAAACTTTCTCGTTCCCCTCCTGGACTTGGGACAACACTGCCCCGATGCCGTCACCTCTGGCATCAGTGTCTAGGATGAAATCTTTGTCTGGAATTGGATAGGGCAATATTGGTGCGGTCACGAGCATACTTTTCAACACCTCAAAAGCACCCTGACAAGACTCATCCCATACAAAATCTCGTGACTTCTCAGTTAACGCATGCAGAGGACTGGCTATTCCTGCAAACCCACGGATAAACTTCCGATAATAAGACGCAAGACCCAAGAAACTTCTTACATCCTTTACACACCTTGGAGCAGGCCAGTCCGCCACCGCCTGTACCTTTTGCGGATCCGTGGCCACACCCTCTGTAGACACTATGTGTCCTAAGTAAGCTACTGACTGCCGAAACAAGTGGCACTTGCTCGGTTTCAACTTCAGCCCTGCATGTCCGAGTCTCGCCAACACGACTCTGAGACGCTCTATCATCTCAGTCACGGACTTCCCGAAAACAATGATGTCGTCCAAATAAATCAAAAGGATGTCCCATTGCAAACCTGCCATGACTTTCTCCATGAGCCTCTCAAAAGTTGCTGGGGCATTACAAAGGCCAAATGGCATGCACTTCCACCGATACAGCCCATTTCTTACAACGAATGTTGACTTTTGGCTTGCATCCTCGTCAAGTGCAACTTGCCAATACCCCGAGGCAAGATCTAGTGTCGAAAACCACTTTGCCCCACTCAAAGCATCAAATGTTTCGTCAATGCGTGGGACCGGGTAAACGTCCTTAATGGTGACTGAATTTAATCTTCTATAGTCGACACAAAAACGCTTGGTCCCGTCCTTCTTACTCACAAGAACAACATTTGAGGCCCAAGGACTATCTGATGGCTCAATCACACCCCTCTTTTCCAAGTCACGGACTTACCTCTCTATCTCCTGCTGATTACAGTAAGGTTGACGTCTCGGCCTCTCCTTGATAGGCCTAGCATCACCCGTCTGTATGTGGTGTCTAACATCTTCTGTTCGGCCAATATCATGGTCACCACTGGAAAAGACATCACGGAAGTCACTTAAGCATTTCTTGACCTCCTCGTGATACTTCGACTCAACACTTGCAGTGCCTCTCTCATACAAGTCCCTCAAATAACCAGGAACTTCCAGTGGTGGATCCGCCATCACCCCAGAACTACCTTCCATCAAATCATGCTCAACTGGGCAAATGACATCAACAGTCGTCCCCTTTCGGGCAACTCTCTGCTCCCTACCAGGATTAAACACTCGCAGTGGAACAATGTCATTCCCTGCCTCTACCAAAGATCTGGCCAGTACCAGTCCTCTCTTTGCCAGTTCACCCCCACTCTCTAAAGGTTCAACTAGTGCCGGACCTACAAAAGCATTACCTCTCTTTGCTATGGTACCAGGGACAACTGCCTCATAGCCAGCAGGAATCACTGTGTTTTCATGAACAACCACACGACCAACAAACAGTTCCCCGACACTGCTGGTACATTTTATGTCCTCGCCATTCAAGCTCCACCTCTTAGTTCGAAAATCCAATTTCCCACCAGTGGGCACAAGGAAATCCATCCCTAAGATTCCTGGACAACGCATTTCTGTGAAAATCGCCCTGACCGACTGGGTGGTTCGACCAATCTGAATTTCTACATCAGCGATGCCAAGTACTGAGAGTGGGCTGCCATCCACTTGTCTCACCTGCACGCTTCCTTCTCCCATAAGGGGCCTTCGCTCCTTGGGAATTTTGTAGTAAACCTCACTGCTGATCAGAGTGTCGGTTGACCCAGTGTCAACCAGAAATCGACAATCAGTCGCCCTGACTAGCCCATTCACAAAGAAACCATAACGGGGATCCACACTCGACTTTGGCAGATTTATCATTCTTTGCCCATCTTCAACTTTTCTTCTTTTATCATCAACTATTAAGTCGCCATGATACTGCCTCTTGGACCCTCTCTGACTTCCAGCCGTTCCGTGGGTCCACCGTTGGGCTGGCTGCCGTTTCCCTGGTCTGAAACAGCTTTCTTTGGAGGTTTCTTGCAGTCTCTTGCAAAGTGACCTCTATTGTCACAATTGAAACATCTCCATTCTTTCACTTTGCCTCTCGCAATCTTGTTCCTCCCTTGGGGGGACTCCTCTGCCTGAGCAGGTAACTCAACAGACTGACTTGACAACCTTCCCAACAAGTCAACCATCGTCTTTAAAGTCTGAGCCTGCACCTCCAAATTAGCCTCCATTTTCTCAACTCTCTGATCCAGACCAGAGTCTATTGCCCTCGCCAGTTTAGGAGGTTTTCCATCAAGTATCCTCTGCTGCTCTACCTTTTCAAAATTATCGGTCTCCAGTGCAGCCCGGATTGCCTCGTCCAGATTCTTTGGGCGGGCCCGATTTATACCTTCCCGTACTGACCGACTATCAACTGCATCAAGAAAATGATTCTTGGCCAACCTCTCACGAGACTCCTCTTGGATTTCAGGGTACGCTCTTAGCGTCAACTCATGGATAGCCTGACCAAGCTCTTGCAGGCTCTCCTTCGGCCCTTACCGACGATGCCTAAGCTCTACAAGATAATTCTCGCTTTGTCTCCCAGAACCAAATCTCCTCTCAAGCAATTTTACTAGTTCACCATAGGTACACTTGCGATCAGGGGAAGCATCTCCCAAAATTCTGAGAGCATTTCCCTGAAGGCTTGCTGACAAATACCTGGCTGATTGCTCTTCATTCCACCCATTGACCTCTCGACATGACTCGAAATGTTGGTGATATTCTCGCCACAATACTTTGCCACTATACCTATCAGGGGTGATATTTGGGCGTCGATTGTTACGCTCCAACATCTTACCCTCACCTTCAACACCAACGTTTGACTCCTTCAACGGCACTGTACCCTTTACAGTTGGACTCATCACAGGGAGCACTCTTCCCTCAGCTGACATGTTAGCCGCCTTCTTTGGCCGAGTTGCCAAACTCAAAGGTTCACTGTGCAACCTCTTCGGACTAACAACATCCATGTCCTGAAGGAATGGATTGGTACTCTGTCTACCCTGTCCCATAAAACTCTGATTCGACACAAAAGACTGTGCATCGTCTCTATCATTGTCAACTGACAAAGCCTCAGCAGGGGCGGGTGTCTCTGAGACATAGCCTCTAAGAGGGGTACTCTCTCGATTTCTCATCCCCCTATCTTTCAGGGGGCTCACCTGGGATGACATACCCATACCCTGAAATGGGTTCGTTCCCATACCAGAGCTGTACCCAGAAGTCTTCTCTGGGATTTGGAAGTCAACCTCCGAGTCCACCTGAAACCTCACATGACTATTCTCATAATCAGCCTTACCGCTCCCCTGTCTAGGGAAACCAGTGGCTCCTATATGTGCCAACGTCTTCGGAACTTTTCCCATCTCAGCATAGTGGTCTCTTTCCCACTGCAAAAGTTCCATGTCCAACTTTGCACGAACTAACCCCTCTTGGATTTTCTGCAATTGAACATCAACCCCCAAGGTACCTTCTTGACCCTTGGGACCCTTACTCATGTTGGTTTACTAAACCTCCAGTCAACCAACAGGCGACCAGTAAACCCAACACAAAAACAGGACCGAATCTACTTCTGGTCCAACTACGACAATCACCAGACCCAGACCAGCCAGTAAGACACAGCAAACAAATCTACCACATACGCGTTAAGTTTGCTAGAACTTACACTGTTGCCACACTCGGCCACTGACCACTAGGTGACTGAGTCACGTCTAGCGCAGCAGTCGGTGTTGCAACTCTTTGTAGTTCAAAACTTCGCGAAACTCTGGCACCGTGCCTCTGACTAGTCAAACTGTGGATTCGCAACAATGTCAAATTCTGCTCCCTTGCAATTCGTCGTAACCGCCTCAACTCCAAGCGAGTCTTGGCAAACTGACAAACCGCAACCAGAACAACAATTGCAAAAATCAACAAAAGTACAACAACAATCCACATTCGCATTGCAAACTCTTAAACCTGTGTACTACTTCCTCTTCTTAATACAAAGGAGGAATAATCTCAACAGAGAGCTCGACTTAATCGATTACAATCATCTCACTTCTGACACCATTTGTGGCGGAACTTTACAACTTGATCCCGGGCCTACTTTCACCTCAGGTTGTAGATCATAAAGTAATCTGAACGCTAAGGAGCTTTGTCCGTTTTGGAGGAAATATACCGCCGATTGTAATCGATTGTCTCTCCCTAATACACAGTAATCAATGCACAGAATAATTCACAAAGGACATCAATTTATAACCAACAAGCATCAACCAGTTTAATTATATTGTTGCCTTTCTCCAGTATGATTCAACAGAATACCAGTAGGTTAACTTATCTACGGCATAAAACAAACAGATCACTAAGTCAACCACGCACTGTGTTCCTGCTTCTACTGTTATTTGCCCGTACAACAGCTACGCGCAATTACCGCGCCTAGTCAACCACGTGTCACTACAACGCGTCAACCAGTACTACAACCGAGCATTGACTGGAACACACATCAGCCAACCCCAGCGCGCACTAGAGTACAGGTTTACTTAGCAATAGCTTCACGAAAGATCGTGACTAACGGTTCTTACGTCCTACCGGTAAACCACGCACGCAGCGATAGTCAACCCGGTGACAACCGTTCAACTCAAATACAATGTAAACCTCCACGGGTAACTGGAACACACGTCAGTTAACCCTGTAAACCTTCACGGCTAACTGGAACACACATCAGTCAACCCTGTGAGTCTCGGAGTCTCTGGCTCAAACCCTCTATGCACCTCTAGCATCAACCACACGCAAAAGCGTCGCAAAAGCAATTGTACTGAGCATGCAGTAAACAGAACAATGAACACATACCTGTTACTTCTTCGAGATCTTGCAGCCGACTGACTTGCTCGTGCACACCTCGTGTACACGACGACCAACCAGTCGCTCCGCCCGGCACATGCGTAGATCGGCACAAGTCACCGACCAGCTCGCGCACGCGCCCTTGCATACAATTTAAATACATACAACATGCACTGACCGTCACAATACCTTGCGTTTGTTCATCCTCTTTCAAAAATAATATGTGAAATAAATCAAATTTTGAAATACGAAGAAAATTTGCAGCCCGATCTATACAGGCACCTGGGAGTTTTTCTTACACAGACACGTTACTTGCATTAGTATGTAGATGGAAATAAGTAAACGCTAAAAATAGCAGTAAATACTTTTCATGTAAAAGTAGATTCTTTTAGTATTAAGTAAATACTTTCCAGTAAAAGCTTTTACTTCCTTTTATTCATATGGGTGGTAGTAAACACTTGAAATTTCCAAGTAAAAGAAAATACTACTTTTTAGTCATACGACCCAATATCTTGGGTTTCCTAACAACTATGACAATAAGATTTGGTAATTGTACCAATGTATATCTTGAGTAAATACTGCAGAAAAATAAACGACAACTGTCACTTATTTTGTCAGTTATGAGTAAAAATCCAAAGGCATGTCAGGAAAGTCTGGAACAGATTGAATGCAAAAAGAGAAGTCTACTCTGCAAGAGGCAGTTAATGGACTCAAAGACGATCTTGAGACAACACAATAGCTGCACCACCAATATGTGTCAAGAACTGAAAATAAAAGAGCAAAGGTTTCAATTTTTCACAGAATGTGTCGATAAACAAAGTCAATACAGTGATTAAAACAGTATTGAAAAATCTCGCTGGTATGGAGGTTCAGAGGTTGCCATCAGCTGGCACATGGTCAAAGTTGACACTTGAGGCAAATCATCTTGCTAACATAGAGGTAGCTTTAGCCATGAAGTCACATACACCAGAAGATAAACTTGGAAACGGCAAAAGCTTGTCAGTGACATTTTACAGCTTGATTGTTCAATGTTTACTTTTTTTATATATATGTGTGGGGTTTTTTTTGGTAAAATGTTTTCGTAATGTTTGAATACAAAATCTTTGATAGGTTTCCGCACCATCAGCCACCCAAAAGAAAGACCCGCTGATGGCCGGACTTGGTGAGAAGCAGGTGGAAGTGCCTGTTTCTGCAGCTGGAAAAGAAATAAAAGACATTTTGCTGGAAACATTCCCAATATTGTCAGAAGCAGGCGGATTTTGTTTTTTACGCTTACCTGCAAATACAAGAAAACTAGTTACCATCCCACTATCCTTGAAGAGTTACACGAATGCCCATTTGAAAGACATGGTGAAAACAGGTACGAGTGTTCCTTCGCCCAATACAACATGACTCAAGTATGACGTTGTGGCAAGTACGTGACACTTTTAATTTTTTTAATTTTTCCTCAGAAAAAAAAAAAAATTTGCAAGGAGAAACAACTCATGGGGTAAAGGAACCTTCTTGGTATAGTAATTTACCTTATATGAATTTATGAATGATTCGATAATGGCATTGATTCATTAATGCTACACACCTTCTTTTACTCACCGATTGAAACTAAGCGAAGACTAAAATTTATTGTTAAACTTTCGACAGGAAATTGTAAGTTCGTCAATTTATTATTATTTTATAAGAGTTTGCTATCTTTCGGATCTCTTGTCCTCTTATACCCCTGGCAGAGAAGGTCAGCGGTCCTGCTCTGATAAATCCCTTCTTTGTGAGCACAGGCCTACTCGATCTGCCGGCTCCAAGTCTTTTTCTCTTTCTGGACCAAAGGAAAGGAACAAATCACCTAAACTCATCAGGGAATCATCTTCAACTGCAATCTTCAAGAAAAACCTTAAAACCTACTTTTTCAGTCAGCCTCGCTATTAATCCTTTGTATTTTTTGTATTTCTTGTTTCTTTGTAATTTTCTGTTATTGTACAGCGCTTTGATCCTTGTTAAAGGCGCTTTATAAATACCTATACTATTATTATTATTATTATTATTATTATTAAGAGTTTGCTGCGGCTTTATTAACACTAAAAGTACTTTTTTAAAATTAAAAGTTAGCAAAACCACATCTAAACAGAAAACCAGCAATCACATTGGGTGTATGAAAACCTAAATTACTTTATTTGTTTTAACTGGTTTGAACTTTTGCACAGTTTGAAATGTCTTTCAGGTAGTCTTTTCAACTGATAACTTTTTAAAGACTGAATGTAACAGTGTCTCTGTCAATCCATTTTCAATATCGTAGCTAGGTGTTGTTGTTGTTGCTGTTGCTGCTATTGTTGTTGTTTTTAAATATTTTTTGTACATATTCTTCTTCTTCTTGTTGTCGTCATCGTCGTCATGGTGTTGTTGTTGTTGTCGTTGTAGTTTCCCCCTTCTTTTTAACCAGTAGCAATGTGTGCACATTCTTGTTATTTTGAGTGACAGTTTGTTGTGAACTTTAACAAATAAAGTTTTGATAGCTAGCCAGCAATGGGTGGGGGGGGGGGGGGGGGGCTCTGTTGCTGCTGTTTTATCTTCATGTTGTCAGTCATACACCCTTTTAGTATTCAATTAACTGTTGCTATTACCTCGTCTTATTTCAAGTAACGCCACCCACAACCAGAGTACTGAATTGCCTACCTCACAGACTCCAATAACGACAGCTGCTTGTGGAACTCAGTATAGTTTGTGTTTAAAGGTGGTTAACTAATTCAATTGCAGCTAGTCAGAAGTTAACCACTGTTAACGAGGATTAGTCAAAGTGTTTCTGTGAATTATGCTTTACGAAAGTTTGCAAACTGATTGAATTAGAAGTAGAAATAAAAGAAATACAGAAATTTAGTTACCATTGATTGGCACATAAGAACCATTTTTTTTAGTTCAACACAATACTAATCGTACATTTAGACTGATTAATACATCCTACAGTATAGTTAGACAGGTTAAAAGGAAAGACACTGAAACATTTACTTAGATAACAACAAAGTGCAAAGTTTTTCAACGAACGGGAAAAACCTGCAGTAAACAAATATACAAGTACAAATCCCCCCACCCTCCCGAATAAAAAGTAACAATTAAATTGACTGCCATTTCTGCATTTTTACAAAAAGTGTTGTTGGAAAATTTAAAGGACTAAGTGTGGAAACAATGCAACAAACAGTTTAATGGGCAGCAAGGTCTGTGTGTTATAGTTTACGTCTTTTTGTGTAATGCTTAAAATTTTACAGTTTGTATGGCGATGAAGAAACCACATTAACATCATCTTGTCACAGACAATACAACAGGTTAGTTAATTCAGTTTGATCCAGTATTTTAACCACAAACTGTTTTCTGTTTGGTTAAGTTCAGTTATTATTATTTTATTTTTTGGATTAATTAATACAACATATATTTCATTTTGTCTCAGTGTTCAACATGCCCCATCAACATCGACTAGCAGAGACAGAGTTACAGGCGAGTTCAATGATTTAGCTGAATGAGCTGAATCCTTATTAATACATTATGTATGGTAGCAAATATCACTAAATTGTAAGATCCATTTTGTAGATCACAATACAGGAAGTATAAATTATTTCAACGATTGTTTTTGTTGTCGATTCAATTAGGACCTACGTTAAAGAGTGCATCATCCCACATGATGATGAATGGGAGCAGGACTCCGTGGACTTGGATCTAGAAACAGCAATTGCTGTGAGTCTGGATTTGCCCCAAAATTCAAGGTACATACAAATACAAACTGCTCACTCTGGGTAGTAGGCATATACTTTGCTCTTTGCGCTATCCTCTAGTCATTATTTTGGTGTGCTGGCGTTTATTGCTGATTCTTTCGTTTCAGTGCTCTTGAAGTTCTTTTTTTTATATGCAGAAACATGACCAAACTAAAGTGTAGGAATATGCACAGACTTTTATTTATTTCATTTTTAACCAGTTGTCTTCATTTCAAATAGGTGTGACGACATTTCTGCAGGAGCTTGCCTTGAAAATTGACATGGACAGTTGTGCCAAATTTAACATAAATAGGCAAACTGTTTGGGAGAGTGCACTTCGCGGTTTTAAAAGGCCTTCATATGTTGCAAGTAAACGGATGTCGGTTAAATTTACTGAAGATATTGGAAATTCTGAAGGAGCTATTGATGAGGGTGGCCCCACGACGCGAGCTTCTCAGGCTTCTCATGGCACATTTACAGGCAGGTCCTGTGTTTGATGGTCCCTTAAACAAACGGAATCTGACATTAAACGCTTTGAGTAAGTTTAAAATAAATTCTTAGATCTATTTTACAAACATATTATGTTCAGCTGTAATTAAGTTCAGGTACTAAACAATAGGTGGGCAAAAGTCTCACAACAATACCGTACTATCTTACATTATCACAGTGTTTGAACCTACATTATCCAACTGGTTAACAAATGAAGGCGTTGCTGTCATTTCTCGTTCTGTTTAAACGTAAAGCTTAATTTTCCCCTATGTTTTACTACAACAGGCTTGCATGCAGATACCTACTTCTTGGTGGAACGCATTATCGCGGTCTCCCTCGTGCATGGTGGGCCATCGCCTACATTTATGTCCAACACCCTTTACTACGCGTTATCCAAGGGTGTAGACACAGCATCCCCTACGCTAGATGATGTAGGTGATGAATTGTATTTTGGCTTATTGAATGTGGTAATGTCTTTTCTTAAAAACATGCATCGCTGGGTTGGTTATGCTAAATTGATTGTTTATGAAGTTGTGCAAACGCTGGTGTCATTTCCCTGTAGTCAATGAACTTATTAAATTTCATTTAAAACACGCACCACATAAGTTGTTAAATAGTTTTTCAAAAAATTAAAAAAGTTACAAATGAAATGACAATTGTACAGAATCCACTGGATCCATGGGATGACCAGCCGTCAATAGTTGATACATTGCAAGTCTACCCCAGATATGCAGATCCAGGTGCTTATGTTTGGGCAAGTAAACACAAATTATGACAGGTGGTAGGAGTTGCAAAATACAAAAGTCGACGGGTCAAAAACAACTGATGTGTGCATTATGGACTGCATAGTGTGCATTATGGACTGCATAGGTTTAATTGTTCCATTTGTTAACTTTAAATATCCCCAAAATGTAATTTCTTGTGATCTTGGTAATGCTCACACTTGAAAATTGCGTTTAGGGGCTGAAAAAGCCAACTGATAATAACTGGGTTTGGTAGATAAATTTGTCAGGTGAGAGAGTACATTAACAAACATTATGGTAAAAGATATATCAGTTTCATAACAAAAAATTTACGGATACATTTGTAATCTTCACTGCATATTTAACGTTTTTATTATTTTATAATGTATGTGTATCTCAGATTGATGATGACTTCGAGCTTCTCTTCAGGGAACAGGCTAGCAATTTCACAGCGAGGTGGGAGTTGGTGGCACCAAAGTTATTGAAGCAGATACAGCTAAACTGCTGCGATGACACAGCTGTGCGCCTTGTAGCAGAGCTGAATAAACCACAGCTTTTATCTGGACAAGATGATGATGAAGATCATATAGATGTCGACTACTCCCCAACCCCGGGTTAGTTTTGCCCTCTTTATTAAGCTAACAATACTGTTGCCTCTAACGAAGGTCCGGTTTGGATCGAAAGCTAAGGCCATCTCCCCTACCAGTTTTATGTATATGTATATATATATATATTACGGGGTGGTTCAAAATGTTAAAGAAATGTTGCAGTCCACCGTGCACATGCTGTACATTACCGCCCTAGTGCCAGTCTTTCTTGGGCTCAGAAAATACTGATCTGGAAGCCCAGGTTGTACATATAAGACTGACACTTCTCTTGTCAGAGGGGTGTCTAGAAAGGGAAGGGAGTACAGAAGTATACTGGCTGGACATCGCTTGAAGGAAGTTTGGATTTTTTTTGTGGTATGACCACAATCTAGTGATGTTATTAAAGTACTTATTTATGCACCCCTCTTTATTAATTCATGATTGCTTCTTTGCAGAACACACTGCTGCAACAGTACTTGTAATGATGCCAATGCTACTTTCACCAAGAACAGTGTCGACCCAGAAGGGGAAAAAGTGGAAGCCGAGTATAGTGGAGGGAGGGAGAGCCTTCATTGATCTGAAGAAGGTATGGTACCGTTGAAGATAATATTGTTTTATGAGGTTTTGTTTATAAAGTGCATGCAACATGTTAAGTGCCACCTCGTAGCATGGACAGGGTTACCAATAACAAACGTCAATCTGCATGAAATTTAAAACTTGCAATACCCTATCTGATACCGTAGTCCAAATGTAAGGAAAAGAGGACCCGTTTATAGCACAGTTAATGCTTTGCAAGTTGCTATGTAATCTATATAATGAACTTTGCTTTTCAGTGTGGAACAGACCCCCCTGGCTACATCAATGGTTTCTTGCTTAACAATATTGGTTGAAATTGACAATAAAGATACTGACGAAGCCGTGTCCAAGAGAGAAGAAGTGATGGCTGCTGCAACCTTCCAGGTAAAACATTTATAACAGATTTGCCTCCCCCCCCCCCAATTTGAATATGTATGCACTTAAGCCCTGTGTTGGGGTTTTTCTGTAGTTAATACTCTTCTTAACTGCAGGTGAAGCAGAATGTTGCTGCTGCCCAGAACAAGCAGAAGATTGCTTTTCAGCGACGGAAGTCAAAGGGTGTAAAAACCTTCAAGCTCAATATTGGGGATCTAGTTCTTCGTCGTAACTGCAAAAATGTTGGTCGCAAAAAAGGAAAGATGGAACCACGGTGGCTTGGACCATACAGGTGTAGTTTCATTCAGTCAAATGTTTTGTGTTGAAATTGCAAGGATAACATATTTCAAAACACTCTTGAAAATTAGCAGGTTGTTAAAGGAACATTACAGGATTGATAAGAAAAAAAATCATCTAAGATCACAGATTCACATAAAACTTACACGGTCTGAATTATTATGATAGTAGAAAACATCCCTTGAAATATTTCTGTCTGAAATGTCATATTTGATGAGAAATAAATAAAACTAATTTCCCGTTTGGAGTTTATCGATCAGTGAGCGCTTTATTCATTTTTTGAATCGATTTCGTAGATACTGCCCTCACATGACCAATAATAGTTATTTTTTCTCTCAATTCGGCACATGCAAATAATTTGCGAACGGGCGGTTTCCAGGTTCGCAGCAAACGTCGTTCTGAAGGATGATCGATCTCGCCGCGCCCATCTGGTATGGTTGAACTCGCTTAAGCCATCAAATTAACCCGCCGTGGAGATGAGCCAAGAATACAAGGTTGTGTACTTAACTGTAGTCTTGCTCCCAGACCCAAAAATCTCCGACTTATATTTCCATTAAGAGACGTCATGGAATATTTGGTCAGGGAACTAGACTAACTTAAACACACACACACACACCCACCCTTACCGATGGTGGCTTGTGGGGTCCTGCTATTGTTGTTCTACAAGTACATGATCTTTGCATTCACTAAGCACTTTCCTTGACCGCAGTTTTCATACTTTTTTTCTATTTATTTCCAGCAAAAGAAAGCTAAAGTTGTTGCAGCACGAGACAATGCTCTCTTAACCAGATTGGCAAAGAAGGAGGCAACCAAAGAGGTGAGAAGGAAACAGCTTGGAAACTCAGTTACAGTGTATTGTACAGTATTTACATGTATATATGCGTAGATTGATCAAAATTGTATAAAGGAGAGAATGATGATTTCCTTCAAGCTTTCTTCTAAATTATTATACAAACATGTACTTGGATGTACATGGAGAGAGATGATTAGTGTGGCTTTTTATTTTAAGTGATCCAATATCTCGGTTAAACTCAACGATAATCAGTTTTAAACATTTCTCCTGTATCATGTTGTTTGGCTTATGTTTGCTACCTCTGCAGTTTGCATTGTAATGAAAGGGACGGTTAGGAATACCTTGTTTATTATCATTTATTATCATGTTTGTTTTTAGATTGAGCAAAGTGACACCAAGAAAATGAGGGGAGAAAATGCAGCTCTAAAAGAGGAGCTAAAGAAAGTTACGAAAGAAAGGGACACAGTAGTGGCTGCAATGGCATGCCTTAAAGGTGCGTACTGCGTAGCATGACAGTATGTAGCTTTTTCTTTGCAGCGAAAAAAATTGCCTTATTTAGAAGGAAGGAGTGCTGTCATGAAATACATTTATTAACTATACTTGAATAACCTCAACATTACAGTCTCTGTTACAATAATGTACCTTAAAACTTGCATCGCAAGTATTTGATATTTTTAAACATGATGTGCAGAACTTTAAAATGGTCACTCGTGCTCATTATGAAGTTCAAGCACTGATATATTTTTTTCCTTGCTTATAGACATTTCTGCTTTGTAGAAAAATCTTCTTCATCATTCAGAAAATATTGACTATGAGCAATTTGGCACAAGTGAAGTTGTATCTTTATCTTAATGTCTAATTTGTAATCCATCCAGAGCTTCCGGAACTCCTCAGGCAATTGAAAGACTCAACTAGGCCTACCACCAAGGAACCAAGGGCTCCCTTAACAAAGGGACAGTCGTCTCCCCCGTATAGCCCTGCTGGCTCATCATCATCATCATCCCCACATAGCTCATCATCAGGGGGAAAAAAAGGTAAGGGTTTTGAGTTAAGTATTATTATATGAAGTGATATGATGCAATAAAACATTTGTCATTAGGACACATGTACAATATATAGTGAGATATATTCTTTACAATCCATTGGAACCTGTACAAAGAAAAAAGAAGGGAAAGATATGATTTCTCCCTTTACTAACGCTTCGCTTTAAAAACGTATCTGATCAGGTAATACTCTACATGCTGTACATGAATTTATTCCTGTACATGTAAATCTGCAAGTTCTCTGACTCTTAGAGAAGCTAGTATAGTAGTCTTCAGTTACACAAATCTTCCAATTATTTTCATCTTTAAAAATTCTATCAACTTTACATTTCTTTTTTGTGAGCAAATAAAGCCTGCAGAGTTAGAGGTCACAACACGTGGGCTTACATCTTTGCCCTCTACTTACATCTTGGTATTGAGGCTAAAACTTGCATTTATTGACTGAGTTTCTCCTCTCGATCCCCCTTAATGCATGTAGGCATCAATGTTTATGAAGCCTGCTACTACTGCACCACCCAAGTACTTGCAGGACCTCATGACCAAGGCGTTTTCACGCGAGGAAATGGCATCACATAGTTTGACGGGGGTAACCTCCAATGCCAATGGGCCGGCGAAGGAGGCATGCCCTCAGATAAATCCCGCCAAAATGGAAGAAATATTCAGTAAGTTGTATGCATTGGGATGGCCATGGTATATATACAGTGTATAATATAACAGGAGCATTAGGACCATGAACCTTGTATAAGGTAATTTGTCTTAGTAGGTTAAAAAGACCGAAGAATATAAGCCGATTTTTATAGGTTTTTTTACCCTTCAGAAATTGTCGGGAAACGGCAAACAAATTGATGTCGAGGCCTGAAATAATATAAACATTTAAAATATAGCATTTTAATAAAAGCACTAGATAAATACCTTCAATCTGTTGAGTGTTGATATTTCTTCAGTTTGGTCACATCTTTATGTATTTTTTTATAAATAATTATCAACAGACTGAAGGTGTTATTCAAGTTCGTGTTTTTTCATTGTATAATATATTAAATTTATATAAATATATATATATTTAGTAAAAGTATTTTAGGCCACAACATTAACTCTTTTGCCGTTTCCCGATCATTACTATAGTTTTTTTTTTTTAATCGACAACGTTTAAAGTTTAAGTGAAATGAACAGAATAACTTGGCACTAGTAATTATATAAAAATCTAGTTGGCTATTTATCTCTTTTTCATGTTTTTTCTCTTTTACTTTTTACAGACACAGTGCAAACACAGTTTCCGGATTTCCCGAAGAAAAACCTGCGGGAAGCTGCTAGAAACAAGCTTTCCAATGAAAAGAACTTTTCAAGAAGGCCAAAATCTCACTCTAGATGTGATTATAGTATTCATACGTCAGTTAAATCTTGGTCATATCAATAATAACAACAAGTTCTTATAAAGCGCATTTTACAATAACGTCTCTGCATTTTACATTAGTGCCCTGGTCACTGGGCCAATAGCATTCCTTTAATCTTTCTCAGATCCCCTGGGGAGTATACAGTCCTGGGCTGCCATGGCGCTCCGAAGGATTTTTTAAACACAATATCAACCTCTACCCTTGCAGGTACCCACATTTCAGCTTGAATACATGTAAGCTTGGTTTCAGCTTGTCATGACGGCTCATTGAGACTTGCCAAAACAGCCTTGCCGTTTGCTGCCATTAAAACAAATCCTATATCTGTGTGTGAAGATATTTTAATAAACTTGTTTCTCTACACTTTTTGTCACAACTCATTGACACTTGCTGGTATATAATGCCAGTGTTGTGTAACACTAACTTTATATATGTGTATTCATTTATCATTTATCATACCTTTATTGACAGATAGACCTAGCTGCCAGTGCTATTAACAGTTTTTACGTTGTTATTGATGTTAACTTATTTATGTGCAATGTATACCTTTGCCTTCACATGTACATGTATTCATTTAGGGGGGCCTATACACATTTTTAAAGAATTATTTTATAGACTGTTTATGTTTGTTATGACATCTCATTTAAACTTGCCAGATAGCCTTGCTACTACATGTATAGTTAATATTTATACTCTCATCAACACAAGAAAAATACTATGAAACTTCATTGACCTTTTTGTTGCAGCTGAAAGTGCTTTTATTGAACCAAAACTTATCATTGCCTGAACGGGAAAAGTTAACAACCATTAAGGGCATTTTTGCCCTAACAATTTTTTGAAAAAAGAACAAAATTAAAGTCGGCCTATACTTGGCAGCTTGCCAAGGCCTATAAAATAAAGTCGGCCTATACTTGGCAGCTTGCCAAGGCCTATAAAATTAAAGTCGGCCTATACTTGGCAGCTTGCCAAGGCCTATAAAATAAAGTCGGCCTATACTTGGCAGCTTGCCAAGGCCTATAAAATTAAAGTCGGCCTATACTTGGCAGCTTGCCAAGGCCTATAACAAATATAATCGGCCTATACTTGGCAGCTTGCCAAGGCCTATAACAAATATAATCGGCCTATACTTGGCAGCTTGCCAAGGCCTATAACAAGTAAAGCAAGCCTAAAACTTGGCAGCTTGCCAATGATTCAAAATTTGGTAAAAATACTACTACAAGTGAAGCCGTAAATGCATAGTTCATTCCATCGTTTGTACTCACGATCGGAGTGGCCCCACCTGAACTGATGGGCGCCCGGACTATGCTTACAATTCGGCTTTGATTCAAAAGGAATTAATAAAAAAGGAGGCAATGTCAGTCCTGATCCCACAAAATACGCCATATCCCTTAAAAAGGTGGTGTGCAGGGGTGGCGGCGGGTTGAATTGATCCCGCTTAATGAGTAGCTGCAACAAAAGTGATCAACAAAAGGAATCTGCGGCACTTCTCCTAAATCTTTAACTCAAAGCTCAGCTCTGATTGGGCGAAACTTTATTCGCCCTTCCAAAAATAATAAAAAACTGACCAATCAATAGGAGGGCGCCACCAGTGTTTGTGTATCGAAGCGCATAATGCATTTGATCGCGCACGCGTACGCGATAAAATGAAATATATGTGTAGCCATATGTACTTATACAAAAATTCACTTTAACAACTGTATTTCTGTAAACGGTTTGTCATGACAACCACACTTGCCAAAGACGTCTCTACCTAGTACCAGTGTTTTGCTAATATAAAGTATCTGTTTGTGACTATTTTATATTTAACTGTGTTTCTTTGTTATACTGCATTTTACATTCTATAAATACAGTAACATTCCATTCAAAAGATTTTAGCTTTTGTCAACATGTTGACACACTACCTCATATATTTTAAACTCTATATAACCAAATCTGTTTTTTTCTGTTCAAAAGTTTGCATTACACGTATCGGAGAATATAACGAAGCATTTATTCGAAAGTGTTTGTTTTGCATGGTATTTTTTAGAAGTCTAGTTTTGTCGTATCAAAATCATGTGGTAATGCCTGTATGTTTGTCTCACAGTAACTGGCATGGTAAGCATGCTAGGTAATCCTGTGGTCATGGCGTGTGGTACCTGCCATGTGGTCGTGTGTTACCTGCCATGTGGTAATGGCGTGTGGTACCTGCCATGTGGTAATGGCGTGTGGTTTTCCTGTGGTAACTGGCGTGTGGTATTCCTGTGGTAACTGGCGTGTGGTATTCCTGTGGTAACCGGCGTGTGGTACCTGCCATGTGGTAATGGCGTGTGGTACCTGCCATGTGGTAATGGTGTGTGGTACCTGCCATGTGGTAATGGCATGTGGTACCTGCCATGTGGTAATGGCGTGTGGTATTCCTGTGGTAACTGGCGTGTGGTATTCCTGTGGTAACCGGCGTGTGGTATTCCTGTGGTAAGTGGCATGTGGTATTCCTGTGGTAACTGGCGTGTGGTATTACTGTGGTAACTGGCATGTGGTATTCCTGTGGTAATATTGCGTGGAAATGTGTGGTATTCCTGTGGTAATGTTGTGGTATTCCTGTGGTAATGTTGTGTGGTAATCGTGTGGTAATCGTGTGGTATTCCTGTGGTAATGTTGTGTGGTAATCGTCCTGTGGTAATGTCCCAAAAAACACAGGAATACCACGGGAATGTTCCTGTGGTAATTTTGTGTGGTAATTTGTGTGGTAATTTTATGTGGTAATACCACAGGACATTTTTGTAAGGGAACTTATATTTTTAAGTTGGTTTGAAGGTGGTTTTTTTTTGGTTTTTTTTTTTTTTTTTTTTTTTTTTCAAATTTAGTTGTGCCTTTTTTAATTCAGAGAATGACATTGTTGATGAAGCCTTTAAACTTATTCTTTTATTTAAAATGTTTTTGTTCTAATTCTGAGAAAGCCAGTAATAATGAAGGCTTTAAACTTTTTTTTTTTTTTTTTTTACAACTTGTATTATTGTATTTTTATTCTAATTCAAAGAATTAACTTACCTATTGTATTTTATATTCTATTTAATTCAGACCAGGAGAAGGAAATCATCCCTCATCTCATCCCATCAATTGGAACACTCATAAAGTTTAAGCAACGATACCAAGCATTCATGGCACAACAAGATGCACAACCTACAACCTCACAGGTAAAACTTCATTGAATCCGCAAACCAACCTTTGTCTTTATATAGTAATCTTGCACAAACAAAATGGGGCTGTTGTGCTTTAAATGTAATCAGTATGTGTTTGGCGGAAGCAGCGAACTGATTAAGCATTACAGGATTATCCATGCTTTGGTAGAGGGTGGACTGTTCAAGTGTTCATCTGTGCCTTGCAATCAAGCAGGTTGCTACAGAACATTCCAGTATACATGGTCCCTGAAACGACACCTAAACACCGATCATGTTGAACAATTCAATTTCAATCAGGCTCAACCAATCCCCAATGATGGTAATGATGAAGTGAATAATGTCCTTGATGACCAAGATTCGGACCAGGGCTCCAAGGAGGGATTTGATGTACCAAATCTAAACATAGAGGACGAAGCACCTGAAATGAATGATATTAAAATGAAATGTGCACAACTTGTCTGCAACTTAAGACCATCAAGTAGCATAACAACAAGCGCTGTTAATCTAGTGACAAATCTCACTACGGAGTTATTCACAGATGTTATGGAATATGTAAGATCTAAGACCAATAGGGTAGTTGCCAATTTAGGAGTAAGCCCACAGAATGAGCCTGAGCTGCAGTCTCTTCTTGTGTGGGCGTGTGGTATTCCTGTGGTAACTGGCATGTGGTATTCCTGTGGTAACTGGCATGTGGTAATCCTGTGGTAACTGGTGTGTGGTATTCCTGTGGTAAGTGGCGTGTGGTATTCCTGTGGTAACTGGCGTGTGGTATTCCTGTGGTAACTGGCATGTGGTATTCCTGTGGTAACTGGTGTGTGGTATTCCTGTGGTAATGTTGCATGGAAATGTGTGGTATTCCTGTGGTAACTAGCGTGTGGTAATCCGGTGGTAACTGGCATGTGGTATTCCTGTGGTAATATTGCGTGGAAATGTAGAGGACGAAGCACCTGAAATGAATGATATTAAAATGAAATGTGCACAACTTGTCTGCAACTTAAGACCATCAAGTAGCATAACAACAAGCGCTGTTAATCTAGTGACAAATCTCACTACGGAGTTATTCACAGATGTTATGGAATATGTAAGATCTAAGACCAATAGGGTAGTTGCCAATTTAGGAGTAAGCCCACAGAATGAGTCTCTTCTTGATGATCTTAGTGAACTAGAAAAACCATTCAGTGATATTGACACAGAGCACAAGTTTTTGAAGTTCATCAAAGACTCAAATAAGTATGTCATGCCAGTTTCTCTTCCACTTGGAGTAGAATATAGTCAGACAACAGATCCCATCACTGGTGAAGTGCAACAAAAACCCGTCCAAAAGACATTCCAATACATATCGATAAGATCCGTGTTGAAACTTGTTCTTGAAAGCCCTGGGTTGCTGAAAACAATTTTCGAGCATCACCGTCATCAAACTCAAAATGGTCTTTTAGTAGACTATCAAGATGGTGAATACTTCAAGCATCATCATTTTTTCAGGCAGCAGACAATACGTATACTTTTATATATTGATGATGTAGAGGTAACTAATCCTCTCGGAGGCAAAGCTGGAACCCACAAGCTTGGTTTCATTTATTATACCATCAAGAGTTTGCCATCGAAGTTCCTTTCAACTTTGGATCAGTGTTTCTTACTAGCAGTTTATAAGACAGCTGATGCTAAGCATTATGGGCTGGAGCCCGTAATACGTCACGTTGTTGATGACTTAAAGCTACTTGAGGTTGATGGAGTTGATGTTGACACCAATGTGTACAGCGGAAGACTTCGTGTTACTGTAGCTCAAGTTGTTGGAGATCACCTCGGCGTTCATGGCTTGTTAGGTTTCACAGAATCCTTTTCAGCCAATTACTCATGCAGACATTGTAAAGTCCACAAAATTGTGCTTCGAGCCAAGTGTGTTGCCGATCAAAATCTTGAAAGAAATGAACAGAATTATGCAGATGTTGCTTTGAAAAGTCTGCCTAATACTGGGATAAAAAAAGAAACCATCCTAAATGAACTACAAGCATTTCATGCTACACACAACTATGCGCCTGACATTATGCATGATTTGCTAGAAGGAGCTTGTTCATGGGAATTAAAACTGGTCATACGGGAACTTATACGGGCAGGAAAGTTTACACTGGCAATCCTAAATGAAAGATTAACGAGCTACGACTACGGTTTCCCTGATACATCTAACAAACCCTGTTGCATTACTGAGAATGACTTAAGAAACCCTTTTGGAGATGCTGGACAAAATGCAACACAGATGTGGTGCCTTATGCGACATTTCTGCTTGATCATGGGTGATCTCATAGAAGAAGACAACATCTTTTGGGAGGTAATAGTCTTGTTACTACAGTGGGGTCACAAAACATATACTTATTTCCTCAAAAACTTGATCCAAGACCACCATGAACTGTATCTTCAGCTTTTTGATGAGCATTTAAGGCCAAAGCACCATTTTATCCTCCATTACCCCAAAACAATCAGGAGATTGGGTCCTTTGTGCCAATATTTGACTATTCGTTTTGAGGCAAAACATAACTTCTTCAAACGAATTGCACACATCATCTGCAATTTCAAAAACATTGCAAAGTCACTCGCACAGAGCCATCAAATTCAACTCTGCCACAATATGCTAACTAAGTCAGGATCACTAATGAGCTCAGCACTGGAAGTTGGCCCAGGTACATCTGTCCTTCTAGTCTCACTTGATGATGCGGATAATATTTCACGTGCATTGGGTGGATATCCAATGTATGATGATGTGTATGTTGCAAAATGGATTAAGATGTATGGATCAACTTACAGGAAGGGGATGACGGTGGCTATTGGCAAAACCGAGGATTTTGATCCAATTTTCTGAAAAATCTACCTTATTCTTCTCCTGGATGCTTTTCGTGTCAAGTTAATTGTTAATTTACATGCATATGCTGTCAGACCCAGTCATCCTAATGACATGGCCGCATTGGACATTGACGATTTAGTTGATTTCAAGCCACTCCATGCTACTAAGTCATATCTACCAGACCAAACATGGTTCATCAGCCCAAGATACAAGATTGCATAAGTGAGGTATGTATGCAAATTAATGTGATACGTCAAATGCACAACTTGGCTGTTTAACAGACAAATTTTGTGCAGCACAAACCTTGTCTGTCAATCTGGTTTTTGCTCAGAAAAAGTCACAGTAGTAACTCCCCACTATTTCAATAAAGATCTCTCAAAATCAAAACACATGTTTTATAAACAGTTTGTTTTTCGCTCTTTTTACCCTTTGACCAGGTGGTGAATGATGCAGAATTCGATAGTGACATACAGGAGGTTGATAATGAGGATGTCGAGGTCATCCCCGCTGTAAAGCATTCAATGTCAACACCAACGCTTATCCGATCCAAGAAACAAAGAAAAGACAATGACATGGTAAGTCTTTAAAAAATTCACAAGGTGGTATTGTACATCCTGCTGTGATGGAACACTTTCCGAAAGAGTCCCCAGTTTATAGCTTTTACTTTCTTATATTTATTTTTGAAGGATATTAAAGACATTCTGCTGAGCGATCCAGATGGTGAGGACATAATCAAGGCTATCAACGATGGAGTAGTTAGTGGTCGAATCAGATGCAAAATGGTCTGCATTCTGGTATCAGACCTGATATCGAAGTTTGGCTCCAGGTAAGAACTAACATGTTGTAAACAGTATTATACAGCATCGGGCTTGATTCGTTTCTGCTGAGGAACACATAACGAATCATGCTTAACCATGTTGAGGTTATGACAGTACAATATTAAATTGTAAAAGTAGCTTAGAAAAAATTCCCCACCCCTCAAACAAAAAAATAAATAAATAATGGCATAAAGACATGGCAGGGGTAGGAGAAACAACCAAGCTTAGCATCGTCTTCAATTTGTAAAGATCTTTTGGGCAATGGACATATTCTGTAAACTGTTTACATTATTCATCGCAAATTCTCTCGCGCTCTGCAGTCATCCGGAATTTAGTTAATCTGGAATTTTCATTTTCTTTAGGCTAAATGAATTCCCATCTCGGTGTGAAAACCTTAACGAGTAATTGTTTTTGTTTTGCAAGCCTGTCTACTGAAGTCAAGATCAGAATGGCCAAGGCCATTGTGGAGCAGTTTCCAGTACTTAAGGACGTCCAGGGAGAGGGTTATGTAAGTACCTTTTGGGTTTTTATATTAATAAGCACGACATGCCTGACCTGTTTATTTTCCCCGGCTAATGCCATAGTGCCCTTTTGTATACGTGGATTTTATTTATTTATTTATTATTATTTTTTCATTATTAACTACCGGCTGTCATGGCGGCTGGTTTTACTTGTACAATTTTGTCGAGGCAGAGACATTCTGTATCCGTCTGCCACTTGAGGACCTTGTTATCACATGGCCAATGTTGTAGCTTTTTCCCCAAAAAATATTGCAGGAAGCGTATTTCACAAAGAGTCGCGGCAAACACACAGCTACTGGTTATTTGGAGGAGAGACTCAGGAATGTTCGCCGTAGAATGCCCAAGTCGACCTCAACAGAAACCCCTTCAACCTCCAAGGTTGCATCATCTGCCAAACCAGTACCTGACGTTACCACCTCTACAGTAAACGAAGTACTGGCTTCCAAATGTGCCGGTAAGATTTAAAAGTGCCCCAGATTGTCAACATTTGCCTTTTTTAATAGGATATCACATCAAGGCACAAGAACAGGCTCTACACATTTTTTTCATGGTGAAAAGGCATTTCTTTCCCCCAAAAAGGGATTTGTGATTATAGATTATTTTAAGGGACCACATAAAATTCAATATAGGGTCACCAAAGGCAACAACAAGAGTATAGGTGTGGGCCATCAATGCGTCTCCCTTGTCCCTCTATTCATAATCTGATGTGCCAAACCTTTTTCCAAACATTAAATGTTCACCACTTCATGTTCATGTTTATTTATTCTCCACAATATCGAGGCAATAATGGAAATCAAGTACAAGAAAACAATTTGGCTAAATTGATTTAAATAAACACACTGCAGAGGGATCCATTTAAGAAGCAAAGCTTGTATGCAATGGTCCCTTATCTACATCTCGGGAAGTCGTGCAGGGAGTGTCTTAATCAGCTTCCGAATAGACCTTATGCACATGACGTCATTTGAGTAGGGCGCCCTCGCCTAGAGGTCAAAAGGAGGTTGTTCATTGGCCAATCCTGTGCGCCGCGCGTACAAAACTGTGCGTTTACATTGTTACATCATCGGTTTGGATGACGTCAATGCATAAGGTCTATATTAAATAACATGTTCAGTACATACACTGGGATTTGGTGTGAAGCATTAAAGTAAAGTATGACCAATCAAGATTTGCAAAACAACTAATGCTTTTTCGAACCATAACTATATCTCCGCAGAGTCGGTTTCCGAGGACAGAGCCAAGGAGATGTGCAGGTGGCTCCAGCACAACCTCGAGCCGAGGCAGCAAGTGGCTGATTACATGAAGGCAACTGCCCCCTGGAGATTGAAAGAGATCCAGTCACAGACATCAACTTTGGCAGTCACACTGCAAACCTGGCCTCGCTTACTTGATGTGCCCGGAATGGTATGTAGCATTGTGTCTAGAGAGCTGTTTATGTATGAATCTAAGTTTTGATGATTTATATATCAGTGCTGAACATTTTTTTTTTTAAAGTAAGTATGTTCTTGACCATGAACAACATTACAGGTAGGCGACGACTTCATAGTGATGTACAGTCCTGGGATTGCCGAGCAACTTACTGTGAAGTGGACCAAAGAATTTGCCACAGACATCAGAGACTACAGTCAAAAGCAACGCAGCTCCGCACAACTGGACGGACAACTGTTTGAGTCTGGTGATATAGGTAAAAACATATTTTGTAATGTAAAAATTGTCAACAATACATGCCATTCTCAACAAAGTGTGTTACCAATTGGTTGATAATGCACCATGAGAATATGTCAACATCCTGCACAACTTCCCACAAAAAGGCCAAACAGAGAAACAAGTTAATTTCATTATGTACGCCATGCCATACGTATTTGGTTTGATTGCAAACTTTGGCGCATCTCAATTTGTACTGATTTTTTAAACAAAAAAAAGTAGTTGTTTTTACTCACAACATACATGTACGCAAGAACTTAAAACACACACAAAAAAGACTTTTCAGACTTTTTGGTGATAGACAAACATTATAAGGGCCTCACGATTATGCAATAAATAAAATAAAAAAATTCACACTTGATTTTAAAATGAAACTTAATTTGTTTCTAGGAATCTGAAGTTATTCTTGTATACAATGGAAACAAAATATATAGTTGAGTTATTGTTTACATTTTTTATTTATTCAATTATTTCACAGAGAACACACAGACAATTTTTAACTGCCTTCCTTTGTTCTTGCCCCCGGGAAGGGTGAAGAAAGCAGCAGGGAAATATGCTTCAGCAACCCATGCAGACGCCCTAGCTTCTTTCATTGACAAACAGCCTGTAAGTAAAATAATCGTTCTTTTTTGTTTTCTTTTAAAGCAGCAGGGTTTTGCCATCAAGTTAGGAAAGAGAGAAGAACCATAAAAAAAACCCCAAAACAACAACAATATTTACAAACGGTTAAAAATTAACAATAGGGTCATTCCGTGTCAAATCATCACGCCATCCGGGGTCAATCTCACGGATTTTCTTTAAATTTGCTGAATTAGTTTGGTCCTATGAGAAAACTCTGAAACCCCAATTTGAGCGTTCTGGGTCATGTGGTTTTTGAGTTACAGGTCGTTGAACTTTTGACCTTGTGTTTTTTTAACATAACAACAAATGATTGTACCTCCAGTTATGAATATCGGACAAAGATGATTTATTGCTTAAATTAAAGCCCTTGATGTAAGAAATTAACTTATTGTCAAATTTAAAAAAAAAAAATTTAAATTCAGTTGGGGGTTGCGCAAAATAGACTTTGACCCTTGACCCCTCGGGGGCCGCCATTTTAATTTTTTTCAAATTTTGCCAAAAGAAGGCCTCGGGTGTTGCCATTAACCACACCAAATATAAAAATGGGATCTCTGTAGGTTTAGACGGGACATTAGTTTCTATGTGGATAGTATATTAAAAATACATTAAAACGTGCACATTTCATTGTATGTACTGTACATACATGTACATTGTTGCACATGGGACTCAAGTTGTATCAAAAATTCTACTTATACATTGTCATGGGCGGCGTATGGGGTAGTTGGGGTGGGGTAGGGGTGGGGTAAGAGGAATGAGTAGGGGGATGGGGTAGGGGGCTAAGCCAATACTTGTACTTGTACTGTAAAACTGTACTGGTTCATGTTTCAAAAAGAATGTTTAAGTTCAGCATATTATATGGTTTTCTGTGAGCCTTTTGTTGCCTAAAGTCGTTCTCTAAGTCTTGTGTTGGCTGCAAGTGAGTCTTTTTTTTAAGGGTAAATGTTCTCCCTGTGGGGGTCAGTGGGGCAGCAGACTTCAAGACATCAGCAACATCAATTTCAAAGATGTCTTCCCTTTCTGGAAAAAAGAATGATGGAGCAGGGCCATGTGGATGTAAGAAATTGACCTTCACAAGTCGACTTTCTTGCTTCATTTTTACAACACATCCAAGCCACCAGAACCCATCATATTCTGCTGTTATGTAGCCACTGATTAGATCTACATTATTTTCTGGGCAGAATACTCTGTTATGTACGCTCTTGTCGTGCTGCAGGGCTAGATGAAAATTTTCGCACTTCAATACAATTCCTTGATATTGGTTTGAAAGAATGCAATTTCTGGGTTCCAGGGGTAGTGCGTGCATTTTGAAAGCGATCATTCAGTAAAGTTGCTTCTTCACTGTGCTGGGCTGTTGTAGTGAAACAGAACTTCATTCAAGAAATCTCCTTGTAGGCAAAATCATACAGTTGCCGAAGTGTCATTATTTGTTTGTCAAAAGCTTTTTGTAGACTTGATCTTGAAGCCAGACGTTTCAGTGTACCAGCAACACCATCACATGCTATTTTCCCATGCTGTTTTCCCACTCAGCTGAAAAACCAAAATCGTCCTGGTGACAACATAAGTTGGTGAAATTCTTAAGGTTTTTATACTGGGCAGCACATCTGTCAGAGAAAGAGATGATTCTAGATAGTGTGCCCATTCTCTCAATGAGATGACTAATCAAGCACTTTTGAAATAAGTGCACTGAAACAGTGTTATGGCACATACTGTCGGATATCACAACAAAGCTCAGATGATCAATAATTTCCATCATCTGCCTTGAAGTAGACTAGAAAAGGATGAATAGTTACCTGAAGATTATTCCAATGAAAAGATTGGGCAGCATCTTGTACAATGAAACTATAGTTCTCTGAGAAGTCGGCCACAAAACTAGAAATTCGCTATCAACTAGGGATGACTTTTTGTTAGCTAGGAATCGTGCTTGGGATTTGTCATGTCGAATGAGCTTTTCAAGCATTTCCATAAAAGTGTCAATGAATTCTTCAACTGGCTGAACTTTCGTTTCAAGACTTGACCTGTCCGTTGTTGTCCATATTTTGTACTCAACTTGGTCAATCATTTGATTCTCAAATGCATTATCAAGATTTTCTTTAAGTTCTTCTGATCCTGGACACTGATCACATGTTCCCATACAGCAACTAATATTTGGAGGGTTGCATTGCAGCGCTGCTAAGCAATTGTGATAGGTGGAGTATTTTCCATCAGTGACACTGTCAATTCCGACTCAAAAAAAAATTAGTTTGGTATTCTGATGGGTGGTGCAGACACACACAAAATGTGTTCCACTGCCACCAGCAAGAACATACTGCTTTACGTAGCTCAGAGAATTTTGAAAAACCAATAGCCTAATTCCAGGATGGGTGACCTTGAATTGTTGATACGCTTCCTTTATGTTACACAAGACAAGGCGCTTTTGCTCATGATGCCATTGTCCATCAGTCACCACGGATACAAAGTCCTTTTTTTCCAGGCATAACACGACTTCATTCATCATTCATGTAGAAATCCCTAGCACTGGTTACTGTTGCATCTGGTAAAATTTTGCCTGCTTTTTTGTTTGGTGCTGACATGATCCCTTTCTCAGCTACTAAACTTTTCGCCCTCCGAAACTTTTCGCTCCTCAGAAACTTGCAAGATAAAGGAGTTAACTTGACACCAATGTTCTTCCCCCGTCCAACCCACCCCCAGCCCCGACCCCCACCAAGTGCATGGCCAATGTGATTTCACAGTATTATTTATTTAATTTTTTATTTAATTAACTATAAATACACAGCATCAAACCATTATGTACATGTACATGTGTATCCACACATGTATACAGACATGTATGCCATTGAAATGTGCACGTTTTAATGTATTTTTTATGGAACGCCAAAGAGGCATTTAATAATCGGTGATGGTCTTTTACAACCGGTGATCAAATTTTGAATCGGTGATGGTCTAACGCGATCGGTGATCATCTTTAGCAATCGGTGATGTATCACGATCGGTGATGGTCTAACGCGATCGGTGATCAACTTTAGCAATCGGTGATGTATCACGATCGGTGATGGTCTAACGCGATCGGTGATCAACTTTAGCAATCGGTGATGTATTACGATCGGTGATGGTCTTACGCGATCGGTGATCAACTTTAGCAATCGTTGATGCATATTCGCGATCGGTGATGGTCTTTCGCGATCGGTGATCAACTTTAGGGATCGGTGATGCATATTCGCGATCGGTGATGGTCTTTCGCGATCGGTGATCAACTTTAGGGATCGGTGATGCATATGTGCGATCGGTGATGGTCTTTCGCGATCGGTGATCAACTTTAGGGATCGGTGATGCATATTAACGATCGGTGATGGTCTTCCATAACCGGTAAACAATGTTTTGATTTGTGTATACTTTCACAGCTGTTGATTAGTTCTGCAATATCGGTATTATTTCGCTATTAATGTTTTATTTCACTTCATTAATTGAGCGTTCTTTACTTGGTTTGTAAGTGCACCACCCGCGTACTTTAAAGTTGAATACCCCCAAATTAACACCAATAATTATTAAAGGAAAGTACCTTGGTTTTTCTCATCCCGGTACATTTAGTAATTTGTTTATACATGATTATGGCCAACTCTTGTAAATGTATTTTGGTCATGGTCTCGCTGTTGAAAATGGCATCGAGTTATCTCAAACGTGAACTTAACATTTCTATATGTTAACCTTGTCAACTTGTCATTTTGATAATGTGGAATCAACTGCATTTATTTCTTTTTAATGAAGGGTGTTTGACCACATTTTGTGTATTTTTTTGCGCACTTCACCGGTGACCTTTTAAAAAACAGTATTATGTATTGTCTGTGTTAATGTTAGTTTGAAATTATGAAATCATATTTTAAAAAAATTACTTTCAAAGTAGGCCAGTCGATATATGAATTTATGTGTTTTTTTATTATCAAACTTCAGCGAGACGAAAGAAAAACAAGCAGAGCTATACATAAAATGTTCGATCGTTTTTAACAGTCACGTTAAGTAATCAAACAAATTCAAAATAATTTAGTTTTACAAATGGTAAGACTGGCGTAGCATATTGGTAATTATTCTACCTTTTTGAAGGCTACTGCGTGCACGATACAGTCAGACTGAAAGTTAAAACGCCTACGCCCCAGTCATGCAAGCCCCCCCCCCAAAAAAAAAAAAGGGGGGGAAAAGAGAGAAACACACCAAACAAAACATCACAGAAATCACCCACAGACACTTCCCTCACACTTTATAATGGGCTTTGCCTTTATTTCCTTATACAAAATAATAAAAGTGTTAACAGGTAATGTTGAAATCTCAACTGTTTACATTCCAAGGGTAATTATCTCCATACTTGTTTATAATTACATTACGGGAAAGCTCCATTAAAGAAAGAGGCCGGAGTTATACATCCTTTTCGTCTTTACCACGAAGTCTTGCCTGTTATCTCCAGGAATTCCTTGTCCAAACAGTGGACTCTAATCTATAATTGGATCGTCACAGTATAATTATTTGAAAACATTTTGTGGGTTTAGACTTTATTTTGAAATTTGAGCAGTGGAAACCAAGTTCCATGTAGTATTTATTATGTGAAAACCACTAGCCAGTTATGTCGCTAGCTCATCCACGAAGATTGTCGATTGGTGTTCGGCAGTATTAGAAACAAGGACCCTTAGGCCGTTCGCTACACTTTGCATATGGGCGCTGCTTTTATTATGTAAAACACCACGGTCATACAAAAATAATGAATAATGATTAATGAAAAAAAGCCTCATGTGTTTTCATAAAAGTCCGGACACAATTTTTTAACTTTCATTCTCGTGGCCTAATAAGTGTTAGAATACAAGTGAACTTGGGCATGAGTAATCATAGAAATTATGGAGTAATATAGGGAAACAAAATGACCACATTATTTATCCCCTCAAGTGAACACAAACGGAATTGATACAAAAGTAATAGAAAAAACAATAAAGATTAAAAATGGTCAAAACATGGAACTAGAAAGAACAGAACAGTTCTAACAATAACTAGGATGCAAATAAAAAAATTAAAAAACATCCAGGCCTGAAATAACACTGTGTATGTTATCATTAATGTAATAAAATCAGGTTCTTAAGTAAACAATTAAAGAAAGTAAAAGTGAAATACTTAATACATATAGTTTTAAAATGGTACTCTTCTCCAATGTCGGACAAGTCAGTCGATGACCAGAGTGGTAAGTAGTGTGAATTAGATATACCATAACCGATCCCTAAAAAGTTGACCACCGATCGCAAAGGACCATCACCGATCGTGAATATGCATCACCGATCCCTAAAGTTGATCACCGATCGCAAAAGACCATCACCGATCGTGAATATGCATCACCGATTGCTAAAGTTGATCACCGATCGCGAAAGACCATCACCGATCGTGAATGTGCATCACCGATCCCTAAAGTTGATCACCGATCGCGAAAGACCATCACCAATCGTGAATATGCATCACCGATTGCTAAAGTTGACCACCGATCGCGTAAGACCATCACCGATCGTGAATATGCATCACCGATTGCTAAAGTTGACCACCGATCGCGAAAGACCATCACCGATCGTGATACATCACCGATTGCTAAAGTTGATCACCGATCGCGTTAGAACATCACCGATTCAAAATTTGATCACCGGTTGTAAAAGACCATCACCGATTATTAAATGCCTCTTTGGCGTTCCATAATTTTTAATATACTACCCACATAGAAACTAATGTCCCGTCTAAACCTACAGAGATCCCATTTTTATATTTGGTGTGGTTAATGGCAACACCCGAGGCCTTCTTTTGGCAAAATTTGAAAAAAATTAAAATGGCGGCCCCCGAGGGGTCAAGGGTCAAAGTCTATTTTGCGCAACCCCCAACTGAATTTAAATTTATTTTTTTTTAATTTGACAATAAGTTAATTTCTTATATCAAGGGCTTTAATTTAAGCTATAAATCATCTTTGTCCGATATTCATAACTGGAGGTACAATCATTTGTTGTTATGTTAAAAAAACACAAGGTCAAAAGTTCAACGACCTGTAACTCAAAAACCACATGACCCAGAATGCTCAAATTCGGGTGTCAGAGTTTTCTCATAGGACCAAACTAATTCAGCAAATTTAAAGAAAATCCGTGAGATTGACCCCGGATGGCGTGATGATTTGACACGGAATGACCCAATAATAACAAGTTTTTGTATAGCGCTTTTCACACCCGAAGGGCGTCTCAAAGCGCTTCCAACATTATTACCCCTGGTCACTGGGCCTTAATTCATTCCTTAAACCATCTAAGCTCCCTGGGGGTTATACAGCCTGTGCAACATTAATATGCACTACTCAGCTAAATCAATCACAAGAACCATCTCTGCCCTCACAGATACCCATTTACCCCTGGGTGGAGAGAAGCAATTGTAGTTAAGTGTCTTTTTATGTATGTTGGTTTCTATCCTTTATTTAATTACACTATCGTGGAATTACATTTTTTTATTTTTTATTTCATATGTCTTAGGTTGGGACCAATCTACCGGCCTTCTTGAAAAAGGTAGTTGATGCGGGCGACAGGCCCCAACCGTTTAGCCTTGTTCTTGGCGAACATTCACATCCATCTCAGACATTCGTCATCTTCGAAGGGCAGGCAATAGCGATTAATTCACTGTTAAAGGCTGTCGACCTTTGTTTTAAGGTATTTTATGTTTTTAACATAGAATATCCCAGACAATGTTGCACCACTTGGGAATTCTTGCAAAAGGTGGTGTATGGAATTCCAGATGGGAAGGGGAGGGAAGCTACCTCACCAGCAGTACGAAGCCTGCGGGCATACTTAACAAACAAAGCCAAACTTATTTCTTAAATAAATCATAAATCAGCGAAAATCGGGACAAGGATAGACACAATGCGGTAAAAAAATAAAACAAAAAATAAAAAAATACTAACACAGGTGCAAGTCTAGTTACAAGTAGAAATGGATATAGATGTCAAAGTAAGTTGAAAAGTGGATTGGAGAAAAAAAAGTATTTTGTAAAGTCCTTAAATGATTTGGGTACTTTTTGCAGGACACAGGACACAAAACACAGTGTCCACAATTTACATTAAACTGACACGATTTGAAGATAATGATGGTAGAAAGCTTCCCTTAAAGCACTACGTTTAAAGTTTTTGAGAAATGAGTAAAACAAGTCACACAAATAATTTTCGTCTCAGTGAGACGAAAACTATTCTAGCATGTACAAACGTATTATTTTAACCAGTTATGGTAAAATACCATAAATGGAAATACGTTTTACATGCTGAAACTGAGACAAAAATTATTTTCATGACATTGTCAAATTGTATTTTAAGGGAAGCTTTCTACCATCATTATCTTCAAACTGTGTGAGTTCTGTAAATCTGTGGACATTGTGTTTTGTGTTACAAAAAGTACCCAGACCCTTGACACTATTGGTAATTACTCCAAATAATTGTTACCATAAAAACTTACTTGGTTTGGAGGGCAATGGCTTTAGGAGTAAACTGGGAACTATAGCTCATTTACAAGCAGTCTAGCACATAGATTGTCCTTTGTAAGAGGTGTTTCCATGTATTTTACATTTTATTTACATCATGTGTTTTTTCTTAATTTAAAAAATAGTTGTTCCTTTTGCGTTGTTACCCTTCCTTAAAGTTAAAGCCTGCACCCGATAACTTTGAAATGCAAAACTAATTCTTTTGCTCTAGCCTTGATATATTTTTTGCCCTGGTATTTGTGTCTTTGTTTTTCTGCTAATGTCAGGACCATTTCAAATTAGAAGTTAACGAATGTTTCAAAGGAAACAAAAGCTTACAATTATAAGGGTTCATTATACAATTTAAAAACAAGTTAATGGTATTCTCGAATGCTTCATTCAGTCTACCCCTATCTACATTATTCACTGCTCTGTACCGACCACTGGCAGCAATCTTTTCATTCTGCCTTCATATATAATGTATATAGGCAGCTATACGAATCAGAAAGCACATAACATAGAATTTGAATTTGAATGTAAACATTTGGAAAATGTTTGCTCATAAATAAAATTGAATGGTTGACCAGGTCTTGCTGCTGGCTTTTGCAAAATTGAATGAATCTTGCGGTCTGATGAAATTGAATGATCGTATTTGACCAGTGAATGCTAAACTGGTAAAATTGAATTACTCCTTTTGACTGTTGAATGCTGATTCGTTTTCAAACGAAATTGAATGAGCCAGGAGTTAAAATGAATGGATTTTTGATGAAATTGGCCAAAGAAAACCTATATGCATCCGAAAGCACATGCACAAAGTAATGCAAAGGGTTATTCTTTTGCAAATTCGAAGAACAATTTGTGCCCAAATTTTCACAGATTTGTTATTGTATGCATATGTTGGGATACACCAAGTGAGAATACTGGTCTTTGACAATTACCAAACGTGTTCAGTGCCTTTAAAATAATGCTTCCCTTTGTGTATTTAAATTTTTTAATATATGTTTGTATGCAACTTTCTTATGATTATGATAAGAAAATAAATTTGTTTTAGAGAATCAAACGAAGTGTACATATTGTTTATTCAAGGAGTCTAAAACTTGTTTTGGCCACAGGATTTAATTTGAATTTGATCCATGCTGACAACCACGATATGTGGTCAATGTCTTTACCCCAATGATGTCAATCCCATAATATTTAACCACAGAATTGGGTTACTTTTCAACCATGAATTTGGTCAATTTCTGACAACAATATGTGGTTGTTTTTGTTGACCACGTGTCCATGGTCATTTTTGACACCATTGAGGTCGGTGCATAGTTGACCCTGGGAACCTGGGAACGTGGTTAAAAATAACCACATCGAGGTTACTTTTTAACCACATATTTTTTATAGAAGTTTGATCTGTGTACAATGTTTTAAATGGGTGCCAGTTTATTGCAAGAATTTCATTTCCCCCTGTACATAAACCTATACTAAAGTAAAACAAAACAAGTTTCATTTTTTAACCCCCCAAATCATATGTAAAATCTAGAAAAGGATTTGAGGAAACAAATCTGACAGGGAAAAAGGTTGTGTTTTTTTCTGACCAAGAAATTTGCAAATTAATTAACTCATTAATTTAATTAACATGCAGGTCACATTTTTCTTATAGCAAAGTCTAAGGGTAGGGAAAGCAACATGTTAACTTGATTTGCAGTTTTACATGTCGACTGACATGAAGCTTAGTTGTTGGCTTGTTTGCATAGTTTTCATAATTAGTAATTTCTTAGTTGTTGGCTTATTTGCATAATTATGCAATTCATATTAATTGTATCGGTATAGTTTTATAACTACTAAGTAACGTATTTTGATAACAGGGGATCATTATTTCCATATTACAATGGAACAAGTATTTAATTGCAGAGTGGAAGCCTGACATAATAAGTATAACCACATTCAGAGTCGTTCAAAAGGTATAAACCCACAACAGTATGTGTTAAACAGTAACACCATAAATCCATCCAAAGATGTCATCATGAAAAGTGATAAAAACAAAACAGCACTCATGCAGTATCTGTGCAACACTGACAGTGCCAACCCACATATGAAATTGATAGGAGATGAATGTGTGTATCAACACGAAGAGGCTGACGTAAAAATCATCAATTACCTCCTGGAGTTGCTACCCCATAGAAAGCACCTATTCAGATTCTGGCAGATGATCTTAGTCCTCCTTGTGTTTTTCATTTGGCATTACAGACATAAACATACTGCCAAGGTTTCCATGAAATACTTAACCTTAATGATGTGGGACAATCTCAAGACAACATATACAGTATGATTAGAAAGATCTATCAGGATAATGGAGAATGGAACGAGCCATCAAAGTCCGCTGTTTTGTCAGCACTACATCAGGTTAAAACAAAGGTAAAAAGAATGAAGAAAGATAATACTCCTTCAAAATTATCAGAATATCTAAGTTTGCCTTTTAAATGTCCCAAAACAGTTCAACCCAAAGATAAATCTGGCAACAAGTCACACTAAACAAGGTGAGTGCAGTGCTGTTTGTAGCCTTCAAAAAACAGCAGAGGGCCTGGCAAAAGAGGTACATCAAAAATCCAAAGAAGTTGAAACAGCAAGCTTAAAAGCTGCAGCAGCTGATACAAAGGTGAAACAGCTAATAACCTGTAAAAGAAATTTGAGGCAGACAGTGAGAAGAAGAAACCAAGTAATACTGAAACTTCAAAAAGATGCTAAGAACAACGCCACTGAAATTTCTAAAGTAAAACAACTAAGATCAAAAGTAGGTCATCTTAAAATACGTGTAAGAGCCCTTAAACAACAAAAGCGCAACTTCAAGAGATACTACAGCAAAGTGGCTAAAAATGCAGTTGAAATGAGCCGCCAAAGTTCTCCATCAGATCATGATTTCCAAGACAAATTTAGTGAGATGAAAAGGAGAGTTGCTTTGCTACAGGTGGAGAATGATGAGCTAAAAGATGAAATAGAGGAAAATCCTGCAAAAACAATACCAACGATGCAAGATGGGAAGACATTCAACTCTGCTGTGAGGGAATGCGTGTACTTCTGCTCAACTCGGCAAGTCTCAGCTCGTAACATCTCCCCAGTAATTCGTTACTGCGTAAAAAAATTAGGTGGTCACAAAGTTGGTAAACTACCAGATGCAAGTACGTGTGAGCGCATGGTCCCTGAGATGAGAGAATTCTCAAAACTCCACCTTGGAGAAGAACTCGCCTCATCAACTGACACCACTTTGAAATACGATGGAACAAGTAAAAAGCGTCGTCACTTCAGTGAGGTGCAAATTGCGAATGCAACAAAAACATTTACCGTAGGTATTAAGGAAATACCACAAGGCAATGCTGATTCCTATGGCGACTCCATAAATGCATGTATTGATAGTGTCTCATCTACTTGTAAACAACCAGAACTGACAAATAACATTATCAAGAACATGCAAATACTATGACTGATCGACACATTGTCGACAAGAGTGCCAATCAAAAACTAGCAAAATAAAGCAGACACCAACATTAATAACTTCTACTGTGGAATGCATCCCCTGGACACCTTTGCAAAAACGCCAGATAAAACTACTAAAGCCTGGGAAGATAAAATAAACCCCTCCGGAGTAACAATGAGTTTCCATAAGCGTGGCTGCAGTTCAGCATTTGCCCTCACGCAGGCTAGGTGTCGTCTATGTTTTAAAGATGGAGCAGGCCTCCCAACTGAAATAAAATCTCACCTGCAAATGAATGGAATAAAAACAAATCCATTGCAGTGTGGTTTTGTCTCTCTTTAAAGGCTTACACTAATCAGTTCACATTTCACCGCAGTGTAGCAAACTACCAGTTCCCTTGTGGAGTTTCATCGTGTAAACGTCAATTTGCAAATTACGTATCGTTTAAAAGTCAGGTTAACCGTGATCATTCTAAGGTAGGCCTACATAAGGAAAATCAATTAAGACACCATGAATTAAATGGAACATTTTTATGTCAGGTTCCTAGGTGCAATTGGAGTTTTAAAGATTCACAAAACTTGTTGATGCATCTCCGCACTCATATTGATTCCAAAATTGAAGTTCAGTGTCCTTTCAAAGACTGTGGAAAGAAGTTTAGTAAGAAATTGTCTTCAGTGGACATCTGTCACGTAATCACAAAAAGTGCACCTTGACTGTTGAATCTAAGGTTCGAAGTGATGTAATAAAAGCACCTGAAAGTAGCGTTACGCCTAATCAAGACATCTTTGAGGAACTTCATGTAGATGATAGATCAAAATTGAACAGTGATTCAGATGCTGAAGATTTTTTACCAGCCGAACAAGCACAGGAGCCCTTTCTGAACTGCTTGTCTTTGTTTTATTTAAAACTTCAAGCAAAAAATCTACTTCCAGCTTCTGTCATTCAAAGTATAATCAGAGAGTTTCAGTCAGTCAATGACATTGAAAAAGAAGTTTTATGTAACAGGCTTGATAAGAAGTTGACAGAATTTGGTTTATTACCTGATCAGAAACAGGAACTTCTTGAAATAACTGGAAACAATCTGCTAACTGCATGTAATACAGGCCCTCTGAGAACTAACCACACAAGAAAGAGCTTCATCAAAAGCCTATTTAATTTTGTTGAGCCCGTTCAAGTGTACCTTGGTAGGGACAGCAAAAGAAAACAGTGTTTTGTTCAATACATTCCTATTTTGGAAAGCTTGAATGCACTTTTTGCACAAAAATCAGTCTGTGATCAATACAGTCACTCTCTTCAACTTCCAAATTCTGCAGATGTGTTAATTGATGTTACCGATGGAAAAGTTGTGAAAGAGAACAAACTGTTCAGTAAGTCCCTGCTCAATATTAAAGTATTGTTATATCAAGATGAGTTTGAAGTGGTAAACCCATTGGGGGTTTAAAAAAAAAAGAAGCACAAAATATTTGGGGTTTATTTCACACTTGCAAATATCCTTCCCTTCAACAGATCAAATATTGATCATATGCAACTTGTCATTTTGTGTCGAAACAAAGATTTCAACGAATTTGGCCAGAGGAAAGTAATCTCTTCATTGATTGATGACATCAATAATTTAGAAGAGACAGGCATCTCAGTTGACTTTGATAATGAAAATCGTGTCTTGAAAGGTACAGTGTGTAATATAACTGGAGACAACCTCGGATCTCACATCATTGGTGGCTTTAGTCAGAATTTTGGCACAGGTATTCAGTTTTGTCGGTATTGTTATGTCCATAGAAATTCTTGTAAAGAGAACCCTTTACAATTTGGTGATAAGAGGACAGTTGAACTGCATGATTCAGCAGTTGATGAGATAGAAAGAAATCAGGATCCGGTAGTGATTAGTGGCATCAAGTTTAGATCGTTGTTCAACAGCCTTGAATACTTTCATGTTTGCCAACCAGGCTTGCCACCTTGCATAGGGCACAATCTCTTTGAAGGTGTGGTTTCAGGTGACCTTGCTCTGTACATTAAATATTTTGTGAAGACAAAGAGATGGTTTACTTATGAACAGCTTAATCGTGTTCTTGCACAGTTCAAGTTCCTTGGTAATGATACAAACAATAAGCCGAATGATGTCAATGTCACAGGTGATAAAATTGGTGGTCACGCTGTGCAGAACTGGTGTTTGTTGAGACTCACTCATACCACTGCTGATTGGGGATAGGATCAGAGATTACACTGATAAAGTGTGGAGACTTACTCTGTTGCTGAGAGAAATTGTCGAGTTGATTTGTGCTCCACAGATAGAGAAAGGCACTGTCATCTATAAGAATGTATTAATTGAAGACTATCTTCAATCACGGCAGGACGCTTTCCCAGAAGTCACCTTGAAACCTAAGCATCATTTCCTGCACCACTACCCTGCTCTTACACTTCAATTTGGTCCCTTAATTAGGGTTTGGACACTTCACTTTGAGAGCAAGCATTCATACTTTAAACGATGTGCAAGAATGCTACAAAATTTCAAGAACATCTACTCAACACTCGCTGAAAGCATGCTGAAAGACATCAGCTTCTCCAAGCATACCTTAGCGCAGGCAGCCTGTTTCCCCCTGTTTTGCAAGTGGATAATGCAACCCCTTTTGTTTCATCTACATAGAGTGACGCTATTCAAGAAGCAACTTCTGGTTTTGACTTTGATCTGAATGAAACATATGAGTCTTGTTTTGTTACATATATGGGGTCAATTTACCGCAAAGGGCTGTATGTTGTTGCTTACGCAGACCAGACTAAATTAATATTTGTAGGCATCTCAGTGACGTCACAAAACCAGTCGCGGTAACCGCACACACAGCCCCACGCACACAACGTTGCAGGAAAAAAAAATGATGTCGAAATATATTAGATTGTATCTCAGGTTTTATAAAAAATATGATCATGAAAATTCGTAATTGTAATAATGCATATCTTACGAGATTATTGCCGCAAAATCAGCGCAAACGAGGTGTGGGAAAAAAAACTACCTGCACAGCGCCGGAAGTGAGCCCGATTGTGCGTGGAGCGGCCTTTCGGCTTTCGCTCGGTCGTACTCGACTTACCATTAGTTTTTTCTTGACCAATAGGGAGCGTTAGGTTCCTGACATCGGCGAATGATCGGTAATTTCCGGAAGAAGACGAGTGCTTTTACCCACCGCGTTTATTCTGCGAAGATCGGACCAACGGTTTTCAAACGGTGCGAAAGACAAATTTTGACATCAGATTATCATAGAAGTTCGCTATTTTTTCCACACAGAATTTCTTCAGAAGGTAGGAAATATATTCCTTTATGAGAATTGAAGTTTTAAGTAGTTTTGGTTCTGAAAAGGCCTCCCAAAATGTACTTTTGTACAGCGTTTTTCTTCCCAGTTTTTCCACACTTGCTTCCGCATTGTTGTCAGTAGACTGGTTACCACAAGACAATTCCTACACATGATACTGTGGAAGGTTGGGTACCGAACACGTACAATTTGTTTACAGTCGTCGTTATTAGTCACCAATTTTCATCCCCTAAATCTGATTGATACATCAAAAAGATATTTACATATTAAAGGAAGAGAGTCATTTTATACTTATCGTGTATTTACATGTCAGAAAATGATTAATGTTATGTTAGGTATTTTTTTTTTTTACAAAAACGTCCCATTTTTCTCGTGACCCTATTGCGCTATGGATTTGTTTTGTCATTGTTTGTGACTCAACTTCTTCTTACTTCAGCCTTCTGATGCATTTTTATTATTCAAATGGACTGGCTGGACTATGTTCTGTACTGTAGATCAAACCATCAAATAAAGAATGAGTCCACATCTAATTTTGTTTCAAAAAGTTAATTGATATATTTGTTTAAAATTGTTGTCAGTTTACATCGTTCATAAAATATCAACAAGTCAGCCTCTTGAACATTTTTTTCTTCAAATGTTAACAAATATCATGAACACTGTTTAAATTAAGTATCATTTGATTGAGAAACCTGACTGAAGTACATATACTAGGCCTACATATACTTTGATTCCATTTTTAAAATAAATTTTAAGGAGCCTGGTGTACACAAATACCAAATTATTATTTTGCTGACTCAGTACATGTAATTATTTTAAATTTTTTGATTCGTCTCAATTTCCCACATTGGACAACAGCGTACGATAACTCATATCAACACACAATTCTTACAGCAATAGACAATTTTGACTAATTTTTTTAATTAATAATTTCAATATTAATGTTGACATTTTGGCATGAAGTACTGGTTTGACTGTGAGTGTGATGTGAGTTGTCATGAGTTTCAAGTATGACCTGTTATGGAAGGAACAACAAGTTCACAAAGGAAAACTAAAGGTCGACCTGTTTTATTTCTAAAAGCATTTTTATTGATTATATTTGTATGTGTCCATCACTTGCAGCTTTCTCTGGGCGCCATCCAAGAATTTAAGAATGTTTTCCACTCTAGAGTCCTATGTGTGAATCAGTAAAGGTAAGCATCGGGTGGCATTTTTTGTTCTATATGTACGTCTAGAATTAAAACTATGTCCCTGACTAAAAATTCTTACTAACTTTTTGTTTAACTACTAAAAAGCGTATTTTAGCTATAATGTACACCTTTTGACTTGTGCTATAGATTGTGAAATACTGAGTGACACTGAAAAATTCTTGTAGCATGTTTGTTGACATAATCAAGGATTTCTAACTGCATATTTCAGCAAACTATTTCCATGTGGCGATACATATAAATACCAATTATTAACTTAGATACAACTATCATTTCTATCAAGCTCCCTCCAAAGTAATGGAAACGTCTGGAGTTTCAGTTGTTACAAAGGGAGTCATGGAAGCTAGCAAACACAGAGTCTAATGTGTCGGAACTGAAGAACACCCTTACTTATCAGAAGAGTCAAATTGAATCCCTAGAAGAAGAGTGTGCTGGCAAAAATGAATCCCAGGCAGAAGTTACTCATCTTTCTGCAATGCTGCAAGAGTTGCAAGATCAGCAGCAAACCTTGATGATAGAGATGCATCAAATGACCTCTCAGTTCAACCCAGCAATAAATGAGCTACATGAGTACAAATGTAAGTCCGCTGAATCATCAAAACGGTTAGAAGGCATCGAGAAAAAATGGGAAATGGCCAAAGCAAAACTCAGTCAACTAGGGACAAGAAACGTCAATAAGAGAATCAAACGACGAGACGAGAGCATCAGTAAACTACAGAAAGAAACATCGTCGCTACAGAAAGACAACACATCCTTACAAGAAGCAGTGATGGAACTCAAGGATGACCTTCAGACAACAAGAGCACAGCTTGACCACACAACCCAAGCCTGTCAGCAACACCAAACAAAATTACAAAGCAGTTTTTACTGCAAAATGCATCCACTAATTAATTTTGCAGAAGAGTTAGGAAAGGTGCTGAAGGTTTTTGAGGACATATCAAAATCCGGTAAAAACGCGCACACTCTGCAAACTTCAGACTCTGGAGTGACGAGATTAGTTCGGACAGCTAGCAAGGCTTTCCATCACAGAGGATGTGACAAGTCTGGAGTAGAAGATTACAGCCTACCTTGAGAATGCTTTCGGTGTGGAGAACCATCTAGTTGATTACATAGGCAATAGAGCGAATATTCTGTTTGAAGGGGCAGCAGCCCTATATTTCCATCTGGATCATGTCTTGTCCTTTCTAAGCATGTTGGACACCAAGAATAACCTACTCCTTGCTGTAGAAGAAGATGCAAACGAGAGAATTTTCAAGGCAGAATTGCGAGCATTGGGGCTGTTTCATGGGCTGGTTACACTACCTTTGAGGGAGACTGTTAACCACTTAACTGCGTATGACGAGATATCTCGTCATCACAAACTTACCCTTATATTGCGTATGACGAGATATCTCGTCACCAAGTTTGCGGTTTAAATGAGGTCAAAGATACGCTCTGTGACCTCGGGTAATCCCCTCTTACGTGTATATATGGCCTCGTTATGACGAGATATCTCGTCATCACAAACTTCAATTCAATTTCAGTTCAGTTCAATTGTCAGGCAGTGTGTGGCGCCACCAATCGGCGAGTTTTCTATTTCTCTGGTGATCCTGGTATAAAAGTAAACATAAATAGCACTTAAGACCCTCTCGAATATTTTGAGTTATTTTTTGACGAAGAGCTGATAGATCTGACTAATTTATTCGCTCATCAGTTCATAGAAGAAAAGCAGGGTACGCTAAAAAATCATTCCCACACCAAGGATTGGGTGGACACTACAGCTGATGAATTCCGGGTTTTTTGGGCTGTTCTTCTTTTGCAAGGGGTTATTCATAAGCCAGAACTACAACTTTACTCCAAGAAAGCCTCCATTGAAACCCCATTTTTTTCTGAAGTAATGGAGAGAGATCGTTTCCTCAACTTGTGCAAATTTCTCCACTTCAGTGACAACGCAAGTGATCCTGGAGATATTCCTGTAAAGTTATACAAGTTGTGGGCAGTGTTGGTGCACATGAAAAAGAAATTCTCTACTGTGTATGTGCCAAAGCAGGACTTGTCCATAGATGAATCTCTTTATGTTGTGGAAAGGACGCCTCAAGTGGAAGCAATATGTTCCATCAAAGCGAGTAAGATATGGGATAAAATCATATGAACTATGTGAATCGGTCTCGGGATACATATGGGACTTTTTTGTGTACACAGGCAAGGACACTGCCTACCACCCAGAGTATATTGATGTACCGAGCATGGGAAGCAAGTGCATCCTTACCCTAGCCCACACACTGCTGGGCAAAGGCTACTGCATCAACATGACAATTTCTTCAGCTCTCAAGACCTGTATGATAAACTATGCAGAAATAAGACTGATGCTGTAGGAACTCTGAGATCCAATAGATTGGGTTTGCCCAAGGATCTGGTGAACAAAAACATTGGAAAGGGTGAGGTAGCTGCAATATACCGTGATAAACTCATGGTTCTCAAGTGGCGAAACAAGAGATATGTTGAGCACTATTCATAATGCTACCACCAAAGAAATCAAAGTCAGGGATGAGGTCAAACACAAACCACAGGTTTGTCTCGACTACAATGACACAATGGGTGGTGTAGACCTGAGTGATGCTTACTTGTCATCCTACCCAAGTGCAAGGAAACGACTCAAGAAATACTACAAGAAACAATTCCGTCACATCATGGATATGGCCACATTCAATGCCTTTATTCTGTACAAGAAACAAGGCGGGAAAATGCGCAGACTGGACTTCATTCTGAAGTTGGTGGATATGCTTCTTGAATGTTACTTGGCAGAGAAGGAGCCAGAGCATAAGGGCAGACCATCACTTGGGGACACACCTCTTCGCCTCACCGCCCGTCACTTCCCTTCCTACATCCCCCCCACCCCAAAGAAAGAGAACCCCACCCGTAGGTGTCATGTGTGCTTCTCTAGGAACAGGGGGAAAGAAACAACCTTCACGTGCAGGGAATGTGAAAAGCCTCTGTGTGCTGTACCATGTTTTGAGACCTACCACACCGTCTTGAAATACCAAACCTAACTAACATTTTCATCAACACTGGATTTTTTTTTGGGGGGGGGGGTGAAAAGGGAACAACAGGATACTATTCAAACAGTGAACATACTTTATTTCACATCAGGTGCAAGATTAGGATACTACAAGACATAAAAATAGGTAAGCACACATTTATCCTTTCTTTGCATTGTTTTCCTTCAATTAATTCCGCATTGGGGGGTTAGCTAACGATAAATAATTTCGCAGTTAAGTGGTTAAGCAGGCAGAGAACATCTTGTCTATGAATCAACCTCTACATCAGTTACAATGCGAGCTGTCGGAGTGGAAGGAGGATGCAAGTTCCATGCTGGCTGGTGAGAGTCTATTCATCGATGTTGATCTGTCTTCAGATGCTGTCTGCCAGAAGCTGCTACTTCCAACCGATCCTGAATCAGAAAGTATGACGATGCAAGCCCTTGAGTTAACTTGCTGTGCAGTACTTCTTATCCTGCAACGCCAGTGTAAAGACCAGTTACCTGGCGGGAAGTATTGGAACCCATCAGACACAGTCCAGTCATCGTTTGCAAATGTTCCAAGTACCAATCTGATTGATGAAAGAGAATTTGGCCAACTAGATTTGCTAGTGAGGCAAAAGCCTGCTGCAAGAGTAACCACTCTGGAGACCATCATCATGTGGACAAATAATAAAACTCCAGAGTGGCTGGATAGCCTCTCCGAGGATGAACGGGCACACTACATGAAGGTGGCTCGACAGCGCTCTTCAGAAGTATTGGACCGATACAACGAACGAAAGAACAAAATTAAGGCGCAGAAATGGGAAGGCTTACAACAGAGACAACGGAAACAGAAGGAAAGTGAGGAGAAGAAAATGAGGACTACCGCTGTGCTAGTCAACGAAGTATCCGCACTCGGTGGTTTATGGACAACGGTAGTCAGTGTTGACCAGCACGTCACAGATCTTCAAAAAGAAAACACAGATGAGTTCATCTGGCGTGCCATAAATACCCAGCTCTCGTTCCTTCAAAAAGTTGCCAAATGTAAAGGTCCGTCAAAGGAACACTACCAATTAACCCACCAACAGCGACCAATTTCTAAGAATGAAATGAAGGAGCATCTTCATGAGGTTATTCTTCATAACAAGTTGCAACCAGAAACTGACCCAAACAAGGTTATTTCATCGCTACCATCCGACAGCAGTGGTCTGCAGTATACTACGGAAGATGATAGATCGGCAAGTTTTGAAGAACAAAAGAGGAAACTCATGAAAAAAATTGAAGGTGAGAAGAAAAAGCTTTCTGCCCAACGTTCTCGACTGTTTCTGCTGAATTTTCTGGACAACCCTGCCTTACTTGTAGGTAAAGACATCGAGCATTTGTTTGTTGTTGTGATGTCATTATTAGGCATGTCCGAACTTTCACCCACAGCCTGGTTGTGAGAAGGTCATTGTGGTAGTAATGGGTATTCATAGAATACTGAGGAGGGTGTGGGGGTCTGTGGTTAGGGACCACTCGGACTCAAGGATGTGGTTGTTGCCTCATTCTAAGTATGATGACATCTTAATGATCGGAAGGGAAATAAAAGTGGGATGGGGAAGGTAATTGTGGGTATTCCTATCTTGGGCACCTAAGGGTGCACTACTGTATGAAAGGCCTTATGTAGAAATAAATAGACTGCTTGCAGAAGAAGTTAACTACAAATCGTCTTTCGGGAGTCTTTGTACTAAGTGAATTGTTTGTACTGATAATGTTCTGAGGAGCATTAACACAACATGGTGGCAGCGGAAACACAAAGTGGAGCCATGGAGTCTGAGGGCGGCCATAAGACGTGTTAAGAACTGTGACGAGTAACAACCTTACAAAGGATTTCCAATTTCCATACGAGATGTGGCGGACGGCACTACCACTAAAGGAACTTTGATGAAGTTATTCCGGTACAGAGGCCGGGTAGTTGCAGCACCAACAGATCTAGCAGAACTGAACATGCTATAGTTCAACAACTGAAGGTGAACCAAAGACGAGAGATGGCCGCTCAACTGAACTACCTTGTGAGAGGACGTCAGAGACATCTTGGGCCGGTTCCTGGTGAGCAGTTCTCGATGCTGCTGTGCAGAGTTCGGGTACCAACCCAGTGCAGCAGTTTGTGCCGATACAGTGTGGATTTTCCATGAAGGAAGACGTCGGGCATGCTTTGATCGTGACTACAGCAAGGGTGTGGTGAGTACATTGTGTAGGGTAAGGAGAACACGTATCCCTTGCATACATGAATTGAGTATGAAGTCAGTTGTTTTTTTAAAGTAATTTAGTAGATAAGCTTTTTGTTCAGTAATTTAGTAAATCCATACTAATGCAGAGTTAGCAGCGAATGCGTTGATTGAAGTTTTCACAAGGGTGGGGTTGCCTAAAGAAATTGTGCATGACCAGGGAACGAACTTTATGTCCAAGATTATGTCATCTCTGTGCAACTCTCTAGGAATAACTCAAATCTCCACCACACCATATCACCCACAAACAAATGGGTTGACCGAACGTTTCCATGGAACATTAAAGAATATGATGAAAACACTCAACGAGAAACAAATTCAGAAATGGGATGAGTATATTCCAGCATTTCTGTTTGCATACAGAAAAGTGCCAAGCCAAGCTACGGGCTACTCACCCTTTGAATTGTTGTATGGGAGAAAAATAAGAGGCCCATTGACTCTGATCAAGGAGAAGTGGATTACTGACGATGAGTTGGCCCCAGACGTGGTTCAGTACATGATAGATATAGGACGTAATATGGACACACTAATGGGTAAGGCCGTGGACAATATGGTCAAGGCCCAGGACAAAATGAAGCAGAATTATGATCGCAATTCTTCTCCCCGTACATTTGACCCGGGAGATAAAGTACTGCTCTTCCTACCTCTAGGTATGTCCAAACTTGAAAGCAAATGGCAGGGTCCTTACGTCATTACACGTAAAATAAATGCAGTAAATTATGAAGTGACCTTACCAAACAAAAGAAAATCCAAACGGACCATTCACGTGAATATAATGAAGCCGTGGTATGCTAAAGATCATGAGCAGCGCATGGCTGAATGCCATTACATTATTGCAGATGTAGAATCATTTTCTGTTAATGATAATGATGATGATGTAGTAACTCCGGTAGATGAGATAGATATAGGCCTAACCTTTCATCAAACTCAAACATGGGAAGACGTGTTTTTGTCAGATTCACTGGCACCCGCCCAATCTAGTGAGATCAGTACCTTGCTGCAGTCATTCAGTAAAGTGTTTTCCGATGTGCCTGGGAGAACACATTTAGTGCAGCATGAAATCAACACAAAAGGTACACAACCCATACGGCATAGAGCTTATAGTACACCTCATGCCTTGCGACAGAAAGTTCAAGATGAACTACAGAGTATGTTAGACATGGGTATCATTGAACCCGTAACTAGTTCATATGCTTCGCTGTGGGCTGTGCACAAATTGAAATACTATCTCTATGGTCAAAACTTTCTGGTGCTCACGGATCATAGAGCCTTAAAATGGCTAGATACTTTCCAAACAAGTAACAGTAGACTACTGCGATGGTCCATGATGCTGCAGGAATTCACATTCATGGTGCAGTACAAAAAGGGCATTTCTAATGGCAATGCAGATGGTCTTAGCCGTGCATAAATCAACCGTGTCTTTCTATATTTTTTTATTAATGATGTTGATGGTGTATGCAACAATCCAGTGGCGTCACCAGAGGGGGGGCAGGGGGGGCCTGCGCCCCCCCGCTCAGAACCCTTGCCCCCCCTCTTGCCCCCCCCATATGAAATCACAGAAAAGTATATTCTTATTATATATACATCAGTTAACATATTTAATGATAATCTTGCACTTCTTTGGCACCCCCAAATTTAATCTTTGCCCCCACTTGCCCCCCCAAATGAAAATGTCTAGTTACGCCACTGCAACAATCTAAAACTTACAGTTCAATCTATAGTGTATTGTCTTGCACCAGTCATTATGATGTATTTAGACTAACAACGTATATTAGTAGTTTATGTACTCGTTTAATTGCCATATTTACTCCTTATCTACTTGTATGTATTTCTTATACTTTTTAGTTAGTGTTTTTATTCTTGATATATGATATGCAATTTCTGTATTTTGAGAACCGCTTGCCCGATTTTAATTTTTTTTTTTACATTGGTGGATTGCTTGAGACCTGCTCTTTCATCGTGGCTATAAATTAGTGTGGCACTGAAGCAATTAAAAAATTATATGAAATGCATACGCCACATTGTTGTCATCCTAGTGAAAGATCCTCATGTTTATATAGTAACCGAGAACTTCCAATCTGTTTTTTTGCCCGACTTGGGAGTGTATGCCCTCAATAACAATAACCTGTAACCATGGAAGAGTTGAAAACTAATGTAGAGGAAATATTGCCCTCAATACCCGATCAAATAGTCGAGGAGATTCTGACATGTTTGAGCAAAGCTGGAATAGAGTCCATTTCTGACCTGTCATTCGTGGAAGAGGGTGATCTAAAGTCAGTCTTGCGACCAGTCCAAGTGCGGAAACTACTCCAAGCATTGAGACCCAAAGGTAATATTTTTTCTTCAACTGATCAAAGATAGAATGTACCCCACAGGCTACTCCTAGAACTATGAGGGTCGTTCCGCTATCATCTCAACAAACCTTATAAGTTATCATGTACAAAATTTTATTATATTCCTGTTTTTATGTCTACAGTTCTTTTTTAAAACCAGATCTTGCCAAAATTAGGCTCTATGTGTGCTCATTAGGGATATCTGATTTCATAAAAGAACTGTAAACATACAAACATGAAGGGCAAAAAGTTTTGAATAGGATTTTGTACATGATAACCTGTGACTATGAGGTTTGTGGAGCAGCGGAAATGAACCTCATAGTTTTAGGAGTACCCAAAGGCCACCAGTATTTGTTCTGACATTCTGAAAGAAAAGAAACAAGTTTTGCTTTAGTTTTCACTCTTTAAAGTGATTCTTGAAGTCTTTTTTCTTCAAACAGAAAAATTCAAAAGGGATTGACAGGCTCTGTCTTCTAACCTCTTAGTTTTTACACATGAAGAAAAAACACAATGTAATCTCTGTGTCTTTCTTTGTCAAGGTTGGAAGTTACTTATACTGAGGAAAACAATAATAATCTTTATTCTTAATATTTAACAGTCAAAGCAAGCCCAGGCGGAAGGCATCATCAACCAAATGAAGGAGAGGCAGCAATGTCAGCCATCAGTTTCCTGCTTTAATTGTAGGCGTCTGACAGAGGAAATAACAAACCTCAAAAGGGAAAATTTGGCCTCCTCAAAGGTAAGGGAAAGAAATGTTTACAACAGTTACATACTGTACATGTTATTTAATTTTATCACTCACAGATAAAATACATTATTCATTGGACACACACAACTGTTGTGGTGCCACCTTGGCTAGTTTTGTCATGTTGGGTGGGCTTGCTAAACCCTGTCCAGTTGGTCTTTTTATGACCTTGCACATTTTTTCCAGGGTTTTCCCGGGGTGTCCTTTTGCAATTGGCGGGGCTCCCTAATTCAACCAATCAAATGCAGTTACGTAAAACAACAGCGTCGCCACGCTGCATTTGTGCGGGAACTTCACTTCGGTTCAGCTTCCAACCAAGTCAACACCAAAATTTTGTACTTGTACTTCGTCAATTCGTAGGGTTGATTAACAAATCTCACCGGGTTTTTGGAGTTCGCCGTTCGTCTTTTAGTTTTATTTTCTGCAACGGAGTAACAAATCCCAGCGGGACTTCCGTTTCGCCGTCCTCTTCTTTTGACTTCATTTCGTCAGACCAAAGTTTTTTGCCGTCATGCCACGCCCGGCACGGAATGTGCGCCGCCCGGCAAAGCTTCAGGCGAACCCTATCCAGGGCAGAGGACGAGGCCGCGGCCGCAAGAGCTCAAGCACGTCGTCTGAGAGCAGTCGGCCAGGGCAGACGGCAGCAGGGATAGTCGCCGGAGACGTGGGGTTAGGACACCCTCCCCACAACCAGGACGCAAACCAACCACTGGTCCAATTTGCGGAGCAGGATCGTGATGAGACAACCTTCGATCCATCCAGTGGATTTACCAGCGGTGGGGGTACGGGTATGTTAAATTTCGATCCTTCAAGTGGATTAACAAGCGGTGGGGGTACGGGTATGTCATTTCCTGCATTTCCCACCAGTAATAATTTTGTTCCCGTGCTGCCTAATCCCATCCAAGACTTAGACTTGGGTAGGCCTACCCCGGTAGTTTCTCAACTAGTTAAATCTAAAATTTGGGCTTCCCAATATATAGATATTGCTTTGCTATTTCGGGACAATGGGGTCGTGGCTATGTCTGGGCAAGAGGCAGGGTCGGCGCTAACGCTCGCGGTTGAGCACGGTCAGGTTGTTTTTCGCCAGGCATTGGCGCAACAACCGCGTAAGCAGTCAATTGCGCAATGGACTAGTGCATTTCACACGTACATGGCGATTTATTGTGTGTGTCATCCATTGCGCTTCCAACCACTTCAAAACATTATATGAAATATCTTTCTGTTAAAAGGATTGCCAGCTGTAGTGAAAAAAATGAGGGGGACTTTGAAAAGCATGAAAAGTGTAACCAGTCGGCACACCAATTTAGTGCCAGCGACCAGAAGACCACCTGTAATAGCCACATCGCCAGTATCCGTCGACAGTGACAGTGTGGATTCAGCTGATTCCGACTTGGTATGACTGTATGTTTTCTGTTTTGATTTTATAACTTTTATGTTAATTTAAGACTAATCTAAGCACAAAATTATTAAGTACAATGGGCTTGATCAAATTCAGTGTACAATCCTATCAACACTCCCTAAATTGTGCTTATTTTTGTATGAAACATAAATTTAACAAAAGAAAAAGAAGGAGCGCATACCTTCACCTTTCTTTCAAGAACTGCAATGGGATCCTCATCTTGATCTTCAGCCAGAATTGATAATTTGTTTCCACCCAAAATCAATCTTCCTCTAACACAAAGGCATTTACATGGCTTCTTCTGACTAGACCCCCATATTGCAAATGCAAAGAGGTTTGGCATTGGACAATAATTGCCCACTAACATAGGGCTGGTTAGCTCAGTTGGTAGAGCACTCGTATGTTGATCATGCGTTTGAGTCTGGCTAAGCTAAATTGTCTTTGCTCGTATTTTACGTTGATATATTGCGTGGTTCCAGTCTGACATCAGCATCATTTGCTTTGGTGGTTTGAGTCCAACAGCAGGCACATTCTCTTTGGGTTTCAAAGCCGGCATTAGCCAATTTTTTTTCTCAAAATTGATTTATATGTATACATTGTAGATAAAGCCTATATGTGTACCTAATATAAACTTATTGCTAAAATATCTTTTACCAAATTCTAATATAATATAATATAAAATAATATTCTAAGTACTTCAAACTCAACAAAGAACTTTTCACTTTTGTTTGTATACACAAAAACATATGCTAATGTCAATATGGTAAATCAAGGAATTGATTTTGTTGTGATGTTTCCGATGTTTATCACATTAAAACTGAAGCAGCTAGTACTCAGTCTTTCAAAACATGGTTGTATTAATATATCAATACATTTATTGTTTCATTCTGTTAGGGTGGAGGGGTTATTACTGATGAGGTCATCAGAAAGTGTCAAAATACAGACTTTAAGAATCTGATGACCTCCCTCTTCACCTAAGAGGAAATGAGCACGTCCAGCGTACTTGGAAGAAAGGCTTTTGGAGCCGGGATTGGAGGAGAGGCACGACAGCCTCTTCCAAGCAACAAGGTTGCAGCAATAATAAGTATGAACATTTGTTTGTTTTTCCTTTTTTATCATTGCACTAAATTGCGTTTTGGTTTTACAAATTAACATAATCAACATAATCAAACAAATTACCTGTGTGAGAAAATTATTTGTTTATTATTTGTTGATGTATTTGGGTTTTTTTTCTTGCTCTCTTGCCTAAAATAAATATTACCAAATTTCAGCTAATGATGTCCAGGGCTTGTGGCTCAAAATGTTTACTGGACCAGAAATCTTTTTAAAAGACCAGAATCAAAATAAAACAAAACTTCCTGACCCAGTTTAACATGCAAAAGTGGACTGTTCTTGAACAAGCACTAAAACATGTAAGAGAAGATTGATCTTGTTTGGCTATATGGGTATGAAGAATACTTCATTATGTCATTACTTAGTAGAATTGATAGATATTTCATCAGATGAAAGTCAACATTTGAACATATTATTTTGTTCAAGATGTTACACAGTGAGGCATTATTCTTCATCATAAAACACCTCTTGCTAGTTCTGTATTCTGGTTGGCTGAAACACGGTCACGCGGGGTTAACTAATATAGGCTAGTGCATGAGATTTGCACCACCGTGAACTAGACACGTATCAAGACATCGCGCGCATTTTGCAGGAAATAGCCAAAGCGGTCAATAGACTTTTGACTGGTTACAGTGCCCTCAAGAAAAGTTTCTTTTCTTATTTCATATTTTGGACCGAGGTGTGTTATAAAACTCATATTGACTGGCATAGTTCGGTCACTAGAGCACGTCTATCCCCCTCAGGCCTGTAAGTGACCAGAAGAGGGAAAATAGGTCCCTCTTTTGGTAACTCAAAGTCCCTCACGGGAATAAACGTGCACTAGTGACCTCATTGCTAGTCCATATGTGTATATTAATATTCAATTATAAAACACAAGACTGCTGGCCCGGCACTAAAACTACTGGCCTTGGGCCTGTGTACAATTCAAGGCCTTATTTCAGGTGGTGCAACATGATTTGAGTACAAATGTTAAATTCTGCACTATACGTTATCATCAAATATTTGATGGTTGTAATTCAACTATCAATACATGTGATATGTGGCTTTTATGTGCATATTTTTATTCTATGTTGTTTTTTAACCATTTGCTTTAATTGCTGTTTAATTTACAGATCAGGTAAGGAAACTCTTTCCTTCAATTGAGCCGGCCCAAGTTTGTCAACTAATGGCCTACAAACTCAAGAATGTTAGAAAGACATTCGGAAAGGCAAATGAAACACATTAAACTATTCATGCAAGAATCATTTCTCAGATTTCCAAGGGTTGTGTCTGTTCATCAGTGCTGTGGCCACAGATGCAGTTGGTACCCTCTATCACCTCTCTAAATGTGGATGAATTTGATATTCTTGTGAAAATACTGTGACATTTTTTTGCTGTTCTCTCCGCAAGTAGAGACTGTATTCAGACTGTATTTAGATTATTTTGTTACATGAAAATGTTTTATGTATATGGTTGCTAACTTGATGCCGCCAGGAGAAGAAGATGGTCCTTCAGCAAAAAGAGGGCAAAACTATATTGGAGTTTATCAAAAATCCTTCTCCAGTCGTGACAAGAGCAAGTGCTTGATAAACGTTAAAAGTGATACACAAAGTTGGAATTTGCCACAGTCAAAAATTTTATTTCTTTTGTGTTCTTTGAAAGAGAATCCCAAGAAAGTTATATATGCTGCTGCAAAAGTTGTAGTGGTTTTGAAAATACTGATGGCGGTATTTTCATCATGATTGTGTCATTTCCAACACAGTATCTGGCGAGGAAGCTAAATGCCTGCTTAAGAATACCCGGAACCACTATGGGGCCATTAAGAAGTTGTCAGTATACATGCCATCCACTGGACCTGGTCCAAGTACTTCAACGGCCTTGGAGAATGACATCAAGGTAAAATAGAAATATCTTCTAAGCACAAAGTTTAATTGCCAACTTGTTTAGCAAACAAACAATAGTTTTTAAAAAATGATAATAAGATAATCAGAATTCACATTGGATCCCCACATTTTCATAAATGGTTTTCTAGACAGAGGTCTAAATAATCTTATTTTAACTGGCAGCATCATTTTTTTTTTGCCGTCTCTGCAATTTTGGCATTTTTCCTGAATTCTACAAAAGCCTTGAGTGTAAGACCATAAGGAAAGGACACAGACTCTACGGTAAGACAAACCCCTTCATTGAAAACTGTTTTTTGCACAATTTCAACTGCAAGGTTGTATACCGTAAACATGTTTCAAATAATATTGATTGATTGATTGTAATAGGCATAGACGGATCGATCGTGATAACTTTTTTCATTAATCAAAACCTTTTAACACAATATGCATTTTGTAAACGGCATTAAATTATGAAGAGTTATTTATTATGAAGGGTGAAGGGAAGTAAAAATTTGTGTGCATACGGTTATTTCATAAAGACCTACAATTTATGAAATATCATTATAAGTCTACTTGTATGAATTGTATGAATAATACAATGGTTTAAAAACAAGTTAATATTTGCATTCAACAAAGAGTTATTTTTGATTTAGGAGTGTAACTTATGTTATACTTGTATGTTTTTCATTTCATCAAGGGCATGTTAAAAGTGCCATTTAAAACCTGGAGCTTGGAAAAGAGATCCGAGCAGTGAACAAGGATTTCATGGCCAGTCTTCAGGTGCAAATGGAGAAATACTCCCTTGATTCCACTTATCAACCGCTTTGAGGTGTCACAAAGGCTCTACCGAGTAAAGAATCCTTCATTCTGTCACCAAAATATAATTAACCAAATTAAACCTTCTTCAAGAAACATAAACTGCAATCTAATCTATGTCATAGTCTCATCCAACGACTGGAGGCAGCCGAGTTCAGACGGCAGGAAATTAACAAGCATTAACTGCAACAAATGGACGGGGAACAATTGCTTTGGTATAAATGACGGTCACAGTTGTGGTCTTCGGTACTAATAATAATAAACAGGTTTAACATCAACAACTGTTTGCGTCATTGCAAACTGTGAAAGAAAGTCTCAATGAATAAGTCTTCAAGTGTTCATGATGAAGCTTTAAAAAACTTTATGTACACTTGCACATCAGATTTTAAAGTGGAAGGAGGTAAATTATAACATTGATTAGTGTTGAACAAACCATTTTATTTCAATCATTTGATTAATGCAGGCTTATGGATACTAGTCTGAAGTTTAGGTGGTCAGCATAACCTGTCGGCCACAAATGCACTGCATGACTCGCATCTGGATGTGGAGCTCTACAAGAGCGGCTGGTGCTCAATTTACCACGGTGAGATATCATCCGAAGGCCATGCTCTTCTTGGCACACACCTACAATGTCATTGGTGAATACCTGCATGACATAATGTTTAAAGACAGGGCAACCATAAATCACATCTGTTTTATTCAGAGATTGAATCACATACAAGTGCATGCAGAAGAGAGTCATGGTGGATGACCTGGTTACTGAGCAAGCTCAGCATTCTGCTGCCATGAATGAACTCCAAGCCAGTTTGGGATTTTATAAGAAGACGAAGCAATAACAGCATTGGTACAACAAACCCGGGTATCAACTTTGCCTGCTGCTTAAAAGAAAACAAATAAATAATGAACAAAAGACATGTCAATGATGCTTTGAAGACTGCCCCAGCCGCCAGAGTCACCAAGTATGCTGACCTAAAGCCAGCTCTGACTGCTGACGGCATGGATGTCGAGGTGTTCGGATTCGCAGTTGGTTCTCTCGATTTATGGCATCAAGGCAACGAGAGAGCCCTTCCACACCTCCACATCTTCAGGTGCTTCCGCCCACTGATGAGATGTCTGCTCTGCATCGATGCCATCAAGGGCTCCAGGGGCATTTACATCGAACATGTCATCAGCCATCACCAGAACATGTACCAGGAATAGGCAGCCACCACACCCCCGACTTCGACAAGCCAGCCTGCCATAACAAACTGTGAACTTTTTGGATTTTACCCCCGAAATATTTGCCGTTTCATGAAAAATTAACTCTCTTCTCGGATTTATATCTTCTGCTATGGTCCGTTGCTACGGTGGTCGCCACATTGGCTGTGGGCTGGGTGGTTTCTTTGTATTCTACCCGGCATGACATGATGTTTAAAGACAGGCTACCCTGCCCAAGTCAACTACTTAATCGATGAAAGTGTCAGCTGTGGAAATGGTGCTAATGCGGTCATCAGTCTAGTGCATCACTTTCTTGAAACCTATGGTGTCGGAGAGGCACATCTTCAACTAAACGCTGATAACTGTGCAGGACAAAACAAAAACAAGTACATGTTCTGGTACCTTGCATGAAGGGTTGCCACTGGTATGAATGCCTCCGCAAGTATAGCATTTATGCCTGCTGGCCACACCAAGTTCTCGCCAGATTGGTGCTTTGGACTTCTAAAGCATCCTTTTAGGAGAACAAAGGTATCTTCACTGAACAACGTAGCGGATGTTGTTTCCAGGTCAATCGAGCGTAAGATCAACATCCTCCAACTGGTTGGACATGAAGATGGCACAGTCATTGTGCCAACTTACGACTGGGTGTCATTTCTAACCCCAACATATAGAAAGACAAAAGGGATTAAGCGGAACCAACATTTCACAGTTTCCAACGAAAGACCCCATGTCTTGGTAAGCAAGACATATGTAGAGGCGCCATCCAGAGAGGGCGTAATTCAGCGTAGGGAACTGCCCGTTGGCATGCCTAACACCATACAGCCAGCTTGTTTGGACAGCGAGAGACAGAAGTATCCGTTTGAACATATAAAGCTTTTTTGCACTGAGGACACTAAGGATGTAGTCTGCCCTGCTCCAGCTGACTTTGATTAACATTCAACAAAATAAATGTGAACAAGTTTGAACATTCATGGGGGTAGAGGGATGGGCACAGAGTTACTGGCGGGAAAGGGGTGGCCGGGTGTGGTTGTGGGGTTTGGTGTTCTGGAGGGGTGAGGTGATTAGTTTGTCTGGGTGGGGATTTCATCTTGGATGGGGCCATTGTATGGGTTCTGGGTTGCAACTTTCCAACTTTTACAAGCTTAGAGGTGTAACGAGATGTATGAAATCAAGAGGCCAAATCACTTTACGACAGTATCTGTGGGGGCAGGGCTGGGAGAGGCTGGGGTTGGGTACTTGGGGTACTGGTGGGTGCTAGAGGGGTTGCTGACCTTGCCATCTCATCGTGGTCCCCACTACTTGATATATAAGTAATGAAAAAGTGTGGTAAGGGAAGTGGGGCTTGAGGGCTGAGTTGTCTGGGCTGAGATAAGACTTGGGCTGGGCCATTATTCAGGACCTGGGGGCTGGGCCGCATTTTCTTTTAAACAGTTAATAAAATGGTACTCTAAAGGAGTTTTAAAGGAAAAGTAATAAGAAGACATACAAGAGTTGTATACTAAGTAAGCAAAAAAAGAATAACACAATATTAAAAGTAAGCCACCAAAAACCAAGAAAAGGAACTTTAAAGATTAAATGAGCAGACTTCACAATGTAGTCAACGCCCCAACAATGCAAAAACAAAAGACAAGTCAAATAATTACACCAAGCGTTGAAAATAAACATGTAGGTGTAAAAACGTGACAGATCAAATGAAATCAGCATCAGAAGGGCAAACAACAAGGTGAATAATGGAAACATTAAATGAAGAAGACCTGAAGAAGTTCAAGCCCCAGAAGTGCACCTCCCTTTCATTAGAATGCCGTAAGCGCCTCGTGGTCCAGCCAGTCGAGTTTCTCGTCCAAGGCAACAACACTCCTGCCTTGTCTGAGGAACAACACTACCGCTACCTCGGGGTGCCCATCGGCTTCTACCGCTTGAACGAGAGTTTGGAGTCCCTGGCAGTCAAGATGGTTGAAGATCTCCAGCAGATTGATGCATCTCTCCTCGCTCCCTGGCAGAAGCTGGACGCCTACCGCACATTCATCCAGCCATGTGGGGCATACACACTCCTTGCCGGCGACTGAGAAACATCTCAAGAAACTACGAGGAGAGCTGGTGAGGATTTCTCGGAAAGTCTGCAACCTTCCGACCCGGGCCACAACAAAATTTGTCTTTGCAGATCGTTGTGTTGGTGGCCTGGGTTTTATAGATGTCAATATCGATGCTGACATTCAAACTGTCACGCAGGCTGTCCGTATGCTATCCTCACCAGATGACACTACCAGAATCATCGCTAGCGCCCAGCTCTCTTCCGTCGTCCACAGGACCATTCCTCGACCCCTGACGGCGTTCCATGGTTCACTGGTTCCATGGACGGCGACCTTTCCAACTCCAGCAACAGCGGTCAGATTTCCACCCTCTGGTCCCAGGCTCGTGCAGCTGCAAGGCGGCTCAAGATCTCCTTCACTGGGTGCCTTTCTGGTTCAGTAATCACAAAGACTTCAACTGGATCAGAGATCTGCCCCAAAGTCATCACCACCGCCTTGCGTACTGCATCCCGCGAGCAATACTCCATCAAGTTGCTCGCCCTACCGGACCAGGGGAAAGTCGCCCGCTGTCTCAACAATGATGCCTACATCAACGGATCTTCGTGGATGCCAGCCGGAGACTACATCAGATTCTGCGACTGGCGCTTCATCCATAGAGCCCGTTTGAACTGTTTGCCGACCAACGCAGCGGCGAATCGCTGGAATCCTGGAACTAACTCAGCGTGTCGCCGCTGCGGCCATCCCGACGAGACACTGCCCAATGTTCTAATTAAACCACTGCCGTCTGAACATGGTGCCCATTCGACGTCGGCATAATCTTGTCAAAAACCGAGTCAAATCTGCCATCCGTCATGGACAAGTTTATGTCGACCAACACGTCCCTGGAGACCCCCACCCTCGGGAGCGCCCGGACGTCACGGTCATCGAAGGGAATAAGATCGCCATCATCGATGTATGCTGCCCTTTCGACAACGACCGTGATGCTTTGAAGACCGCCGCTGCCGCCAAAGTCACCAAGTATGCTGACCTCAAGCAAGCTTTGGCGGCCGACGGGAAGGATGTTGAGGTGTTTGGATTTGCTGTTGGCTCTCTCGGTTCATGGCACCAAGGCAACGAAAGAGCCCTTGGACGCCTTGGCATCTCCAGGCGCTACCGCCCCTTGATGAGACGTCTGCTATGCATCGATGCCATCAAGGGCTCCAGGAACATTTACATTGAACACGTCAGCGGCCATTGACAGAACCAAGTCTAGGCAGTCGCTCTACCCCAGACTTTGACATGCCAGCCCGCCTATCACTTATTGGATTGTGAACTTTTTGTCTTTGGACCCTTGGATTTCACCACTGGAAAACACATAACTACACATGATCTTAGCCAGGAGGCCGAGAAGCGATACTTCATCAAAAAATTCAAGGGGTAGTGCTTGTTTGACAGTGACTCCGATTTCATGGTTGTCACAATCAGCATCAAGGAAAATCTTCACATCCAAAGAAAAACTGATAGTAGCGTGGAAATACTGCTCCCCACACAAAGAGACGCCTTTCAGCCTCTAAGAGCCACAGGCCAACTCACCTCAAATGGCAGGTATACTTTAAGAAACCTTGGCGATTTGGACGGTCTTCTTGGCCAAAACTGGCACTTCAGGATTGTTAATCACAACAAAGATTTTTCTTTCATTGTTGACGGTACTGTCAATTTTCGCATGACAGAGAGACCACCCCTGTTTGAATTAAATGCAGAGGGTGAAGGCATTTATACTCACCGTGGATTTGTTTTGGTTTACAAATTTGTGCGAGATCGGGGCAATGCACTAGACATGCACGCATTTTTACAGTCATTGTAATTATTAACTATGGTTAACTTACTTAGTGTACTCCTCACATTTGTCATGTGTTTTCACATGTCAACTGCAATGCCTGGAAACACCTACTTTGAAGACTTCCCTCATGTTGTTGATTTGCAATTAAACAACTTGTTTTTGTACAATTTAGCAACAGCAAGCCCAGATCCTCTTAACCCTACAAATGTTGAATCTGTTTTGCAAACCATCTTAACAAAGTTTCACATGAACAGGGATCAGGTTAACACAGGCCGGGTTTTGAAAGTGCTTGCTGAGAAAATTAAGTATTTGCTCCGCAAATTTAACTTGGTGAAGAAATCAGGAAACAAAAAAAAGGCCTTACTCGAACAATTAAAGAAAACAAACTATACTTTGAAAATGCCCCACCATACTGGATCCCCCACTAAGCAAAAGTCCAAGAAGAAAAGTTAAAGATGCAAGACGAGTTTCAAGGTACTAGGCGTATTTTGGCAGACCTACAAGAACAAAACGGAGAACTATCAAGAAAAGTTGATCGATTAACCAATGTACAGAAACGTAAATCTGGCGAAAGAGGAAAGGCCAAAAACAAACCAACTTACAGTAAATCCCAAATAAGACGACACAAAAAACAACACCTTGAAGCTGTGCAATCAGCTTTTCAAGGTGTCTCAACTTCATCATGCAAAGCCATAAGTGTTAAATTTGAAGATGAATTTGGTGATGAGGTGGTAGTAAGCCTTGAAGATGGAAGAACGATAACAACTGAATACTGTCAAGATGACATTGATGAAATTATCTTTATTCCTGACCAGTTCAATATCCCTAACAGGGACTACCATGAACTTGCCCCATCCAAATAAATTCTCAACCCTTCCAAAAGCATGCAGAGTAATTGACAGGCGTCATGAACTTGACAAAAGAATCAACATTTTTGAAACAAACACTGATTATCCAGGAGTGTATACCTCCCTTTCTAGCTCTCTGGTTGAGAAATTATCAGACCCACAAAGGGCAAGTGTTGTGAAAGATGGCATAGTATGAATTAAATTCAGTGGGGATGGCACACGAATTACATGTAAGCAATCTTTTGTAAATTTGTCATATACTCTCGTTGATGAACAAACCTGTATGTCTGAGCATGGTAACTATTTATTAGCTATTGTCAAATGTAGTAAAGATAATGTTTCCCTCAAATGTGCACTTGGTAAACTGATTGAGGAATTTGGGAACTTAACATGTGTTACTGTCATTGGACATGAAATCAAGGTTGAAAAATATTTTGGTGGTGATTTGAAATACCTAAATCAGGTCATGGGTATAGCAGGATTTGCCAGTAAATATTCATGCGTCTGGTGTAAATGTTCCAAGGAAGAACGCCATAATATGAGTAAAATATGGTTGATGACAGATCCCGCACATGGTAAAAGAACTATTCAAGACATAGATAATTGTTCAAAGAAAAAAATTTGGATCCAACTGCAAAGAACGACCAATCTTTCTCTCTGTACCACTCTATAGGGTCATTCCCAATACACTTCATCTCTTTTTAAGAATAAGTGATCAATTGGTAGGTCATCTCTTTGCATATTTATTGAAACTGGATAACATTTCAAAGAATACTGTCACTAAAAAGGAGTTGGACAATTCAGTTCATATCACCAAGTTTCAAAAATTCATTAATGACAAGGCTGGAGTAAGTGATTGGACATTTTTCATTAGCAGTGGTAAGATTGAATAGCCTACAGATCATTCAGAGGTCCAGAACACCGGAAAAAAATGAAAAGTATGGACCTTGAATTTTTGATTCCATCCCACCCTAAGTTAGATGAATTAAAGATCCTGTGGAGAGACTTTCCACTCTTGATGGCAGAAATGGAGAAAACCCTGACAGCAACAGAAATTAATAGCTATGAACAAGCAGCTAAAGACTGGGTTAGTTTGTTCTACCATAGAGCAAGGACCAGAAGGAGTTACAACTGCAGCCCTGTCTTATCTGGCACCAATTATCTAATTACCGCTCCACCCGAGTCCAGTGGAAACTCTATGGAGCCCACCCGCCGCACGCATAAACATCCTGACCACAGAAAACCCTATGCGGCTTACGTGTGTTACCGCTTTTCGCTGCTCATCGCTGGTGCGCGTCGTTTTCATTCACAATTATTGGAGACCACAAAAAGACACCAAACAAATTCAACGCATGCGCAGTGTTACCCTGATACCCTGCTGAATGCGCAACGTGTTTTATGGTGGTCTTGAGATCTCAAGCACTTTTGAATCTTCAAAATCGGATATTTCTATGGTGAGTTATGAGACTTTTTCTTTTTTGATGACGGTGGGAAATGCCGAAATATGTATTTTTGATTTATGGTTATGAAAAATATGTCGGATGTTTCAAGACGAAGGAACTTAGTCAGGTTAGTTCGCAAACGTTTTCCCTGCATGGTGATATACGATTGAACAATGGACACAAGTGGACACAAACTAAAAAAAGGTCACGAATTTTTCTTTTTCCCCCAATATTTTTTGTTTTCTAATTTATACAAGTGTGTATATTTCATGTATTGCTTGATCTCTCATTCGTTGTTTGAAACTAATAAAAATATGATGATTGTTTAAAACGGCCGTTTTAGATTTGTTTTCTTTTTTAAAAATCCCAAAACCGATCAAGAAACGATAATAATAAAGGATCTTTACAATTTGTTCATAAAACAGTCGCTGGTTCAATGTGAGTTTTGTGCACGTTGTAATGGTTGGAATACTACAACGGAAATGTTATGTCTTTATTGACGTAATACTGCATGTACATGCATGTACCTCCTTCCTGCATGCATGGATACACCATGCATGAAAACTGCTAGTTACTATTTTGTAATTACTATTTTGTATATGATATATATCGGCACATGTAAATCAATGTATTTGAGGCATTCTAATTATGATTATGATATTTGCTCTATGATTATATTAAATTTCATTCTTCCGTAAAAAAAACTGTTCAATCATAGGTAAACCTGTGGGTAAACAAAAGAAAAATTGACTTTTCTCAAGTCATTTATTTTTGTGAAAAATGTAAGTCATTTTTCTTGGTGAAAAATGTAATGTTCTAAAGATTTACCCAATCAGTTTCCCTTGTGGATAGAATATTTAAAAAGTTAATATCGTTGTTTTACTTTTGGCATTAAAGGTTTTTGAATAAATTTTATTTTTTGCCAGTAGCAGTTAAGCCAAAATGTTAATGTTGTGTTTTGTTCTGTTCTTGTTGTAGCTTTATTTTAATGCAGAAAGATGTCTGAATGCCTGCAGGATTTGTGCAGGCTGTGTGGAGGAAGTGGGGCTGCAGGTGTTGCTCGGAGAAAGCCTCACAGCAAAGAAAAGTATCAGAGTGTTTTGTTGAGAGCCCTCAATGTTGACATCAGTCATGATGTTGAGTCCACTCATCCACTGTTTATCTGCCACAGTTGTTTTAAGAAGCTAGATAGATGGTGGAAAGCTACCAAGACAAACCAGAAGGCAACCTGCAGAATTGAGGTGATTTCCTTCAACCCTCATGTCTGTATTGACATCTGTAACCTTCGAAAAGCGTCATCAACAGAACCTGATGTGTCTATTTTTGACAGCTTCATCACAACAGCAAATCTACAAGGGTGCTTGACATGGCGTGGTGAGGATCGGCTAAAAATAATGCAGTTTGGTGTCAGTGGCTGCTCAGAAATAGAGCTGAATATCTTTAATGATAATTCTTGGAGGTTGGATGTCTGTGGGGTTGATGTTGTGGAGTCAGGGTGCTTGTTGTTCAGTGATGTGCCTCCTTCTCTTGGTAGTACAGAGGTGGAATTTATCCTCAATGTGTTCAAGATGAATAATGTTTGCCTTGGCAACCCAGACTACCCTGCTGTTGTGAAGGCAAAAGAAGGTCCAGCGGGACAGATCCCCATCTCCATATCACCAACAATGATGTGTACCAGACACATCCACACAGAACAATCCGTCACAAGAGGTGTCGTTTGCTGGTTTTGAAGCCAAAATTACGTTGCGATGTATGCCAGATGCTTCGTGTTGAGTTGAGTGTCATTGCGTCACGATCCACTAATGTCAACATGATTTCAACATCTTCATCGGTGAGAAATGATGCCCTATCTCACACTCAGCTTCAGGAAAAGGTCAAGCTGATGAAAGGAGAAAACAAGACTCTGAAGCAGAGAAGTGGCATCGGACTGCCCGTACGACACATGTTTCAACTGTGGTCTTCTTGGTCACAGGGCCATCTCATGCCCCAACCCCCCTAAATGTAAGATCTTCGGGGAGCAACACGCCACAAGGGACTGCCCTCAATCATACCGCAACCAGACCAGGAAAACCCCAGCCACCAAGACCTTCCTACCTGCTGGAACCCAGCAGAGTGCGTCCGATTGCTCGGACATGGAGCAGGTGGAGGGCACCCCAACTAGAGCAGCAGAGAGGGTCTATCTTTAACTCACCGACACATCGGAAGACGAGTCCACTACGCCCAAGCCTAAGAGATTCCGTAAACGACCCAACAAGCCAGCCCGCAAAACCTCCAACCAGACCCCACCACAACCCGACCCAACCAACAAAAGTACACCCACCGAAACAACCAAACGACACCACCACCGACACCACTCCAAAGGAGATCCGAGCGGCCTACCGGAGGAGAGACTGACAACGAGTCCGGGGGTTCCACCATCTCCACGGCTGTATGCAAACGGGAGAGATCATCCTCCAGCATCCTCCGGCCCGGCTGAGGACGAGGATTTTGAAGCGGTTAGGAGGAAACGCCGCACAAAGAAGAAACTGTTGGAATGAGAACATTGAACGAGATGAACAATGAACAATACTGGTCTGATTGTGAAATTTATTACCAATGTTCATGTTTCGAATTACTGCCATTTTTGTTATTGTTTTTATGTTTAACTTAATAGTATGTTCTCTTAATGTTAATGGTTTGAGGAATCAGGACAAGCGCCAACGTATTTTCCAGTCCTGCAGCAGTGATATTCTTCTGCTACAGGAGGTCCACACATCTGGCTTCCGTGAGGCCAGAGCATGGGCCAGGGAGTTCGGCAGCGCGAGGTTCTTGTCTTTTGGTACAAAATCAAGTTGCGGGGTAGCCATCTTGCTTTCTAAACAATATGTGTGGAAGCTGGAGGGCTATTTCCGGGATAATGCTGGCCGCTTAGTTTCTGTCACCATCACTGTGCCAGGCACAAAGGTCAGAGTTCGCCTAGTTAATTGCTATGCTCCGAATGCACTTGCTGAAAAACAGTCTTTCTTTACCAAAGAGCTACCACCAAAACACACTCAGCACATGCGCAATTTAATTCTTGGCGGTGACTTCAATTGTATTCTCAACCCTGATCTTGATGCTTTAAATACCAATGTTTACCACCAGTGCACGCGTGATTCATTGGAGCTCTCCGAGTCACAAAGCAGTACGGTCTGGTGGACAGCTGGAGAACTCAACATCCTAACAGCAAACGCATTGATAGAATTTATCTCTCCCAGGAATTAGCCTCCAATGCACAGAACAAAATAGTCTCAGTCCCACTCTCAGACCACGACATGGTTTCCAAATTTCTAGTGGCAACTACGGTCGTGGTTCCTGGAAACTCAATACTTCTTATCTTAATGACGTATTATTCCAGCGCACCATGCGGGCCGAATTTGATAGTCACCAAAAAGACAAAAATAAATTCAATACCCTTTCCGAGTGGTGGGACAGTGTGAAAAAACACATCAAAAGAGCTGCTATTTCATTCTGTGTACAAGCTTCCAGAAGGCGTAATCTTGAAATCAGGGGAATCCTGAGGGAGCTCAACACACTTCAAAATGAAATAGACAATGGTAATGAAAATGTTGCCCAAGAACTAAAATTGAAAGAAGCCAAGTACTGAAATTATAAAGAAACAAATTCCCAAATCCAGCAACCCTAGTGCCCTAAAAAATCACTGGGGAAAAAATATTTAACGGACCCACCACCCATGACCCTGATCTAAAGCGTATGTCAAATTTAAAAAGCCCTGATGGCCGCATCACTCAAGACCCAGCGGAAATGACGGCCATGTGCCGACAGTTTTATCAAGACCTTTACACCTGTCAATCAAAGTGAAACTGAGCTCCTCCTTGATGTGAAGCTGGGCCCTGGGCAACGTGAGTTGTTCGAGGGCCCTGTGTCATTGACTGAGGTCAGGGTGGCATTGCACAGTATGGACACAGGCAATTGGTGAATACCGGCATGACATGATGTTTAAAGACAGGCTACCCTGCCCAAGTCAACTACTTAATCGATGAAAGTGTCAGCTGTGGAAATGGTGCTCATGCGGTCATCAGTCTAGTGCATCACTTTCTTGAAACCTATGGTGTCGGAGAGGCACATCTTCAACTAAACGCTGATAACTGTGCAGGACAAAACAAAAACAAGTACATGTTCTGGTACCTTGCATGGAGGGTTGCCACTGGTATGAATGCCTCCGCAAGTATAGCATTTATGCCTGCTGGTTACACCAAATTCTCACCAGATTGGTGCTTTGGACTTCTAAAGCATCCTTTCAGGAGAACAAAAGTGTCTTCACTGAACGACATAGCGGATGTTGTTTCCAGGTCAATCGAGCGTAAGATCAACATCCTCCAACTGGTTGGCCATGAAGATGGCACAGTCATTGTGCCAACTTATGACTGGGTGTCGTTTCTAACCCCAACATATAGAAAGACAAAAGGGATTAAGCGGAACCAACATTTCACAGTTTCCAACGAAAGACCCCATGTCTTGGTAAGCAAGACGTATGTAGAGGCGCCATCCACAGAGGGCGTAATTCAGCATAGGGAACTGCCCGTTGGCATGCCTAACACCATACAGCCAGCTTGTTTGGACAGCGAGAGACAGAAGTATCTGTTTGAACATATAAAGCTTTTTTGCACTGAGGACACTAAGGATGTAGTCTGCCCTGCTCCAGCTGACTTTGATTAACATTCAACAAAATAAATGTGAACAAGTTTGAAAATTCATGGGGGTAGAGGGATTGGCACAGAGTGGCTGGCGGGAAAGGGGTGGCCGGGTGTGGTTGTGGGGGTTGGTATTCTGGAGGGGTGAGGTGCTCGAGTTTGTCTGGGCGGGGATTTCGTCTTGGATGGGGTCATTATTTGGGTTCTGGGTTGCAACTTTCCAACTTTTACAAGCTAAGAGGTGTATGAAATCAAGAGGCCAAATCATTTCGTGTAAACAGTATCTGTGGTGGCGGGACTGGGGGGGGGGGCTTGGGTTGTTACTGGGGGAGGGGGGGTACTAGGGGTTGCTGACCTTGCCATCTCAACTTGGTACCCACTACTTGATATATAAGTAAAGAAAAAGTGTGCTAAGGGGAGTGGGGCTTGGGGGCGGGGTTGTCTGGGCGGGGATTGGGGCGCGTTGTCTAGGCTAAGATAGAACTTGGGTTGGGCCATTATTCAGGACCTGGGGGCTGGGTCGCAGCTACCCATCTTCTTTGCAACTTGCATTACCAGTGTGTGAAATGTACAAAAAAATAAAGAAACAAAATAACTTACAATGTGCATTACAACAATTGCTGTGTCTTTTATTTTTTAGATTGGTGTCATTATCGGCATGAAATTAAAATTTCAAAATCTCACATTATTGTTAATGCATGACTTCAATTTATAGTTTAAAACGTTGTTATGGGAAACTTTTAATACTTGCTTCGAATTTAATTAAAAAGGCTAAATTATGACACAAAAAGTAAACTTGAATGATAGCTGGTTGAGGTACTAATGACTCCTCCTTTTAGGGTAATATCTTAGGATACTATACTAGCTGCAAGTACCTTTAAATCAGAAGCATAGATTTCATTCATAAGTTTCCATCCAAGTTTTTGTCATGATCTCCAGGGTCCTGATTAGTCAAGAATTGAACTAAGCACCAGACAAACACCGATCACAAGAGAGCAAGCATCCACATGTAACCCTGATAAAGATTTATCTACAGTGTAAATCTATTTTTTTGATGTCAAGTTGATGGTGATGTCACCGGGCATGTCACCTATCGGATTCTACTCGTGAAGCTCATCCACCATATGAGGAAAGGACTCTGACTGCGCATCTAGAGATTTTATTTTATTTATTGGCGCCTTTTCTATTTTTTCATTGAGCTCATTTTGTATTATTTAAATATTTCAGGATCCTATTATTGTAAAGTTCACACTTCGCATATCTTTTGATCATCGATTAATTTATTCAATAAATCAGAGTTTCTGTTTTTGTGCATAACATCTCGAATTCTCTAACTTGGTTTTATTTCAAAAAGAGAGTCGTAAATCATTTTTCGTTTCCCGCTACTTTTGAAGGTGAACCTAGGGTTACACACACCTACGATGTAAAACCTTCTTGATTCAAGTTTCTATTTTTTCATTTCATTATTTCCCCGTGAGGGGAGTGGGCCGAATCCTGGATGTAGTGCAATACCAGGCCAACCCGTGGCCAGGACGAGGCAAGCCCCTATTCCATGGCCCAGATCCAAAAATCAGTTTAATATACTGGCTGCTCAATGAGCAGCGTTTCAGATATTAAGCTGAAAAGAACAGATACTACACATGATCTTAGCCAAAAGGCCGAGAAGCGATACTTCATCAAAAAATTCAAGGGGTAGTCCTTGTTTGTCAGTGACTCTGATTTTATGGTTGTCACTTATTTCAGTATTAAAAAACAACAGCGTGGCATTTTATATGGAAATCTGTTCAAACTCTTTTAAAAAAGTGCATTTTACTTTCTATTTTCCACCAAAATTTCATCACCAAATTGTTCACTTTTCCTAAAAACAGCCACAAAATTGAATAAAAACTGTGAGAAATAAGTGAAGTTGCACAGCAATGCAGATTTTGTGTGCTAGACACACCCATTTGATCAATATTGATTGTACACAAATCCTGCGCACAGAGCAGACAAAGGTCAACCTATTCACAGTACGGGACATGTGCCCACAGTGCACACAAGTACTGTACAAACGCTGTACAGTACTTTGTATTGATTGTGTGTACGTGTATGTATTACACTGTGATCACATTATCAATTCACACAAAGTGTACAATGTACATGTAGCTCCACCCAAACAGGGTACTTGATTCACACAGTTGACTTGGCCAATTTAACATGCAGGCCTTTTCACTTGTAAATTTGGTTTGTTCAGGAGTGTATAGAAAACTGGTCAGAACTATGAGATCAGCTTCAGCAGCTGTGGACATCCATGAGCAAGGGCACATCAATGGCAAAAGCCCCACAAGCTCTGAATGAGACTCCGTGTAATGTACATGGAAGAGTACTTCATCAGTTGGTATCAGAGAAGATTCCTTGGGCCTCAATGGTAGATCCCGTGGGACCCCATCCCTAGTAGTAACACTAGGCCAAGTACTAGGTTACTATTTAGAAAGAGTTTTAAGGAGGTGGAAATGTTAATGACACCATTGGATGAGGAACTAAAGTGGGGGTAATAGAGAAGGAACTTGGGGCTAAGAAACAGCATATCATTCACAGTGCGTTGGAGAAGGAACTATTAAGTGGGGTAATAGAGAAGGAACAGTAATTGATGTCAAAGAATTCCCTGAGTGTCCATTGTACTATTATTTGGCAAGACGTTCAGATATCTTCTATCTTCTAAATAAGGGGCAGGGTTTTTAGAAGACAAGGAAGCCAAAGCTCTGTGTTCAAAGTGCTGGGCTCTTCAGGAATGGTTCCCAGATGCCTCTAGGTGAGAAGCGAATCCCAAGCCTACACTGCCAAAAATAAGTTTCTTATTTTGAGAAAAAAAAACTTAAAACAAGTGATTTTTTCTAGGGAGTGACACAAGAAATTTTTTCTAGTAGACCACTTCTTGTTTTAAGAAACCTTTTATTAGATCTCTTTCTAATGTTCTTGATTTAAGAAAGCAAAAGTAAAAACCATTTTCTTAACTTTTGTCAAACTAAGAAAAAAAAATCTAAACTTTTCTCAGTTATGTTTCTTATTTTAAGAAAAACTGCAAGGAAAATTTTCTTGTTACCATTTTTTAGGGAGTGACACAAGAAAACCTCTTTCCTTTTCTTGAATCAAGTAATATAACCCCTTGACGTTGTAAAAAAAAATATGTTTTTCTTGTTTTTTTCTCAACTGATGTCAAACTAACAACTGTTTTTTTTCTAAACTTTTCTTATGTTATGTTTCTTATTTTAAGAGAAACTGCAATTTTCTTGTTACCATTTTCTAATGAGTGACACAAGAAAACCCTTTTCCTTTTCTTGAATCAAGACAATTAACCCCTTATGGGAATTGTATAATGAAACAAATCTTCTTCTTTTTTCTTGTTTCTGGCTGAGGTTTTCTTGGATTCCAAAATAAAAGATTTCATGTTAAGATACATACTTTCTTTAACAGAATCTTAATACAAATTAATAAGATGTTTTTCCCTATACAAGAAAACATTTCGTGCTAAAATGCACAATATAGGCCTAACATTTTTTGCTAAACAGTGTATAACGTTTTAATAAGGAAATAAAAGAGTGGTGACGAGATGTTAAACGGCCGTTTAAACCGGCAGAGTCATCCGCACGATAAAGGACCTTGCCGGATTGATGGGACAGCTCAGGAGATTGCAACATGAAGTAGCTTGAACTCTGCATCCAAAGGGGTTTTGGTCTTGTTGACGGTGTGGGCAACTAAACTGTTGCTGAGCTACTTCATGCTACATAAATCGTTGTTATCATACATGTATTATAACATTTACATGGTGTTAATATTTACCAGTTGAAAGTCCTTTGTTTCAGGATTACTTTTTTTAAAACCACACTGTATAGTTTGCTCAGGTTAATAGTTATTTCAATTTTAACAAGTTTGTTTTAAAATTTTGTCACTGTCATAACAAATGAACTTTTATTGCTGCTCTGAAAACGTTTTCTAAAACCAACTCCATATCATAAATTCCAATATTATAAAAAACACTGTGAACTTTGGGAAAACTCGCTGAATGTCACTAATGTGAAAATATCAGGATTACCTTTTTTTTAATCACATAGTTTGCTCTGGTAGTTATTTCAACTAACAACTTTGTTTAAAAATGTTGTCACTGTCATAACAAATGAACTTGTATTGCTGCTCTGAAAACGTATTTTAAAACCAACTCCTTATCATAAATTCCAATATTATAAAAACACTGTGAACTTTGGGAAAACTTTCTGAATGTCATAGTCAGTGCTTTCTGAGTCCTGCGGGGAAAAAATTTACAGGCTGATGATGTCACTAATGTGAAAATTTATCAAAAAAAGGATTCTTGTCTGTATAAACAACAGAAAGACATCTTGGCCTGCTGGATAATTCAGGTTGAAAGTGTAGTAAACAGCCAGCAGGCCAAGTATGCCCAAGCTCCATTCACCGCGCCTCAAGGGTGTCAGCATCTTGCCACCCACTGCAATTATTAAGCTGTCACCAGCTTCAATAATCCGTGGTTCAGCTGTATTCTTGATTACAACATCTGGTTCCTCGCTACTCTGCGAAGATAAAACAATGAGGCATGTTTCAAAAGGGACATTTTAACATTATAGGGTTTTTAAAATGTTTTTGCCTAAAACAATCCTGACATGCTATCGGATCAAACATATGCTTATTCATTAATTATTGTATTCATGTAAGGGGCTTTCATCTAAAGAATTTCATTTTCATCTAAAGAATTGCGTTTTCACAAAGAAATGGGCGTGTCAGTATGAGCGTGATCGCATGATACACGTGCCCCTTCGGATATACAGATAGGCGTAAAAAGTAGGTCATCACACTTTTTTGTTTTCATGAAGAGATGGCATTGAGCGCATTCTGTGTTCATGAAGGGATGGGCACATGTCAGTTTGCATGTGATGGGTGTAAAAGTAAGTCATTACAATTTTTCGTTTTTACAAAGGGACTTGAATTGAATTACATGAAAAGCCAAATCCACAATATTTGAAGAATAGAAAAGTTAGGAATTCTTACGCTGAGCTTCTTGAAAAGACCATCCTTGTTGCCCTTCTTTGACGGGAAGATATCCTGGCATGCCTTTAATACTGAGCGTACTTTGGTGTCTGGGAAAAAGCATAAACTTTAATTTATGGTGATGCTGTATGGCCATAGGTTACAGCAGTTAAGTATTTTTCAAAGGGAGCAGGTATGCTTTGACGGGCCTGCATGTCCAAAAAGCATAGAACAGTGCTGAAATTGAAAAAATCACAATTCCAACTGTGAGTGACCGATCTAATCAAAACATTCTGACTGTCCTGAATTTTGAAATGCTTTCTTGTACAAACAAAAGGATAAGTGAAATATTTTACATAGCTTACCAGTATCAAAGGAACTTGGAGGTTTCATAGCCTGGAGATGGAGCCCATAGAAAACCAGCTGGTCCCACATTTTGTCCATCTTTGACAGAACTGTCTCCACAAATGCAGGATCATCCGGTGCAACTAAACACCTTACTTCAGAAAGACACTGTAAATCGTAAAAATTAGAAAAACAAGTCCAAAAAGTCAAGTATGTCATTGGACACAACTTTTCTATACATTTTTTTATATTATTTGTTGAGGAAAGTTTAAATTTCAAAAGTGAAAAGGCCTGACGCTTTAATCCTGTTGGTCGTCTTTAGTGCCAATATGACATAATGACAGACAAGCAACAGCTATATGCTCGCTCACAAAGAGATTGGGACAAATAAGGGAGACATAACATTTTTTGTATGGGCAGACACGAGAAGAAAACAGGTGTGAAGGAGACACTGCAGAAGGAACAGTGTCAGTGTGACATGCCTAAATCACCAAAGTATTACACATTAAATTTTATTGTAACAGTTTTTTAACTCACATATTGAACAGACTTGAAGCATGGGTAAGCCTTAAGAAATGTGGACACCCTGCTGGCTATGTCCCCTGACAAATTCTCCACAAAGTCCCTACGACGTGGAAGTTCCAGTCTTAGCAACTGTGTCAGCACAGCAGCGTTTGGGGTTTTCATCTTGAATTGCTCTTGAAGTTGGTCATAGTGTCTCTTCAGTTGAGATTTGGTGGATCCTGCTAAAAGGAAAACAAATTACATTAAACAAAAAAAGATAAAAGGAATTGGCAGTTCCCTGCAAAAACCTCTTATGGAAAACTACAAATTGAAATGACACAGCTTACCCACAATGTGGCTTGATGCTTCTTTGCTGAAAGTTCCTTGAAGACTAGATTCTTCTGTGTTGGTGGCTGGGATTCCTGAAGTTAAAGCTCCTTTGGTGGATTTGGCAGTTGAAGATTTCTTGCTAGTAGGAACGCCTTCAAGCTCAAGTCGTCGTTTGGTGCTACTTGCTATTGAACTTCCCTTCTTAGATGGTGCTCTTTGAGGCTTCATGGCTCCTTGAAGCTCGCTTGTTTCTTGAAGCTTGGTTGCACCTTGAAGATCCATAGGTCCTTCCATTGGCCCTCCAGACGCAGTTGCTCCTTGAAGCTCAATTAATTCTGTGCTACAGCTTGTAATTGCAGGTTCTTTGCTTGATGATCCTTGAAGTTCCACTGCTCTGTTGTTTGATGCAGGAGGAGTACATGGACTCAAAATTCTTTGGGTTTTGGACCTGTTTGGGACTCTTCCTTGAGGCTTCTTGGTGGGCTTTACATTTGACAACCTTCTTTGCATTTGCTTGAGGATGGCACCCTACAAAAAAACAATTAAAAAATACAAATACATATAATTATAATGGGCTCATAGAGCAGTATGTTAAGTGTTATTTCACGTAAATACTTGACATATGTGTCCACGGTCAAAAAATCATTTTTTTTAATACTTTGTAGGTCGAAGGGCCTTGGGGTGCAAGTAAACAAAATCGAACTTTCAAATCAATATATAGCCCGTTGCCATGGTAACAGCTCATTTTGTGTTTTGGGCATTTTAGGCCGATTTGGAGGTCTGAAAAACTGTTTTTTAGCTCATGTTTATAACTCCACCCTACCAAAATGCAAAATTATTTCATAAAACCTTTTATACCACTACAAAGTATCATTCTTGGCCTTACTTGAGAAAAAAAATTATTGCTATAAATTTTACCCTTATGCTATTTTTGCATCAAGCATTAAAGCATGTTTTTAGAACTTGCAAAATCGACATTTTTACCCTATTTTTGGCCCTAAAAATTTCAATTTGCCAGGGGTCTCAGAAAAATTTCCTTTCGGTTGTGATTAGGGCCAACATTGGTCTTTCCATATCTGGTGAGGAAAACTTGGGCAATTGTATCCTGTTGTGACAATACTGCCTCAAAAACTGAATTTTTTCCAAAAACAGGAAAAATGCATTTTGAAGTTTTTCTCTCAGTTTGAACCAGTATCATTAAAAAAGAACACTTTATTCAGTCAGGCACCTTTTCCTGAGTGTTCTGTAGGCTTATTGAATAACCCCACATTGATGAAAAACTTTTGATGACTTAAATCTCAGACTTTACCCCCCCCCCCCAAGCGTATTATGTTACATTCCCTTACGAGTCATTCCGTGCCAACTCTCCTGACGGGTTGGCAGGCCCCGTATCATATTTTGCTATTTTTGTTTGTAAACATTCCCCTATGGGTGTCATGAACACTCACCAAATTTTGGAAAACTACTCCTTAACATTTCTGAGGTATGGCCCCATAAAAGTTTAAGCCCCGCCCCTTCAAATTTACTTTTTGTGTTTTGGGCATTTTTAGAGGCCTATATCTACAAATTGAGAAAAGATATGTAACTGCAAATTAATATACAGGGTACCTGGTACCCCATCAACTAGAATATACTGTCAAAAGTAGCATAGGACATTCTTATATCAAGGCATAGGTCTATCAAAACTGACATTTTAGCCCGCGGAATGATTTTTCGTCATTTTTGAGACCCCTGGTGCTTAAAGTGAAATGTCAGATTGCTTTTGTATTACATTTGGTTATAAACTAGGTGTCATGAACACTCACCAAATTTTAGAAACCTACTCCTTAACATTTCTGAGATATGACCCCCTAAAAGTTTAAGCCCCGCCCCTTCAAATTTACTTTTTGTGTTTTGGGCATTTTTAGAGGCCCTATATCTACAAACTGAGATAAGATATGTAACTACAAATTAATATACAGGGTACTTGGTACCCCCATCAACTAGAATCTACTGTCAAAAGCAGCATGACATTTTTATATCAAGGCATAGGTCTATAAATCTGACATTTTAGCCCGCGGAATGATTTTTCATCATTTTTAAGACCCCCTAGTGCCTAAGTGAAATGCCTGATTGCTTTTGTATTACATTTGGTTATAAACTAGTTGTATATGTGTGACCTGCTATGAGGATAGACCAACCCCCCCCCCTTTGATGGGTATTTATAAATATACTTTGTGTCCAGTCTACTTGTGTGAGAAATAAACAAAAAAATGACTCTCTATACTCCTTCAAGTAAAACAAAAATGAATATGACTAATTTAAGGTTATTGTTGTGTATGCATGCAGTTTAGTGAAATCACTTGTTTACAAAAGAGCTGACAGAGCCTTGACTTCCTGCAGGCATAGTTTGTACACTACGGAAGTGTAGTGCCGCCACATGAAAAGCAATCCTTCTCTTACATGTCTTAATGTGTACATACACAATAACTATCATGTACGTCAATAAACATACATAGTAACTATCATGTATAGTACACAATTACTTATCAACGTACAAAATAAATACGGACTTACCATGTACGTATAGACGACAATTATGATGTTCGTACATGATAATTATCATGTACGTAATTGTACACTACACAAAAGGTTATGTGTACGTACACAATAATTATGATTTATGAACACATCCCCTTAAGACCAGCTGTATAAAAAGATTTTGTGAAGCATCTCCATGTGAAATAATATTCTTAAACAAGCTTGGTACAAACTATTAGTTAACATCCTAATAAAATCCAAACAAAGCCGTGTTTCGGTTGCCATTTTAAAGTATTTCATCTCTGTATTCATAAGCCACTATCTCGGGGTTGTTTGAGAGTACTTTTTGCATGGAGATGCTGCACAATATTGTGTACTATACATGATGCGTCTGAAGTTGATCGTGAATCGTCATTATTCTGTACATACACTAAACATAATAATTATTGTGTATGGGGGGATGACAATTATCATGTACGAACATGATAGATATGTACTAACAGGATAAGTATCCTCTGTACACGATAAGTCCGGAGTTACCGTGTCAGTGATAGTTATTTTGTACATCCAATAGTAGTAATGTATGTATGATAGCTATAATGTACGAACATGATAGTTATTGTACACATATACACAAAAAGTGCAGATTTTTTTCATTCAAGTGGCGGCACTACGCTTCCATGGTCTGCAGGAACTTAGTCTAGGTTCTGTGGCTCTTTTGTAAACAAGTGATTTCACTAAAAACTTCGATGTACAACAATAACCTTAAATTAGTCATATTCATTTGATTTTTTTTTAAATGAAGGAGTAAAGAGTCAATTTTTTTTGATTTCTCACACAAGTAGACTGGATACAAAATATTTTTGGGGAAAATTTGTAAATCTGTAAGAAATGTCCCATGTTGTCAAATAACCACTTGAAAAAGGCGGTATTTTTTGCAATTTTACAGCCAGACCCACATTCAGACCCCTGCTAAATACCCATCAAAGGTGTGATTGGTCTATCCTTATATCAGGTTAATACACATTAAACCTAGTTTATAACCAAATGTAATACAAAATCAATCAGACATTTCACTTAGGCACTATAGTGGTCTCAAAAATTACGAAAAATCATTCCGCGGCCTTAAATTTCAGTTTTTACAGACCTATGCCTTGATATAAAAATGTTCCAAGCTACTTTTGACAGTAGATTCTAGTTGATGAGGTACCAGGTACCCTGTATATTAATTTGCAGTTACATATCTTTTCTCAATTTGTAGATATGGGCCTCTAAAAATGCCCAAAACACAAAAAGTAAATTTGAAGGGGCGGGGCTTAAACTTTTATGGGGCCATACCTCAGAAATGTTAAGGAGTAGGTTTTTTTTTAAATTTGGTGAGTGTTCATGACACCCATAGGGGAATGTTTACAAACAAAAATAGCAAAATCTGAGACGGAGCCTGCCAACCCGTCAGATGAGTTGGCACGGAATGACTCGTAAGGGAATGTAACATAATACGCTTCGGGGGGGGGGGGGGGGGGGTAAAGTCTGAGATTTAAGTCATCAAAAGTTTTTCATCATTGTGGGGTATTCAACAAGCCTACAGAATGCTCAGGAAAAGTTGCCTGATTGATTAAAGTGTTATTTTTTAATGATACTGGTTCAAACTGAGAGAAAAACTTCAAAATGCATTTTTCCTGTTTTTGGAAAAAAAATCAGTTTTTGAGGCACTATTGTCACAACAGGATACGATTGCCCAAGTATTCCTCACCAGATATGGAAAGACCAATGTTGGCCCTAATCACAACCGAAAGGAAATTTTTCTGAGACCCCTGGCAAATTGAAATTTTTAGGGCCAAAAATAGGGTAAAAATGTCGATTTTGCAAGTTCTAAAAACATGCTTTAATGCTTGATGCAAAAATAGCATAAGGGTAAAATTTATAGCAATAATTTTTTTTCTCAAGTAAGGCCAAGAATGATACTTTGTAGTGGTATAAAAGGTTTTATGAAATAATTTTGCATTTTGGTAGGGTGGAGTTATAAACATGAGCTAAAAAACAGTTTTTCAGACCTCCAAATCGGCCTAAAATGCCCAAAACACAAAATGAGCTGTTACCATGGCAACGGGCTATATATGGATTTGAAAGTTCGATTTTGTTTACTTGCACCCCAAGGCCCTTCGACCTACAAAGTATTTAAAAAAATGATTTTTTGACCGTGGACACATATGTCAAGTATTTACGTGAAATGACTCTTAAACCCTCTTTGCTGAAAGTTGCCTCATGTGTGCAATGGGCGGGGCTTAATGGATTGGTCTACTAAAAAGTTGTTTTTTCGTACGCTAATACAAAATGATTGAGTTTAACTAGCAAACTATTTATCTTTTTTTCTTTTTTTCTTTTTTAATAAATAAATAAATATACTTACCCAAGGTTGTTCTGGGTTCAGGTCTGTGGCATCCCGCAATATAGGATACTTAGTAACCAATTTCTTGGCAACTTGACAAAGCTCCTCGGCAGTCGGTTCCCTAGGAGGAATAAGGGATGAACACTCGGCCCGAACAATTGAAACTTGACTACGTACCAGACGATTTCTGACATCTGCCGCCAGGGTTTGTCCTGTGCTAGCACAAGCCAACAAATCAGTGTCACTGTAAATTGCAAAGTTCACCTTTGCCACTGAAACAACTGAAGATCCACATGACATCTGTTGTGGTGTTTTCTGTTCACTCTTCTTAATACCCGTAGCAGGTGTCAACACCAAAGAACAAGAATTTGAGGTGGGAGCTTGCAGTGATGGGTCACACAATACAGCGCTTGTCCGCTTTTGTCCAGTGGAAGAGAAGACGTGAGCTTCTGGTCTTTCCAAATCATTTTTTCCCTGAAAATAAGAGATTGAATTTATTAGTCTATTTTTATGAATTATCTGCATGTCTAGCTATAAAAAGTGTCATAAAAAAGTATTGTACCTAATGTTTTGTAATCATGTAAGGTAACAGAAGGGGAGAAGTCAGGCATTAAAGCATCCCCCTATCTTTTTTAGAGATCTTTTTTAAGACGCTCATTGCACAGCGACACATCAACAAAAAAAGAGAAACAAAAAAGAAAACCAGTGTTGGCAGAGGGGAAATCTTTCTGTAGTCCTTGATAATTAGGTGAAACTTGAGGAAGCTTTGAATTGAATAAAGCTAGTGATGAGGAATTAATACGATGAGGAGTTAATACGATGCAGTAAAATTGTACTACTAGCTACAACTGTACTCTTAAAATTGCTTGTTGCTTCTAGGCAAATGATTTTTTTTTTAATTAAAAAATTAATTATACAAAAATAAAAAATTCCAACTACATGTAACTAAAAAGGGATGCATACCTTTAACTTGGCAATTACTCTCCAAAGATCCTTACGTCTGGAAAACATTTGAGAACCTGGCAAAAGATCTCTCAAATCATCCCTCTCCAACTCCAAAATAGATGAACCATTTACTCCAGCTTCTAAAAAATGATAAGAGAACAACATAAGGTTGTAGGATGTTATTCTTCACCTCACACCTGTTCACATGATTTATTCAGAAATTGGTAATCATGGTTATGTAAGAATAACTGTTAATTTAATAATGGTGGGTTATTTCAAAGTTGAAATGATCCGGAACTGGTCAAACGACTGTCTGTGGTTAGTAGTACTAGTAGCCTGGTAGCCCTGCCTAGGCATATACTAAGTTACATAGGCTAACATACATGTATAGGCCCTAAAGTTAATTAACGTTATTTCCTGGAAATATTTTTCATTTAACTTCATTCATGTAAACAAAAAGCATTTCCATGAAGTTCCCACATCAAACCAGTGTCAGTGAAGGGGAGGCATAGGTTATACCAAAGTTTGATTATCAGACAATGTTAATTCAGCAATTTATCCACAAGAAAATTACGAGTGTGTGCGTAGAAAACACTAACATAACATTAACAAATAGCAACATCTTTTCGGTCTCATTGTAATCAGCACTCCCCCTTTTCACCATGATCACTCGGCCTCGGTAGTTGTTAATATTCTTCTTTTTCGGCCCACAAACATGTTTCAAACTGTCGTTAACTTACCGAGAATGATATTGGCTACTTCTTCATCCACTCCCTCTTCCATCAAGTGTTTGCTCACATCATTCGGAGATAAACCGTCCATGTTTAGCTCAATTTAAATCAAAAATTCTTCTAGTTCAATGAAGTTGGTACTTTGTATAAATGTCAAAACTTATTATGACGTACGTGTTGAAAAAGTTTGGCATATTTGTTTCCCGCGCATTTGGTACACAGGCACGTTCATTGGTGCTCAAAATGTTGCTTCACCGCACAGTATTATGGGAGTTTGTTATCCTTTCACTTGAAGTAAAACAAACAAATGGAAAATAAGACGTAATTCTCCAGCAAATTTTTACGAAAAATTAAATTCTTTGTTTGTTTTTAGAATGGAAAATGGTAGCTTCATATTTGACTAATGCATGCTACCGAAAGTAGCCACCAAGAATTGTCCAATCGGCTTCTTTCTCTGATGTGAGCCATGGCAGTTGCGTTGGCAATGCAGCAGCTGGTCGCTCACTCTAGGCTGGTTCCACACAGTGGAACGGCTTGGTACGTAATTCACGTATCACACATACTGGAGACCCAACCGTCGGTGTCCGTCGCGACGCGTCAGGTTTTTTTTTTCGTGTGTGTACCGATGTACCAAATCTTCCTTGACGTGCTGAAAAAAAATGTTCTAATTCCATTCAATTATCATGGCAGTTTGGCGATGTGCAATGTGTGTACTTTTCATGTGTTTGACATTGCGTGAGCTTTTGAGCCATATAAATCTAAGTCATGCTGGGGCGCCGAATTTCAGTGTTGTGTGTGGTATTCAAGAATGCCCCATGCGATACACACGATTCCATTCCTTATACAAGCATGTACGCAAGACACATGGGGATCTTTACAACACTGATTCACCGAACCCAATGGAAGGAGACAGAAATGTTTTTCAGCATGTCGGGGAAGCCGTTCCTTTCGAGCATAATGATGCCGAGGAGGATGAGAACAACGAGGACCAGGTAGACAACTTGAACTTCGAGTCTGAAGACGAGCAACAGGTAGGTACATATGCCCACGATGATGCCTCCTCGCCTAGGCCTAGCTAGTGTAATAATACTAGCACACAAAAATGCTAGGTAGTACTAGTAGTAGTACTCTAACTAACCGTAACTAACGTTAGCTAGGTTTTTTTTATGTCTGAGTTAGCATGGTTAGCATTGTTGTACTTTTATTTATTTGTATCGTGGGGGTCCTGTATTAGAGGGGCCCTCCTCTAACTGAGTGTTAGACCCGTAAACGTGACCAATCTACATACTCCATTATCATATACATGTACTCCGATCCTTGGCCACGACTTAATGTAGGCCTTTGCCGGTGAACTTGTTTAATGGGAAATTAAGTATCATATTTTTTAAAATGATCTGCACAATGACATAGTCATAAATTCCCTTATCTTTGTTTTCAGGATGTATGTCTACAAGATCAAGAAACAATGAAAACTCAAGCAGCACAGTTTATTCTAGGCCTAAAGGAGAGGAACTGTCTCACACAGGTAAAAAAAAATAAATAAATAAATGAAATGAAATAAAGTAAATATATAAAGCAATAAATAAATAAACAAAAGTAATGTAACATTTTTTGCCTGTCGAGCCTGATTGGGATTGCCTCTGTTGCCCTCGGTCATTGCCTAGGTGCCCTTGAAATGTTCCGATAGAAATTTAAAATTTTCTCATGGAGGTGCCCTTTACCACTGAGAAAATGCCTTGGTGCCTTTACCCAGTCAAGAACGAAGCATACAGGCCTGCGCCTGCCTCTTTTTTTGTCCATTTATCTAAAAATGGCGAAACAATTTGCCTCAAACATCCGCAGAAAGCTTGAAAGGAGGTGTGTGACCATCTTTGAAAGTACAGCCTTACAAAAATACTGTACGATTTAAAAGCAATTATAGCCTTTAACACCTGCCAAAAAGTGTCTGCCTCCTCATTTTGCAAGTAACACAATAAAAACTGTGGGTTTTTTTTCAGTTGACGTGATACTTTAGATAGACTTGTTTCATTTTGTAATCAGCAATTTACTTTATTTATAATTACTTTTTAAAATTGCTTTTACCTAAACATACACCTGTTTTAAAAGGAAATCAACTTTTGTTGTTTACTATGGTGTCCACTTGTTTAACTTAAGAAACCTTGTATGCTAATGATGCATGCAAATAAAGTTGTAATCTCTATTTTTCATATTTTATAGGCAACTGTGGGCGACATCATTGAAAGTTCACGGCGAATGGTGGAGTTCAGTGTTAGGCAGTTTGCAGACAGTTTGCTTGAAAACCTTCAGTCCCAAGAAAATGAGATCCATCCGGATGAGGTTGAGATGACAATCAGGGAAACATTTAACTCACAGGAGGAACCGTTTCAGAACTTAAATTCTACATATCTTCAGAAGAAATATGTAGACCAATGCCTTCAGATTGTTCAACCTCAAGAAATTTGCTTTGGTGAGAGAGCTGTGCAGAAGCGCATAGGTCAAAAATGTATTGTAGTTGAGAAAAAAAATTGCACATATTATGTTCCCATTATACAAAACATTAGACATCGGTTGTCAAATAAACGCATTCAAAAGATGGTTTTATTGCCTTCTCCTTGTCATCATGCTGGTTTCCTTGTTGATTTGTGCTGTGGAGATGTTTTTCGACAACAAGTAGTGTATCAAAACGGTAATGCCATCCAAGTCATTCTATATTTTGATGAAATAGATGTTTGCAACCCAATTGGCACAAGGGCATCGATTCACAAACTGGGAATGTTTTATTTTACAATGGGAAACATAAAGTTAAAATACCGTTCTAGGTTAGCTGCCATACGCCTCGTATCAGTTACATCTTCTGACAATATTAATCGATATAGTATTGACAATGTATTGAAACCATTTTATGATGATATGGTGAAACTCTCTGATGGAGTACAATTCAGTAGATGTAATGGGGAACAAATACTTTTGAAAGGTGCATTACTTGCAGTAGTGGCTGACACACCAGCTAGTCATCAGCTTGGGGGTTTCAAAGAAGGAGTTGGTGGTGCCTATGCAAAGTGTAGACACTGTGAATGTTCACATGAAGAGCTTCAGGAACATTTCGCTGAAAACCACCTTCAGCTGAGAAATAAAAATTCCCACCAGCAGCATTGTGAGGAAATAAATAGTGCTGCAACAGAATACATGAAAAATCACCTGAAAACGACTTACGGCATTAATAGATTAAGTGTTATTTCACGTAAATACTTGACATATGTGTCCACGGTCAAAAAATCATTTTTTTTTAATACTTTGTAGGTCGAAGGGCCTTGGGGTGCAAGTAAACAAAATCGAACTTTCAAATCAATATATAGCCCGTTGCCATGGTAACAGCTCATTTTGTGTTTTGGGCATTTTAGGCCGATTTGGAGGTCTGAAAAACTGTTTTTTACCTCATGTTTATATCTCCACCCTACCAAAATGCTAAATTATTTCATAAAATCTTTTATACCACTACAAAGTATCATTCTTGGCCTTACTTGAGAAAAAAAATTATTGCTATAAATTTTACCCTTATGCTATTTTTGCATCAAGCATTAAAGCATGTTTTTACAACTTGCAAAATCGACATTTTTACCCTATTTTTGACCCTAAAAATTTCAATTTGCCAGGGGCCTCAGAAAAATTTCCTTTCGGTTGTGATTAGGGCCAACATTGGTTTTTCCATATCTGGTGAGGAAAACTTGGGCAATTGTATCCTGTTGTGACAATACTGCCTCAAAAACTGATTTTTTTTCCAAAAACAGGAAAAATGCATTTTGAAGTTTTTCTCTCAGTTTGAACCAGTACCATTAAAAAAGAACACTTTAATCAGTCAGGCACCTTTTCCTGAGTGTTCTGTAGGCTTATTGAATAACCCCACATTGATGAAAAACTTTGGATGACTTAAATCTCAGACTTTACCCCCCCCCCCCCCCCCCCCCCCCCGAAGCGTATTATGTTACATTCCCTTATGAGTCATTCCGTGCCAACTCACCTGACGGGTTGGCAGGCCCCGTATCAGATTTTGCTATTTTTGTTTGTAAACATTCCCCTATGGGTGTCTTGAACACTCACCAAATTTTAGAAAACTACTCCTTAACATTTCTGAGGTATGGCCCCATAAAAGTTTAAGCCCCGCCCCTTCAAATTTACTTTTTGTGTTTTGGGCATTTTTAGAGGCCTATATCTACAAATTGAGAAAAGATATGTAACTGCAAATTAATATACAGGGTACCTGGTACCCCATCAACTAGAATATACTGTCAAAAGTAGCATAGGACATTCTTATATCAAGGCATAGGTCTATCAAAACTGACATTTTAGCCCGCGGAATGATTTTTCATCATTTTTGAGACCTCTGGTGCTTAAAGTGAAATGTCAGATTGCTTTTGTATTACATTTGGTTATAAACTAGGTGTCATGAACACTCACCAAATTTTAGAAACCTACTCCTTAACATTTCTGAGATATGACCCCCTAAAAGTTTAAGCCCTGCCCCTTCAAATTTACTTTTTGTGTTTTGGGCATTTTTAGAGGCCCTATATCTACAAACTGAGATAAGATGTAACTACAAATTAATATACAGGGTACTTGGTACCCCCATCAACTAGAATCTACTGTCAAAAGCAGCATGACATTTTTATATCATAGGCATAGGTCTATAAATCTGACATTTTAGCCCGCGGGATGATTTTTCATCATTTTTGAGACCCCCTAGTGCCTAAGTGAAATGCCTGATTGCTTTTGTATTACATTTGGTTATAAACTAGTTGTATATGTGTGACCTGCTATAAGGATAGACCAACCCCCCCCCCCTTTGATGGGTATTTATAAATATACTTTGTGTCCAGTCTACTTGTGTGAGAAATAAACAAAAAAATGATTCTCTATACTCCTTCAAGTAAAACAAAAATGAATATGACTAATTTAAGGTTATTGTTGTGTATGCATGCAGTTTAGTGAAATCACTTGTTTACAAAAGAGCTGACAGAGCCTTGACTTCCTGCAGGCATAGTTTGTACACTACGGAAGTGTAGTGCCGCCACATGAAAAGCAATCATTCTCTTACATGTCTTAATGTGTACATACACAATAACTATCATGTACGTCAATAAACATACATAATAACTATCATGTATAGTACACAATTACTTATCAACGTACAAAATAACTACGGACTTACCATGTACGTATAGACGACAATTATGATGTCGTACATGATAATTATCATGTACGTAATTGTACACTACACAAAAGGTTATGTGTATGACACAATAATTATGATTTATGAACACATCCCCTTAAGACCAGCTGTATAAAAAGATTTTGTGAAGCATCTCCATGTGAAATAATATTCTTAAACAAGCTTGGTACAAACTGTTAGTTAACATCCTAATAAAATCCAAACAAAGCCGTGTTTCGGTTGCCATTTTAAAGTATTTCATCTCTGTATTCATAAGCCACTATCTCGGGGTTGTTTGAGAGTACTTTTTGCATGGAGATGCTGCACAATATTGTGTACTATACATGATGCGTCTGAAGTTGATCGTGAATCGTCATTATTCTGTACATACACTAAACATGATAATTATTGTGTATGGGGGGGATGACAGTTATCATGTACGAACATGATAGATATGTACTAACAGGATAAGTATCCTCTGTACACGATAAGTCCGGAGTTACCGTGTCAGTGATAGTTATTTTGTACATCCAATAGTAGTAATGTACGTATGATAGCTATAATGTACGAACATGATAGTTATTGTACACATATACACAAAAAGTGCAGATTTTTTTCATTCAAGTGGCGGCACTACGCTTCCATGGTCTGCAGGAACTTAGTCTAGGTTCTGTGGCTCTTTTGTAAACAAGTGATTTCACTAAAAACTTCGATGTACAACAATAACCTTAAATTAGTCATATTCATTTGATTTTTTTTTTTAAATGAAGGAGTAAAGAGTCAATTTTTTTGATTTCTCACACAAGTAGACTGGATACAAAATATTTTGGGGGAAAATTTGTAAATCTGTAAGAAATGTCCCATGTTGTCAAATAACCACTTGAAAAAGGTGGTATTTTTTGCAATTTTACAGCCAGACCCACATTCAGACCCCTGCTAAATACCCATCAAAAGTGTGATTGGTCTATCCTTATATCAGGTTACACATATACACCTAGTTTATAACCAATGTAATACAAAATCAATCAGACATTTCACTTAGGCACAATAGTGGTCTCAAAAATTACGAAAAATCATTCCGCGGCCTAAAATTTCAGTTTTTACAGACCTATGCCTTGATATAAAAATGTTCCAAGCTACTTTTGACAGTAGATTCTAGTTGATGAGGTACCAGGTACCCTGTATATTAATTTGCAGTTACATATCTTTTCTCAATTTGTAGATATAGGCCTATAAAAATGCCCAAAACACAAAAAGTAAATTTGAAGGGGCGGGGCTTAAACTTTTATGGGGGCCATACCTCAGAAATGTTAAGGAGTAGGTTTCTAAAATTTGGTGAGTGTTCATGACACCCATAGGGGAATGTTTACAAAAAAAATAGAAAAATCTGAGACGGAGCCTGCCAACCCGTCAGATGAGTTGGCACGGAATGACTCGTAAGGGAATGTAACATAATACGCTTCGGGGGGGGGGGGGGGGGGGGGTAAAGTCTGAGATTTAAGTCATCAAAAGTTTTTCATCAATGTGGGGGTATTCAACAAGCCTACAGAACGCTCAGGAAAAGTTGCCTGATTGATTAAAGTGTTCTTTTTTAATGATACTGGTTCAAACTGAGAGAAAAACTTCAAAATGCATTTTTCCTGTTTTTGGAAAAAAAATCAGTTTTTGAGGCAGTATTGTCACAACAGGATACAATTGCCCAAGTTTTCCTCACCAGATATGGAAAGATCAATGTTGGCCCTTATCACAACCGAAAGGAAATTTTTCTGAGACCCCTGGCAAATTGAAATTTTTAGGGCCAAAAATAGGGTAAAAATGTCGATTTTGCAAGTTGTAAAAACATGCTTTAATGCTTGATGCAAAAATAGCATAAGGGTAAAATTTATAGCAATAATTTTTTTTCTCAAGTAAGGCCAAGAATGATACTTTGTAGTGGTATAAAAGGTTTTATGAAATAATTTTGCATTTTGGTAGGGTGGAGTTATAAACATGAGCTAAAAACCAGTTTTTCAGACCTCCAAATCGGCTTAAAATGCCCAAAACACAAAATGAGCTGTTACCATGGCAACGGGCTATATATGGATTTGAAAGTTCAATTTTGTTTACTTGCACCCCAAGGCCCTTCGACCTACAAAGTATTAAAAAAAATGATTTTTTGACCGTGGACACATATGTCAAGTATTTACGTGAAATGACTCTTAAGCATTCTTGAAGATTTTCCTGGCTTTAATGTTACAAAAATGTTGCCTCAAGACATTATGCATGTCATGCTTGAAGGTGTTCTCCAGCATGAAATTAAGCAGGCACTTTCCTATTTTTATGAACATGGTGATCTTGACACTGAAGCCTTTAATGTGAAAATAAAAAAATGTCCATATAGTTATTACGATCAAAAGGATAAGCCTTGTGAAATTCAAAGGGTTGTATTAACTTCAGATGACTCAAGGCTGAAACAAACTGCGAGTCAGATGATGGTATTTGCTAAAGTACTTCCTTTCATTTGGAAAGGACTCTTACCCACTGATAATGATTTTTACAGATTCATTGTTGGGCTCTTGAACATATATCATATTCTTATGTCTCCAGTTATAGCTTGTTCTACATTAACGGTATTAAGAGAGATGATCAATGAGCATTTGAATAATTACAAACAGTTATTTCCACGGCGAATTTTGCCCAAACAACATTATATGATTCATTTCCCCAAAATAATAAAACAATTTGGGCCACCAATCCGTTACTCCTGCATGAGATTTGAATCAAAACATCAGTACTTTTAAAAAATGGCTTTGAAACAGAATTTCCTTAATCTCAGTAAATCGCTTGCAACCCGGTATCAGACTTATGAATGTGTATCACAAATGGGAAATCCATGTTGTCATCCACTCTTTTCTTCAGAATTGAATGTGGGTGTATCAAGGGCTATTTCACATGCTGAATTAGACCACTTGAAGATTCAGATGTCGTTATTTTATGGTGATGATCTTGATGAAGTTGAGATTGCGTATTCTTCAAAGCATGTTACTGTATATGGCACCAAGTATGTTGCTGACAAGAGCTTTCTTTTAGTAGGGTTTAATGACAATATGCTGCCGGAATTTGGCTTACTTCAAACAATTTACGTTGTGAAAATTTCAGAAGTGTTTTTTGAGATTGAAATGCTAGAAACATTACAATTTGAGGAGGATCTGCAAGCATACATTGTAGAGAAACCAAATCTCGCACAAGAACTTGAGTTCTGTAAACAAGACAAATTAATGGACCATAATTGTTACAGTGTCATTGTTGTAGATGGAGTTTCTTACATACCCATTGAATTTGACCTTGGTGATTTAATTGACCTCCATGCATAAAATGATCACCATTTTTACGATAAAATACTAGAAAATTTAATTTTTTACAGGGGAAAAACCCAAAATCACAGTTTTAACAATGAAAAAATACAAATCAATTGCCATTTTTACGCACAGAAAAGAAGAAAAAAAACACCCCAAAAAACCCATCTCGCATCTTGGTTTTCAGACCACCTCCATGAAACAAACTGGGTTTTTTTTTAGGCCTAATAAGAATAGCCAGTAGGACCATTTATGTAATTTCAAATCGGCAGCAAGGCCTCGGACATTGTGGAATGGCTTGCGCAGACTATATACTTTACATATCAGAACCAGTAGAAATACATATTAAATATTTTTTAGATCACAACAAAATTATTTATCACACGCGCGCTCGTGTAATATGGAAAAAATAAAGCGCTTCTGCGTCCCATGAGTTGGATATGGGACGCAGACGCGCTATAATTTTCCGTATTACGTGAGCGCTCGTGATAACGAATTTATCTTCCAGCCTCAAAATTGTATTTAATAACCTCATTATAAAAGAAGGAAAAAACACCCCCAAAAAACACCCCATATTTTGACTGTTAGTCGAGGACTGGGATGTTGGTAGATATTTACAATTAGGTGTTTAGTTTGCACCCAGGAAAGCTGGTTGGTGGCTTCTCGTATTGAATTTATCTTGAGTCTCATTATACTTATATGAGGTTGAGATGACAATCAGGGAACCATTTAACTCACAGGAGGACCCGTTTCAGAATTTAGATTCTACATATTTATGAATAAACATTAAAGACTGTTTATATGAATTTTTCTGATTTTTTTTTACTTTAGCATTGTTCTATGGGACTCTCCTGTACAAAAATCCAATACTATAAATAATAATATTATTAATAACAATGTGTAAACCAATTTGTACATACTTTGGAAATTATGGGCCATCGTGTCCAGTAACAGTGCAAATTAGCTTTGTTCGATTTTCTCGTTGGAAGTGTTATTTATGCATGAATGTTCAGTCACAACATAATTGTCAATGCCTGAGGATTGCAAATTTTCATGTTTTGTGTTCATGTGCAATATTGTTGTTAATTGTTAAATTTGTTAATTATTGAATAAAAATTATATGTTAAACAATTTTGGGGTCTTTTACTTGTGCTCTTTTGATGTCTCAGGTGGTGCCATTTTAATTGATTAGTGGCTTACAGTTGTCAGGATGAACAATATTTATATAATTTTTTTCTGTGTTTTTTAGTGCTTTAAATAGCATTTTGAAGACAAGAATTTTGTTTATTAAAACAAGGAAATATCTTAAAATAGGGTATTGGATGGAAAATGTGAGAAAAACACAGTTCGTCGTTCTTAAACAAATTTCTTATATGAGAATTTTTCTCAACATAAGAACATTTTCTTGTAATGATAATATTATTGAGAAAAAAAATCTCACAAGAAGATTTATTTTCTTAAAGTGTATATTATTAAATATTTTAAGAAGTATTTTCTTGCCCACTTTCTATTTTCTTACAAATTTTCTTAAATCTAGAATAATTTTCTAATTTCAAGAAACGTTTTCTTAAGTAAGAAAATTATTTTTGGCAGTGTACACCCCCCCCAAACAAACAAAAAGCAAAACAAAAGAAACTCCATACTCTCATGTGCCATGTTCCCGAATGTGACTCCAAATTCCGCACATTCAAACTTCTCAGTGAACATGGGGTTGAAAGTATACATACATGCTCACAAAAGACAAATAAAAGCTGATGAGCGGAACATTCATCCGTTAGAGACAAACAAGTAAAAGTGCCCTGAAAGTTGTTTCTCTTTTGTGTCAAAAAGATTGATGTGGAGGACATTATAAAATGATGAGCGGGTAAAAGGTTTGTCAAAATTGTATGGAGGCATGATCAAAATAAAGAAAAGCTCTTGTTGACCCATTGACCAAGGGCCTATTTATTTTTGTTACATCGTGAGAGAAAGGACAGTTATTGTGGTCACTGTGTGGGGGGGGGGGGGTCTGATGATGATTATGATGATGATTCTGACCAAGCATGCTGGTGGCAATGCACGAATGCCATCGTAATGAACTGGTAAACTTACTGTGTCAGAAATGTGAAAAGACACGTTCTGATTTGCAGAAATCTGCACAAGAAACCTTTCCACAAAATGAATAAAACTGTTCTTACTTTATAACAAACATGCATTTGATAAATTTGTTTGTGATATTTATGTTGCCAGTTAGCCGAGACTAAATAATATTAAGGATATGCAGAAGCATGAATTGTTGTTTTCCCAGATACTTCCATGTACAAATCTACTTAGGCCTAAAGGTTCCCCTTCTGAGCAGTATTCCCCTATTGCAGACAGTACCCTGCTACAAGGACACATCCCTGGCTTGCTGTAAGGACTCAAGATCCATTGCATTAATTTAAAAACAAAAATTTAAGCCATGTGAAAATATTAGACCCTTGCTAGGATCCCTGTATTTCCTCAGTAGTGTCCACAGATCAAATGGTCAAAAGCCAATGCTAAAGACAATCACATTGGACACTGTACTGCCACTCACAATATACATGTACATGTATATGAACCACAAATCTCATTGTCTTTCATAACTTCTGGCCGACTAGGATCATCACGTAGCACTAACCACCACAGACTATAGCTCCATGCACAGGCAAAGTGATGTGGGTAATGATACAGGTTGTAATTTTTTTTTCAATTAACTGTTCACTTGCAATCTGAGTTAACCCTCAGGGGTACAATACAATCGTTCATGTGCATCATTATTAAAGACATTTTTCCAGCTTGTCATACTTGTACCTTTACAATAAGTAATAGTCAGGACTAGTTTTCACAAAGCACTAAGATTCATCATAAGGTATGTTGTCAGTAATACCTAGTGATTTGTATTGTGACATCACACTTTGCTTCTAGCAAGATGTGACTGATTCACAGTTCAGATTAATCTCAGCTCTCTGTGAAGTCAAGCCCTGGGCTCGCAGGGCTCGTTTTCACAGAGAGCTAAGATTGGTCTATGCTGTGAATCACTCTTAAATTGCTAAGCAAAGTGGGATGTCACAATACAAATCACTATGTTAATACTGACAACATACCTTAAGATGAATCTTAGTGCTTTGTAAAATCCAGCCCAGAGTTTATTTCAGTAGTTATAAGTGACTTCTTTAAGAACCTGCCCAAAGTTCTCAACTTTTTTTCCCAAGTTGTACAGAGAGTACTATTTCTTAAGATCCCCCCTTCTCTCCCCCTAAAAGTAGCACTTATCCACATTTCTCTTTCAAAATTGATGTGTAAATATCAAATTGTTACATACCCTTATTCAATCCTCATTGATGTCCGACCCCCCCCCCCATTTCTTTGCATGACCATGACAATTTAGAAAACTTTGGAAGGCCCCTTTCAAACAAGTGGGTCTATTATCTGTGGACACTTGGTATAAATTGTCAATTTTCTGTACTTTATATATAACAGGTGAATTGAAATAAAAAGTTCAGTTTTTGGCCCATTTTTCATCTAAAAACAAGTGATATTTATTTGTTTTATGCATTCCCAAAGAAAGCATGTGGATTTCTAATTTTTGTCAATATCATTGATGTAAAGTTCATGCCACAGTTGTTTTTCAAAGTAATGTAGGCCTATATTTAAAAAAATCAGGCCTGCAACTTTGTTTTCGCAAAACAAAACCCCATAGAAAAGATTGCATAGGTTTCAATGACACTAAAAATAAAAGAAAAACAAGAGGAAATCTCAATGCTTGGTAACTCACTTTCCAAAAACCAACCAAAATTTTCCTGATGTAATCAGATGTTTGTTTGGGGGTTTTGGGGTGTTTTTTTTAAGATGAATAGGTTTCTTCTCAAGTCTCCACAAAACAGTCTGTCTCTGTGCACTAAAGAGGAATTCAGGTACATACATGTACTACATACCATAACTCCTACCATGCAAGTACCAGGAGATTAGCTACCAGATGAGTACTTGTGTATATCTCCCCTTGTCTGGATACTAAACTTTAATCAAAAAGGTTTAGATCTGGAACAGAATCTGATGTTGTTGTTTTCCATTTTTTTTTAAGATGACTGCAATTCTTCTAACGTCTCCCCCCCCCAAAAAAAAGTATGTCTGTGTGCACTCAAGAGTGTTTGAAACAGCTCAGTGTGTTGAATGTGCATTAAAGTGGCTGCAATAGTTATCGCTTTTGTTGCTCGGATATTCAATCTCTAGATGGATGCATCCGTGTTTAAAAGATTTCTTCTCCTGTCTAATGACTTAGAGTAATATTTCTTGTGCACTCAAGAGGAATTCAGCTACACGTACAATGCACCATAACTCCTTCTGCCATGCTTGCCCCATTGAGCCTAGAAGTAAAATGTTCCAAACAGCTTGATGTGTTCACTGTGCATTTAAGTGTCCAGGAAGGTGGCTGCATTATTTATATAGATTCTCCTTGCTATCCAATCTCCAGATGGATGCTTTTGTGTTTAACAGATGAACAGATTCTTCTCAAGTTTCCAACTTGGTGTCTATGTGCATTCAGAGGAATTCAGGTACAGGTACAATGCACCATAACTCCTTCTACTGCACAAGTCCCATTTAGTCTCGAGGTGAAATCTTCAAAACAGTACAATGTGCAGTGCCAGAGTTACTAAAGTCAGTTACTGCAATACAATGGCTGATAGAAGTTGATGACTACAAATTTATTCAAATGAAGCTGCCTGCCTGACACAACCTTATCAAAACGGCCAGATGCATCCATGAGGAATCCTTGCTCTGTGGAGAACTGTACTGCTCTGGTCAAGATGATAAATGAAGCAGGTCTCATTTGACAGCAGGAAGTATCCACTTTTCAGCTTCTAATGTGGACGCAGAGAATGATGCAAAGTTAGTATTTGTGCTTGTAGAGTCTTGTACACAAGTACAATTCCTTGCACAATCCTTATAACAGGTGGCAGGTTGTGAGCTGCATGGGAAATAGCCTACTGTGATCAAGACAACAGTTCCAGCTATGAGCTGATGTACACATGGATGTAGATTCTAGCAGTGCCCTTCCAAGTAGTAGTCTAAAAGCTCATGATGATGTTCATCAGGTCGATGAGAAGATCCACCTTCTACAGCACCTTGGTGAATCGTGCAATTATGGTCAATAAGTAGAGATGCCTGGGTTTTAGTTAATATCTAACAATGTGTATCTCAACCTTCTCAGTTTGAATGCCGTGTCAACTTTTGTGGTCACTGGTGCACATCCACTGGGATCAGAAGTCCATCTCATTACTCATGATACTCCATACATTGTACAATGAGAAGAATCCTAACCCTCATCAGTGCATTGAGGGGCAAGGTAATCCTCACCCTACTGTACATTTCTCCTGTCTGGCAACTGGTCTAGCTCAAGAATCACACTGTCAATGCACTGTTTTTGTGAGTTTCCAGCTTCTAGAGAGTATTTTCTGAATCAATTCTATCCACAGACAATTCATCTAGATCTCCACATTGAATTTTCCTTGCATTTTTTTGATAGAGCCCATAAAGTACTCAGTGAGAAAAAAAAATCCCACGAGCTCAAAATCCATTTTTTTGTTCCACATTATCTGCTGCTGTTTTTTATTTTTATCAGATCACTGCTTTTAATGGAGACTGAGAATTTGAACTTAAAGGGACTTTCAACCCTGCACTTTCTGCTTTTCTTCGAAGTCTTAACAGTAACAAAGATTTTGACATACTAGTTGTTACCAACACTTGCATTACGTTTGCTCATTAAGTATGAGAACTTCCCTCAAAAATTTTAACAAAAATGTAGTCTAATCGCCTTCCAAATTGGTAAACAAATACAGTATCACCTATTCCACATAGCTACAACTTAAATTGGCCAATAAACTTTCTTTTCATATTGCTATGGAAACCTGTCAGGAAATTTAAATTTCAAGCTGGAAAAATGCCTAAATAAGTCAAATTGTTGACATTCTTATCCAATTATAAGGTAAATTAAAGTGAAGCCCTCTCAAAAAAAAACCACAGGTGAAAAAAACAATTACCACTCCTGATGGATTTTAAATAAAATCCCTCAAAAAAGTCCTTTTTCCTTGCTCTATTTTGTTTTGCCATGTACAGCTGAAAAAAGATCTGCCATGATCAGTTATAAGTAAGATCCAATGAAAAGTTTTTGTTTTGTTTTCTGTGTTTTTTTTTTGTTTTTTTTCTTTTCTTTTCTTTTCAGGGGGGGGGGGGGACTTCAAAGTCAGTTTATTTGTTCATCTATCCAGCAAGTCCAGGGTTATTCCTTTTTCCTTTGAAACACATTGTTGTAACATTGTTGTAGCTGCTTGGTTCTAAAGTTACAAAGAAACCCATCTAATAAAGTACAGAATCAATGTTATATTGTTTGGTGTGTCAAAAGAAATGTGTCAAAAGAAATGTTTTCCTCGGGTGTAGCTTATACATATGAGCTTAGCTATTTCATGAAATTTGGTTAGTGCTTGAACCCCTTCCAGGCTCCGTGGCCTGGAAAAAAGACAACCAAATATCACAAATCATTTTATCAACACAGCCATTTGCAATTGAAACATGTTTACAGTCAGCGCGAAGCCTGTGCTACAATGAGCCGATCGGCGAGTCTTATTTTGGAAATGCGCGAGAAAATCCGTGAGTTGAGGAGAGTCCCTGCAAAAATGCTTGGGAAACCCGGAAGGTCACTGCTGGGTCAACATGGATTGGTGAGTACATTTTCAGAGATATGATGCGTGAAAAAAAAAAAGATTTTCACAATTTTTCACAAAGTTTTTGGAACTAAATTACCTTTTAAAATGTGATGAAATAGATGATCTTTTCTAGACGTGATAAAATAAATTGTTTTTATGAAGTTTTTTATGAATATATTATTATGTTACCCAAATTGACAGAAACATCATATGATTATGATACAGGGAATAAATAACTGACGATTGCAAATTCTTGTTTAAATTTGTATTACTATTATTATTTTTTTTTTTGTAAGGAAAAGGGGGGGTGGGGCACTTCCTTCCTTTAAAAAAAAAAGCCGGAACAAACATTTTAAAATTATATATGGTCTAATATGCATCTGAAGGTATTGTCTAATGTAAACTCTTTTTTTCCCCACCCCAACCACAGGCCCACCAATCAAAGCGATCTTCCTTGGTTCAAGGTAAAGGTAATTGGTGATTCACTTACAAGGTATTTGCCACACAACATACGAAGTGAGTGGATTTGTCCTGACGTAGTGACGAAGCCTGGGTGTACGGTTCCCCGTGTCAATAAGTATTTGAGAAGTTTGGAACATTTTGTGAAGTTTGTGTGAAGTTTGTGAGTACATGATACATCTTGCCAAAGAGAAATTTCCAGTGGCAAAGCTGGTAATAAGTGCAATTTTGCCTCATTATGATGACGTTAACCTGAGCACCACGGGCCAAGTTTTTAACATCCATGTTGCAAAACTTTGCAAAAAACTTGATGTCCGATTTGTGAATTTTAGCGAGCACTTCGAGAGTGATTTGCTCTTTGCCTTTGATGGACTCCACCTTAACTATGAAGGTAACTCTAAGTTTGCTGAGACCATTACCAAGGAGGCCACCTCACTCCTGGTCTGTACCATCCCTGGGTCGACTGCTCCACATGCCGCCAACAAGCTAAGATGCCCAAAGGAACTGACAATTCTTGTCCGACCCGAACCAAAGCAAAAGACAACAGGAAGACCATCAAAGAAACCATCACCACCGGTAGAAACACAGTCCCCTCGCTGGAAACCATGCATGGCGTCCATGCTGATTATCTCCACTGATTCGGATGGTTTTCAGCGGGTTGGAAGTAACAAAGGTAGTATTCTAGTTTATCAACATCTACCAAGAGTCCAGCCTTTGTGTATACTGGCATCAAAACCCAACCCATCAATCCCCCCACCATATTCATCCATCCGTCCACCAACTTCAGCAAGTCCATACATTCAGGCGAAGAAGAGTAGAGGAAGAAGAATGCGGAAGATTGCAAAGTCAAGAAAGAAGAGGAAGAAATGAAATCGCAGGGTACACTGTACATACTTAATTTTAAATTTAGTGTTAGTTTTACTGTTGCTGTGAACACAAAATGCAACCAAGGTCAATTCAATTTAACTTAATAACTGAATGGTACATGTACATAAAGGTGCACTGTCACAGTGGTGCACTGTCACAGTGGCGCACTGTCAACTGTTGTTTTATATTTTGTAAAGGTACAGGGCTGTGAGGCACATGAATTACTTGTACTTTTTTATTACATCACGTTTTTGTTATTTCCTTTATATAATTGCAGGCTGTTTGGGACGTCACACCATACATCTTCATTTACCGGCAAGCCGCTGATCACCAGCCAGAGAAACAGCAAGACACTATGCCGTCACAGGGGTGAAGAAAAGTGTTGACGAGAAGTCAGCTCGTCCTTGTGGAAAGGCCAGGTGTGCACCTTGTGCATGTTGTGGAAAAACAGGTTTTAGATATTTTCATGTGGGGACACTACTAAATGACAAAATCAAAGAGTGGTTTGTAACAAAAGCAAAATTGAATGAAACAGCCAGAGAAACAGCAAGACACTATGCCGTCACAGGGGTGAAGAAAAGTGTTGACGAGAAGTCAGCTCGTCCTTGTGGAAAGGCCAAGTGTGCACCTTGTGCATGTTGTGGAAAAACAGGTTTTAGATATTTTCATGTGGGGACACTACTAAATGACAAAATCAAAGAGTGGTTTGTAACAAAAGCAAAATTGAATGAAACAGCCAGAGAAACAGCAAGACACTATACCGTCACAGGGATGAAGAAAGGTGTTGACGAGAAGTCAGCTCGTCCTTGTGGAAAGGCCAAGTGTGGACCTTGTGCATGTTGTGGAAAAACAGGTTTTTAGATATTTTCATGTGGGGACACTACTAAATGACAAAATCAAAGAGTGGTTTGTAACAAAAGCCAAATTGAATGAAACAGATTGTAGGCCTATTTGCAAGGCTTCCAAAGTATCAATTACCAAAAACCAAAAAAACCCCAAAGTATACTCAAAGTATGAGGCAGGCCTCGACAAATCGCCTGTCCGATTGCCCGGGACACGGTAAAACTTTGTCAGGCAACCTGGACGCCTGATCGGTCTGCCCGATCGGGCAAGTGCTCTTATTGAAAAACTAATGAGTTATATATTAATAAAATAAAATACCGTTTTATTCCACTGGTGATTTCCTACAAAGTGTTCCAAGCATTAACAAAATCCACTGAAGTTGACGTGTATATATTGGGCGCGATCGGTCAATCTTCACGATCAACGTCCGATACGATAGCGCTGCACTATCGACCAATCGCGCTGTGCTATTGAAAGATCTATTGATCGCGCATCAATCGGTCCATCGCGCAACGAACATTGATTGATCGCGCTACGAATATTTTTTGCGTGATCGATCGATCATGCAGGATTGATGTTGCGCTATCGACCAATCGTGCTGGAATGAGGCCCATGTGTGCACTTTCTGAATTTTCTAAATGTGTCTCACCATCAAGTCATGACATGGAATGTTCCCAGCATATTTTTAACTCATGTTTCTCAATAGAATTTAATGTCAGTGGGGTTACAAACTTTGCTCTATGCAAACAGCATCACAATTTATTGTGGAGGTATCGGTTTTATTCAAAATGTGCTGGCTGCCACATATCGAAATACAAGTAAAAAGTATTTATGTTCATCCTTAGATATGAGGCTGTCAGTAGCAACAGACATTTTGAAATCTGTGCATGGTGACACTGCCTTAATACTAGACGGGTATCTATGTTATGCATGTTATTCACTTGTTACTGGACAAGTCTCTAAAGTGATTTCATTACACAACATGAAAATATCTTTTCAGAGCAAACTGTCATTGGAAATCACAGAAGAGACTGATGTGATTGATCATTGTCTGTATCAAGTTTACATACATGTCATTGACTCGGCCTTGGACCACCGTGCTGTACTTTTATCTGATTTGTTTGAGTTGTACAAAAATGCCATCCAGTCTTGCCTTTCTGTACAGAAAGACCTTGATGTTGAGTTTTGTTCACGAATAGCTCGCTGGCTCTTGACTTGTATTATGAGTACCTTCAGTACTTCAATTACTCTACATCATCTTGAGTCTCGCAAACAGAGCACTCTACTCATTCATTGAAGACCCCCTATTTTAATTCCAGGTGTTGCAACTGAACAGTGTGGGGATTAATTTTGTCAAGTTTGTGGTGTACATGATTTCACTGCTTTGTGATACTTCATAGCGACTCTGGATTAACTGGTGGAGGGACCTTTTTGCTAAGAAGTACAAAGTCACAAATTTCCCACTGGGCATAAAGAATCCAGCTTTTGCACTTTGTTTAAACACTGTATTTAAATTCATATTTCAGAATTCCTGCAAGTGCATTGCTCTTGCAGAGGAAACTCGGAAGATTTGTCGTGCAATCAGGAACTACTGAAGGAGATCCTGTCAAGACTGGAGGAGCGGGAGTGTTCTCCAGTTGTGAGTACAGTTGTGAGTTGAGGCGTGACACTGAGCGCCTTGCGTACATAAAGAAAACAGTGTGTGCATATGCGGCTATGGCACCTGAAGCCTATGAAACATTTTGGAGGAAACATTGCATTCCTGCTATTGATGAAGGGTGAAGGCGGATAAAGCGTACAAAACTCAGATTTGAGACGCACATCTGTTCAACAAGAATAGCACCAACATGTGAAAGTTTCATTATTACATATAAAAACATTTTTAAATTGATGTCAAGTCAATGCTTGTTTTTATGAAAAAAGGGTGACTCCTTGATTTTTTATTTCTTTGTTATTTATATTAATTGCATTATTTTATATGTATTTATTTTTTTATAACCTGCTTATATCATTCCTTTTAGTGTATTTTGAACTTCCCTTTTGTAATTTTGGATATTTTTAATTAACTTTAATTTTATTTGGTAGTGGTTTTAAAATAAATTACAGGTTAAATTCCTTGAATTATAATTGCCTTGTTCATACAATGACCTGAAGTCCTTTGTCAATACCTTGTTTATTAAGTCTCCATTTTTACATTGAAACAAAAATTAGAGATGAGAATGTTTGACAGATCTCATGATGTACTCCGGGGAGATGATAAATTACATTCTAATAATATTCTACATGTACTTCACTCAAAGGAGAAGAAACATTTCGTTATACATGTAATATCATTCTAATAAACTTACTTCACCCCTCCATGCTTCACCCATGGAGGAATAAATTCCTCCATGCTTTATTCAACTTTAAGCTCAACTCTCAAAACCTCAAACATCGAATGAAAGAAAACGTGTTAAAAAAATCCCTGCGCTGCGCGGCCATGACTGCTCCTGCATTTAGCTGCGCTACCAGGGCCTCATGGGTGATCGGTACCTTGCAGAAAGCAGCCGTTTTCCTGCCAGCATGCTTAGGGTGACCAGTGATGCTCCAACTACACGGTTTAAAAATGCATCTCTGTCCATACCATGCATTTAATGATAAAGTACGACCGTGATTCTTTTCAAGGCCTAAGAAAAATTGTTCTTAAATGGCAATACTTTTGAAATAACCCTTTTTTAATAACACACGAAATAAGTGCAGGAAATGAATGTACGCTACAGATCAAGAGGTTCACGTCCAGAATCACTCAGTGCGTATGCTCAGTTGGACGAAACTAAGCCGACAAACCATGTATTTCTTTAAGGTTCATGTGTATGTGGGATCGACTTAAAGTGGCGCATGTTTTGCCGTGCCCTTAACACTCGGGTGGGTTAAAACACATGTCTGTCTCGGCGCATTTCACTGTTAAAAAACTGAACACAAACACTCAGCAACCCAGTGTCAAACGCCAGTGGTTTGTACACGGCCCCCGAAGCAATTGCAGTCTTGCGGGGCATGTCTGCGGGGCCTCGCAAGTATTTTGCATGGCTCACGGTGATACCCGCACACTCGCGGGTATTTTGCGGGGGTCCCCGGCACGTACTCTTTAAGCCCTGCGAGTTTTAAGCCCTGCCAGTTACCTGCGGGGCTTTGGAATTACTTGTGGCCAGTACTGTATGTCAACAATTTGAGTGACTGCATTAAAAGAGATCCAGACCTTGCCCGTCTTGTTGAAAGTGGTTGTGATGTTTTGAAAGCAATGCAGGTGTTATATATATATGTAGTGGTTGCGATTTTGTATCATATTTTGTCCACTTAGGAAAGCGCTCATTTTTTAATGCCTTCTTTCAACATGCATCCTTTATGTCCGGGCTCTTGGATGACAACATGATAGGCGTATTGGCTAACACTGACAAAAACGAAGACTTTGAATTGGGTCCGTTAGCTTTTTACAGATTAATTGGTTGTGTATTTTTTGCTGCTCATATAAGTTGCCTCCATACCTATACTTCTCTAGTTGAACTGTTCAGATCATTAAAGGGTGACACTGCATATGACATTCATTCACAATTTCTTGACATCATCAGAATGGCCTCTTGGAAAGGCACTTATGAAGATGAGTTGCTTCCCTCCGATGGTGCTCTCAGGTTGCATTGGTTAAGATCATGCTGGGTGAGCACGGTTTGGGGTAAAGCTGTATTTATGTACCCCAAAATTTCACAGTATGGATGGAAACTTTCCCAGGATCCTTTTTCAATTGAAGATGAATGGGACACTGAAGAGAATGTACAAAAAATCTGTACAAATGTTCAATTTCTGACAAGGGGTTGTTCTTGTGCCAAAAGCCGTTGCGCAACTAGGGTCTGTAAATGTAAAAAGGCAGATGTTTTATGTGGCCCTGGTTGTTCTTGTAAAAGCTGTGAAAATACTGTCAGTGTTACCGAACCTGTGGATGATATTGCTGATTTGGATGACAGTGAAGACTCAGATAGTGGGTCTCTTTCAATCAGCAGTGATGTTAACAGTTTGGATAATTTCCAAGAAGTGGCAGAAGATGAGGCACTGAGTGAAACAAATATAGACAGTGAATGGTTTTCTATTCCACAAATGTGCCACTTAATATGTTTATATGACACAAAATGTGATGATACATGCACATACATTAACTTTGTTATTATTGTAAGGATTTACATTTAGTCTTTTTCAGGGTACATGTTATAAATATAATGAGTGTGTATGGTGCTTTTTAATTGTATTAAAATTTTTAACTTGCCACTTTAAAGTTTACATAGAGTCAGTGTGGCTGTGGTTACTATGGCAAATGCAATATTTACAACTAACATTTCTAAAAACCATTCCAAATGTCTACAGGTCATAAAAACATGTGATACATTTTCTATTTTTAAGGGTGCAAACTTATCATAGCATTTTAAGAATATCATTTTGTATTCAACTCAGGCCCTAGTGTGATTGTTAAAGTCACAGTTTTCTATTTATAAGGGTGCAAACATATCATTGCATTTTAAAAATATTATTTGTTGTATTCAACTCATGGCCTAAAGCCCTTTTCACACGACAAAGGCAAACTAGGGTCCTTGGTTTCAGGCACCAGTTGTCATGACCACGGACGTTGGTCAAACTCAAACACGACCTTTCACACGGCGCAGAAACCAACGTACCGTGTCACAGAACCTTCGTCTTTTGGGTGTCAAAGGTCAACATTTTTTATAGGCCGTTTCACTGGTATCCGCACATCCAGCATAACATCACAATTGCATGTGCTGGTTACCAATCATTTTCCCGCGCTGTTTGTGCATCACTCTGTCACTGTTAAAATCGGCGAGTAACAACGACGTTGAAGATGCAATTTTTGATGAGCTTTCGTCTAAGGAAAAAACACAAAAATGAAACACATGGACGTTCGACGAAACTGACCATTTGATTGCGGTGGTAGACTCCACTGACGTACAGCAAAAGTTGGACGGTCTTGTCCATAACCACAAAGTATGGAAAGACGAGGCAGGAGAGCTGAACTCGAGGCACTTGGCCGAAAAGTGCCACGACAAATGGAATTACCTCAAGAGGAAATACAGAGAGGTAAAAAAAAAAAACAACCAGAGTGGACGAAATGAATGAATGCGAAATGAAAAAATTTACACAATGTTTGTACTATTGTAATGTGTTTATATTCAGCATAACTAAACAATGTTAATAAATTAATATTAATATCATTCAAGTGTAACAATTTCATGCTGCAGATGGAAAGTTTGGCACTAACAGTTTACTTTATTCTTTATTTTTAATATATTGTTTTTTAGGTCATCGTCCCATGATGGACAAGGCCAACCATGGCTACCTGGACAGTGCCAGCCTTGCAACAAAGTCTGCGTCCCCATTGGACTTGGACAGCGAAGAAGACAACAGTGACAACGAAGAAATGAACAGCACATCGGCACTGACAGTGTCCACAGGTGAGTTTTTGCCTTCAGCTTCTTTGACACAAGCAAGCCACCCAAAAAAGCTCTTCACTTAAAAAAAAAATTTAACAACCAGATCTTAAGAGCATTATTTATAGGTACTGTACTATTCAAAGCGAGACAGATTTTGAACAACACTACATTTACATTCTATTCTCTTCAAGATTCTTCCTTTGATGAACCTAATGACATCACAGATGAAGTCCAGGGACCATCCAAAAAGCCAGCACCTGCTTCCAAAAAGAAAACTCCCTTTGGTACGATTTATTGTCATGTCTATTCATTCGCAATTCCAGATTCCTCTTTCAACTTCTTAATAAAGACAGTCTGCATATGACTTGATTTTATCCATTTGTAATATACTCAATAGGAAAACATTTCTTAGTGTTGATAGATAACACTATTGCCATGCTCATAGGCAATCATTAAATGTTCTGATATTATTGAAATCTAGTAAAGAAAACAATACAGGGCAAATGTCAAGCTGCCGTCTGCAAATTCTCATGTCTCATGTTCTTGAAATCCATTAATATTATTCATTTGTCTTTTCTGTTTATTTCTTGTACAGGCAAGGGAAAGAAGAATCGTGGTGTGGGCGGTGCCCTTGAGAATGCCATGTCTTCACTTCATCAACTGTATGAAAAAATGGAAGTGAGAGACGAAAAAAATCTTCAGGTGATAGAGGAAAGAGAGGAGAAGAGACGCGGAGAAGATATGGAGGCACAGGAGAAACGACAGCGATGGGAGTTCGATCAAGAGGAAAGGCGTATCAAAGAGCATTGCGAGTTTATGGTGCAAATGATGCAGATGATGCGCCAACCAAATTACTCACCCAATTATCAACATGTTTCCATTTGTTTCTTTACTGATGTAGATGGTCTTAGGATCGTTGATAAAGATACTGCAATGAGGTTGAAGGTGAAGGATAAGTCTTCAACAGATGACGACTGGGATCTGATGAACACTTTACATGAATCTCTAGACACCAGCTCCTCATTGCTTAGGTGTTCTCCTCTCAAATCAGTCAGTCAACGAGATAAAATTAGTTATGGCACTAGAAAAGTCAGAGACATGCATTCAACACTGAAAACGAAAGTAGCAGAAGTCCTAGATGTACCAACAGCAGAATTACAAACTGCGGAAATTAAGAAACCTTGTGAAAAGTGTAAGGACCTGGAAATATTTGTTGAACTTCTCAAAGACAAGTGTCAAAATGCCTCCAAAAAGAGAAAATTAAGCTACTTTCCCTTGTACCATCAAGCTGGACTATCAAGAAGACATCCGAGGCATTCCAAGTTTCTCAGTATATGGTTAAGAGAGCTTGGGAAATTAGAAAACAAAAGGAATTTTAAGTGATCCAGATCCAAAAAAACGAAAGCGACTGAGTCCAGAAGTGATTGAAAGGGGTGTATCCTTTTATCAATCTGATGAATAGTCACACATGTGCCCTGGAAAGAAGGAGTTTGTGTCCATAAGAATTGTACCAGCCCCTCGGGCCACACTTTCGCATACCACATCGGCACCCCCTATGACATCTCTTGTGACATCTCCAGGATCAGCAACAGTCCCTCTGGCAACACCTCCCCATACCACATCGGCACCCCCTTTGACATCTCTTGTGACATCTCCAGGATCAGCACCAGCCCCTCTGGCAACACCTCCCCATACCACATCCACACCCCGTATGACATCTCTTGTGGCATCAGCACCAGCCCCTCTGGCCAATGAGGTAAATAAAAATAGTTAAGCATTTCTCTCTTAGAGGCAAAGCACAGGATTGGTAATAATCAGTACAAATGTGATTACCCGTTTCTAATTAACTTATTAGAACTGGCCACTCATCATGAAGGGTCGGTAGTAGACTGGGAGCCCAGGGGGTTCAGCCTAGCTGGAAAGTTAACACATTTTCATGTATACAGCAATTGTCCATGTACATGCCCATGTAAGTAGGCACTTATGTGACATCACCATACATGTTGACTAGCCACGCACACACGTACACACACACACAGAAGCCTCAAACGAAAATATACGAGGTCATGTATCACATCATAACTAAAATGTTAAAAAGCAATCCTTCCAACTTTTGGTAATCCGCATAACCGATATATAACCCCTTTATGTTCGAAAAATAAAAGCAAATGAATAAAGAATAATGTAGTTATGACTTAAAATGTGACGCAACTTGGGCCGCGGTCTCGCTGTTGGGGGATAATTTTTCCTGTTCGACCATGGCACGGCTTTTTCAGTTCGCTCGGGTAACTATCGGAAATACCTTCGGTCGTTCGTAGACATATCCGTGACCATTGTTGGTAGCCACCGATGGTTTGTCGGGTGTTTTCGGAAAAATGGAAAAGCTTCCGAAGCTGTCGCGATCGGGGTTAAAATCGACCAAGCCGTTACAGAGTTACGCTTTTGTAAAGTTTTCATCGTGATATTTCCACCTGAAAATCTTACTTGTTGAGGTTCCCGAAGAGTAAGTGCTAACAATAATACATTTTTTTAGTATGTACTGAAATTTTAATGATTTAGATGATAGAATGGACACCGGAAATATGGTTTTTCATGTCACCTTTTTTCAACAATGGCGATGAATGAAGCCTGGGTTTGGGCTAGACTGGTTCCCTAATCACGGCGTCCTTGTAATTATGCACTGGGACACGACCAAACATAGGACGCGACCAAACAAGGCTATATTTTGATCAACTTTGATAGTAGTTATGTTATTTTTCTCATATTATGGGATGTGAATTATGACAATTATTGGTTTTGAAGGACACAGACATAGTTAACATATTCTTGAATATTGTTTATGAGTGTTGTTACTTGACGTGGGTTCCAGAAAATTACTTATTTAAACACGGCAATGTGTTGCATCTATTTCATGAAAAAGCCCAATCGATCAATATATGGGTGTTTCCATAAATACAGCACTCACTGTGTAACTGGCGGTCGCCAATTTTCTATGATGTTTTTGTGCCTTTTCTGATGTAATTTCCCCCTTTTTTCATATCCATTAGTTGAGCTATAGATCAAAGATTGTTATCATTACCGATTGATGAACAAAAAAATCCTGTATATTTGTTAGAGGAACAAAATAATTCGTCGTGTCCCCGTGTTTTTATCATGTTTTGTGTGACATTTTTCAAGTGATATTTCATCAAATGCTTAAGTATATTTATATTTGATTTCTTACAGTATTTTTTCTTTTGATTAATCAAGTCAAACACAAACTCAGATTGTTTTTTTTCCCGACTTTCATGTATGATGGCACGACGTAATATTTTGTGTCCCCTTTATAACGTATGAAACGGGAGCTTTCATTGATGTGTATAATTAAAATTAGAGCAAAGAAGTGCCACCTTTCGTCATATATTTCAAGAGCATCATATTTAAATATTTTAGATCAAAAAGAATATTGAAATCATGAACAAAATAAAAAAAATACGCTGGTTAGTTATCAATGTCGCATCTTCGTGTCTCTCTCGCTATCTTACGTCGTGTGTTGAAATCGGTGCTTGACTGGCACCGTCTGCGCAGATACGAACAAAACAGGCCTGAGTATAGATGTCCCGGATGTAAACAACGTGCTCGTCAGCTGTTGTTAGGTGGCCATTGTTTTATTTCGCTCGGGGAGGTTGTGAAAAGTCCGCGTCCCCCTTGCTAACGTTGTGACGGATTTCGGTCTTCTTTACGTCGTGTCACTTAAATTGCGACGCAACCAAAGGTAAGAAGACACTTTGTTGTCCTATTTTACTCTTTTATTGTACCTTTTGATGTATACGATTACGATAACAAAATAAAAAGCACAAGTAAGGCTCAATGCCTGATTTATGCAATTCGTAAATGTGTCCTTGTCATAAAGGGAAACGAAAATTATTGTGTCCCCTATTACGTGGTGTATCAAATGGAACGTCAAGCTGTTTTGTGGTAGATTTAGTATGCGTGATAATTGATAAATATCGCAGGAAAGTACTTGTTGTGAGTGGAATTATTTATTAAATATTCATTGTTCTTCAGACATGTCTTCTTTTTCATTTTATTCCGGCTTTTCCTACTCCATTTTCACTACGTAATATGTTTTAACAGGGAAACGAAATTGTTGGTGTTCCGTTTACGTCGTGTTTTGTGGCTTGAATTTTAGCGTTTACTCCTTGATTATTTCAGTCGAATCATTATACATAACGGACGATAACTGCACGGTATTTTGGTTTGTAATACTAGGCTAAAATGCCCAAAGAGACCATCAGAATGTATTATAATGGCATTATTTATCTCCGTTCCAATACACAGCGTAATTGGGGACGCCAATTCATGTCACTACGCAATAGGGGACGCTGTGTGGATTGTTCCATTAGGAAAAGGGGGTGGAGTACTGGAAACTATGAAATGCATTTATGAAATTGAATTTAATTATAAAATTGAGTTAACAATCAATGTTACGGACTATTGTTAATAACAATATGTAATTTTCATAATGTAACATAGTTTTTTAGTTGAGGTAGATGTCACAACAAAATCCTGCCATTGTCAAAAATGGTGATGCCCCCTCTTGGTTGCATGGTCTGGTCTTAGTTCAGAAGAATGTAATGTATCATTTATCATTGTTGTGCGACTGTTTTTAGGCCTCGTTTTTAGCCAACAAAAAATGTAAAATAAATGGCACCTTACAAGCAGGGATGTGATTTTTCCCTTTAAAACTGGAAATCAAGGGGTTTCTCCACCCCCACCCCCCCCCCCCCCTAAAAAAATGGTGTTTTTTTGTTTTTTTTTTTTTTTTTAATTCACTAACAAATTAAATTCATTGGGTGTTATTTTGTTACATGGTTACTCAGGGCAAAGCATCTTCAGCAACAACAGTTTATTTCTAGTTTATTTATTCATTTATTTTCGAAACACAATTGTCTGAAGACATGGTTTTACATTGAAAATTTCATTATTTTATATTAACAGTCTCAAGGGAATCTTTTGTGAATTAATCTTTTTTTTTTAATGAAATTTTCAAGTGTATTTTTTTAAAGTCAAAAGTAATGCATGGCTATATTCTGCTCACATACCTCTTGCTGGGACATCAGAGCATATTCTAGTGACCTCGCAGCCTCAACCAAATTACCGAACGCAACAGCATCCGCCAAGGTAATTCATATCCGTGTGCACATACAACTTATCATACAAGTTTGGCCTACACCCCTTAAAAAGAGGGTGTTTGATTTTATCAAGTAAGACAAAACTAGGCTATAAGATTTAAATTCGAGTCAAAATGATATATTTAAGAGTGGCACCCTGATATTCTCTGTTGCAATAGATACGCCACTATTAATGCGCTCTTTTTCATTTTATCTATTTAGGTCACTGATGCAACAGCAACAGGTGTAACACTCAAATTCATGAAGCGCAACAAGGACAGTTACTATTCATTCACTGATGAGAAACAGCACATCCACCCACTTCAAGATATCGCAGCATCAGTAACTGCACCGTCAATGACCACAATGAAACGGGCATTTGTTTATGAATTTAAAGACAAAGAGATAAACGACATTGCTGCAAAGGAACATGCAGTTTTAAACTAACTTTAAATGTTATTGTACTGTTGAAAGTTGTGGTCAGAATGCTTTTCGTTTCAGTAGATATTTTCTTAGTCTCTATTGGCTCAGTGCGTACATCTCACATTGGCTACATATTGTTACGCCTATTTTTATCTTAAGAAAAGCATTCTTAAGCCAACCTCATTAGTACTGAAAATGTGGCACTTTGTGGTGAACAACTTTTCAAGATAAACATGTGGATGAAAAAGTGTGCAAAAATCAATGAAACACCTGGAAAGTGGCGTCAGAAATTATAGCTGCTATTTCTGCATGATAAAATGAAATTAATGTTTTCCTGCAAACTTTTGATGTGACTGGTTTTATTGTATGTCATTCTTTGTGCAAGTACTTTGTTTAATATGTGAACATGAAATGAGAACTAGGGGAAACATGTAAAAAAAGTTTGTTAGTACATGCAGCAATAACAAGGTAAACATGTAAAAAAGTACATGCAGCAATAACAAGGTAAACATGTAAAAAAGTACATGTATGCAGCAATAACAAGGTAAACATGTAAAAAAAAGTACATGCAGCAATAACAAGGTAACCATGTAAAAAAGATGGTAAACTTGCAGGGGGAGCACTTTAATAGTAACACATTTAAATGCTTGTGCTCAAAATCATATCGTCGGACAGTCATACTTTAATGGTTAAATATAACGATAATAGAGTTTGCGTTAATGAAGTTCCACTGTATTTGATTGTCTTTCTCTATCCACTGCAACCTTCTGGAAGTGTGGACATATCTAGGGAAATAAAACTAAAATGTTATCAAGTCATACTTTAATGGTTAAATATAACGATAATAGAGTTTGTGTTAACAAAGTTCCACTGTATTTGATTGTCTTTCTCTATCCACTGCAACCTTCTGGAAGTGTGAAAATATCTGGGGAAATAAAACTAAAATGTTATCAAGTCATACTTTAATGGTTAAATATAACGATAATAGAGTTTGCGTTAATGAAGTTCCACTGTATTTGATTGTCTTTCTCTATCCACTGCAACCTTCTGGAAGTGTGGACATATCTGGGGAAATAAAACTAAAACAAGTTCTCGATAGTTTTGTGTGTTATTACTTAATTATTTGTATTTAAACGATATAGAGTTTCCTATGTAATTGGGACACCAACATTTTGGTGTCCCTACTACATAAGAAACCTTTTTTGCATAGAGCATCATTGTGTACATAATAGCAAGTGATTAGTCTTTGGTTCACTGTGAAGTGCTCTTCAAAATCTTACTGCAATATAAGCACAGTCAACAAACCAATTTCATTCCATTTCAAGATTTTAATGGCAACATTCACAGTAACTGCAGATTCATTAAGTTTAATATGCGTATGGGAAAAGACTATTTAACAAAATTTCATATAGAAACTGGATAAATTGTGATTTTGAATTCTTTATATAATCAGTTCAGGGGGTAACAGATACTAGTTAAAGTGTTTTAGGATGTTAAATGTGATCATTTGAACTGTAGACCTGACTACCAATTTTGGTTTCATATGTAAGAGGGACACCAACATTTTGGTTTCCCTATTACATATGAAACCGTATAGCACATGAGGCAAGATTGTCCATTTCCATGAAAGGGATGTGTATGAAATTCATTTTTATGGAAAAAGACACCTTCTAATGCACTCAAACGAAATTTTACAATACTACACATGAGTTGATGGTTCTATATGTAAAAAGTGTGCAGGGTGAGGAAAATTTGCACCAATTGAGCACAAAATGAAAGGAATGACCTAAATTTTCCGTAATACCTAAAGACCATTTTTTTTCTAACATGGATTGTTTCGATTGGCATCCTAAACCATTGTTTAAACAGCCCTTAAAGTTTATGAATCCTCTTTGATAGAAAATATATAAGCTCGCTGGGATTTGGTTTGGTGTCCCCTCTTACATATGAAACCGTTCTTGTTTATGTTACCCCCCCCCCCCTGATCAGGAAGTAAAATATGCAATTTCAAATAAAAAAAATTCATACAATTTAATCAAATATACATATTAGGCTTTCAAATTAACCTAAGTTTGATATGATTCCATGTCTTTGAAATTTTACAACTTGTGTCACAGGCTGGTACCCTTATTTATGGAAACACCCATATAGCCTATCATATCCCTACCCCAGATAGAATCAACAAACACTTTCTATAAAATTATTTATTGAAATCATTATTTATAGTATACAACAAAGTATTGATTTATCCTTTTAATAAAAGGTGTAATTTTTAGTATAAACTACTTTTTGTCTCTTTAAAGTTTACAAACGGTTTCATCACATAAAAAAAAAAAAAATTCCAGGCCTACATGTATTTTTTATTAAACAATTGACAAATGTTTTCAATTTTTTTTCCATATTTGTTAACATGAAATAATCAGACAAAGGGTTTATGCCCACAGCGGGAGCTATGTACAACTTTTGGGGGGTTTTAATTGATAAACAATTTCTTGCATTCAGTATTCACAGACCTGCCAAATGAAATCAAAGTTCAACTGTCTTTACTTTATCGTTTGCTTGCATTTTCTTTGAAAAAGGTATAAACAATTCTAACATGGAGTTAAGTCTGTCTTCTCCTTTACTTATGAAGGTGTACATGTGGCTAGTGCAGAACCTCCCTCGTTGAACCCTGATGAAATTCAACATGCAGTAAGTTTTTGAAATCAAATGTGGTTGTTGTATAAAAAGAAATTCTGGGGAAAAACCCATCCTGATCATAAATTTGTTGTAATTTTGATGCTGTATCATCCATTATTTCTGAATCTGATGTCTTCTGAACTAGTCCCATGTCAGCTTAAGATATTTAATGTTCACAGTTTGCCTTTAATGTCATTGTAGTGAAACGTTGTTATGCAACAATAAAAACAAGTCATGCGTGACCGGGGCGCACATCAGCGCGATGCTGGCCACGGTACATAATTTGACAGAGGAGTTGGCTACAAGAGAAGAAGGAGCAGCTCAACTGAGGGAGGAAGTAGAAGCCAGCAGGAAACAAGTTCAAAATATAACGCAAACGATTGATGAACTGGCAATAAATCTCAACAACCTTCAAGAACAACATCAAACTATACTGTCCAGTTTGGAAAACATACAGGCAAAGTTTAATCCTTTGATCCTTTGGTCCTTTGATCCTTTAATCCTTTGGTTGATGAACTGACAATGTACAAAGATATATGTTGCATAAAGTCCAGAGAGCTTGAAAATCTTGAAAAACAAATAGTGCTCGCTAACAGTAATCCAAGTTGACTGCCAGAAATGTCAACAAACGGATTCACAGAAGAGATGAAGCAATAAAAGGACTTCGCACTGAAAAGGATAAATTTGTGATAAAAAGGACAGTCCTTGATGGCTCGGATGTTAAGTTTTCTGGGTCCAAGTCAGTCCTAACCAATTTCTTCAAGGACGTTTTCTCCGCCCGTACAGTTGATGCAGGAATCATCACCACCGATGCTGGTCTCCTCTTCCCAAACTCCGCCCAAGCCAGCGAGTCCGGCCCAGACCTTATCCGTCCAGTCAATCAAAAGTAGATTTCACTTCGTCTGGGCCAGATGAACAACTCTGCCCCCAGAAAGGATCGCCTTGAATATCGCCACATCAGACAAGCCGACGGCGCTTTCCATGTCACTGTGGCGATATTCAATAGATGTCTCCGGAAAATCCGTGTTCCTTCTTCTTGGAAGAAGGGGGAGCCTGCTGACCTGGGGAATTTCCATCATATCGCCCTTCAATCCATGTCCGACTGAATTACCAAGTGGGCCTTGGAGCATGGTGCCATCAGCAATGCCCAGAAGAGTGCCCGCCCTGGCGAAGGCTGCTATGAACATTCATTCCTACTATCATAATAGGAGCATCATATGCATCAATTGCTCGGACGATGCTGTCAGTGGTTTGTTCAGGGAGAGCTAGCGAAGCACATGTTTGCCTTGACAATATGTGGAAAACTCCATAAAAGACAGTGAGAGAAAGTTGCGGGGCGAATTTGACTCGGCATATGTTATAACCAGGTCAGATCAGACAATCAGGCAGAGTGGAAAAAAACTTCTCACCAATGGAGTATTCAAGAATAAACTCACAAAGTTCCTATTGAAAGAGTGGGGGAAAGATCATTACTGGAATATCCTGGATGGAAAAACCTTGTTTGCTTCTTACGGTGGCGAGTGTTTCCAGTTTATCCCTGATGAGCACAATCATATTACTAAATCCAGCCCAGCATGACTCCATGAAAGGCGACCATGAAGAGGCCGACACCCTAATTGCTTTCCACGTCACAAATATCACATCAGGCAATGTCCTGGTAAGGGCATCAGACACTGATGTTTTGGTAATACTGATTGGTGCACTTGGCCAGCGATGTCAAGAAGTCTGGTCCGTAGCCAACATCATCATGGACTGTGGGATGGGAAACACCAGGAGGTACATCAACGTGACCAACATTGCTGACATCCTTGAAGAGTGCAAACCTGGACTTCCCAGAGCACTACCTGGATACCATGCCTTTACTGGATGTGACTTTACGTCAGCTTTTTACAGGTAGGCAAAGGTTCAATTGCTTTTCACTCAAACATATCTTATAAATACCATGTCCCACTCAAACTAGACTTAGCAAGAAGAATTTGTTTGTCTGTGAGATTACAATAAACTATGATAAACTATACTTTGATCTGGAACTTGTAACTTTATCTTTTTCCAGGAAAGGCAAAACCAAACCCCTGGACATCATTGAGAAGGACAAGACTGGTTGCTACATAAACCTCTTCATCAGTATGGGTGAGGTGCATGGTACCAGTCAGTGCGCAGCGTGTTAGATAATGAGGCCGAAACCCAGATTTCATTTGCAGCGGCACAGCGGTCTCCGACCCTTCGAGATTTCGCGTGCATGCGCGAGCGTTCGGAGATGACCCTGCACAAGTGGCTTTACCCACATTTTATAAGCTTGTGTGACATGGGGTGAGGAAAAACAACATCATCACAAAAAGACTGGTGGTAGCACTAGCAGTCAAGCATACTATACTAAACGAAAGGGGGGGGAAGAGTCTGTGTAAACATGATGGTCCCTATTCAGCTCTCTATCAATACAGTGTCAGGATTATCTTTTGTTCTGCTGTTTACCAGTCCATCCTAGTTTTGAATTACCTTCCTCAAGCCACCAACATGGTGAGAAATAAGGGAGATTTAAGTGTTAGGGTTGTGTGTCTTTGTTCCTGGTACATGTAATTGTATATCCTCCAACAGATAAAGGTTGGGGCATAGTATTACAAACATTGAATAATCCATTGTTTGGTCCAATTTGTTCAGTACTGGAAAATAGTGTGGGGCAAATTGGCATCAAAAGCATTCACTCATTGTGGCATGAATATGTTAGAAATGGTGCACCATGGTGATTATTTAAACAGTTTGACCATTTCAGTTTAAAAAGGCAAAGATTTCCCATTTTCCCCCACTTTTCCACTGTTATGTTTATGTTTAATCAAAACTATTGTCAACTGCTCAAATTACATTATAATTTATGGAAAAACGAAACATTTGTGTTTGATACATCATATTACCCTATTTTATCACTTATGATGTTTTGATTCGGTTATTCTACTTGAACACCTTTTTTCTCTCGCCACTTTATTTTGTATGCTTTGTTTATTATTTATAACTTCTTAAAATTGGGCGTAGTTTTAAATCTTTGTATTCTAACTTTCCATTACAGGCCCAGCTCTCTGAAGGACCTACCATGGTTTAAAGTAAAGATAGTTGGAGACTCCCTCACAAGATATCTACCAGAGAATATGAACAGTGACTGGTTTATTCCTAGTGTTACAACTCTGCCGGGTGCTGGAATTTCTTATGTAAGAGACACTGTCCTACATCTACCATCCACACCACCACATTTGGTAGTTCTTCATGTTGGAACGAATGATCTGTGGGAGGAATTTTTGGATCCGTTCTTACGCAAGTTTGACTCTCTTTTGAAATCCACTCGAGAGAAATATCCAGCTGCAAAGATTGTTGTGAGTGGACTTTTGCCACGACATGATTTTATTGATGTGAATGAGAAAGTCACAGTGTACAACATTCACCTCGCAAAACTTTGCAAACATTTCAATGATTGTAAGTTTGTGGATGTCGACGAGGATGTCAATAGGCGAGAATTTTTCGCTAGAGATGGCCTTCATTTAAATTTTGAAGGAAATGAGCGATTTGCCTCTATACTACAGTCAGCTGTGGAATCTATGATCATCCGGGTCATTCCAGGGGCTCCAGGCAAGCCATTCATCCCTCCAGAACTTTTGCAGTTGACTGTAAAAAAAAACCTGAACCGCCAAAACCAGCATCATCATCATCACCATCACTCTCAAAACCAGCGGGAACATCGCCTCCCAAACCAGCCTCATCATCAGCACTGCGACCAGCCACACCACCATTTCCCAAACCAGCTAAACGGTCAAAGCGGAGAAAAATCACAGTCCTGGATGATGGGTTTTTGCAGGTTGGGTTGAAACTTCCAGCAGCAGCCCAAACATCCCAACAGTCGCAGGCATTGCCACTTCCCCTTCATGTTTCTTCATCCCTCCTGACAAATGTCCATTACAAATTTGTCTCAAACATCCATCCGCCTCAACCTGCTACACAATATGTTTCAAGAAGGCAAGAAGAAGAGGCGTCAGCAGCAGCGGGCCAAAAAGAAGAGGCAGCGAAGAAATGGGAGATTTGGTTTCTGCAATTGGTTGTTGCAGCAGGGGTAAATACAGGACCAGGGGGATCCAAACGTAAAAAGTTGGCTCCTCCTTGTGGAAAACAACAATGTGGGCCTTCTGATAGTGCTCTGCAATTCCATTGGCTCAGATCATGCTGGGTGAGCACAGTGTGGGGTCTCGCTCTTGAACCTGTGTTTATGTACCCAAATGTCTCTGAATATGGATGGAATCGGATGCATGTAGATGATGACACTTTGTCTCTTGAGGTTTTGTGGGACACTGAAACAAATACAGTCGACTCTCGTTAATACGAGCTCGGAAGATACGAGACGCCGGTTAATACGAGGTACTTCACCGGTCCCGAACTGTCCCATGCGTGTTTCTATGTCTTAAAAAACGGAAGATACGAGCACGATCGTAACGAGAACACGGATAATACGAGGTATTTTTGCGGCCCCGTGATGACAAAATGTATTGTTTTTCATACTTTTATAGCGAGATCGGAACAATATTGTTGCGTAAAAGCTTACCGTTCAGTCAGCCAAGTTTCTGAAATTACATGCTTGTTGCCAAACTATTTATCGGATCGGACCGGCTACACAGTTCCGTCCGATCCGAAAATCAGAAGTATTACGCTGGTAACTTATGCTTGAAATACTACTTCGCCTACACGCCTAGCAGCTACCAGCGAAAACAACGTTCAGGCAGCATAGGCGCTACGCAGTATCGAATCTGTCACATCATGGTCACATGAACGGCAAGTCTGACATGACTTTGCTATGATTTTTGTTTTGAGTTATACAAAATATTAAATTTCTATGATCATAGTCTACAAAATTGCATTTATCATTGATATTTTTGTGTACAGGATGCTCCTGAGAACTGTACTAGGAAGCCAACAGCTCCGTTCTAGCCTAGACACGTGTGTAGTGCATGCACTATGACGCATGTGTACTGCACATGTACATGTAAACAGTGCGCTGCGTTTAAGACGAGGTTCGAATAATACAAGGAAAACGGGCCAGTCCAGCAGACCTCGTATTAACGAGAGTCGACTGTATACAGAGAATCAGAACAAATGTCAAATTCCTCACCAGGGGTTGCTCATGTTCAAAAAGCAAATGTAAGTCTAGGGTGTGTAAATGCAAAAAAGCAGATCGCCAACGTGGTCCAGGATGTACATGTAAAGATTGTGAAAATGTGGTAGTGGCTACTGTGCATGACAGTGAAAACACAACTTTAGAGCAAAGTGACCATGAAGATGAGGGTACAGATTCCGAAAGTGACTTGAGTTCTATTTCAAGTGTTCCTTCCCTCTCGGGGTGTAAGGGTTAAACCAATATAATAATTGGTTAGTTTCATTTTGAAAGATTGCCGATTATAAAGTTCATACAAGTATAAACTATAAAAGAAATATTTTTATTTTAGTTATCTTCAAAGTTGAGGAGATAGCATTGGAGATAGCATTTTGAAGACCCTTCAGGTCAGCACTGCATATTATGATTTGCACAATTGAAATAAGCACGATAAAAGTATGAACAAAAGCCCTGACAAAATACGGGAAGGTGGGGTAAGTGGTCCATGGGGTAAGTGGTCCAAAGTGAAGCTTTTTGTCACACTATTATGCGTACCGCCCTCATTTGACCAGTATGAGTAAATGTAAACTTTGACACTTCCGTTTACTTTGTTCTTGCTAAAACTTCAGAAGTTTACGGAGACTTTATGTGTAATATTCTTCTGATTTCTGAAGCCACGAACATCGGTAGGAGATTGAAACATACACAGATAGAAGGATTGATTTATGAAGGTGAGTTTGGATCAAGTTTTATATAATTTAAATGGTAAATAGAGATGCAGCAGTGGTACATATCCTTGAAGTGAAGTGAGCTTCCCGGGCTAATGGCCTACTGTTGTTGATTCATAGCTATTGTGGTGTGTATTGTATGAGTTTCCATCAAATGATTTAAACAACTGGTAGCTGTTGAAAGGATTTAAAAATGGCGTCTTTTTGTTTACTATGAAAATGGTGGTATGGGTTTGCATTATTTTTAGAGTATTACAGAGTATTACAGACTCAATATTCAGTATGGGTTTCTTCAGTTGGGTTAGTAATTTAAGTATTTTTTTATAATATTACAAGGTAAAATAGTCACACTTTATTGGTAGGTCCTTGTCTATTTACGGGATGCACATACAATATACAATACAATGTACAGTGAATTCAAAGATGGAGCCAACTCGGACAGTTATTTCTAGTGAATAACAATATTTATGTGCATGTGCCTTTGTATGAAAGGATATAAACTAAATATGTTATTACATTGAATAATGATGTGTTATGAAGTATTTAGGTGAAAAGATGAGAATTCTACATGCATAAAATATAAACAATTCTATGCCTTGATTACTGCTGATCAAATTTTGGGGTAAGTGGTCGAAAGGGATATCGGGTAAGTGGAACAAGTGGACCACTTACCCCAACACAATATGTGAATCGATATTAACCAACTTACAGATATATTGTTTTTCTGTCTAGCCTACTGTGTTTCAAATAAAGTGAGGTCATATGACATAAATAAATGGGCTGTTGAGAATAGATGAATGCAAGTTGTAACAAAAATTATATTAATTAATATTTCTTTCTTTTATTAAATTTCAGTATGAGGAACTACTTACCTTTGAAACGGGGACCCCAAAATAATTGGGGAAATGACGTTATGCAGAAAGCAATAGAAGAAGTGAAAAGTGGCAGAATGACCTGCAATGCAGCATTTATACACTATAAAGTCCCTAAAACCACTTTGTTGAGAAGATGCCAAAGTAAAGTGAGTGAAAGTGCTCCATGACTTCACCCGACAGTATTGACATCAGAAGAGGAAACCACACTTGCACAGTGGTGCGTAGCACGGGAGGAAAGACTGTTTGGTGTAACGCCTGAACTGTTGTGCAGCAAGGCATATGAAATTGTGGAGAAAACAGACAGACCAAACCCATTCAACAAAAAAACTAAAACAGCAGGATATGATTGGTTGCAGGGTTTCAAACGCAGACATCCTAACCTTTCTGTTAGAAAGCCAGAGGCGCTTTCGGCACAACGCGCAAAGTCTATGAATGAAGTTGCAGTCGGAAACTATTTCAACTTGTTGGGAGAAATCATGGAGCAAAGTGGAATAGTGACAAGCCCGCACAAATATGGAACTGTGATGAATCAGGTCTTTCCTCAGTCCATAAGCCACCCAACATAATAGCATCAAAGGGAAAGAAACAGGTGCATTCTAAAGCGAGTGGTGAACGCGGCTTCAACACAACTGTGTTGGTTTGTGCCAATGCTGTTGGTGCATTTATACCGCCTTTCATAATCTTCAAAGGTGTGAGATTGCAAGTAGGACTAACCCGGTTTGCTCCACCAGGATCTCTTTTTGGATGCTCCCCATCCTCATTCATTAATGCAGACCTGTTTCATTTGTGGCTCAAGTTCTTCATCAAGAATATCCCCCCTGCTCGCCCAGTGCTTCTTATTCTCGATGGACATTCTTCCCATGTAACTTTGGAATCAATAACCCTCGCAAAGAAAAAAACAAATTGAGTTATTGCGTTTGCCACCACACACAACTCATTGGTTGCAGCCACTAGATCGATCCGTGTTTGGGCCACTTAAGAAAGCGTACAATGATGAATGCACAACTTTCATGGCTAAACATCCAGGAAGAGTAATAACACGATTTGAGTTCTCAGAACTCTTTGGAAGAACGTACTATAAAACAGCAACAGTAAGCAATGCTGTAAATGGCTTCAGAGGTACAGGAGTCTTTCCATTTGATCAGGGTGCTGTCCCGCAGGCAGCATATTGCCCATCAAGAGCATGGGCTCTTGCAACTGCAGACAACTCCACAGGCACTTCTGCTGAAACAGATGATTTGTTAAAGACTGAGTGGATGCTACATCAGCTGCAGAGCATACAGAGAGCGAAGTGAACGCTGTTGAGACTGAAGGGAATGCTACATCAGGAGAGTCTACAGAAACTAATAATGAGAAGTCTGAAGCGAATGTGGAGACGAAAGAAAATGAGGCGACTGAAGTGAATGTGGAGACTGAAATGAATGAGGCGACTGAAACGATTGTGGCGACTGAAGCGAATGCTACGACAAGAGTCTGCAGAGAGTGACGTTATTACTCCATCAGTCCCTGCAGAGACCGAAGTACCATCCACGAGTGCTGGACTTTTAGGTAGCATACTTACAATACCAACAACATTTGTCCAACCTGGTAAGAAAGCAAGCAAAAGACGGCAAACTACACAATCTCGAGTTTTTACAGCTGTCTTTTTGGCCTTTGTAGTTATAAAGATAAAGGGTCATTTCGACACAGTAGACATGCTAGAGAGACAAAATTTGTACCCACAGTGTCACACTGAAAACCCTACTGCAATTGTAGGCCTAACGATTCATATTTTGGGGTCTTCATTATTTGTAAGACATTTTACATACATTTGGTGCTTAACATTTCATAGCAGCTTGTCTTTTTGGCCTTAATATTAATGAATGTATTTTTACAGATAAAAAAATCTCTAAATAGTAATTGGTCATCCAGCAAACCAATTGTGCCGGAAAAGAAATTAACAAATCAAATGTTATTAATCAAATTGTTCCTTACTTGCTGTATGTCTGATGAAGTCCACAAGTGACTCGTAGTAAATATTTGATTTATTCTAAAATAACAGATTCTAAACAATTGCAGTGTTCTCAAACCTATAAAAAAGACGTGGCGCACCGCCACGCTTTCTGCAGCACGCGCCACGCTTTATAATCGCCGCCAAGCTTTAAATGTTGCCGCCACGTTTACATTTTTTGACTCTGCATTGTAAATTTACAACAGAAATAGTTTAGAAACAAGAAAGACCACAGTACTTTCTATTAAAACCAAAGTTTCAAGCCGTTCTCGCGGCCTACCTGTCTGCCTGTCATAAAGTTTCCAGCGTGGAGCGACTCGTCTTCACATACATTGTACTTCGTTGCACGTATTTATCGCAGCTGAGTTGCCCCGCTGCATGGCAAACTATTTTAGTCTGGTTCTGATTATTTTGTCTTATCGACATTAGGTGTGATCGTCTGGTAACCAGATGCATCCCTCGTTCCGTGAAAAGTGGTCGCTGGCAGGCTGTTCTCTGCTGCCTGTGGGGAGCGCGCGCTGTTATTGTGGGTGTACATGCGGGCCTGCAACAACCTGGCGGCAAGTCCTTCCGTCCTTGACTTTTTAGTTAGAATTTTTTTAACATTCGACTTCAGGGTTGCATAATATTTTTTATTCCTTTGTGGTGAATCTAGATATCTCAATAAATTTTGTTTTTTCCGTTTTACTTTCGATGACAGAAAAACCGTCTCCGTGTGTTTCATATAGCCGGGGTCTTTTCATTTCATTTGGAAAATCCTCAAAGTTCTGTTATGTTGGCTGGTTTTTGGTTTGTTTTTGCATGCTCTCTGAATAATAAACTTACGTTTTGTTGAACCGCATGATGTTTGAGATATATTTATTAGGCCTAATATTCAAGTGCAATTTTTAAAATGTAGCCTATTCTTCAGACGTCTGTTTATATTAAGATTCTTTTAATTTTGATGTTAATGATTTCGCTAGTTTTCTATGACAACAGACCAAGAAAAGTGGAGAGCACATCTTGCTGGTGACAATGTTAATAGTTTTGTTTTAGCTTTTGTACGACCCTGGAAATGTGGCCATAATAGTTGCATTGCCCGTGTTCTCATTTAGTACCGCAATGATGTCACTTTGGGTAGCCTGATAATGACTGACCCACACATTCTTAGAATAACTGGAGTTTGATACTTAAAAAAGATACACTGTTATACTTTTTGGTTTTCTGTATAGCAGAGAAATTTTCAAACACTCTCTCTTGACCGAAAGCAGAGACGTATACCATACATATGTAAGTTGGTCTGTTTTAATATCGGTGTATGTTCGCGGTCATGGCAAAACAAAATACTCTATCTGCCTTACTCTATGTTCCCCTGGACCCCCCACCCAAACGACCAGAAGTGCCTACTGAGCCAAACCAGCAAGAAGATGACCAACCAAGACACAGACATAGGGATTCGTTTTGCGAGAGTTGGATCAAGAAGAAATACACGTGGTTGGAGCATCGGCTTGATGAAGGTAAGGTTCAGGTTGTTAAAATTGTTTAGAGAACACCTGACCTCTTAGTCTTAAAAAATAATAATAAAATAAAAGAAATAAATGAGTAATTAAATAAATAGAATAGTGATAAATTTTAAAAAAAAATGAAAACTGGGATGAGGAGCTCGGTAGGTAGAAAAGCATACATGTTCAGTAATTTTGTCCACATTTTGTTTGTCCTGATTGAGGTAGTTGTCAATCGTAACGAAGGCTTAATTTATGAAGATCAGTGTGCTGAATTTGTGTAATTTGTTGCCGAAAGAGACCCTCAAAAGTTACAAAACCTTGTGTGGATTGTTAATTAATAAAAGTAAGGTCAATGGTTCATTACAAAAACCAGGCGAACTTAAAAGTAGGTCCATTAAAGGCCCATACACACCACCAAAAATAAAAATCTAATGAACGTTGGCCGTGCCGCTGGCCAAAAACCAGGGCAGGCAGCGTGGCCAGGCCCGCCCCAGGGGGACCGGTGGTACTTGCGCAATGTGTGTATCTGGACTGACTGTCTGAGAGCACAAGCCACATGCCACGGTTCGTATCGTGCAATGGATGGGAGTCGGCGGTATGACACGCCAGTGGTACACCTACGGTGCATAGACTGGTTCCTGTTACTCTGCCCAGGGCACTGTATAGTTGTAGCGCTAGCGCAGCGGGAACCAGTCAAGCTATGCCGAGTACAATTATTTAAACGCCGAAGCTTTTAAAGTTAACAACCCATCCAACAAAAAATAAACTTGAGCTTGAACTTGAAACTTGAAAAAACGAAAGCTTTCTTTCGAGAAATAGTGGCTGTGAGAAGACAAAGAAAAAGATAAGGAAATATTGCAAGCAGTTTTAGCTTTAAAAAAAAAAAAATTCTCATTTGCCCATTTGCCTTAATGCCGCCGACAAAACCTACGGATGCGCCATAAAACTTATTATCAAGGTGGTTTTTTTTGCAGTTTGAAATTTCCATCGTCATAATGATTTTATTGGGGGAAATGAACTGTTTTACTTTGGAACAAAAAAGTGCAAAGCTTCAAACAATTAAAAAAAAAAATTATTATTATATATTTTTTAGCACATTAGTAAAACGGAATTGCAAGGTAAGAAAAAGAATGCGGTCGGGCTACCGGACACATACTATATTTTTAGTGGGCACCTAAGATAAATATTGGTACCAATAAATTAAATTGAACTAGAGCTTATTATTTGACAATGCTGAATAAGGAAAGTCGGCAGTAGTCCCATCTGCCGCCTGTGACCAACCAAGAATTTTAATCATTTTAATTCCGTATTAAATTGTGTTTGCACAATAAAACAAAAAAAAATTAACACTTTTTCGATAGGAATGTTTTGTATTCTTTGCAATAAACATCGGCAAACCAGTAAAACCGCTGTCTGGACAAAGAGTGGATGCAAGACTTATGGCTCGCGATGGCTTTACTACATTTGTCTTCAAAACCTCGGCAGCAGCTGTTGCCGAGGTTTTGAAGACAAATGTAGTAAAGCCATCGCGAGGACAAGGAACCCGATGGATAGACCACAGGCGAAAGCTCTTCACTGTCTGGCCACAAATTACCAGTGTGTGGCGACACAATTCGAAGAGCAAGCCACTGGGCAGCGAAGAGATGTACCAGCTGCTGATGCCGCCAAGATGAAAGGTTACTTAAAGCTCCTAAAATCCTGTAAGTTTGTTCTACACATGGCACTATAGCAGGACTTGGTTGACGACATGGCAGAGGTATCTCTGGAGTTTCAGCATGACGACTTACCTCTGTCTTCAGTGAGAACCAGTGTCATGCTTGCAGAAGCAAGTTTAAGGAGGAAGAGGACATCTCCAGGCCCTCACCTGATACCAGTACTTGCTGCTGTCAATGAAGCCAATGCCAATGGAAAAGGCACCTTCCTCTTCAATAGTGTTAAACTTCAGGCCAAGTCAACAGAGCCATTCAAAAGGCATACAACGGACATTATCGACACAATTGTATCCTGCATCGGGACCAGATTTTCTGGCTTCAAGGATGATCCAGTGATCATGGCGACTGAAATTCTGGATCCGTCAAATTATCCGTCTGAACCCGAAGCATTGTTGGATTATGGTTTGGATGAGATCCAATCCATATCTGACCACTTCAAGCCATTGCTTCTTAAGAAGGGATGTGATGTCACCAAAATTGAAAGGGAGTGGATGACGGCAAAACAAGATATCCCAAAAAATAATCAGAAAGAACAGTTTCTCCCCCTCTGGAAAAAGATGCTGTTAAAATCTGATAAATACCCCAACCTTCTTCACCTCATACGAATCATCCTGGTTTTACCAGTTGCCACATCGCAGGTTGAGCGTCAGTTTTCTTACATCAAGCGCTTTCTGGGCGACTGGCGTCTCAGCCTGAAAGCTTCCACCATTGAAGATCTCCTTCGCATATGTACACAGGGCCCTGAACCAGAGCTCTTCAACCCTGCACCGGCTGTTGCGAGATGGTGGAATAGTGGAATCCACACCAAGCGTCCACACAGAAAGCAAAACAAACTCAGGAACCCTGCACAAACATCATCAGATCAAGACTCTGACTCGGACTCATCTGCCTGTTCTTCTACTTCAGTCAATGACTTGTCTTTCGACGTTGATTATGCTGATGGATTGATTTACATCGATGCTGATCTGTTGCATGTTCAGGTGGACAGTATTGACTCTTCATCAGCATCCGAGCCTGAATAGATAGATACCTGCCTGACCGTGTACTTTAAACCAGAACTGATTACAAATAACAACTCTTATGCAGTAAACAAGAAACCGAATTGCCATTACTCATGGGAAGGATACAAGAAATCGAATTGCCAAATACTCATGGGAAGGACGCATACATGAGTATTGGCAATTCGGTTTCTTGTTTACTGCATTTCTGATGCCTTAACTTGCTGTTTTTAAATAATTTAAGCATCAATATTTTATACATGGACATATAATTTTAAAAGAACTTGCCGTTGTTAGTTAAATTTTCAGCATTAACCCTATACGCCTATCAAACTCCAAAAGGCATGTTTGGTTGAATATTATTCTGTTCAATTAGTGATGGAATGGATTGAGGACGACTCCAGTAAACTGATTAGGCTTTACATGAGATACCCCAATACACTTTACGAGTTTGAGTTACCATAATAATGAATGTTTGATTTTGCTAAGGGAAGGATCCCAATAAGAGTAGGGGTTAAATCATTTTAATGACAAGAAGGAAAGCAAAAGTAATGTGAGACCACCTTCTACTGTCCTGCTTCATTAAAACAACCGCCAGGACCTGAACAGAAATTGTTTCATGGTGTTTATTCTTTATGGCCTTGCTGCCCTTTCTTTAATATGTAAGTTAGCCTTGGTGCCCTACCTCATGGCCTCGGTGCCCTTTAAAAATTTGACCCATTCAAGGCCAAAGTGGCCTTGCCCTAAAAATTGCGAAGTTTGAGGCCTGTGTACACCAACTCCCGCCAGGTTGACACCCACAGCTGTGGAGTGTTTGTGCTGATGGTAAAAAAACCTCTGTCAGATCTCGTTGAATTTAACTAAGTAAAAACATTTGCCCTAAGCAGGCAAAGTTTGTCAGAACAAAAGAGATAAAAAAGGACTATACAAACTGACATCACAAATATGATCTCTATTTGACATGGTTGTTTCTGTTTATTTTCAGTTTACTGAGCAGCTTCTGAAGGGAATCTCTCCATGTGTACTGCGGCAGTGCCATGTCCGTCCCTTCCGCATGTATGTCCATGCAAGATTTGTGTCTTTCAGTTAATTTTTCAGCCACTTACCATCAAACAAAACCACCTGTGTTTTACAGTGTGTGGTTCAATCATTGTCTAAGCGATAACCAAAGAACAATATTAATCTCTGCGGGGCATTTATGTTTGTCAACACACCATTCTTGTTTGTTATTTTTTTCATTTTTTCATTTTGTTAATCATTAGTGAACAAACATCCTATACATAGAGGTCATAGTGATGTGTCAAAGATTGATGCCATCATGGTTGGTGTCCATGTTTCATCAAATTAAAAGTGTCTGTTTTAGGTCATGCATACACAGAAGTACAAATCTGATCGGAAGTTCAGTCTTAATATCTCTAGAGACGTGTTAGGGTCATGAACGTAGGAAAAATTATGCTGAAAATAAAGAAGCGATGTTCTCCAACAAAACAATTCCACCTGTGACTCAATCATCAGAGGCACAATCATCTTCTTCCAGCAGTTTTCGCAAGGCGGTGTACCGGGCTCAGAAGGCAATGCCAAAAAATGGGAGGCAATATGCGGAAGTGTTGACAAGAATGGTTCACAAAGTAACCCCAAAGAGAAAACAGCAATTGAAACAGGATGGAATAATTGCAAGTCCAAGAGCAAGGAAATTCCTACAGTTTGCTAAACAGTCTCAAAAGAACATCAAAGACACATTTTCAAGTATCAACAAGGAATGAAACACATCAGCGCTGCAGAGAAAAAGGTTGTTAGCAGTGGCCCTGTCCTTAAAGCAGAAATACAACCCTAGGTACAGGAGGCATCTGAAGAATCATCTTGGACTTGAGTACTCCCTTACCAAACGTGCTGCTTCTGTTGATGTCCATCATTTGAATACAAGGAAAAGGAGAAGTGATGCGCTCCCAACAAGTGTTGTTGATAGAGTCATTGCATTTGATAGACGGGGAGACATATCAAGGGACCTACCGGATGCACAGAGTGCAAAGAAGGTTGGTGACAGTGTTATAAGTAGAAAGGTGATGGATATAACTTTGCGAAGTGCGTACGATAAGTTCACCAAAGAAAACCCAGACTTATCTATTGGAATGACCAAGTTAAGAGACTACGACCAAAGCACATTCTGACAATGGGGAACAACAAACTTGCACAGTGTCTTTGTGAACGCTGTACAAACATCGAGTTCAAAATCCAGGCCATTACAAAATACATGGCAATGCACAAACTCGGGCTATGTCCTTTCAAAGACAAGTATGACATATCGTGAGTAACACTGTGCCCGAAGACAGAAGGTCAAGAATACAAGAAAAAGTGCCTAGATCGAGAAAGATCGAGAGTGAAAACTGCAACAATCCAAACCATGCTGAATGAACTTGAGGATGAAATGGCACCATTCTCTATACATCTTTTCAATGCAAGTTGGCAGTGGCGACAGTATAACATCATATCCAAGGATTTGCCATCCAACTGGGTTGTGTTTTGCATGGACTATGGTGAAAACTATGCTTGTAAGGCTCAGGATAAGGTACAAGGGGCCCATTGGTCCAATGTCCAGTTGACCATACACCCAGTTGTTGCATCATACAGATGTACAGAAGAAGGTTGTAACAGTATAGTCACAGATTCAATTATGTGCATCAGCAATGACACCAAGCACGATAATCACGGTGTCCAGCATTTCAATGAAATAGCTATCCAACAGGTTGAGGAGAAAGGAGTCAAAATCAACAAACTTATCCACTTCACAGATGGTGCAGCATCTCAGTATAAGAGCAAAATAAGTTTTGCTGATGCATCATTCCGCAACTAATTTTGGTTTCCCCACCGAAAAGCATTTCTTCGGAAGCAGGCATGGTAAAGGTCCATGCGACCGTGAAATTGGAGTATTGAAAAAACAGGCCACTTGAAACAAAAGAGATCACAAAAATTGAGGCACTCTACAATTCATATTCAAAGAAATACTTTTGATTTTTTTTTTAGCATCAAGCTTGTTTTATGGATTCTAAAAACCCCTAGTGAATTAATTATAAAATGACAGCCATGTACATGTATTGTGTTTCTCAACAATTTTTTTACAGAAATGTTTTCAGAATTTAAAAAGAAATGTTGAACATTATGCCATCGGGACTTTATTTACAACTTAACAAACACCCCTGTAACCCTGACTATGACAAGGTACATTAACCTTCTAATAATAATAATAACTTTAGACTAAACAACTAAATTAGAACATGGAGGAAGGAAGAGAATTTGAACAACAACACAACAGACATGCAGAAATTGTTAAAACAAAAAACCAAACTCTATGTCACTGGTTCCAGTTGAATGAGCTGAAACAATGAAAACATTAAATGACCATAACTCCTTATTACAATGATGAACTGACTTGAAAGTTGTATCAAATATTGCTTCTTACATGTAGATTCGCATGAAAAGATAAACTCTAAGAGTTTATCTCTGGTTCCAGTTGAATGAGCTAAATAACTTGATAATGCTTACAACAAATTTGGACACGAGACTAAACAATGTAGCAGCTGTTAGGTACAGCAAGTGAAAAGGTACAGCAAGGTACAGCAAGTGAAAATAAAACATTGTTAGCATTGATCTGAAATATTTGGTGTCTTTGTCATTTTTGTAACTAACACGTAACTTCCAACATTAGATCTTTACAATTAAGGGTATTTAATCACTAATTGTCAATGACAACACTCTCCTTGAGTTACTCACCAAATTCAAAACCAGCAGGTTTCCTCCAGTCTTCGTGTTGCCAAGCATTTAACACAGTTGCGTACAAAATCATATACTAGTTAACGTAAGTTACGGTGTCCACTTAATTAATATCATTGTTTAAAAAGGGTGAAGACTTTTTTTTATAGTTTAGACTTGAAGATGGGAGCAAAACAAAACATAAGCTGCAACAAATTAACTTCCCATCTTTTTCTTTTAAGTATATTTTTGGGTACCTGACTGAAAAGTGGACACGACCTAACTTACGTTAAATTTACACATCGATCATGAAAAAACACTGCATGATGGAAATTCTACTTGCCACATTATCTTTCCAATGCTATTTTCCAATAGAAGGTAGTCCATTCTCATGAATTCTGAGTAAATTAAAATCTTCCATCAACACTTATTTGTTTACCCCTCTGTCCCACTTTTGTCAGCCAGTACTGTGTCGTTACATGTATACCTCATGTTTAATAGCCATTACTCCAAAGAAAGTCAAGATGATGAGAGAATTAACATCTTTCCTGGAAACCTCAAGGCAAATTGACCACCCTTCAACTTCAAGACTGTCACCTACCATAGCACCTCCCTCTTCCTCAACTCCTTGTACCTCCACTCATCTTCACCATAGTCAGCCTATCTCATCTCCACCAGCATCATCCTCCATTCTACAAATAACAACTCCACCCCATCTACTTCCGCTGTACCTCCACCCACCACAACTTCAGCTCTGCTTGAAAAACCCTCTGAGGTAAGACATCCTTAATTTATAATGTTAAAGTAACCATGCTTCATAGGCTAGGTCTTTCTGTGTGATTCAGAGACTAGCACATGAGTTAGGAAAGCTTGTGTCAATCTGCTGTATTGTGGTCAACTGATAATGATGCACTACAAATGTCTGTACCAAAATGATTTACTCAGCAAATGTTTTCTTAAATATTACAGACATTGACTCCACTGTCATGGGAGGTGTGCCATTGCTAACTGCAGGACAAGAGGGCAGCTCTCGCCAAAGGCAGCTGCAAAGAGTGTTTGCTATATTCTTTGCTTGTAGCTGTCTTTGGTGAGAATCGTCTTGCCAAGGGGAATGCGTGTAGCACCCAACAAGCAGTCAACAGAAAGAGCAAAGATGCAAATGAGCCACTGGATGCAAAATTATTGCATGAAATCAAAAGTATTCTTATGTTTTTAGGTTACTTGTTTCTGTCTTGAGAAGATATGTGGCAAAAGCATTTCTGTACAGTATTCATTTTAGAAGTTAAAATCAAAAGTTGCACAAAGCACATGTATAATTTTGCATGCAAAGTCATCTATGTGTGATCCCTGGATGATCAGCTTCATTTTTAGATCAACTATAAATTTGCTTAATAATGAGCTGCCCACTCAGACTCTTTGAATTAGAAAGAGCATGATGTTTGTAAAGTGCACCTGAGGAGAGCATGTCTCTAAGTTGTTCTTTTATCAAAGGAATACAAGCATGCAGGGCAAGTTCCCTTAAAAGTGGTCAATCAGTAAATTAATTGAGAAATTAATTTTCTAGTTTCGTTTGTTAAGAAACTATTTTTGGTTTATGTTTTTTCCACTTAGGCGGCTACACATTTTGTTGTCGAACAAATCTATTGAATAAAAACTGCAGATTTGAAAAATGTTTTAAGTAAAACAATTTGTGTGTCAAACAAAAGAAAATTAGCAATTACCAAAAACTCATTTGTGACCCAGCCTGTGTAAATGAGACACTTTGAGGCACAAACGAAAACCGAGCCTTAAACTTCCTCATTTTGAACATACATGTATCATGCCTCACATGATGAATTTGGGCTTCAAAGTGTCTACATCCAATTTACACAGGCTGGGTCACATTTTTTTAATCAAACTTTTTATCACTGTTTGCTCAAAAACCTAATTAGCTATAATGTAATTTTTTCTTTTGTCAAGTTTCAGAGCCATTATTGTAGCTTTACCAAGATTTTAATGGTACACAAATTGTTTTACTTTATTTTCTCTTGTAGAGTGTGTTCTCCGGAGGTTTATGAACAACCAGACTGGTCAGCCATGCATGACAGAGAAAGAGTTTAACCAAAAGATAAATCAAAAATGTGCCACTTCCAGACGTGCCCTAAAAAAGAAGGGAAATGTTGCATTTGATTAATGTTCTAATGTACAAACATTCAGGCATGCAACTTTTCCTCGGATCCGCTGATTTCTTCCTTTTTAATTCTCATTTATGCCATTCAAAATTGAAAACCACTAGAAAATCATTTGTTTTTTTTGTAATTTCCTCTTTTTTTGTTGAAGTTACAGAAATAATTCATACCTTCCAACTGTCCCTATTTTCTAGGGACCATCCCTACTTTGGAGAATCCCAATGTCAAAAAATTTGAGAAAGTCCCTAATTCTGAAAATCTTGTAAAACTAAATTCAACTGAAAAATAAGATATGAATTTGGTAATGAAGCTGTCCTTCATAACTTACAAATGCCTGAATCCATTACAAGCCCATTTGTGACCCGGTACCACGTAATCAGGATCAAGTCGCTGATGCCGTTTCGTGTAATGGCCCAGTCAATTGGGTATGTGGGTGGAATCGTGAATAAAGTCGATTTTCGGATTTTGGTTCTTTTAGGAAGCGTAGTTGTCATAGATTACCGTCATTAATGTATTTATTGTAAAAAAGATACTTAAAGATGAAATAAAGATGATTTTTGTGAATTGTCTGTGTTCTTTTGTTCTAGGAAGTAATCAAATCTTATGAATAACACCAATTTTCCATACATTTTATCACCCTTATTATTCATTGAACCCCTCTACATTTGGTATCGTCCGAAAGCTTATTATTTCACAAATTTCGGTGACGTATCTATATTAGTCACATGTTAATTGTTAACCAATAGAAAATGATTGCAGCTAAGCTTGGGCGGTTTTTGATTTTAGGGTCCACGGTATACCGTCGCCAAAATACCGCGGTTATCAGTATTACCGGGAACTTTTCGGATGGGGAAAAACCCCCAAAGAATTAGCACAACAAACACCACGCATTGAATTGAGGCCAGACAATTATGGTTATTTAACAACAGGTTAACGCTGAGCTTGTCTTTATCTTTTATTAGGACAAATAGATTGACTTGTTTTCAACATAAAACTTATCAAAATAAGCTTACTGTTCGTGCAGCAGCGGTAGGAAATTCTCATGGTTGATAACTTGATGAAAATACCGCGATCTACTTTCTGCGATCTATTTTCGTTTGCATGCTGCACGCGCTGTCGGTATCTTGGTGGTACCCGCACAGCCACTTGTGCATTGCTAATGCATGTACTCGTTAACCAGCGCGCCACGATCCCGATCCGAACGTGTAACCAGGAAGTCGCGGAATGTCGGTGTTTATCAGAAATTTGCCGCTTTTGACGCTCTTTGTCGCAACTTATACAAGCTGTCGGTGTAGAGGGCGCACTAAAAATGTAGCGCCCTCTTGAGGTGTTCGCTCACCCAAATGGCATTGCAAAACGTCGAGCGTGCGTTTGCTTGTGTTGTGATCGCCCGCTTTCTTACAGAGATATGGCCGGGTGCCGCCGGGGGCAGGAAACTGCTAAAAACCGCAAACAATAAACAGTCTGCTCGGGATGGACAATTGGGCTTTGTATTCTCCTCATTTATGGCCTAACAGATAAGTTTTTTTATTTATTTTTTTAAATGGCTACAGCACATGCGTTCATGTTTTGTTTTTTTGGTGGTATTGAAATTGAAAACCGTGCGGGACGGTATTTCGGTATTTCTAAAACAGCTCACGGTATTTTCGGTATTGAACAAAAACCGTGACTACTCGGTAATACCGTATAACCGCCCAAGCTTAATTGCAGCAGTAACCAACTGGTAAACAAATCGTTCTTGTTGCTACGTCTATGGCCACGTGTTGTCGTTTAGCACATCTGATTGGATGCAAACTGATGACTCACGAACTGAGCGTGCGCATTGCTGTCTGAAATCTGACCCCTGACCTGGGCACTGGAAAACACGCCATTCACCACGTACACATTATTTCCCACGTATCCTTCATGACGACAACAGCGAAATTCCTGATAAAAAAAAGCTATATTTATTACCTTTTTTAGTTACTCTTGAAGTTTTCTTCTGTTAAATTTAGATATATTCTGTTCTTGGGAGAAATTTAAGGTCCACAATTCAACATGTCGCTTGAGAAAGCGAGCGAAATTGAGGCCGCTTTGGGCCTGCTTCACGACGCGAATCTAGGCGGTGCGTCACACGCCGATGACGGGGCTTTGAATCAGCTCGTTCAAGAGTATTTGGTGGACAACATAGTTGATTCTGACGATGATGACACCGATGGCGATATAGAAATGGAAGATCTAGGAGAAGAGGTTGGTGGCAAGAGTGGAGACGAAGACGACGATCAGCCGACAGTTGAAGCCGACAATCTCGACCGCATCGAACCCCTTCTTGACGGCAACGTTGCAGAAAATCTTGAAGCCGAACTTGAAAGAGCTCGTGATTTCAACTGTGGGTGCAGTGTGTTCCAAAGTGGCCCTTGTTCACGTCAGTTCACTGCAGAACAACTTGCTGATAGTCGCTTGGGCATGAAAGAATTATCTGAAGGTATGATATTATCGGTACACCTTTACATGTTTTATAAACAAAAAACTGTAAATCATTTGCTTTTTTTACTCGGAAAATGTGGTCCCTTTAGGCTTAGTACGTCAGAGTAGTATTCGCATACACTAAGTCAAGTGTGTTAATAGTGAGAGTGACCATACTAGTAAGAGCTTATTGAACAGTGGTGTGGTGATTTGTCGAGTTGAGCAAAAAATTAATCAATTCCATAATTACATAAGGTCTGATTCCCGTCTTGTCACAAGTCACAACGCCAATGTAAGCATTGAACCAGACAAGTATTCAACACATCTAAAATTGATCTGAATCACAAATCACTGACTGTGCATTTTAAGTGCCGTGCCAGAAAAGAACAAAAAACAATAAAACACTGCCGATTAAACATTGGCCTTGTTTTCACAGGAGAGAAGGACATGATGCTAATGGGCATCTTCCGATGTTGTATGAATACGAGCAACATGACGCAGACCTCCAAAAGAAAAGAACAGAAGGAACGGACCCGAGCAAGATCTTCCTACACCATCGAAGGCAAGAACATCTGTTCTGCAACCTTCCGATATCTTCACACGTAGGTTATCATTCTCTAATTCAGTTTCTGTGGGGTACGTACATGTACACGTTTGTATTGAACTTTGTTTTCGAAACAAAAATAGTATTTAAAAAATCAAGCCAGCGTCCTTCATTCTTGGCGCTTGCAACGCCAGTCCAATCACAAGTCACATATCGCGTACTGATGCATATGGAAGATCTCTATGGTAATACCAATTGTATGCAGATATTGAGCTCACAATATGACCCAAATAACAGTCAAATTAGCCGGGATCTTCCCAAAGAGGGCCACATGAGAAGAAGTGCAGATAATCGGCAATACTCAACAGTCTCTTTGGAGAGAATGTGCCAACGTAATCTTCGTCATGCAGCAAATGATGTCAGTGACAGTCTCCGTCAGAAGTGCGTTCCTTTGTTGATAAAGCGACTTGATGACCGATTCAGCTCATTCAACAACGAGAGCGTGTATACAAGCATGTTTTGGCTGAATCCTGCTAATTGGAGAGAGGATAACGTGACTGCTGAGGTGGAAGCAATGGAAGTTGTTGCTGCTCACTTCTCAACTTCATTGGCTGCTGTTGGCTTCCAGTCCAGCAAGATCAAGCGAGAGTGGCAGATGTTGAAAGTGTTGCACAATACTTCCTACAGAGGTATGAAGGCCAAGGATATGTGGGGGCAAATTGTCCAGTACAGGAGAGATGACATGCCAAACATATGCCTGCTTGTTGAGGTAGCCATGGCCATTGGAGTGAGCAACAGCACTGTTGAGTGTGGGTTCAGCATCCTGACATCGATGCTGTCTGATCGAAGGCTCTCCCTCAACCACAACACCATGGAGGATCTTCTTCTTAGGGACCTTGTCAAAACTAATCCCGGACAGCCATCGGACAGCGCCCGTCCAGGACCAGGTTTCTCGTCCCATGTTGAATTCACTTGTAGAGATTATTTCGTCTGACGGGCCATGGGACGAGTTCACAGTGACTGGCCTTCACCAGAGATGGTTTGTTTACAAACCGCAGGGTCTTTAGATCGCTATCTACTGGAAAACCAGCAGGGGGTCTCCCAAGGGCAGGTTTTCGGTTTCACGGTTAGGCCTCAATGACCCTACTAAAGACAAAGTGGTTGTATCATACTGTATATGATTAAGCTCTCTGTGCATATCGTCAAGTTGCAACTTTTTAAAAGGGTTTCAACGTTTTTATTTCAGTCTGTGTTCACTTGCAATTGTCATTATTTTCACTGTTGTAATTCTACGTCATTAAAGGATTACTGGATTGTTTAAGATCATAGGGAATCATTACCCAAATAATCAAGAAAGGTTTTTGAACAAACGGGGTACCTTGTGTTAGAATTTGGAACTATGAGGCAGATCCAATTTGTTGTATCTTTTATCAAACGGTCAACTTAAACTTGGAGGCACTCGGACATATTTGTTTTGCATCACCTGAAGAAAACTCAGTTCATTACTATGTTTAAATCAGTCGGGATTGTTTTTATTTTACAGCATATATTTCATTTAACTCATTCCCCCCCCCCAAAAAAAAAGAGAGTTTAAATTCCTTGTTTATATAGATCATACCTAATTAACAGTATTTTCAAAATCATTCGTCAATGTTAACATATTGAAAGGCACAAAGTTGTTATGGTATAAATTTCCTTGAAACAGAAGTTGCACACGTCAAATGATGAATTAAGTTTGATGTAGATCAACAAAATAAACAGTCTGTATATACATACATGTATCACATCGCTATACTTGGCTGTTGCACCCGACCCCATAAATATTATTCCTTTCACAAAAATATGGATATACTTTCGTTGAACACACTACCCACATACAATAGTGGTTAAAGCATTGTCACAAAGGATTGTTTTCATCTGCAACTGTTGGGAAAAACTTAAAAACACTAATAGGAAAAACGAATGAAAGGTTTTCTTCTTCTATACGTATTTATTGTCCGCTATCCCCCATCGAGCATGTGAGCCCCGCTTCTGTCCAGAAACACGTGGAACACGATGTCGCTCTGTTGGAGACACGGACCAATGAAAGTACACATAATAAGTAGAGGCACTGAATATGCATTATTTGCGACAGTCCACACAAACAACGCACGTAAATGTACTGCATGCAGTAGGTGTACAACACATAGCTCTATGTGGAGCGGCTTTATTTCAGGTTGTCCCAAAGCGCCTATCGCATTAAATCTTGCTTAGCCGTTCTGTTTTTCAAACCATGGTTTGAACTTTGATTTGGGAGTTGATCTTCATTCGTTTTTCGTAGAATCATATTAAATACTTGTATGTACTAACGATGTTATTGTTTAAAATGTTGGTCAATAATTAAAATCAAAAATACTGTTCACAATCTGATTTGGCCATGACTATGCAAAAATGTAAAAAAAGTTTCGAGGCTTTAATCATTGCTCGCAATTCAACAATTTCAGTCTCTCAGTCTAAAATTTCCTTCAAAGAAATATTTGTAATGTAAAAGGGTTTCTTGTTATTTTTCCTTGATTTTTCCTGTTCTGTTAGTTTGCTTTGTTGAGCTGGAGTCATGTGTTCTCCTGGAAGAGTACATTCTAAGCAAACACCAGCTAGCCACATTGTTACCGGTGCCCATGCATGCTCTATCATGTTATATTTTGAGTCACCCGGCGCGTATGCTGTGACACAAAGATAGTCCAGCTCCGCGTCCTTCCAAAGGCGACCCATCATCAATTGTGTCTTGATTGAGTTTTTTTTCCAATCAGGACCGTTGTCCGTCACCAATATGACGGCTTGCTTGCCCTCCTCCTCTTTCACTCTTAGAATCAGGGGCATCAAATCATCATAATGATTTTGACACGTTGCTCTGAAAGAGGCGTTCCCTCTCAGAGCAATGTGCAAGGGTCCAGTCCGAGGGAACCTGTAGTGAATTCTTTTTTTTTCATCCCATCGAAATTTTCCTCTTTCTGTACCATTCTGTTTAGAGGTTGACTGGTCGTTTGAAAGTCCGTCTCGGTGGCTTCGACGAGGAGGTGGACTTTCGGATCTACTTCTCGCAGATCTGTCTACTGATGGTCGGAGAGTGTTACCGGTATTAAATTTGAGATGCATATATCCAGAAGGAATGATTTTCAGGCCCGTTGACCAGTTGTGATCAGCAAAGTTTGGACCGTCTTCGGTAAGGAAAAGAGAGCGTTGCTTTATGTACCTGCTGACGACTGGGTTTCCAACACCACCAACATTAAACTTATATTTGTCGTCAGCTGACCAACACGATACTTCATTTTCAAAACAGGCCGCCATCTCCAAAAGATAACTCACTTGCGCTCGGCAAAAGTGGGAGTCGATGTGGGATTTTGATGCATTGTTTTTGTTGACACAGACACGGGCATGAATAAGTTCTTTATATTGTCCTGATGATTTTCTCTTTTTGTGGGGTGGATCAAATAATCTTGAAACGGTATTGATGCTTACACCTCCCTTGTGCTCTTTCAATCCTGGTACATTTTGTAGGGCGTGTTCCTTGATTTGCTGTAGACCCGCTCCAACTGTGGTTTGGGTTGATCGTCGTCTAACATGTGCAGCCCATCCTTGGTGTTCAAGATATTCCTGGACTACTGGTACAAACTCCGGGTATTCCGTGTGGACGGCAGGACGGCCAACTTTGGGAATTGCCCCCCTTGGCAGTTTATCAGAAGGGAAAAGCTCTTTACGTGAGCTTTTTGCTGTATCTTCTTTGTTTCCAGAACTGCATGAAGGAATAGGAGAATGTAACAGCTCTGGTGTTTTAGCTGGCGTGGAAACCGAATCCGGCGTATGAAGTGGACTCCATTTGGGACACCCTGAAGACGGTTCTGGAGACGTCATCGCTTATGTTATAACTTCATATATGATGACTAGCCTTTCTTCAAGGATGCACAATGGATTTATAAGAATGAAAATACAAACTCGAGTAGATGAGTGTAGCTACCAAACGTTTGCTTTCAATTCTGATGAGTGTTAAGCCTTCCTGCATGGTTTTCTACTTAAAGTATCGGGAATAAACGATGCGTCGAGGCGTCTGCCGACGCGTGTGGTAATAAACAGAAGAAAAAAAATGTTGTCTGACAATGGTCTTACATTCTTAAAACTAGTCTCTTTTTTCTTTTCTACTTGGTTAATGTATAGGTTAATGAGGGTTAGTAAAAAACATCTCATAAGCTTTTTGTTTTATATATATTTATTTAAAGATAATTCTTTTTAAAACTCAAAAGGGTAAAAAAAAAGCAAAAAGAAAGGTGATACATAACTTTTTTTTTCACTTGGCGCTAATTAGTTCTGCGAAGATTACAGTTTATTTGGTGCGGTAATAGGCCGGCCGGATGAAGACAGCCTACTTGGCATGCACCATTCTTTAGCCCTTTTCACACGAGAAAAAAAGAACCAACATTCCTTGCGACGAATTTAACGAGCGCTGAAGTCATCCCACGCCTGACCGCTTTCGCAAGCTTTCACACGACACCAAGTAAAAATGTGACCACGTTCCATGAGACGAGAGTACAGACTTAGCTGGTTACCACTGAACTATAGAGTTTTCGTTCTTAAACAGCGCTATACCAGTTAAATGATGACGTATGTCGCGTGTGCACAGTGTGTCGTCGTCGGTAAAAAATAAACCATGTAAACATTCTTCAAAGACGTTGGGGAGTCCATTCATAATACTATGCCCGTAATATCCTCCAAAAAACGACCGGCAAAGACATCAACCAAAGATAAGAGTAAGAAGGCCAATAAATCTTGGTGCTACGAGGAAACGATTGCCTTGATAAACATTATGGAGAAGGAAACCACCCAATCTAAAATGGATGGTTTGACCCAAAACGGCCATGTTTGGCGGGAAATCGCGGACGAGGTGGCAAATGGTCGCAACGGTGACCAGTGCCCGGTAACGGTGTGTAAACACACGAAGGTCGGCTCCCGAAGGTTCTTCACGCATGCGTGTTAATACTGCTTTCGCGAGGATTGTCGGTCAATAAACAACGGATCGTTTCACACGAAGGTTTGACTAGATTCCTTGCGAAAAATTACGCTAGCGTAAGATTTTGTCGGAGGTCGGGACCTACTACAAAATTTCGCAAGGTTTGCGAAAATTTCGCAAGGAATGTAGGCGATGTAAAATATTACTGTTCTTTCACACGAAGCCCAAATTGTATTTTTTTACAAACAATTGTAAAATTTCGCAAAGAATGTTCGTTTTTTCCGTCGTGTGAAAAGGGCTTTTACAACAGCACGTTCCATCAAGCACCAAGAATAATCAACTGCTTGTTTCTGACTTCTTTCCATACCGCATAGAAGATGGATCCCACACACTCATCAGGTAATGTTGCTATACATTTTCTTCGTTGTGGAGGTATTTGTATCATCTTGAACTGTGGCAATGCGTAAACAGTTATATTGTACGATGCCAGGTAAAAAAAAAGTGAGCTTTTCATTCGCAAAGAGTACCCGCAGAAAGTGAAAAAGTAAATAAATAAAAATTGAGTTTGATTATTTGTTGTGCGGAGGGTTACCCTCTGCTTAAAAATACATTTTAGTACGATATTAAACATATTTTAACCCGGTTGTTCTCTCGTGTACCATAAATTTTCTGTAATTGTTTTCTCTTTATAGCAGATGAATTCAGCAGTGATGACGAAGATCTCTCTACTGTGCAACGCAAAATGCGCCGAGAAGAGATTGAAACACATCTTCAAATATCTGTTGATGAATTACCTCTGCTCGGGGAAGCTCTGGCTGAAGATTGGGATACAGTACCTACAAGTGATTTCACCGAAGCAAGTGCAACAGATAAGTTAGCGACAGACCAGAATGATCTACTTGCATCAACAAGTGAAACTGCATCAAGTTCAAATGACGCTAACTCTGAACAACAACTGCCTGCTGATATAATCATATCAGCACTCTCTGAGATTAAGTCTGATATACAAACAATCATTGCAGGTCAGAAAGCTCTCCAGGAATCAGTAAAATATTTATACTCCGTATTAGCCCCGAAAAGCGTAGCCCGATCACCAGTGGACCAGCAGACGACCCCACCAATTTTGACCCCTTCATCAAGCCAACTACCGCTGAATTCTGAAGGCACATCAACTCCTCGACGTCGACCCGTTCCAGCCATGACTCCCATGTACGTTTCTGCATCTGAGAATACATATTTGTTGGGCGGAGTGGACGGCCTAGAGCGAGATTTGGCAGACTACAAAACGGCTCTCAAAAAAGTTGTATCAAGGGCAGCTTCAAAACCAGAGGCAATGGGACGGATAATGTGCTCCATCTTAGTCAGGATGGAGTTCGGTGACGACGATCTCGCACAGAAGAACGTCACTGGAAAAACTAGGGATCCGGTGACAAAAAAAACGGTAGATGTTGCTAAATTAGACACACATATAATGAACGCTATTTTCCGCCAAGCGAAACTTCAGTTTCCAAGTTTTTGTGACAATTTCACTGAATCCGGATGTCTCACGGTGCGACTTATAAATGACACTTGCAAACATGTCCGCCACAAACTATCAGCTCAGAAACAAGATTAACTGTTGTAGTAAACCATGCTAACTCTCTTGACAAGTCTTGATAAATTTCATTGCAAAATAATGCCCACATCAACATCATTGTTTTAATTTTTATATTTGTAACTACTCATTTACTATCCTAAAATTCAAGGGTGAAGGACACATCGTAAGCACAGTCCGTTATATCTTTTACACTTTGTTATTTCGCTCAATGTTCTAGATGTTTCCCCTTAGTGTTAAAAGTAAGTTTTGGAGTTCTATAAATTGCTATTTGCGGAGTAAAATAAAACATAAAGATAAGTGCTTGAAACGAACATGGATTTTTAAGAGTGCTTTTGATTGTTCAAATTGAGAACGAGGATAAAAAATACAGTTTTCAACATTGCACTTCGTTCATTTGCTCATATGTCATGGGCCCGACAGTAGTATGAGTGTCGACCACGAACTTGGAAAAAGCCTAAAAATATTCATATCAAAGACCTGTACTACCCAAAGAGAAAATAAAAGCCAGACTCACTGTGTGTGAACCTGAGTGAGTGCGTGCGAGTGATGTATCAAATTATATTACGGGTGGTTAGGCGCCAAGAGTCTAGAATGGGATAAACCATTTTACATAATAGGTGACGAAGTCCAGTTCATTCACAAAAAAGTAGAAAGACAAGGGGTTATTTAGAATCAAGCTTGAAAATCGAGAGTTACAATTCAATATTATAGTACTGACACAATTATTACCATATAATAACAAAAACATTTGACTGGAAAAAACGTATATGTATTTTCAGCACAACGCACAAATTAATCTTTTAAGTTTGGTGTAGGCCTACTCATGAAAGTACCCGTCAACTGGTTTACCAGCCATCATCACAACTTGTTCACCCAAACCCCCCTGCCAAATCAATGCAGCAATCCAGCCACAACTCAGTTGCTGTTGTCGAAGCAACGTGTTGCGCAAGGTAACACCAAAATTACGCATTTTGGTCTATGGTTAATCCATCATATTACTCAGAAGGTGTAATGATTAATATATGATTATTTTGGCAAACAATATTTACAACTTAAAACTGTGGTTTTTACTTGAAAAATGAGGGTCATGACGCTTCATGGGTTTGGGGTGTGGTATCTGTCCATACAAGCCGTTATGATACGGTGTGTTGTCCAGACTATTGACGACCCGAAATATTACGATCTCAAAAGGGACGGTCTTCGTGATTTGACACAAATACTACCTTTTTTTCCAGATCCAGACTACACTGCTATTTTTAATTATAAGAAGATGGTCTGCGTGTTTGATGAACTGCTCGTTCTACTTTTCTGTGACCGTATTTCGTGTTCTGCTATTGCCATTCAATCTAGTGGGACAACCCCTAAAATAAGACTGAACAATTATTTGATCTTAATGGGAAATCAAAAATGTTATCAAACGGCACCTTTACAAAAATTTACCCCTCTTGACGTATTGTGAATGAATAGAAATTATTATTAAGTTGAATTAGAAAATGAATAACTTTGGAAACATCACCCCACGATCTAACACGAGTTTTATGGTCCATTTGACACTCAAAGCAGCGTTGTCACTACGCCGGTCGGTGCCGGTCGGGCCTGCCGGCACTCAGAGATACCCGACCGGGACTTTGCCTTGCTAGGAGCTTTACCGACCGGCACTAAATTCGACCGAAAATGCTGAATATTTCATTATTTTGTCATCAGAAGCCAACAGTAAATTTTCGTATTTATGACAAAATACATCAGGTTTCGTTTTAGTATCCATTCCTGACAATTTCTGACAAATATACTCACTGATCTAGGCCTAAGCGACTAGGGATAGAGCAACTATTAATTGTGTCGAGTCGAGTTTAATGTGGCTGCAATCGCGATCGCGATCACGATCGTTCATAGGTAAAACACGCACGCACATAAACCACATGGTAATGGTAGTGAGTACAAATGTATCCACAGGCCCACAATGTTCGCTCGCCCGCCTGTAGTCCACGCACGCATGCACACAGCACATGATGGTGTATTGTACAGTACAACAGCAGGTCCAAAGTCCATCCTAACCAACATTCCGCACGCTGTGATTGGCCTGTTAAAAAATACCATATTCATAAGAAAGCTTGGCTAGCCTCCAACTCTGTACACGTTCACGAGTCGAGTAAAGAAATCCTGCACAGTGTGGCGCACGCACGCGGATTCTGTACTATACCACAGCGTTGGGTTAAGGCTATTCAAGCATCGACAACTTTTGCCGATAGAGGGCGTTGCAGGGCAAAGTTCATTGACTTTTTTCTCCATCGTGCGTCGTCGATCGATCGTTAACGCAAAGATTTCATTGCGAAAGAAGTTCTATAAAACCAATTCTCAAATCACATATCCATAAAAATGGTTGTTGATGAAAAAAGGATTACTAAGGGCAGAAATTAGGGGATAAGATAGTCCAAAAACGCTAATTTCCGTGTGTGTGTGTTTTTGGTTTTTTTTTTTTTTTTTTTTTTTATGCTTCGAAAATTGTGTGCATCAATACATACGGGCGAGTGAAAAAACTTGCGGGCGACCCAAAATTTTTCGAAAAATATACCGCAATACATCTTTGGAAAAAAATTACCGACCGGCACTCAATTTGGGCTAGTGACAACCCTGACTCAAAGGTGTTTTTGTTAATGGCATAAATTTGAAGGGAAATTCCTGTGTGTTGAACGGGTGGCTGTGATTAGCATATAGTTTTTCATAAGACGATGGATACTTTCATCAATATTACAATAAGTTTTCAATTGATGCTTACATTCCATTAGTTTATTTATTAACTGGTAACCTTTAAAATTTAAGAATAGAAGAAGCAACGGTTTACAGGAACTGGGCTAGTAATTTTGTCTATTGCAAAAAACAATGGGTTAAAAACTCCACCTCACTACAGTGACCTCCAAACGGTCAAACCAGACTCACTCCAAACTGCAAACCGCAAGTTGTTTATACTTAGTGTTTAATCAGCCAGTGAAACCGCAGAGCACTCTGTGGGGTGCCTTGGGTACTGTGCATCGGGACGGGAGGATACTGTTCAGCGTGTGGAACATCATCTCATTAGAACTCCCATCCAATGGCCCGTCCAACAAAAATTTGATATCGGATGAACCTTGTCTGATGGTCTGTCCAGGATTAGTTTTGACAAGACCCCTTATCAAGGCCAATCATCATTCCTGGGAGGAGCTCGAGCGTGACGAGATACTTGAGGATGCTCTCAAAGTCTTCATGTCCAAGAGGCGCAAACGAGTTACTGATGATGGTCCAAAGAAGATAAAACTCTCAGAAGACAACCACTTCCAGCAAATCTCAGACAGCGAATCATGTAACAGCTCCGACAGTGACAGCGGTGGGTCTGAGCCTGAGGATGAAGCTGGGTCTGAAACAGCAACTAACCCTGATGACACTTCAGATGACTCATCTTTTTGATTTTTCCAAACATAAATAAGACACAAGAAAGTAGACAGCAAAACCTTTAACAATATCAAGGCAACAACAATTACCAAAACAATTTAGTTGTAAACAAACTCATTCTTTTTTCATCTACAGTGAACGATTCCCTTGTAAAGCATAGCAAATGCTACACAAAATGTATCAGTTGCTACTCAAAATTCAATATTTGCTACTCAATATTATTTGCTACTCATAATATTCAATGTGCAAAAAACTTGTTCAGTCTATACATTTTGCTATGCAAAATTGCAGGACAAAATCGTTTCCTGATCTACTATGCCACTGATCCATTTAGCCTCACCCATTTCTCATTGACCAATCACAGCCGTGGAACCTGATCACCATTAGTACAAATATCACCAAACGCCACGACTCAAATGGTGATCAGGTTTCGCGGTTGTGATTGGTCAATGAGACACATTAAAATGTGACTGTGTGTCACTGTTTGTCTCTGGATTATGGATGTTAATTTCGCACTGAAATTGTATGGGGTGGGATTGCAAAAAAGTTGTTTCATGATTAAAGTAAACTCATTAAATTGAATAAGAAAAAGTTGAACTACTGGTGAACTTTGTGTTCATTTTCTTTGAACTTGGGTTTTGTTAGCGAGAGCAAATCGCTCTCCTTAATTCATTTTCTTGATTAAAGGAGAGCGATTAGCAAATCGCTCTCCTTAATTCACTTTCTTGATTTAAGGAGAGCGATTTACAGCTCTCCTCAGATTTATTAAAATGAAGGTCTGACTTTGGATGTAACAGGCAATATTGAAATAGGTCTATAATTACAATTATCATGTTTGTTCCCACTTTTGTAGACTGGTATAACTTTCCCTACTTTAAGTCTATCGGGGAATACCCCTGAGGTAAACGATTTATTGAACAGAATTGACAGCGGCTTTGCTATTACATTCCTCGATTCCTTTATGACAAAAGAACTTAAATTGTCGCAACCTGGAGCTTTCCCAGAGGGGAGATTAGAGATAACTGTGACAATTTCTGCTTCAGTGATTGGTTCAAGAAATAAAGAATGTGGACAACTGTCACCGAGAAAGGCCTCAAATGACTGATCACATGTTGGAAGTTCAGTTGCTATGTTATTGCCAATGTTGACAAAGTAGTCATTAAAACTATCAGCAATGTCGTTATCATTTCCAATATGTACACCATTCAGGTCAAAATACGATGGATTCGTTTTTGTTTTCGATCTACACAATAATGAATTAACAAGCTTCCAAGTACCTTTGGGATTATTTTTCTCCCTGTTGAACTGATTGCCAAAATAAGACATTTTTGCTGCTCTGATCACGGATGTAAGGATATTTTTATATTGACTGTAAGAAGATTTATCCTGGGAGGTACGATTTTTGAGGTATTTCTTATTCAAGTAATTTTTCCGCCTAATTGAGTTATAAATACTTTCACTTAACCAAGGAGACTTGTTTTTATCAACTCGTATTTTATACTCCTGTGGAAAGTTTCCTTGGAGAGCGAGGTGAGCCGTGTCACCTACGTATGCAACATATATATTCTATATGATGAGCAAGATGGAGACAGCAGATGAGGACCAGCGTTTTCTTGCTTAAGTTATTATAATTAAGACCTTTCTTGTGTTTTCGTCTAAACAAGGACCAAATAATTATAAAAGTTGGGTGCATTTAAAAAATATATATATTATTTTGGGTTTTTTTTTCAATTTCATACTCGTAATTTTAGTTAAATATTTTTATAATTTGTTTGTCTTAACTGTTTATTTCCACTGATCACTGATCACTAGTGCCTTTTTTATTAATATTCTTTAAATAGTTTCTGGATCATTTCCACACACCAGCTGAATTACAATGTAACGTGTCTTGAAAGAACAATAAACTACCATCAGCAGTAGATTTCTCAAAGAACGCTTGTTCTGGGTGTATTATTATAATATTTCAAAGTTTCATATTTTGTTTGTTTGAAAAGATATGAACTTGAAACTACATAGGAAAGTGGTTCTTATAGTGGCCTACCATTGTGCAAAATTTGAAGACAAAAGGATAAAGGGAAGTTTGCGGTTGCCAAGGCTGTTTGTTGGGATGCCTGTTAAATGCACTAAAATATACAACTGTTTATTTCAAGGCCAGTTTTCTTGGAATGTGGATCTGGTAATTAACAGATGGCTTGTCATCGTTCTCGGATCATAACTCTAGAACCAAACAAGCTACTTGCTTGTGATAGGTATCATTAGAAAGCTTATGAAATTTCCTTTCTTACCAAGTACATATCTCAAAAAGTCAATTTGAAACTTATTCCTGATTTCGATGTGCTGGGTCACATTTGTGTCTTTGTGAACATACTCATAGACTGTAGGTGTGGGTGTCGAGACACAGATCTGGCTCCATGTCCCTATTTCTGACTTTGCTATGTTGGCAGGTATGATAATTTCCATTTCCAAAATGTTTTGTTTAGACTGGGACTGTAGCAGATAAAAATGGAAAAAACAAGCAGTTTTAAATCAACATTTTGTGTTATTTTTCATACTGTAGGTTTCAACAGCCACCTCCATCATGGCCACCGACTCCCTCAATAGGCCCCCCAGCTCTACCAGTTTTACCAAGATCCATAAAATTCAATGTTGAGATTGTTGGTGATTCTCTCACAAAATACTTGCACCAAAATATCCCTGACTCAGGGATATTTAACTCCAATGCAACTTGGCTTCGCGGTGTGACAACATTAGGGTTGCGGACTCACCTCCTGTCTATTATCCCCAATAATCATCATCCAGAATTGATTTTAATCCATGTGGAAACCAATGATTTGGAGTTTGGTTTAATGGAAGTTAGTATTTCACATTTTTTAAGATTAATCATTTCTGCCCGTGAAAAATTCCCCCAGTCAAGGATTTTGATCAGCGCACCTTTACCACGACAGGATAGTGAGAGCTTAGAGGAAGCCCGTAAATTGTTTAATATTTACTAGGGCATATTTACTTGTGAGCAAACATAAAAATTGTCACTTCGTAGAACCTTACACTAACACAAACAGTGGCGAACTCCCATACACTGTAACAAGCAAGGAACCTTTCCAATACCATCCAGGCAACTGCTGTCTCCACATCTCCAGAAAGTACTGATATGTGGGTAAATACTCAAACTAGTCTGAACCAATCTGGTCCACAACACTGGCACTGGTCTTATAGCAGTATCACCAAGAGCAAGGAACTTCCCCAAACTGCCACGAGCGAGGAACCTTACATTAACACAACAAACAGTGGCCAACTCCCATACACTGTAACAATTAAGGAACCTTCCCATACCATCCAGGCAACTGCTGTCTCCACATCTCCAGAAAGTACTGATATGTGGGTAAATACTCAAACAAGTAATCACAAGATTTTGCAAGGGTAAGAGAAAGAAAAGGGGATGATAGTAGAGCTTTTAAATCCCCCTGTAATAAAAATGTTTGTGGTCCATGTCAGATTTGTGGACGGACAGCCTCAAGATGGATTCACCTTGTAAATTTCAAGAACTCAAAGCTGAAAGATTTTATGTATACCAGATTGCCACATTTATCTCAAACTGCTTGTATTTGTAATGCTTGCAGGCATAAGTATGCAAAGAAAATGAAAGATCCAAAATATACCCCACAGAAGACTCGCTCAAAGGTCAGAACCATTTGCTTTCTGAGCACTTTCGCTTTGTGTGATGAAGTTTCTGTAAGTGACTGTTCAGTCTCACAAATCAATTTTGAAGAATGTTTTACCATAGAGAAAGGACAGAGAAGGAGTTACAACTAGAGCCCTTATCTTATCTGGCACCAATTATCCAATTAGCGCACTACCCGAGTCCAGTGGAAACTCTATGGAGCCCACCCGCTGCGCGCAATACGCCAGCGGCAGCAGCAAGCCCTCTATGCCCTATGTGTGTTACCGCCTTTCGCTGCTGTCGCTGGTATCACATCGTTTTCATTCACAATTATTGGAGAGTCACAATTCGCAACAAACGACTCTAACGCATGCACAGTATTACCATGATGCACTGCTATTATGCGCAACGTGTTTTCGTGTATACTTGTGATCGCCAGCTTTCGACAGAATTTTGAATAATCAAAATTGGATATTTCTGAGGTGAGTTGTGAAACTTTTAGTTTTTTTATGAAGGTGCAAAACGCTGAAATATGTATTTTGGATTTAGTTATGAAAATTATGGCGGATGTTGCCTATGGATGGAACTTAGTCGAGGTTGTTCAAAAACGTTTTCTCTGCGTGGGGATGTATGTTTGAATCGTACACACAAGTAGACACAAACTGAAAAAAGTTGCAAACAACTTCAATCTTTTTAAATATTTTTCGTTTTTCAAGAAAGACAAATGTGTATTTCATGTGTTACTTGTTCTCTCATTTATTGTTTGGAACCGATTCCAATTTTTACAAATGACAAGAAGGACAGATCAAGATCATTATTTCTTGTTAAAACCCAGAGAAACGACAGTAAACCTTTAACCGAAGATATTAATAACTCGTTCATGTTACAGTCGTTGGTTCAACATGGGTTTTTGCGCACGTTGTAACGGTTGGAAAAACTATACGGCCGTTTCATGTCTATGTTGACATGAACATGACAAGATCTTAACAAATTTACATGATGTATATTGTTATGTTAGGCATAGAGTGTTCCGTTTGTCATTGTGGAATCTTTCTCTATGGTGGAATATACCTTAATTGAATTATTATGTTTGAAATAAAGTTTTTAGTTACGATTATTGATAAATGAAGTAAAAATAATAAAATTAGAGCCCTACTCCTGGCACAATTCAACGACTTATTGTTGGTTTTAATTTTTTAACCATTTGTTAAATTGTAATGCTGCACTGTGCTAGAGTAGAACCCTCAGCCTTAAATATAAAAAAAGAACACTTCAATCACGCTTCAATTAATTGTTTTCCTGCTGTTTGGAGTGATCTTCCTCTGAATATCACAAAATTGCCTCACTCTAGAATTGAACCAACCAAATGTAACGTTTACCACCAGTTAAGTAGAAACTGCAGCCACTTCCTTCAAGGACCTATCCTCTTTTATAATTTAACAATAATAATCATTATTATTATCTTCAATTTTCTGGTAGTGGTAGGGCTCCTTTTCAAGTAAATTTTGCTATTTTTATCCTTTTGTCAGCAGAATTTGCCAAATTGTTTATCATCTATTTTTATCTCCTCATCTCATTTGTATTTATAGTTGTTAAATTTTGCTTTTTCCAATATTCAGCTTTTGTTGTGCTCTGTGTCTGAGCATCTCTATGGTCTGAGGAAGGAATGGTGATGGTCTGAGCCATGGCTGAATGTCTACGGGATGTTTGTAGACTGTGTGGAGAACAAGGAGACGCTGGGAGAAAACCTCACAGTAAAGAAAAATACAGAGATGTCATACTAAAGGTCTTGGATTTGGATTTCAGTCAAGATGTGCTTGGAACCCATCCCCCATTTCTCTGCCATAGTTGCTTCAAGAAGCTAGACCTGTGGTGTAAAGCTGCAAGACGTAAGAAGCACACTACTTGCAACATCAATGTAACTACCTTTTGTGAACATGTGTGTTCACAAGGCTGTGTTCTCCATCCTACATTTGATGATCTCTCATCCATTTGCAACAGGGTCATCGAATTGGCCAGTCAACATGGGTACTTGACATGGCGTGGCCCTGACAGGTTGAAAGTTATGAAGTTCGGGGAGAGTGGCTACCCTGAAGTGGAGCTAAATATCTTCAATGATGTTTCTTGGAGGGTTGATGTGTGTGGATTTGATGTTACAGGGTCGCGTTCTTGGTTTGTGGATGTCCCGGCATCATTAGGGATTGCAGATGTCGAAGGTGTGCTCAGAGTATTCTGCGAGAATAATGTTTGCATGGGAAACGATGACTACCCGCTTTTAGTGAAATCAAAGGAAGGTTCCGCTGCTCAAATCCCAGTTACCATTACTGGCAGGGATACATTCCAGATTCATCCATATCGGACCATCCGACATAGAAAGTGCCATTTGCTGGTCTCCAAGCCCAAGATGAAGTGTGATGTATGTCAACTTCTGAGGGTGGATCTAAACGTCTTGTCGACAAGGCTTAGTAATGTCCCGGCTACAGTATTAACATCATCAACAGTTCGCAATGATGCCATGTCGTATATCAACCTGCAAAAGAAGATGAAGTTGGTGAAAGCTGAGAATCGGTCTCTGAAGAGAAGGAGTGGGGCCCTCCAGGAAAAGGCAATGGAGGAGGAGGAATCTGCCTTCAAGTCTGCTGTCCCTGAGCACTCCCACATGCAGTGGTGCTTTGGGAACAGCAGAAGAAGTCTTTTCAGAAGGGCAAAGGGATGAGGTGGCACCCAGCCATCATAAGATTCTGCGTCGCTCTGCAGAGCAAGTCATCGGCATCCTACGACCTTCTTCGTGAAAGTGGCTTTCTGAAGCTGCCTCATCCCAACACTCTTCACTCGTACACACATTTTGGTGAGCCAACTGCAGGGTTTAATTCGGATCTGGTTTTGAGGGTTGTAGAGGACGTCAATCTTTATTCACTTCCTGAACACGAACGTAATGTCACAGTCATGTTCGATGAAATGAAGATAAAAGCCGGGTTGGTTTATTCAGTTCGCTCTGGCGCTGTTGTTGGGTTTGTTGACGTGGGCTCAATTGCTAATGAAATCCTCCAGTTTGAAGTCAAATGCAAAGGAGGGGAGGTCCCAATTGCCAGTCATGTGCTGGTTTTGATGATTCGGGGTATATTTACTTCCTTGCGGTCACCAATTGGGTACTACCCTAGCCTTGGCGTTTCCAGCCATCAGCTGTACCCCTGCATTTGGGAGGCTATTAATCTTCTTGAGGCAGTGGGGTTTATTGTGAGGGCATTGGCATCAGATGGGGCATCGGCCAACAGAAAATTCTACAAGATCCATGGACCCCGGAACTCCTTCACACATTCAGTGAGCCATCCTGCAGCAGAGCGAGACCTTTTCTTCTTCTGTGATGCCCCTCATCTCATGAAGACAACCAGAAATAACTGGGAAAATTCAGGCTTTCACAACAAGACCAGAAACTTGCATGTAAGTTTGTTGATACAACTGTTTAGTGTTGAAATCTTTTACAACTGATAAAATTGACACTATCTTAAATTGCAGAAAACTCCACCTGTTTATAGAAAATTCTTGACAGAAAATTGATAATTTGTTACAAGGAACACTGTGTGTTATACACATGTATGTAATTGGTCAATGTCAAGTTTACATGTGTATCATAATTTTTTCTCATTTTAGTTTCAGAAGCAAGATATTAAGTGGACCCATTTGCTGATGTTGTATGACTGGGACATTGGGATAAACAGATCTTCCCCAGGCCTCCGTCGATTACACAAGATATCGTATGAACATCTGCATCTTACCCCAACTTTGAGGATGCGAGTCTATATGGCCACACAGGTACATTGTTGTTTTATAAATGTTAATGAATAACAAACACCAACTGTCTTCTAAGCATTTACATTGTAAAACATAGAGCAGAGCCATGACAGATGAAAGCAAAGGAACACACCTTATTATTATGAATTTTGGCAGACGTTATAACAATTTTTAATTCCCATTATTTTAGGTTCTTAGCAGTACTGTTGCTAATGCTTTTGAGGCATTTGGCCGTCATGATACTTCTTCAACTCAGCTGTTCGTGTCAAAGTTCGACCAGTTTTTTGACTGTTTGAACGTTGGAAATCCCCACAAGTCAGCACACAAACTCAAACCAGCTTTAGCTCCATATACAAGTGTAGATGATTGGCGATTTAAGGTAATTTCTGTCACATAGTGTTTTACCCAACCCCCCCCAAAAAAAAAAAAAAAAAAAATTAAACTGATTTTAAATACTCATATACATGTAGTGTGTGGGTTCTTACTGCAAAATATATGTAGTGCATTTCCTCCCCCCCCCCCCATTCTGCACAGACAGGTTTACATTTGATAATTTTATAAAAAAATTATTGAGTGGCTTCAAGATGACTTCTTGGACTTTCTGATAGCTGGGAAAAGGAATCCGAGAGCCTGGAAAATGTAGCAAAGGAAGTGAAACAGAGGATGTGCATAAGCAGAGAGACACTTGAAGGATTGCGTATAACTGGTAATTATTTATTGCATTTTCATTTTTAGTGCAGGTCATGTTCATGTATGTCTAGCACAAAGTTACAAATCTTAAAATTAAATTAACCAGTGAAGAAAAAACTTTGAGACATACAAAGAAGCAACAAGACAACCAAGTTTTTTTTATGCAACTCGATTTTCAAAAGAATCCAGTGTGATATTGTTCACAACACTAGGCAGGGTATACTTTTGGTAATTGTCAAAGACCAGTATCCTCACTTGGTGTATCCCAACATATGCATAAAAAAAAAACCTGTTACAATTTGGGCTCAATTTCCAAAAATACACCCTGCCTTTAAAGTTTTATCAAAGATAACAATATAATTTCATCAAAATTTCTTTTAATTTCAGTGAATTCCTTCACAAAATTGGGTAAAGTCCTCCTGCAAATTCCAGGAGTGGAGTATTTGCTGAGCGATCGCTTTAACCAGGATCCACTCGAGATGTACTTTTCAAAGCAGAGATCGGCAGGAGGGACCAGTGCCAACCCCACTGCTGAACAATTCGGACATAACATGATGGCTTTTCATGTTTCCAGATCATGCACCAAAGCCTCCAAGCATGGAAATTGTCAAAAAAACACAGAGGGTGACAAAGAGTGTTTACTTGTTGATAACACACCTCTTCCGAAAAGACAAAAAAGCGTTGAAAACAATTAAGTAAAAAGGTGTACAGTATAACAGATCTTGGTTGGAGATTTACCGTAATGGGGAATTTGCATCAAACCATTTTTTGTGTATGTACCCCCCTGACTTGATATACACTTCTCACGGTTTTTCTAATATAACTTGAGCTGGTAGTTTATTCGCATTACACAGTTGAGAGTTATTGCTGACAAAGAAAGATTTAAACTGGGATTCAGATCTTACAAAATACATTAAAATGGTGAAAATGGTGGCATTTCCAACTTTTGATAACCTTTGGAGTTATAGATTCAAAATAGCTTTTGAGAACAGTGTCCTCAATGATAAAGTCAATCAAAGCATAAAGCAAGGACACTTACTAAAAATTCAGTATTTTTTTATCACCAGGCAGACTTTAAAAAGTCAGAATTAAGATCAAAGCCTGAAATTTCTCATCCCTGACATTAACGGTAAAATATGTTGACAAAGATGATGTAAGTCTTCGTCTTAGAATAGTTACAGTAAAAAGAAAAATATAACAAGAATACTCTAGTAATGGTACATGATGCACATCAAAATAGATTGTGGACTTGTGCATGATAGTTTCATGACCACAGCATGTACAACATTTCTATATAATTCTGCAACCAGTTTTCTGAGAAAGCATGTACATGTACATCAACAGGAAACCCAAGAAATTATTTTCCAGGTACAAACCAGAAAACATTTGAATTTGAATTTCTTCATCAAAGTTTAATTTATGAATTATCAAGAAATTATGATCAAGACGTTTATGATACTTATTGGAATAAATGTATTACTAAACGTTATGAAATGAAGACTGCTCGCAGATATTTTTGACAGCTTTCATTTCAAAATATATCTTGTGCTATGCTGTTCACAGTACTTTCTGTGTCCAATACATGTACTGCTTTTGAATAAAAATTACAATTTTGGCAAATGCAGTTAAAATGTTGGCAATTGCAGTTACAATTTGTTGTATTTAATGAAGTACATGTACTTTATTGGAATCATTTTATACAAAACCACCACCAAGGAATATTTTATAAATCTTTCCGCAATGCTTTTTCTCCTTTCTTTGATACTGCTGCCTTGGAGTTAGCTTTTCTGATGTCAAGGTATACCTTTAAAAATGCATTACACCTGAGCTTAATATAAAATCTAATAATTACTTCCAGGAATTTTTTGGAGCATTCACCACTGATTTTGTTATCGGTTAAAGTACACCAGTAGGTTTGGACACGGTAATTAGATGATATATTCTCCATCAACACAGTATTTATGTTCAACTCTGACATATTGTGTAAATTTGAAATTGTTAAAAACTCTTTACAGACTAATTCCATTGCCCTGAAAAACAAATATACCTCATCTGAAATCTGATACAGCCTTCCCCTATTCTGTGCATCTATCCATTCTTTAGTGTATGTTTAAAAAGTTCTCCCAAAAGTTATCGATTGCACAGACCAACATTTAAAAAATTTACAATATATTTGTGCAGTATTATTAACTTGTTTAGTATATTTCTTTAATAATGCAAATGGTATATAACCTGCTACGTATCTTAAAACTTTTTCCTCTTCTTTGTCAATTGGTTTTGAGGATGAATTTGCAGGTGACTCTTTGTCCGGTAAATCTTTATTGTTGCGCTCTTTCATTAGCATTCCAAATACTGACTGGATCAAAAGCTGATATGTTAATTTGATTGAGTGGTCGCATTTTATAGGGATCTGTGGGAGGACCAAAAAATCTCGCTTTGTCACAGCTTAATCCCCCCTATTCTTCAATATAATGGACGATTCCGGGGTGTTTCTGGTGACATAGAGCCATGTGAAGCTATTTTAAGGATGGGGAAACCCTCAGTCTTGAGCTGTGTGTGTGTAAAAATTCAAAATGGCGGTCAGTAGAAGCGGAAAACGGCGAGTAGGTAAGCAACCCCTTTTCTTCCTAAATATGTCGAATATGAAAATTTACATACGAGAACATGAAAATATACATTCTAAAGTTTATTATGATGTGTAGATTGTTGATATTCGTTATCCGTTACATACCGAAATAGCACTCAAAAGACGGGGTAATATTATTTTCAATTCAGAACCTCCGGCGATAGCTGAGCTCCCCGATCAGGCCTTCGCGTGCGAAGTTGAAAAGATATCTGGCTGGACATCGGACGAATTGGACCTTTTGCTCACGGAATACAGCGTTCCAGGTGAGAAATAATTAATGTCAGTAATTCCAAAGATGATATATTTTAATAAATTCGCTTTCAAAGTACAACCTGTGTAGATAGTTTGGTAAAATTAGCGTGTAAAGTTCGAAAATTTGCGGGACATGTGTGATTCAGGGCGGGTGTACAGCGTATGTAACAGCCAAAAAAAATGTCACATGACGCATTTATTAATATATTGACCAACCAGATGTCGCTATTGTCGTAATCAAGGCTGTTGCATTTATTGCCGGTACTCCGTATGGAGTATGGAGTTAAAATTGTCAGATTTTTTATTTATTCCCCCCCCCCCCAGAAAGTTGTTATCGGACCATAAAGATTTTTTAAACGAATACTTAAATGTATAAAGGGAATAGTGTAGGATTAGGGTTTGTGCATTTCATCCCACATTTTTTGTGCACCACTTTATTTATTAAAAAAAAAGGAGTTTGCTTGTGTTGAATTTTTTTTTTTTCCCGTTATTTTTTTTTGCCACCAGATCATTAGAATGGAATTGCGACGACAGCACTGATAGAAGCCATCAGAAATAGAATTGAGCAGGCAAACACTAAATCCTACAAAAAGGATTTTCCACCAATATTTGCGGCCGTCGACCTCCATTTACCTAAGCACTTGATGGGACTATTCAACAAAGTAAAACGACATGTTGCGAAATCCAAAACAACCAACATCACAAACCTCCTCCAAGAAATGCCTGGACTTGCAAAACACTACAAACACACCATAGGACCACACTGTGAGACGAGCGGAATAACACCAGCCTCGCTACTTCATTCTACAGACATCAGTGCACCAAACCTCACCAATGCAATGGTCATTGAAATATATCGGTTCCGGGAGAAATCAAACACAATCTGGCAAACTGTTCGGGATGTATGGTGGCCAAATCTATTTTCAGCTGAAGTAAGTCCTCCATCAGTTGGCACTATCCGGGGTAGCTGGCACAACTTGAATCTAAAGCGACAGCAGTTACGACAAGACACACTTAAGCAATTTTTGGTGGACACATCTTACAGACTTCCAACCCCCAAACCTCCAGCACAGAGTATTGACAGCGAAGATGATGACGATGATGAAGATGATGATTCAGATCTGGAGTTTTATCCAGACTTGATTTCAGAACAAACCCTTGACCATATGGGTAACTGTATGGAATACCTGACAGACCTTTGGCAGAATGAAGTTGAAGACAATCAGAAAACTCAAAAAGAGTTAAGCAGAGTATCAAAAGCTCTGGAAGATGCGAAAGCAATCAATCATTCTCTGAAACAAGAGCTTGGCAGCTTGAAAAAGAAAAATGTGGTACGACGTTTACAAAGAAGAGAGCAAGATGTGAAAGAAGAAAAAAAGACCAATCAAAAACTTAACAAGAAAATAGAAAAGCTAGAGAAAACAGTTATAATGTTGCAGAAGTCAAAGAAGAACAAAGGGGATTCCAGAAGATATTTCAAGAATGATCGTGACGAAAATATCAAAGCAAAGCAAACCTTGAAAAAACAGGTGAAAGAATTGGAGACTGAAAATGAGGACTTGAGATGTCAACTTGATGATATCATGAATGACCGTGAAATCCAGAGCTATGAAAATGGCAAATACGTCAATGACATCAGACTGACATGTTTTGAACTTATTGCGCGAGGAGTAAGTAGCAGAAATGTGTCGGACATAATACGAATAGTTCTGAAAGATGTTGCCAAAATGAAAATCGGCAGATTACCAAAGCCAACCCTCATACGGTATCTCTGTATAGAACAAGCCATGCTTAGCAAAGAGGCGGCACGAGCCAAAATTGCATCATCTGAGCATCCTGTTACACTTCAAGTGGATGGTACTACCAAGAAAAGGAAGGGCTACACAACATTTTTGGCTTCAACAGATGAGGGGACGGTAGGGATGAGCCTTCACGATGTACACACAGAAAGTGCGGAGAGCCTACTGGAAGAAACCAAGGATACTCTTGACGAGTTAATTACCCTGAACATCACAGACAACCAAAATCAAACCCTGGAACTCTTGGCAAAAATTAAAAATACCATGACTGACCGCTGCGTTGTCAATAAGGCATACATAACGAGATTAGAAAAATTCAGAGCGGCTGCACTGCCACAAGTAACTAAGAATTGGCAGCAAATTGATGACAATGTTAAGCAACAACTTAGTACAATCAACGACCTATTCTGCGGCAAGCATTTAGTACTTAATCTGCAAGAATATGCTGGCTCTGCACTGTACGAGTGGGAAAACATTGAGGCAGGTGAAGGGAAACTGGGGAGGGAAAAAAAAATGCTTTGGAGTAGGGGAAAGGAGAGTGCAACGCTACTTACTGTCCGCTCTTTCTGCAACCTTCTTGGACCAGAATGTGATGAACAATCCGGCATGGTCGAAGAATTCAAATCCATACTGAAGACAGATCACCAATGCAAATCTCATCTGCAGTCATATCGTGGAAACCGTTTCAACATTCCATTCGAGAATTCTGCCGCGGTGTTCCACCATAAAGAGCACTTCAACACCTTGTGCTCATCCCTTGATTCCAAGCACGAGGAAAATATGTTTGTTAAATGTCTGAAACTAGATCTGCAAGATGAGATAATATTGGCAGGGATGCGAGCGATGGGGATTATAGCCCACCATATTACCACTCCATTGATGCAAATGATCGAAAGTGACCTCCATGTGCTAGACACAGACAAATTCTACACCAGGCTGCACCAGAAAGTCCAAGACTGGATGGTAGACCCCTCCCCCCTCGTCAATGACAGCACGATCCTATTTAAACAGTTCCCACCAATCAAAAATGAAATTCTTGCTTCCCTATATGAACTAACAACAGAAAATATTGAAAACTTGACAAAGCAAGCACTCTCTGTGATAATGCACAATCTTCATGTGTGTATCAGTCGTCAGGTCGCTGATCACCTGCCCGGAGGAAGATTTCACAACGCTGAAGATCTCAGAGAAGAAACCGCTACCTGCCCCAAGGACAATCTTGCTCCCGAGAGAATGTTTGCAGGTCTTGATTATCTGAAGCGTAAGATGCCAAACGCGAACACTGTTGATTTCGAAGGAGTTCTCCTTTGGAGCTTAAACAAAACAAGACAATACCTGGATGATATGGATGAGGACAAAAGAAATAAATTCCTAGGTGATGCTCGCACACACAGAAGCTCGTTCCTTAAGTTATACCAGCGCAAGAGTGCAGGAATTAAGAAAGCAGTTGCTGATAAACTGAAAGTCAACCTAGAAAAAAAAGAGGCCAGAAAATTCCTTCGTACAAAACAAGCATCGGACAACACTGCAAATGCCTTGAAGGTCTGCGGCATCTTGTGCAACTCACCAGTAGATGTAGATAATTTGAAAGAGAAATTTGAAGGAAAGGATTTTGAAAGAGCCTTGATAACCCAACTGAAACATTGGAAGAGTATCAGCCATGGAGGAATTAAAAAAGACCTCTTGTATCTCACCCACAAAGGACAGAAACTTAGTGTAGATCAGTTGGAGAGTAATTTGAGAAGTATTGTTGAAAAGGTCATACAAGATATCCCAGATGAAGAGGCAGGGACTCCACAGAGTTCTGCATCACATGAACACAAAGAGCAGCAGACAAGTGACCTAAAAAAACAACTTCTGTCCAAGTTGTCTCCCACTAAAAGGAGACATAAAGGTCCATTTCCAGGGGACAGAATTATACAAAAAAGAATACGCCATATGTTCTTTGAGTCTAAAGGGGGTGGTTTAATTGAGTGTAAGGCAATAGTTTTGAGGAAAGCCACAGAGGAAGATATGGAAGAACTTGTCGAACCAGGTGACAGAAAATACATGGGGATGCACACATTTTATACCAATATGTATGATCCTCCATATCAGGAAATGCTGTGTTACCCATTGGAAAAGGAATGGGACGAAGGCTTGTTAGATTTTATGTAAAATTGCGTAAAACAACTGCTCCCACAGTAAGGTAGTTCATTCACGACTATAAAATGTAATCATGCTACATTTAAAGTAAAATAGTGAACACTACACTTCAGATTTCAAGTTTCAACTTTATTTTTCTCTTTAAGATTTTCACAATGTGAACAGGTGTGAAAAATGTCTATGCATTCAAAAAAACAAAATAGAAAAATTCTGATGTACAGGACTCAAAAGGTTAAAATTAAATGTGTCAGTGCAACAATATCGTACATGTATCTCCTAAAAAAGTGTTTACATTAATAATAATGTACATATTAATTTGAAAGTGTTAAATAACCCGGCTGCACAAATTAAAACCAGTAGGCGCAGAGAGTGTTTTCATGTGACTTACGACGTTCTAACAAAAACGACATGCAATGTTGTTGCACTAACACAACGATATTTGTCATTTCCCTTTGTGTGTATGAGATGCGTGTGAGGGGATTTGTATGAAACCCAGTAAATATCTACTTTAAAACAAAGATATCTGCACAAACATTCATTGTGCCAAATTTCATGGTTAATCCAGAAGAGCCTCACGCATATTTAATTAGGTCGTTTTGCATAATTAATTAGGCTAATTTGCATAATACTGTGTACAATTTTGAAATAAACATTGTAAAATCAATATTCATACACAAACAATAATTTTGCCAAGTTTCATAGCTGTAGCTGCTTTAGTTATCCCGGTAGAGGCTCACGCATATTTAATTAGCTGGATTTTTTTTGAACATTTTGGGGTTTCCCGTTAAGGAATTTTTGATAATGTGCCATTTTGGGTGACCAAAAAAACCAAAACGAAATGTGATCAAACCCTTTTTTTTTTTTTCGAGTAGGTTTGAGTTGTGTTCTATAAGAAAAGAAACACTTACAGGGTTTTAAATTGTGAAGAGACCATAAAAACATTAAGGAAACATTAAAGAAAAATTTTTCACTTTTTGCCCCAAAATGGGTTAAAAAGGCGCTTTAAACGGCATACATTTTTTCGCATAAAAAGAGAACAGAATGTCAGATTTAATTTTGATTTACAGTTCTGTGTTCCTTTCATGAAGCTCTTAAACATGAGCCTAATTTTGAAGGCATTCAGATAACTTTTTTAAATGGTGTGACCTGCCTACTATAAACAAGTTTTAAATATCATTTCTGTTCAACTGTCTCGCTAATGTAGGTCTTTAAAAAAAATTAAAATTACCAGAAATGTATGTATTTATATTTTTCTGTTTGTTTCTTTCTCTTCAGACATTGGACCATTTTCTGAGGAAGTTGGTATTACCCAGAAGACCTTTACGGAAGAGAGCCAGCCTATGCCACAGTGTGAAGTTGTCAAGAATGGCCTTGTTCTTGAGCTCAATGAATATTTGGTGAAAAAGAGGTCCTTCTCATCCATGAGGGTTGCTGATGTTGTGATTTCGCTTTCTGGTTCCCTGGAGGTGCACCCCAAAACTGCACAATCGTTCATCAAGCGTTTAATTGAGAAAGAAAGAAAAATTCACAAGATGCCAAAAGGCCCCAAGAAAGATGAGCAGCTCAAAGTTCTGCATGGAGATACTATTCATTTGGGCGGGAAGAGAGAGAGAAAACATCCTGATACACCACGAAAGCGGAAGTTGCGGCAAGAGCTCGTCAACCAGAAAGCTGAGACAAAGAAGATATCCAAGCAGCTTGTGGCCTTGGAAAAGTCATCTGAAAGAGATTTGCATGAAGAAAGAATTGCCAGGGCAATGGAGACAAAATCTCTTGAAGTTGAGCTGGAGAAGAAAACAAAGCAGCAGTTATGTACAGCTAATGAGGCAGATGAGCTAAAGATATCTGTACAGACCCTGAAAAAAAGCCTCAATGAGTCCATAGATGAATTGTCAAAAATAAACCCCAAATTCAATCCTATGAATGACAACATAGCAGCTTACCAGAAGCTCTATAGCAGGGGTTTCCCTTAACATTTTTTTCCACTCGCCCGCCGGACGAGTCAACCAAAATTTTGGGTCCCCCGCAAGTTTTTTCACTCGCCCGTATGTTATGCACACAATTTTCGTAGCAAAAAAAAAACACCCAAAAAACATACACACACACACACATGTTTGTAAATCCCGCTTACAGAGGACTTCTCTTTGTTCTCCCATTGTTTGGACATAGTTTTTTTTAGCGACGTCCCCATTGGGTTTGTACACGAAAACGAAGCGAGGACGTCCTCGCTCTGTCAAACACCCGGATCCCTTTTGTTAAAGTCCTCGGTTTGAATGGATAGACATGCTCACACACACACACACACGGAAATTTCCGTTTTTGGACCTTCTTATCCCCTAATTTCTTCCCTTAATAATCCTTTTTTCATCAACTACCATTTTCATGGATTATTGATTTGAGAATCGGTTTTATAGAACTTCTTTTGCAATGAAATCTTCGTGTTAACGATCGATCGACGACGCACGATGGAGAAAAAAAAGCAATGAACTTTGCCCTGCAACGCCCTCTATCGGCAAAAGTTGTCGATGCTGGAATAGCCTTAACCCAACACTGTGTATAGTACAGAATCCGCGGGCGTGCGCCACAATGTGCAGCATTTCTTTACTCGACTCGTGAACGTGTACAGAGTTGGAGGCTAGCCAAGCTTTCTTATGAATATGTAGTTTTTAACGGGCCAATCACAGCGTGCGGAATGGTGGTTAGGATGGACTTTGGACCTGCTGTTGTACTGTACAATACACCATGTGCTGTGTGCGTGCGTGGACTACAGGCGGGCGAACGTTGTGGGGCCTGTGGATGGATACTCGCTACCATTACCATGTGGTTATATGCGTGCGTGGACTACAGGCGGGCGAGCGAACGTTGTGGGGCCTGTGGATACTCGCTACCATTACCATGTGGTTATGTGCGTGCGTGTTTTACTTATGAACGATCGTGATCGCGATCGCGGCCACATGAAATCTAGCAAATGTAAATACTTCCTAAACCATTTTACGAACTTAGAAATAATCTCTCTCTGGGATTTTACCACTGTACCCCTCATTTATTGTGAAAAGGAACAAATTTTTGACTCGCCCGGCGGGCTAGTAAAGGAAGGGTTTTGACTCGCCCGCCGCTGTTTTCACTCGCATTTGGCGACCGGGCGACCGCTAATTTCGAACCCTGTATAGTGCTCAGCAATCCAAACTTGAGAAACTGGAACAAAAGCTGAAGAAGTTTAACACGAGAAACATCAACCGAACGGCAAAATGACATCTGACCAGCATTGCTAATCTGAAAAAAAGTCAAATCGTGATGGAAAAGACGATTTCAACCCTCGAGGAAGAACTAAAAGATTCAAGAGGCAAGCTTATGGAATCTCAACAAAAAATCCTTGAGATTGAAGCATGCCTTGGAATGGAGAAAAATAAAAAAAGATTCTCTGAGGAAACAGAAATACTACCTTGAAAAAAAATCACAAATGTCCATTCGCAGGAAAATTACATACATGAAGAAGATCTTAGATCACTGGAGGATCGTGTAAGCTTTTTGAAGCAGAGGAATGCAGAACTAGAGAGTCTTGTCGATATGTTCCAGGGGGAAACCATCACCACAATGGAAGGTGGAAGATATTCTGATGCAGTAAGAGAAACTGTCATGGCCCTGCTTTCAATGAATGTTTCCATCAGCAAGACCAACCATGTCATCGAAGTTGTACTGAAGAAAATGGCTGGAAAGGAAGTTGGCAGACTTCCTTCTTATGGCTCAAAATCACAGTTTCTCCTTGAAGCGAGACATCTTGCTGATCTTGAGGTTGCCAAAGCAATGATATAGAATACTCCTCAAGATGCTTTGGGGAACTGCATACCTAGGGATGGGACCACAAAACACCACAAAAAATATCAAAACTTCCAGGTAACCTTGCCAAATGGCACATCATAAACATTGGGTCTGACTCAGATGGGAGCGGGAGACACAGATGCAGTGGTAGAAGCATATAAAGACAGAATGGAAGAGCTAGCATTTGCACTTTCTACTGGTGATAAAGAAGACAAGGACGAAATTTACAAACAACTGATGGTGACAGTCAAGAGTAGCATGACGGACCAGGGAGCTACAATGCCTCAATTTAGTGGCCAACTAGAGGCACTAAGATCACAGCTTCTTCCAACAATGATGGAGAACTGGGAACAGCTGCCAGAAGAGGCATTTAATAAAGACAGCAACAAACATACTGGCTCTCAATTATGTCCTACACCAGCTACAGACAGCACTGAATGCTTGGAAAGATGATGCATCTAGCCTGTTTAAAGGGGAGCCTGTTTTCCCGGGTGCAGACCTCAAGAAGGATGATATATTAAACTGTCTCTTCGAAGAATGTATGGACGTAGAAGAACAAGGAATCTGTGTTCAGGCCCTGGAGTTGATCTGCTGCGCCATGCTCCTCATACTACAACGCCAGTGTAAAGATCAACTTCCAGGAGGAAAATACTGGCAACCGAGTGAGCTTACAAAAGCGAAGTTTGCCAATGTACCAAGTACAAACATGATTGGGGAACGTGATTTTGCATACTTGGACTTGATGGTTCGTCAGAAACCATCAGCACGCACTGTCAGCCTTGAGGCCCTCATAATGTGGTCAAACAACAAGACTTTGGACTGGTTGGACAATCTTCCTCCGGATGAAAAGGCCAAGTACATGGCTTCTGCCCAAGCACACTCAAAGCATATCATTGCCCACTACCACAGTCGAATGAAGTCAATCAAAGCACAAAGATGGGAAAATCTCAAGATTAAGCAACTTCAAAAGCAAGAAAAGGAGAGAAAGGCTCTGCAGAGCAAAGTCAAGTGCACAGACGACATAACAAAGCAAGGTGGGCTCTGGATTACATCCCGATCAGTAGAGGAGCATATAGAAGCACTCAATCAACAGCAAGCCTCTGATGAACAAATACGAAGAGCAATCTATCTTCAGCTAACATTTCACCACAAGATACTTAAATCAAAAACCCCAAGGAAAGAATGTTTTCAACTGGGCACAACAGAAGACGGGAAAAGAAAAGACTTCACTCCAAATGAGATGAAAAACAATCTACAAGAAGTTCTTTCATACAACAAGCTCCAGCCAACTTCTGATCCAACACAGCTAGCTATGCAGACAGAGCAAGCTTCATCCGCCCAATCTTCAGAAATAGAGTACTTCCCCCAGAAGAAAGAGAAACCTCCTTCAGTCTTCAGAAAAGCAAACTCGTAAAAAAGATACAAGATGAGAAAAGAAAGCGAGCTTGTATCAATTCCAAAATCCATCTACCCTCACTTCTAAATAACCCAAAGTTGCTAGTCGGCAAACAAGTTGAACACAGACTGTGCCAAACAGCAGATAGTCTGCCTCAGTGGTACACTGGTAGTGTACTTGCAGCCACCAAGATGCACAAGGATCCAGTAAAGACTGTTTATTTAATTAAGTATGAGGATGAGGATGAAGAGTGGGAGTTCCCTCTCTTAACTGATCTGCAGCGGAATGAACTTATCCTACTGAGCAATTTGTGATTTTTTTTAAGGTGTGATCCTCTTTTTTAAGAATTCATTCCTGTCCTCTGATAAACACAGCGGTCAACCAGCAAGTGAAAATAATATTTTTTTTCCTAAGTATTGGTGGCGATCTTTTTCTCGAAATTAGTGCCACCTTTCAAAAAGACCACTCTTAAATAAAATGCGACCCATTACCATTCATTGATTCAGCTTTAAACTTTTCGCAGAGATGCTACTTTTAAGATTTATATCGGAATTCCGATTTTTACCTTTTTCCCAAATTTGTTTCTTAATTTTTTTTTTTTTTATTTTACTTGATAAGTCTTGCTCTTTTAATAATAATATTTAATGATAGCTATAAAAACAGGCTTCTGTAATGCCTTTTGGAAGCTTTTAAAAACGTCAAAACCCTGGCACATCTTGGAGCGCTGCTTCTGACCTGGACCCCTGTAGGGGGCATTGCCTAAAGATCCTGTAGGGTGCCAAGATACACGCGATTCCCGCCTATTTTCAGATTTTTGTTGTTACAGTCGGTAGCATCTCTGTTTTCGTAATAAGCTAATCAATTATGCATATTTGCTGAATGAATGATAAGTTTTCAAAAGTAATCACCAATGAGCTAAATGTTATTACACGAAATTTGACATCATTTCCCATCCAAATGTTTTTTGGCTTCTTCACAATATATAATTTTTTCTTCTTTTTATTCAGCTTGACACTTACATGATAAACTAATTAATTCTGCGTATCTTATCAATTAATGCAAATAATCTGCAATTGTAAACACAAAGAAGCTAACATTTATTACATCAAATTTTGAAATTTCCCATCAAAATTCGTCAGTTTTCCCGTATTTGTTTATTTAGTTTCATAATTAGGCAATTAATTAGGCAAATTTGATAATTAACATAAGCATTTTTGGTTAAGTTTGAAGATGTATCACATGGTGTTGAGTAAATCCATATATGCTACAAACATATTTCAATAGACAAGGTTATACGCCCAACAACTCTATCCACTATGTCAACTTTTGGTACAAAGAACAATATAAAGAAAAACAAAAGATGACGTTTGACCTTTCGTCTAATTTTTACCCTGACTTTGAAAAATAAAATTGGTCGTAACTTTTGAGTGCAATGTCCGATTTGAAAAATTTAAAAGGATTTATTCTAATTAATAAATAAGCTTTCAGGAAACATCATTTGTGTAGTCCTTAACCTCCTATTTTAAAACACATCTGAAGTGCCTACAATGAGTGTTGCAAAGCACCACTTGAATGTGTACCACCACATATTCACGGACAAATTGTACTCATCAGTAGGCCTTGCACGGTCATTGCACGCCAAACGTACCTACCTGACTGGAGCCGACAAAAGTAATAGCAAAGGGCTGCCCATGGAGTTTACAGGGAAAAATGGAAACCAAAAAGTGAAGCAGATGAATAGGGCACCGAGAGGCACGTTTTATACCCGGCAGAATGGCCAACTTACTGCCACAGTATGGAAAGATAGCCGTGTAATGATGTTACTCTCCACTGGACATCAGGGCTGGAGAGACCCAACAACCCACACTCTGAAGAGGAAATGTGCAGACGAGGCAACAGGCCGACTTAAACGAACGACCATCCCTGCTCCTTGTCAAGCTGTGGACTATACAAAGTCAATGGGCGGCGTGGACAGGGGAGACCAGCTGCGATCTTATCACACCTGTGCTCGGAAGTCCCAATTGTGGTGGCGTCCCATTTTGTACTTCCTCATCGACATAGCAAGAGTCAACGCTTGGCTGTCATATAAGCAACACCACGCAGCCATTGACAGCGACAGTGAAAGTACAGAACGAGACCATCCCCCTATGATGACCCATGCCAAGTTTGTCCTTGAAGTGGCCACTAATCTAATCCAGGGCTACTCCAAAGGCATCACCCCATGGCAGTCCAGTGGCTCACTACCAGTACCAGCCCACAACAGTGGAGGCCACTACTCAACCAAGATGCCTGGTAAAAATGCGAGATGGTACAGATGGTGCAGGCAAGAGAAAATCACAACTAAGTCAGGGCTGCCAAAAACAACAAGAAGAGGCTGTCCAGTTTGTGGGGTCAACCTTTGCCCAGGGGAGTGTTTCTTGAAGTTCCACGCCGCAGGCATTACTGAGCTGAACACCACTTCAAGCTCAACTGAGTACCTCCTTGGGTCCTGGCAAAGAACTTACTTTGGATCGGTTTTATTTATTATTTGAGGACACAAGTATTTTAAGACATACATGTAGTCTGCTGAATAAGCATTAATAAGCACCCAATATTACTTGCTGCAACTGTTCAACTTGCAAATGAAATAGTCGTATCAGGGGAGTATTTCCCCTTTTTTCAGGTGTACATGTATTGCATTACTCTACTTGTTTCCTTGGCTTACAATCAAATAATTCAAACAGCCTAACATTGTACAATGTACTCCACTTTGCATATATCTATGGGCAATTCCATGAAAAGGTGGAGTTTTCTCCAAAAAATGAAATTGCTACCAAAACTTAATTTTTATCTTTATATCATTCCAAACACATGCAAGTGTCAGGGGAAAAAGTTTGGGTATTGTTAACTGTGAACAAAATTTACTTTTCCAATAGTTCACTTTGATGGGGAAAAAGTAATGTTTTTTATGATTTTACCAATTTGCCCTATTTTAAGGGTCAGGATCAATCTTCTAAAAAAGTATATCAATGTAAATAAGTATGGGTAGTGTTCTTTTAGAAAAAACATGTAAAATTTTAATACAACTCAATGTACACTTGTATCAATACTTGGTTTGAGGTACTCTCAGAGAGTGTAACGCGTGTTACCAAAATACACTTTTTTAAATATAATTACTAAATAACCTGGTCTCAATTGCTGCAACTTATAATTTTCCTCCTACTAGTAGGGGCTCATGTAAAAATAGTAAAAATTTAGATACATTCTTAACCAACACTTCACAATGAGCCTTCAAAAATTGTAATGCGTGTTACTAGTAACGCGTGTTACTAGTAACGCGTGTTACCAATGAAACGCGTGTTATCATGCCCAATACACTATATACAATGGTAAGTGTAGACTGTGAACACAGCCCATTCCTTTTCATTCCTCTTTGTCTCTTTATTTTCGATTTCCCTTATGCCTTTGACTAACGCTGAGAAGCAGAGAAGCTACCGTGAGAGAATGAAAGTGAAAGGAAGTTATTCTGAATACCAGAAAAAATAGGCTGAATCATCAAATAAGAGCTATCACAAGAAAAAGTTTAAGATTAACCAAATTCATGGCTCTGCTGACAAAAACAAAGAAAATCGCCGATTTTAGAAATGCCACCGATTTTAGAAATGCCACCAATGCACGGGTCAAGAAATGCCGTAATAAAAAACGTCAAGTAGAAACAGAAAAAGCTACTGAAAGACCCCGACAATTCAACAGTGCTTCAGCATTTGCTAAAGCCACTGCTAAAGCTCGTCGAGCATTACAAAATGCTCTTCCAGGTACTCCCCGCAGAGCAAAAGCAGTTACACGCAAACTGTATCAGGATCATTGTGACAAATCTCCAATGCAAGAAACACAGCCGAAGAAACATGTCAGTGCGCTTAGTGATGGTACAATTCGTTTAGTGAAGTGCTTTTATGAAGAGGAAAATATTAGCCATCAGGCACCTGGCAGGAAGGATTGTGTAACAATTCGCAGCGATGATGGTTCCAAAGAAAAGACTCAGATAAGACACTTGATTTGTTCTCTGAAGGAGACCCATGAAATGTTCAAGGAAAAATACCCAGTACCCAAAGTAGGGAGGAGCAAATTTGCAGAACTGCGCCCAAAGCATGTCTTGCTCACCAACAAACTTCCTCATAATGTTTGCCTCTGTAAATATCATGAAAACTTTATATTTGCTGTGGATGCTCTTCACAAGGCAAGCCCCAACTTCCCCAATTATACTCATAGCTTCCCTGAAACCCTTCTGTGCCCTTCTCCAACAAAAGAATGTTGGCTCAATAAATGCCCCGATTGTCAAAATTGTCAAGGATTTAAGGACAGCTACACCTTTGAAGGTGCTTCTGAACCATCATATACCTGGTACGTGTGGGAAAATGTTGAAAACAACAGAATTACAAAAGTGATTGAAGAGGGCACAATTGAAGACTTGTTGGAACCCATGTGCAGTTTGATACCAAAGTTCCTAGAACACTGTTACACACATGTATGTGAAACGTAAGCAGGCTGATACATACAATAAAGAGCGAGATGCAGTCCTCTCAGAAAGGCACAATCCAGAAATCGCTCTCATTCAGGTTGACTTTTCTGAAAACTATACTTGTGTTCACCAGGATGAGGTGCAATCTGCCCACTGGCATCAGTGTCAGGTCACACTCTTCACAGTTGCCACCTACCATTCCGGAAAGCTCCATTCAAGTGTGATTGCATCTTACAATTTATCACATACAAAAGAAACCCTAGTAGCCTACATTGATAAAGTACTTGAAGATCTCCCCCCTACAATTAAAGCTGTGTCAATCTGGTCAGATGGGCCCAGCACACAGTTTAAAAACAAATATATTCCTGCCACTATCCCAGGCCTGGAAGGCAAGCACAATTTGAAAATAAGGTGGAACTACTTTGCGACGTCCCACGGCAAAGGACCTGTCGATGGAATCTGGGGGTCAACTAAGCGGTTCGTGTGGGATAATGTGCGCTCTCGCAAACACATTGTGAATAGTGCTGTAACCTTCGTAGCTGCTGCTTCAGAAATGCCAAAAGTGCGTGTTGACGAAATGGACAGTTCAATTGTCACTGCAAGAAACAACACCCTTGACTTAGACAATGTATTTGAGAAGGCTGTATCAGTCAAAGGCATTGCAAGCATGCATTGCATAGAGCTAATAGATGGCAAAGTAGTTGCATCCATCACCACATAAGATGCTCTGGAAGCAGATGAAGATCATGAGGTGGATGATGATGTGGATATGGCAAGCATTGATGGAGTAGCACCTCTTGAATCAGATGTTCCAAGTGTCACATCAGCTAATGAGAGCAACAATCAAAGTGACATTAGTCATTATGGTCACATGCCAAGTGACAATAACAATTTGAAACAAAGTGACAACAATAGTGTGAATAATAACATTGAGATGCATGTGGGGAGTTGGTTTCTAGTGGTATATGATGGGGATTATTTCCCTGGTGAAGTAATGGAAGTAAGTGAAGAAAATGACTTTCGTGTTTCAGTGATGCATTCCGCTGGAAGGAATTAGAAATGGCCAAGTCCTAAAGACGACAAAACATTTTATTTTAGGAATCAGATCATTAGGAAACTTGGAAAACCAGTGGTAGTAAACAATCGCATGCACTACAAATTTTGTTATCTGTAGAGAAACTAAAAAAATAAATAAATAAGAAGGTCTGCTTACTGTCTTGCTCTTCAAATATGATGTGCAACTGATATTGGTTGATGATTTTGAGAATTTGTAACTTAACAATTGAAATAACTTATCAACAACGTAGCAGGAAAAAGTGAAACGAGTGTTACAGTAACGCATGTTACCGTAACGCATGTTACCGACTATTTTGCAATTTACTAAAAAAGTAACACTTTGATTATTGTTATTATTCCGGTATAATAAACCTTAGCATAGTACTTGATGACAATAGAAACCAATTTGTTGTAGACTGGTTAATTTTAGGACAAAGTTGAAATAAAGTTTGGTATTTTTTTGGCCTTTCCATCCAGCGAAACGCGTGTTACCGATTTTTGCAGAGCTCTCTCAGCTACACCAGTTGATCTTTCACTTTTGTGTGAACATGGGGATCTAGCCTAGAGTTTCAGGTTTTAAAATACAAAAGATGAACACTTAAATCAAAGTAGTCTTGCAGCCAGAGAATGGAGAATAATGAAGGACACCCTAAAACGTAACGCGTGTTAACTTACCGCGGAATCGGCCCTATGCATGTTCTTGCATATCATTTTCCAGAGGTTGTGGGATTTCATGGAAACCCATCATGAATGTTTTTAATGTTTTTAATTGAATTTTTATTAAAAAATTAGAACAGAAGTTTTTTGTTTTTTTTATATTCAATTTTTTTTTTTTTTTTTTTTTTTCACACAGATCACTGGGATGGTGAGCCTTGTGCAGCTTTGCTGGAGGCTATTCGCATCCGAATTGATGCGTCTACCAACACTTACAAAGAGCTCTTTCCACCAGTTCTCAAGTCCCTGAATCTAAAGATTCCACGTCACCTGGTTAGTTTGCTGCAGAAGTTGAAACGACGGGTTACTCAAGCAAAGAAGACGAACAACTTGCTGATTTTGGCTGAGGAGGTTCCTGGTCTTTTGGTGATGGATAGTCCAGAAACTGCAAAAAAGGCAAGAATTATGGACCATCAACGATCTGTACTGCGGGAAGCATCTTGTTTTAAACCTGCAAGAGTATGCTGGTTCGGCACTAAATGAATGGGAGAGAATTGAGGCGGGAGACAGCAAGATAGGACGGGAAAAGAAAGTATTGTGGAACCGTAGCAAAGCAGAGTCTGCTTCCCTCTTAACTGTTCGATCTTTCTGCAATTTCTTGGGTCCTGATTGTGATGAACAGTCCGGAATGGTCGAGGAGTTTAAATGCATTGTGCCAACATCGCATCTGATGGCTTACAGAGGAAACAGGTTTAATGTCCCATTCCATAATGCAGCAGCAGTGTACCATCATAAAGAGGACTTCTTCAAGTTATGCGCAACACTAGATCCTAAGAGAGAAGAAAACTTGTTCGTCCGGTCTCTAAAAGCAGACTTTGATGATATCGTATTAGCTGGCATCAGAGCATTTGGAATAATTGGGCAGCATATATCTGAACCACTAATGCGGATGGTAGAAAGTGACATCCACATCATGGACACTGACAAGTACTACACCAGGTTACATCAGAAATTCCAGGATTGGATGCATGATCCGACCCCACTAGTCAATGACAGCACGGTACTCTTCCAAGACTTCTCTCCTCTACAAAATGACCTTCACAAGTCTCTGTATCAATCCACCACTGCAAATGTTGAGCATCTCACCAAACAGGCTCTTTCCGTAACTCTCCACAATATGTATGTCTGGTGGTCGATTTCACAATGCTAGTGAGCAAGTGCGAGCAGAGACATCAACATGTCCAAAAGATAATTTGGCTGCGGAAAGGATTTTTGCAGGGTTGGACAGGCTACGAAGGATCATGCCGAATGCCAACACTGTGTCCTTTGAAGGAATTCTACTCTGCAGTTTGAACAAGACAAGAGATTACCTGGATGGTATGGATGATGTGAAGGGACATTAGAACTGATGTAATTACATTTAAATTTATCAAAGGAAATACCCATTTTGAAAGTGAGGTACATTCCATCCTTTGAATTCCCGAAACAAAATACTTGAATTAAATTAATCTATGAAAAACAAGGGAAAGACACTGTACACATTTTGTTACACTCTTTTTTTATCTTTGAGTTTTTCCAACACTTTATTTGGGAGATTTATGCCTTTATTTGGGTAACTGTTGACAACTTGAAAGTGATTAATATTTGTACTTGCTGTTGTTGCAATACATTTCTTTCTGACATCATTTTATATGAAGTTTCAGCAATTACGCATATATAATTAGATCATATGAAGAACTAGCGTGCATCTGCTCAACGCCTTTCACCGCGACCAGTTTAACATAGGGAAATTCCCTTTGAATTCACGCACTCGGGGGACTTTTCCCTCTCATACAGGAAAGTAGGTTTGTTAAACGTACAAAGTCGCTCGTCATTTTAAAGTATATGTATTCCTCTTTCTAAAAAGTATATTCTCCAATCAAAAATGAGAGGGCAGAGAGGGGCACTTTTTCATTTCAATAAGTCATTTTCTTCTGAAATTATCACGTTTCAATGGAGGTCACGCCACATTTTGTCATTTTTCCTGGGGGTCATCCCACTAAATTGAATGGCAAACTCGCAAGCAAGTTCGCAGAAATAGAAGTCGCACTGTTTATTGAACGAGATGAACCAAGTTTTCCATCCATGTAACATGTATTTTGATTGGTGGAATGGAAAAAGGGGCACTTTTTGTGTCAAATCACAGAACTCGTTGTTGGGGTCCGTGACCTTTCTTTTCTTGATAGTCTGGACTATGATTCGTATTACTCACAGTATGTGTGACAGTACACCAGACTCACTCTAAACCGCGCGAAACACAAGAAACGCTGTATCGTCAGATCCAGATGTAGATCTCGTTGTCTGCAAAGCTTTTTCACAATTTTAAGGTGATATTCTTTTTACCTAAAGCATTACTTTTGAAATTAGCGAACCTTTGGGTACATGTGTTATTATTAAAACCCAAAGAGTATCAGTTGGAGGTATTTTGAAGGTGTTTTTATCGGACGATTGTGGCTGGATCACGGCATTGTGTTTGCGGGGGTGTTTCAACTAGAGGTTCTGGTTGTTGATGCTGGATACACGATTGGAGGCACATTGTATTGCATAAACATGGTAAGAATCGGTATTTGTTTATAAGTTTTTTAACTACATATTTTCATGTATTGAATCATATTGTTTTTCTGTATTGATATGAACTTTGCAAGAGGTAGTAAAACGTAATCAGAGCAATTGACAATTTCATTCATGATTGGGTTTTGGGTTTGCTTGTTAATATGAAGCAAGATGTTTTATTTTAAGAGAAACTGCATTGATCTAAAATGATGGCTGAAAAATATTAATATTTAGGTTTTTATTATGTGTGTGGCTATATAGTAAGTATACTACTTTAGCTGAACAACAACCTGCTCAAAAAAATATTTAATTTTTACCCCGCCCTGACTAATTAAAACTCTTTTCTTTCTTTTTTGATTTGTTAATTAGCTGTTTCGCAGCAAAGCGCAGCGAAACAGCTCTTGTTTTCGTTAAAGTTTTTTTTTTTTTTTTTTTTTTTTTTTTTATTTGTCAGTTTCAGTAAAAAAGGCTATTGACATAACGCACGTTCGTTCTAAGCGGCCTTTTGCATAGTTCCTAAAGAGCAATTGCAATGAAACTTTCAGTGATGAAAGGCATTGGTGCAATAATGATTTTAAAACTAATGATGTCATGATGACGTCATCACCTGTCACGTGACGTCATCTTAAAGGTTTCTATTTTAAATATTTGAAAATCCGTAACAAATCAGCCACAAGAGACCGTAGGTTTCTGTTTGCGGGATTGTATAGGGATATATTAGGTCTTCATTTTATTCAGTGTGCGTGACCTCACATGACCTCTACTTCCGGTCGAAACAGGAAGTGCCTCGTAATTCAAAAGTGTAAATAGTTATGAAGTTGCTTTCAACGATGTTATTGTCTGGCAAGGGTGGGTAATTAAAAAAAATTACCGATGACGTCACAATACACAAGAGCGCCCTCTAGCGGCAGGTTGAAAACTGATCAAAATGGACTTTTTGAAGATGTGTGTGGTGAAGTTTTGTGTAATCACTTCAAAATTTACACACATGTTGATCGTCAGGCAGCCATCATATGTGTGAAATTTCAGATCGATGACGTCATCGGGGGTCACGTGACGCGGCTCTAAAGGTGCCTTTTTTAATGTTGTATATATTTCCTAAGTGTTAGTGCGATCATGTTGAAACTTGGTAGGTTGTTGGATATTGGCAAGTTCTTGTAAATTCTGAAATGACGTCATGATGACGTCATCACATGATTTTTTATGATTTTTTGAAAAAGTTATGGCGAAACAGCTCGGCATTTGTGCACAAATGCAATATGTCTAGTTTTATTTTCCTTTATCTTTCTTGCACATTTTTCAACATGTAATGGAAAGTGTCCTACATAACATTTTTTTTCACTCATTTAATTTTTTCAGAATTAATGGCTGATGTTTCCGTGCGAAGAAGTGGGAGGTTTCGCAAAGAAATCGACTACAAGCAGCTAAACTGTGGAGGTGTCGAGCCTAAAGTTTGCCAGCATAGGCAGAAGACTTGGGCAGCAAGCAAACTCTTTGAACTTGCCATCATAGATTCCAAGACAGTAGATGGTCTTTCTTATGTAAAAGTCCATTATCTTGATAAGGAGTGGAATTCCCAAAGTTTGACAAGTGGCGTGAGGCTGATGACATCATTGACATTCCCCAGTGCTTCATAGTAAGTACTTCAGAAATTGAAGCTGTCCTCACCCAGCAACTAAAAACAAACATTAAGGAGTCGCTACATGGTCTGCGAAAGGTGGATTCAATTGTGAACATAGAACTTCCAGTTCCAAGAGATTTTTTCAACATTTTTGCCGCTATTGGGAAGAAGATTAATAATCTTTTCTCTTTAGAATCCATCTCATCGTTTGATGGTGTGTTAGGAAGAGGGTGGAACTGGCGTGTCTTTGACAGCCAAGGAGACTTTGCTTTTGTGACGCCAGGAACTATCACCTATCGCCTCAAGAGCAGGAGGCCTCTGGAGCAGTATTCACCAGAAGGTGCCCTTCAACTTATTCATAGGGACTTTGTTTTTCATTTGAAGTTTGCCAAATATGATTTTGCCTTGTTTGTAAGGTAAAAATATTGTGGTATTTTCTTTGATTATCTTTGTGTTTATCCCATACTTGCAAGATTATGGTTTAATGTACTTTTTATGAGGGACACAGCAGCTAATAATTTCCACGTTTGGATAATAATCTTTCTTTTATACAACATGATTTTGAATTTTTCACTCAAACTACATGTATTGATAAAATGGTTATATGTGTATTTTTGTGAAAAGTATCAGTTAGTTGTTAGTCATCAAATATATCTGTCTATATTTATTTTGTATAATTTTACAAACTATATTGTCACTTAGAAATAATGTTAATTTATTATCATTCTTTACAATTTATCAGCACTTTTTCATAAATAAACCTCCACTATGCAAAGGAGAAAAGAAAACACTGGTCTGTTTATTGCCACTTCTTGCTTGAGCAGCAGTTTGATCCCCTATTATGTAAATGGAATACCCCATTTCTGGTTTATCAGTGCAAGGCCTGTGGTGTGCGCTCAACCTGATCGAGGTCAGTGCACGCACTGTGTGAGGCACACAGACAGTTGGTGCTGCATTATCTGCTAAAAACAGGGGTAAAAGTTCTTCATATGATTTTGTTGTAATTTGCTTATTAATAAGGCTAATTTGCATATTGTTGTCTGTAACAATGTAAATCTTACTTTGGAACAAAGGCCTATGTGCAAACTTAATTCCTACAAAATTTCATCCTTCTCGGTCTTTCCGTTAAGGAGTTACAGTAGTTACGCATATTTAAGCCGTTTTGGGTAAAAAATGCAAATTAATAAGGCTAATTTACATAACGCAGCCTTAAATTATTTAAATCTTTATCGGGAATAAAGGTCTATACTCGAACATCATGTGTTTAAAGTTTCATACATCTGTGTCATTGCATTAAAACGTTATATCACTTTTGCATATTAATTAGCTGTACTTTGTCCTTTTTTTGCCTTTTTTTGTTTTACCATTGAAGAAATTGGAAGAAATCTCAATTTTTCTCATTTCACTGTGGAAAAACGGAAAACCTTAGCTAGCCATATTTTTTCCTCATTCTCTATGTGAACACCACTCAAAGATACATTAAAAACAAATTGCCCTTACGTAGTAATTCATGCTGAATTTTGTAGTGTGTACTAGAAAAAGTGTGTTTTTGCCTTTTTGCCAAAAAGTGGGTAAACACGCCATGCAAATTGGGTATAGTTTTTTGACGATAACTCAAGAACCCAATGTCGCCTTTGAATTATTTTTTTGCTGTTCTGTGTTCCTCTCTTAAAGCTCTTTCACATGATGTATAATTTAATGTTGCAGCTATATGTTTCAAAAATGGTGTGACCTGCCTACTATTTTGTCTTGTTATATCTAAAATGTTTGTTTTTAATTTTCAATAATTTTAGATTTTTTTATTTTAGAATTAAATTAAATTTTTAATTTTAGATTTTTTTATTTTTTTATTGTTTTTTATATTTTTTATTTTAGAATTCAATACAGTAGTGAAGGTAATACAATTCCTCTTTTGTGTACTCTTATTATTTTCTGTCGTTGCAGTGTGGTCCTATGAAGGTATTTTTCATTGCTGAAGGGCAATTCTAAGCAAACATGGACATGACACCAAAATATAAAATCTATGTCACAACTTTCTTTCCACTTCTAAGTTATTGCTAACATTTATATGTAAGTAAACAGAAATCAACTTATTTCAAGGTTTCTGTATCACATTGTGCAAAAGCAGAGACGTACAAAGCCTACAACATTTCCAATGACATTACTTTATAGCATTGGGTGTCAAGTATAAATCAGTGTATAAACTTAACAGAGAGACTGATCCACATAAAACTAATACTGGACCAAGTTAAAGAAATGAGACATAAAAGTGTAATGCGACTGACCATGGATTCGCCCTGAAGCATTTCCATCTTACCAAAGACCACAAATATTTTCAAATCGAACTGCAGGTTATTGGTTGGTGTAAACTTCAAAAAGCTTCCAGTTGTTTACAGACCTAGTTCATGCTTACCAGGATTTTGTAGCATTGAATTAAGCTGTGTGTGGGAACATTACAGTACATGCATAATAAAAAGCTGAATTTATTTTGCTTGAAAGCTTACAGTTGATTCGATGCTTCTAGCAAGCCAGGGTTCAATTAGTCAGAATGAAGCTTTATCATTCAGTTTCATCGATTAATTTAACTATTCAGCTTACCAGCAAGTTTGCAGCATGATTGATCTGGTCAGGTCAGTTCACCAGTAAGCTTACAGTTGAGCTTGCAGCATTATTAGGCTTGCCAGCAAGCTGGCCGCATTGATCATAAGCTTGCCGGCAAGCTTGCAGCATGTGATCAGTCAGTCCACTTTTAAGCTTGCCGGCAAGCTTGCAGCTAAAGCATTGTTATGATTGCAGGCAGGCAAGCTTGCAGCTATAATTATAAGGCTTGCCTGTAAGCTTGCCTGTAAGCTTGCCTGTAAGCTTGCCGCAAGCCTGCCGCAAGCTTGCAAGCTTGCAAGCTTGCCTTCATTTAAATATTTGGAACCGCAAGCTTGTAGGCAAGCTTGCCTACTTGCAAGCTTATCAAAATTTTTGTAAGAGCCACGTGATAAACCCTTTCCCCTTCAAGCTGTAAGATTTCTTACAATTTTTTAGCAAAACAGGCACCTATGTTTAGTACTATTGGAAACAGAAGCTTATAATCAAACAGTTTACATGTATTGTCTGATGAGGGTTTTTTTTAATTTCATGGGGGGGAAATAGATTGAAAATATTGTTATTTATTGGCACCATTCTTGAGACAGAAATCCCAAATGAAAATTGAAGAAAAAACATAAGTCAGAACTCACGCATAAAAAAAGTGAAAATATTACATACAAATTTGATATCATATGAAAGGTCATTTCATAAGCTTCAAACTGTATGCACAAAGTTTTTCCACAAAAGTATTCCTTCACACAGAAAATTAAGATTGAAAAAAGTGAACACTGCAAGCATTTTGTGTGAAAAAATGCGGTACACAGCAGTGTGACCCCTATAATGCAGTATCCTGTTAGGCGCGTGCAATAAACAATGTGGTATTGAAAGGGTTGAACAAAGCAACATTGCCATTGAGTTGCTACATCAAGCAAGAAACCATCAAAAGCCCCCCACATTGTCTCATCCAATCATGCAAAACGAGATGACACAGTGTGTACGACACAATGGAGAGGATCGAGGAACAATGCTGGGCCATATGTGCTGTCCTAAGTGACAGGACAATGATCAAATGAAGAAAAAGTGACAGAGAAAGCAAAACAAATCTTAAATCATGGGCGTAACCTTCCTACAAACACTCCAACATCTCAAAAGCAACCAAGGGAGATGTTCACAGCGGCTGTCAACATTTATCAATTGATAAAACACTTCACATTTGATTAGACATGTTCCATAGATTTACTTTGAAAGACCCATGATAGAGTGGCACTAATACGATTCTCTACCAGGCTCAACAAATAACTACCCATAGCCATTCTTTTTAGAAACTCTAGTTTCATTGAAATTCTAAGTTTTCTTGACACCGATAGAGCTATTCGGCATTTCTGCTAATCAGGTCACCAAAGAAATCCAGACATTAGAGAAAAATAAAGGTTAATCTGGATGCTGAATCTCTTCTGACTCTAAATGGCGGTCTTATAAGTGGCAGTAAAATGTGCAGCTTAATAACATACTGGCGTCACTTGAACTCCTACAGGCAAGGCTCACATGCCTTAAATTCAAATGGGAGGAAATAATGATGTAATCACTGACCAATGAAGTCGGTGATCTAAGACAAGACATGTTCTTGCAGAATTCTTTAACGCTCTTAGAAAGTGATGAAACTTACCTCTTGTACTGTTGTGGCTACTTCTTTCTTGGTCAATATGCCATGCTGACAAAGTTTCATGCTGTATAAATATTGATTACCTTTTCATCAAGCAGGGTTCTGATGGCTCTGTGCATAAACTCACTGGCTGAAGTTGATGGATCCTGTCATCTGGAGTAGTTCAGTCAAAATCCTGACAAGAGAGAAGAAGATTTCTATCAATCAACTGACACAAACAACTCTCAAGCAAACCACATCCAAATACTACCAAATGTTGGCTGCTTGGTAATTCTAGGCAACCTGTATGTTCTGGATTAAGATTGTATGAAGCCTTGCAGTCAGGGGGATTTTGAACTTGTGATAACAATCAATAGACTATGTAAGTCTTGCATGTATTTGAACATTTAGGACCCATCTACCATCTCCATTATTAAATCAATGTACGTGGGACCACAGTGGTCCCAAAAATGTTTGACTAAGCAGGAGACTTGCACAGTCTAGATTCTGGGACTGACTTTCACAAGTAGTTATACATAATGATCACAAGGACTCATCACAACATAAGCTCTTGTGGGCATTCTCCTGTCAGATGCCACAACACTTAAATAAAATGACTGGAGTCAAATACTATCCACTTTCTGTATGTCCTATACGCTGATTCTTGCAGAAACCACCTCTACATGAAAGAAATGAAAGTGTGTATAAGCACTCTCAGCGATGTGAGGCTTTTGAAAAAAAACTTAACTGTGAGCGCAAAGCGCAAAAACTAGCGATCCCGAAAGCTTGCAAGCGCAAAGCCTACTTGTATAGTATTTATCTTTGGTTTTGAAAGCCCTGTTCTGCAATATTATATGCCTTCTATTTGGTTTTATCATCATGTTTTAATAAACTTGATCTTAATTCAAAAAAATATATATCTTCTTCCTTTTTTTTCGGAGGGGGGGGGAGTGGTAAAAAAAACCTGAGAAATCACATCCCTGACTTTACACAGATCTGCTATGAGGGTGTGAAATCCCCAAAATAATTGTTACGTAAGATTAATATTACCTGTACCTGCTAAAAGTTAGTCTGCTGATATTTTTAATGAAGCTATAAAACCTGTGGAATTTTACGACATTACCTTAGACCTACCCCCAACCAAATCTGTCATTTTTCGACAAAAAACGCAATCTAAGCCTGTGAAGGTTAAACGTTTAAACTGTTAAACATTAACAAAATCACTATCCGTTTAGTAAATTACTAACTGTTTAAACAAAATGGAAAGTAACAAAATAAGCCTTTCGTTTTTTGCTGCCTTCATCACTGTATTTTTCTGCGTGAAACAATTTAGTTTAGTTGAAATAGCAGGACAACTACTGTTGAATGGCCCGAAACTTTTTATCTCTGGCAGGTACAGACTGTCAGAAGGCTGAAAATAACTTGCTTGTGGTTTCAATAATTTGCTGACAAGCTTTTGGTCAGCTCGACTGTGGGCGCCTGTGATTGAAACACAAGCTCAGTGGACCTGAGCAGCAAACAGGATATGGGATCACAGTGAGTTGTAAACAATACCGCTCCTTCAGAGATGCCGAAGAAGATAGGCCTGGGTTTGGAGGAGGTGGTTTGAAAAGTTTCCGCAAATATGTGACCGGCTCTGCAAAAATGGCCCTTATGTCGCAAAAAATCATTTTGGAGTTAGATACATGGATGGAAAGGTCTTTCTCTCAGCTTTAATTTGGTGTATTTTAGAAGTCTGTTGCATTTCGCAATCCAGAGTTATACTCTAATTTGCATACAAATACTTGCCATTTTTGTCAAAATAGGTTATGGAGAAATAGCCTTTTAAACTTTACAGTGTTTTTTAAAGTATTTTAATACCAAGTTCTTGTGAAAGTTCCTAGCAACGAGTACGTTCCCGTGAGACTATTCGTCTGAAAATTTCACTAGTGTTTGTTATGACTTTTAAAGTACCATATTTTGCATTTCATTTAATGCACTATATCGCTGTTTTTAAAAATTAATTTGCATACTGTGCTATTTTTTATCATTTTTTTGCCAATTTTAAAATAGCAAACACACACTTGAGAATTATTTTGAAGAGTTTAGACCTTTTTTGGTGAATTTAGCTTTTTCTTAAAGTTAAACAACTGAACACTGGCTATATAAGCCCTATGAATTTTTATTTTTTTTATTTGTGTGAAAACAAGAGCTTTTTGGGAAATTTTTTTTTTAAAAGTTATTTCACTTTTTTTTTTAATGTTAAACTATGAGTTGTTTAATAAAACTCTTAAATCAGCTCGCTTTTCAGGATTAAACTTATTTTGGGGCTAAAAAATATATAAAGTCTACAAATTGTATATTTCCTTCTATTAAATCTAGCACAGTCAACATGGTTTGCCTTCTAAGATCGAACTAAAGTCTATTAATCAATTTTGGAATAATCTTTGGGCTAACATTTTGCTGTCGATCTTTTTGTTATCTCCTGCTGAAAATGGCGATGTGGAATCAGATTCCAAATCGGTTTCTGATTCAACGCCGTCATTTTCACATCGGAAGTTAACAAAGTAACTAATCGTGTCTCTCTCCTCACGGAGATCATTCAAAGCTTCAGCCAGACACTCATCCTTCAGTATGACCCATACTTAAGCAAATAATTAACGAAACAATATAGAAAACCTGTTGTTTAAAACAAGATATGTTGGCTAAAATAGTAAATAATTATCAAAATATTTACGCTCGGAGCAAGACAAGTCAGTTGAGTTGGACAGAATTGACAGGTATTGCGCTGTGTTTTCGCGTGGCTTGCACTCTATAAACAGTCACATGGCAGTCACCTGACAATGAATAAACAACCAATCCCATTCACGGCACATGCATGCGCTCGACCGTGCGCCCATTGTCCAATCGTTACACTACACTGTATACACGTGACCGAAAAGATCCACGCTCCTAGTAACAAGCGCCCTTTGTTTACGTGTCAGAAATTTACCTCCCTTGCTTTTGCATTTGACCTTTAACCTTTTCTATGTCTACATACAGAAAGGCAACATCCTCAGCTTTCAGATGATACCAAATTTATAATAGGGGGGTTCCAAATAATGTGCTGCCAGATGTGTAAAACCACCAACAAATTGTACACAAAACATTTTTTTTTTTTTCATCTTTATTGCTCAAATTTAACATTCAATCTTACAAATTATGAAAGTGTGGATATCAACAATGTCAAAAATGGGATAATAAAAAAATCACACCAATGAAAAATTTATCACCCTTTCAATATTGACGAGCCCATTACGTGAGAAGGCATGGCGCGCCTTACGCAATTATAGACTTATGTTTTGCAGAGCGGGTCACATATAAGCTGTGACAAAGTGACAGTTAAGTTTTGCTCCTGCCATAACATTCAGCCATTCATTTGCAAGACCAATCCTTATTGGTCAACCTTGTTAAACCAGCCAAAACAACCTTACCAGAGCCTTGCTCTCATTGGTTGTCCTGAATACATAACTTCACAGGTCACATGCTGTGAACTCTAACACACACAACACTCAACAGTGTAATGCCATTGGGGAAAACCTAGACTAGAAAACCAGTCTTACCATGACTCACGAGAGACAACCTGGGAGCAAACACAAGGGAGTAATGTGCCATTATAAAGAACTTTATCGCTTACTCGAAAAAAGGAACTATCACTATCATCAGTGCAGCGGCCATATATATCGAAAGGCGAGGATGCTGAATGATGCCGAGAATTTATCTTTTTTTGCAAATTTTTTTTGCAGAGTGGATTTTCTGTGAAAACAAAGAACAAATAGAGCCTAATTTCGGCAAGATCCGTTTTGAAAAGAGAACCCCAGGTGCATAAACGTGAAGGGCAAAAAGTTTCTAATAAGATTTTGTACATGATGACCTATATGAGGGTCGGGGAGACGATAGCGGAATGCACCGCATAGTTCTAGGAGTAGAGTCTACATAGGCATATGCTATAATACTTAATAGACCTGAAAATGGCTTAGTTTTTATGATTTTGACACTTTGATAGTTCAAAGTGCCTGTGCCTCTCTGTATACATTCTGTCTACCCTTCTGAACAGGTAAGGATGACCTAAATTAAAGGAGATTAAAGTGGTGGTCGGATGCTGAATTTTAGCAGATTTAATATTGTAATGTTAGTGTTTACAAAACAAGTGTGTTTTTCGGGAGATTGCAGAGTCGAGTGGTTTGAATTTTGATCAAGGTGTACATTATGATTATGGGGGCTAAATTTTGCATGCCACTGCCACTTGTCTTGCAATGTACAAAATACAACGTTCAAAATGTGTACCCCCGGTACACAAATGTACAGTACACTACCCGTGCTTATGCACAGCAGAGGTACATGATGTACATTTCACACGATGTGGACTTGACAACGTTGCGTTCATAGGACCATGGACCCCCTGCTTATTTTCCTCGTGTGAAAAGGGCTCAACACTAAACAGTAACAGTACTACTTAAAATACTAGTCTACCCTTACCTCCTTGAATTGAAACACTTTTTTCGAACTCTCCGCAGTAAAAACTTAGTCCCGTAAATATCACATACTGTTGATTCTTACAAACTTCTCCAGCCAGGTGGGTTACTTCAGAGGACAAACCCAAACACTACTTCGAAATATGCAGTCAACCTGGCAACCAAATTCGACATTCCGCCATGCAGCCTTGACTGCCTGTTAAGTCATCCTGTGCACTGTACTGCCTGCTGACTGACTGCAGGTAGATCTAACTATTTTGTGGCGATGTGCGTGTTTTGACTATTTAGAACACGTGTTGTTTATTCCAGCCCCCAGATCGTCCACCACACAATGCAAGTACATCCGGAAGAAGGCGTGGCTTCAAAGTTATCCAGGGTACATTGGTTGGGTTCGTTGGGGGGGGGGGCAAGACACCGCGTATTGTGTGCGTGTGTGTATGTGGTGGTGGGGGCGGGGGGGGGGGTGGGGGAAAAATGAGATCGTTAAAAGCACACATTCATGATTTGATGCATTTAATAGCCTGGGGCAACGGGGGGGGGGGGGTGACAGACAACGATTCCGGGGGGGGGGGGCCTCCATTCCATAAAACCATAGAGCAAGGACTTGCTCTATGATTAAACAAAATTAGTGTTAAAACATTAGGCCAGGTTATTGGTTTTTTTAAATAACCTTGGAGTGTGGAAGGTCCCCCCAGATTTCACTACTGGAGGGACAGCGTCAGCGGTGAGTGACAGAAACGTTTATCTCCCATAGAACGGAGGCAGTTTGTCTGGCTGTGAGGGAAGGGGGTAGTGGCCTGCAGTCCACAAAGCCAAGCCGGTTACAAGAGAACAGACAGCCGAACAGATTGTTCCACTTATCAGAGGAGGTAGATCTGGGTAGCTCTGTGTTGATGTACAGATTTTGTGTACATTTGTACGCCAGGAACAAATTTCACAGCCCTTAAAAAAATGACACAACTGACACAATACAAAAAAATGACACAACTCTGGGAACTGACCCCCCCCCCCCCCCATCTAAGGTACGTGGAATGGTCCTGTCTGGGGTATCCTGGATGATCAAGTCCCTCGGGGCTTTGCAAGTGAAAAAACAAGTAACACCACACAGGCGGTGTCCCTCCTTACGAACAATAGGGAAAGGGTTATAATGTTATTTTTTCAGGAATCCTAAAGTCATAATCAGGTTTATTTCGATTGCGCAAATCTAAATAATGGATTTAAAAGTCTACAAATAAATTATTGTTGACAATTATTTAGTTTTTTCCTATAAAGGATTAATACTTGTATGAACTTCCAGTGAGCTAGCTCATATTTATTGAAACTATTCAATGCTGTAACTGTGCGCCGACATATAATTTTTATGTGCGGGGGGGGGGGGCTTCTTTCAAAGTTTCATTGATTATCTCTTGTCCTACGGTACCGCCTCCATTTAATGTTTATTGGAGCCACCACCACATTGCTAAAAAGTTGAGACCTAATCCACATTGGCGGCTATGACTTTTGCTAAGGGTGTTGCTAAGGATGTCCACTGCATCAAGTTCAACACGTGATGACTTGGCTATCCAGTCGTAGCCACAGCCACCAATTCGGACACAGCCTTACAATGGGTATAAAGATGCTACGTAACAAATTCTGTAATTTACAGAATGTTTGTAACAACTGAAATCAATTGTTGCGTTTTTTGTTTGTTTAATTTTCAGATAGTTTTCTGAAATATCACTTTATTTCAGAGGGAAATATTTCACAGAAAAAACGGTTCCATTATGAACTCTATAGTCAGTAAGCTTTTAGACTAAATTTAAACAATGTTTTTGTTTTTTTCCTAAGCAATCCTGTATAATACCTTTAAAGACTATAGCATTTCAAACAAACATCAAAGGAAGTTTTCCCACCACGACCACGCAAGTTAATGTGCAAATCTGTCTTTAATCTGTAAACATTTTCAATCTTGTGCCTACCTTTTAACACTTTTCTCGTAAATTTGTTAATTTCTATGACTTAGAAAAAAAAATAATCAAAAATTATACTGAATTTATAAGTACTAATTTGATATAAAGTTATGGACGGATTCTGTTTTAAGGGAAGTAGCGTAATGCTTTTTCTTTCTAAATTTAATTATAAGAAGATACAGAAAATACAATGAATACAACGATTTAAGTAAATCATGCTGCCCCATGTTTCATAAGCATATAAGAGATCATGAATATTTGCCCCCAATTCATAAGTCCGCTTAGTGTAGAAAAGAAAAATAGTATTAGCTGTTGCAAAGGGACCTATGGTATAAATGCAACAAAATAGTTAGTGGCCTGACGTTTCGACCCTAGCAGAGTCCGCTAGATAGACTCTGCTAGGGTCGACACATTTACATCTCTTCCAGCCTCAGTTTGGTGACTTAAGTGAGACAAACACAAAGTTGGCAGCATCACAAGAACTATCTATCGACTATTCTACCTCTGCATTTCAACTGTACCTGCAAAGCTACATTTAAATATTTTTCAAGGCACATTTTAGTAACTGCCAATAGCACTCGATCATATAGAAACAAATACAGCATTTGGATTTTTGGATTCACTTCTATTCTCTGTGCTAGTTCTTTTTTTACAACTCAACATTTTAAGGCAATAGACTGTGCAAGTCTGGTGCATATTCCAACTTCCGGGACCAAGTTGGTCCCAACCATTTTGAGTTTTACGCGTTTGGATTCTGTTTCTTCAAATACTTTAGTTTGACAAAGCTTATAAACATTTATACAATAATACAAATTATATCACATTGTTTGGAAAATAAAATTTAGCCATAGAATACTCACAAGTTAAATTTAACAAATCAACAAAGAAAACCTGAGAATAAGACGTGACCTTTGTTTATGGTTACTTGAAAACATTTAAGAATTTGCCCAATTGACGAAGAAAAATGTAGTTGATATTTCGGTTGCTTTCTTGTTTCGATACACATGAGACTTGCACAGTCTATATAAAGAGGTATATCCGTCAGCTTAGTGAAATTATTTGCTGTTATATGCTTTGTTTCAAGAACAGTACAGCATCACTTTAGGATTGAGGCTTTTAAGAACTATACATCCACATAAAAGATTTTAACAAAACCTCATTCTTATTACATAATTTAAATAATATTTACTTTCACAATGCAAGCCTCTATGTCATTATTTATACAGCATTACTTACTTATTTGCAGTACAGCTTGAATTAGTATAATAATTTATTTTTAAAAGTAAAATTTCCAAATAAAACTTTGAAGACAAATGTGTCTGGCGAACTGTTGCTTTAATACAAGATAAGGAAACCGAGACTGAGAGCCACCTACAGGAGCTGTTAAGCAAAAAATGTGTCTTGGCTGCTTAGCAAATATTTGCAGAGAACCAGTGTCAAGTATACATGACATAGTATTTTGGCTGGTAAAAGAAATGATGCTAAGCATGAGTGGTCTTTGCTAACGGTGCATATATTAGCATGAATTTGGCCCCTTGGGGTTCATGACCTGAGGCCAGTGACAAAGGACTATTTTCTTACTGCTTAACAACATTCTGCTAAGAAAAAATGCTATTCACATAACATGGTATTTTGGATGGTAGCCCTTTCTTGGTTAGCTAAAATAATTTCTGCTCAGCTAATGTTTGTGCTTGAGCAGCTGTCAACACAGACCCTGGAAGTCTGTGACCAAGAAGTTTTGTTTTTGACAAGGAGCAGATAAAACACTAGGCCCGATTTCATAGAGCAGTAAGCACAAAAAATTGCAACAACATTTTGCTTACCAGAATACTATTACCAGCCACAACAGCATGTCATAAATACAATCAGTGACTGGTATCTTGCAAAAATTGTTAAGCATATTTTTCTTCCTAAGCAGCTCTATGAAATTTGTTTGACATAAATGCAGATTTGGTAACTGTAAACAACTATTTATCTTTCTTTTATTGTATCTATAATTACTGTTTACTTACACTGCTTGTTTTTACACATCTGTTTTCCTTTTTTCCAATATTGTATTAGTAAGGTATTTTACACGCAGAATAATTTTAAATTTACACTTCTGATTCAAACTATATCTTTTTTGTACAATTTTCTAAACATTGTCAACACACACTTCTAAAATGTTCAATTATTTAAGAGATAAAAATTTAACTTAACAAAATGAATAATGCATAAACCTTCTGTTCACTCTACAGCAGGCATGCGGTTGGCCCAAGAACTGAAAGCATTGGGCAACAACTTTGAAATGTTATTCACATATTGCTTGTAACCTTCTATCAAAGGCAATCAGAGCAGCCACATGGAAATGTGGAGTCGTGGCAAGGCCACTCCTGGCCACTCTTTTCAGAGCAAAAAAAACAAAACTAAAGAGCTGACTATGACTCAGAAAAGATATCAAACATTTCATGGTGTAACAAAAGACATTTCCAGGAAATTTCATCCTATTGTTTTCATCTAAAACAAAAATTCATCATTTAATTGGAAAGAAGGATTAGAATCATCTTTTCTTTTACCATTAAAGAAACAAAACTCAATTTGAGAACTCTTCTTCAGCTTCAAACTAAAGACACTTTATCATGAACACGATTAATCAACACACAAAAGGAGCTTTAAAGACAAAGCATACCTTTGGTTTTCCGAATCGTTTTAGTCAGTGTTTTAATCCTACAAAAATGTAGATATATACAACAAAACTAACCTGTGAAAATATAATTTTAAAAGGTGGAAGTTTTGAGATATCACCGAAAATCTGGAGTGGTTATGTCCACGCAGGAAGAATAATCCGTAATTGGAATACACAATCTGAGAAACGTTTCCTCATATTCAAATGTTTTTGAATCTCTCTCTCTTAAACCACATTCCTTAGAAGGGAACAGTTTCTCAGAATGTTATACATTATCAACAACTGCAGTGCTTCATACCAAGTAAGTTTTATATAGTCATTCATTTTTGGAGTAATTACCAAAGGTATACCCTCCCTTTATGCAAACAAAATGAAATAATTCCATAGTGTAATTGGATTCTCATCAACTTCTTGCTGATTTTTCGTTAAGCTCTCACAGAACCAGCACTTCATCTGATATGTCTGTAGGTGAGGTGACCTTTCAACCCCTATGCAATGTTACTTCCATCCATCTTGATGTTGATATCCTTTGATAGGATGCTGGTCATAGCAACCTTAGCGCCCTCTACCAGCCCCTTCTCTTCGTCGTTCACGTTCTCGCTAAAAAATAATTATTTTTATAAATCAAACCCATGTTGAAAGAAATTGTCAATTTAATATTTTTAAGAAAGATCTTAAAAAGGGACACCTAGGTCACATTCAGTTTTGTGATTCACTCTTTTTCCAACAGAGTCCTTAAGAAAATAGAGACAAATTTTCAAGTCTTTAACCTCATGTTAAAATAGAGCCAAATTTTAAAACTTGACGTCATAGAACCAAAAAATGTATAAATAAATGAGTGTCTACATTTCAAAGAGGGATTTCTGCACAAGTCAAAATGTCAAAATCTATGCCATTTTGATTGAATATCATCAACATTCAGGAATGAACTAAAAGTTGCCTCAAGTGACAAAGGCCCTTTCAGTTTTATGAAACATCAATTCAATCCTTCAACCTTGTGGTTAATGTACCTGTTCTTGACAAGGCACTGAATGTCATTCAGTTTGACAGCACCAGTCGCCTGAAAGAAATCAGATAATCACAACATTAAGTCCAGTTGCACGATAGCTTGCATTTTAATTGGTAAGCAGCCTCGATAGTAATACACTTGACAGCACCAGACAACTGTAGGTCCCATGTGTTGTGCAATGGACATACAAAGAATCCATTACACTCATCATTAAGAGAAGGGGTTCACCCCGGTGTTTTCTGGTTTGGTTGGCTGCAGACTGCACCACAGTACCTTGTACATAATAACAGATATTTATTAGGCACTTCAAAACATTTTACCAAAGCATCTAAAACTATAGACTGTGCAAGTCTTGCGTGTATTCCAACTTCCGGGACCAAGTTGGTTCCGACTATATTGAGTTTTACGTGTGCGCGATTCTGCTTTTTCAAATACTTTTGTTTAAGTAGTTTATATACCAACTATATCATATTGGTGGAAAAGTGAAACATATAATAAATTTAACAAATCAACAAATAAAACCAGAAAATAAGAATCAAACTCAGTTTCCAGTCAATTGTAAACAATTTGCCCAACTGACATTCATGTTTTCATAAAACCTTTGTAATGGTCCCACAAATTGGGATGTGATTGGCAAATTGGGATTCTAACAAAGCATAAGCATTGTTGTCCCAAGTTTGAGTTTTGTTTCAATGTTCATTTTAACAAATTATTTGTATTATATGAAAAGTAAAATTGTATTTGTAAACTTTGTATGAATAGAATTTAAAAAGAAAATCTTCGTTTGAGTTGTTTTTTATATGCGTGAAACTTTCAGTGTATTACTACCCCTGTTCATTGGGCCTTCAGCATTCTTGAAACCATCTCAACTCCTTTGGAGTATGCAGCACCGGCAGCTAATAATTCACATCAACAATCTCTACCCTCACACTACCAGTTCCTCTCAGAACCACCAAAACTCATATAGAGATTCTTGTACATGGTGTCACTGCAGACCTCATTTGATTGGATTCCCACCATTCAAAGTTTCAAAATCCTACTTGATCAATTCTGCAAGTAAGACTGGTGTGGCCAAAATTGCTTTGCTACTTACAGCCTTCTTAGGATCAGTCACAATGACCTCAGAGGTGTTATTCATGGTGCTGTCCTTGGTCTTGGCAGACTCTTTGCTCGGGGCGATGTCCAGGGCCGGATTGTCACAGCCAACTCCCTACAACAACAAGAAAAGAATACCAAGTAATAAACCACAAGGGAAACTGACTAGAACTGGTAGATTTTAAATAGTTTGGGTTTGAACAAAGAAAAATTGACTGGAGCGGGACCAAAAAAAAGAAAGTCACACGAACACATTCTGATGTAAATAAGGGCTTCTCACTGTTCACTTAGACTGTGTCCGAATTGATGGCTTCAGTAGTGACTAAGGGTAGATGAATAAGTTGGGATGGTAGTGCATTCTGCTCTACCAGCCAGGCTCCTAGTGAATGATACCCATGCCTTCATCCTTATCCTTAGTGAAGGGGGTAACCCTGTTTCAAGCCCAGGTGTAGGTGGCAACGTGCCCCTGGTGGTAGTTGATTTGGGTCGACAGCCCAAATCAATTAAGTGTAGTCCTCATCTAGAAGTGGCCGTCCGGCCTTGTGATGTTAGGAAATATCTCATAAAGGAAAAAACTGAAATTGCCTTACAGTTCTTTATCAAGGAAATGTAGAAAGACTAAATTAACAACACCTTGCCAACAAGATTTTATTTCATTTATTAATTGTTGTTAGCCAAAAAAGCCCATGGAGAGAAGACAAGGAAGGAAGTTTCAGTTTTAGATAAGGGAAAAACACCCCAGTGAATTATTCCAGGGAAAACCGTCACAATCAGGTAGGGTCTAAAACCCAATCCACGAAGTGCTCCCAACGGGATTCGAACCGGGGTCCAGAAGTGGAAGACGAGGAAAGATACCACTTTGTCAACCTGACTGCCAATTTGTAAAATTGAACCTAATTACTCTGGTTTTAGATTTTCAATTGATTAAGTCAAACCTTTCCTCAAGCTGTTGTCACAATTGGAAAGACTTACAGACACAGCGGTGACGGTGGAGTTGCATTTGGTCAGTTCAGTGGTGTCGCTACTTGGCTTGCGCATAGACTTTGACGGAGCTGAGGATATCTGGGAGCGGCTAGACATGGGCACGGTTGAGCTGGTCGTCATGGAGTGGAGAGCCTTCTTGCGACCGTAGCGACGCTCGTATGCCTTCTTCACCTTGATTTCAAGAAAAAATGAAGTGAAACTACTTGTTACGTACTGACTGGGATCCCAAGCAGGATCTGGAACTGGGGTATACAACATGCTAGAAATTAATAGATGTAATAATTTGCATCGAGATAGAGAAGAATATTTTGGTGTTACCCTACACCATTGAGGTCTACTTGCACTCTGCCCTCAAAATGAGTGGCTTCAGACTTGACTTAACTAAGACCGACTTGAGACTTAGCTGTCCAAACTTGAACTCAGAAAGAGCTGAAGTGCAAACTTACCTCGATATTCATCACGCAGTGAGCAATGAAGAAGAACAGTCCCTAGAAAAAGAGAAACAAGAGAACAACTTTGCATATATATAATGTCTTTATTTTTCATCTTCTAGGCAGATTCATAAACCACACCAAATTACCAAAATACAAAATGATCTCAGTTTAATCAGGCATGACATTTGGTCCTTGGAAAAAAAGTAGGAACATTTTATTGAGTGCAAGGGCTGACCTACATGGTATAGGCTTTAATAGACTTTTCAGGCCTTATTAATAACAATTTTGCTAGTTTTTCTTGAGGAAAAAAAGAATCAGAAAACAGACTATTAGGAAGAATATTGTACATGTTTAATGAAACCAGTAAATGTAAAACTAAGATTATTATTAATTTAGAAATTCTCAACATGTTAAGGCATGGGAATACAGACAAGCAGCTTTTATTATTCTTGCAGATCAATGTAATGCGCAGGCCCATAACTTTTTCTTTTTTTTAAGTCCCCAAAATAAAATAAGGAGAAAAATTCTCCCAATTTGTTTTAAATGGTAATGCGAGTATAGGGCTAAGTATCCAATGCATCCGATGTGCCTTATGTATAACCTGTACATTGAGTGAGTGACGTTTGAAGCTTTGCATGATGTGGATCATAAGACAAACTATAGTAGTAACATTGTGGGTACAACCACTGGGCTCCAATTTGGGGGGGGGGGAATCCACAAGACTGCAGGGTTCGTAGCTTGGAAGTTTCACCACACCGGAATTTTGATCACAAGACCAGATTAAAAATGAGAAAAGACATGAAATACCAGAATCTCAGTGCCAACACAGTTTGAACATATGAACTGTTTAGTTGTTGTTGTATGTTTTAGAAGAGAAGATTGATCTCATCTGTCATAAATAGACTTTGATACTCAACAGAATTGAAAGACATTTATCAGAATCAAAGGTAATGAGCATCATTTTCTTAATGAAGGTATTGAATTGAAAACCACAAGGGTATACCTCTATAAGGAAATTGTACATTTCTACATTTCAAGGGGCAATGGAGGTAATTGCCTCTGTTGCTTCTGTGAAGTATCAGACTTGATATTGACCACACACTGCAAGAAAAATTGCGCCCTGATTTTTGTCATTTTGCTCATTGGAAGAAGCCAGATTTCAAGATAATTGGATTGATTTCAACCTGTATGATTGACTTCAGTTATGAAGTGGGGTCCAACCCCTGCAATCGATAGAATCTGTTGAATTATATTTTTAACTTAGTTTGCTTTTCACATTGTGATATTCACATACAGCCATTAACTTCATCTATCTATTACATATTGCATTAAAGTTTGGGTAGAATTTGACAGCTAATTGAATACCAAGCTTCATGACCATTACTACTAATTCATGTTAGTTGATATTGCATGTCAAGGCTGAGCTCAATCAAGCCCACTGGACTCAATCTCTGGTGTTTCTAATCAGCAGAGTGTGGATTCGAGACCCAGTCTAGACACTTGTGTCCTTAAGCAAGACTCTTAACCAAATCTAAGGCTATTTAATCACAATTTTTCAGATTTTTCCCAAGGGCAAAAAACTGAAAATCAGACTTAAGTAGGGAAGAATATTATTACTGACTTTGCGACACCCTCAGATGTGCTAAAGCGTTTTATAAGAACTGCGTATTTGAATTCTTATTCAGCCATGTAATACGGACATCCATACATAGAGAATTCCACCTGAAAACTTCATTCCTAATCTGGCATAGACTCGCGTCGTCAGTCTATGAGTTTAAAAACATTGATCATAACATTTGCCCAGCAAACTTTTTTTTTTCAGATTTAACTATGTATTGAGCTTTCACAAACAAGCAAAGTGTTCCAACATCTCTGCTGCATTCAGGACGATGAGTTATACCAACCTGTAGGGAGTTACAGATAGCAAAGAGATAAGTGAAGATCAAGGTGTGTGCGCTGACGGAGAGGTAGCCAAAGACCCAGGTCAGACCAAGTAGGGGCAGGAGGACCACTGCAGCTTTCACTCCAGTCCTGGTAGAAAATACAAGAGAACATACAGTGATAGTTTAATCTTAATGGTACATCTTGCAATGATCTGTTGGTAAAAGATGATGGCTCTTTAAAAGAATACAGGTTGGACTCTTATCAACATATCAACTTATCATGTCAGTGCAAAATGGAAAAAAGGTTGTATGAGTTAGGACATTGTTGCAAACACAATTTTTGTTTTGTGCTTTGTTACAAAATCCCAGCTATAAGCACAAAATGTTTCAGTGCACTGATGTGATAAACTTGTTTGCTCTTGCCTTTAAGGGGTGGGGGTGATAGTCCATTCACAAGAAAACATTCTTCCAAGGGTTGGGGAATAGAATGGTTGAAAAGCTTAGGGCCAACGTCTACCACTAGAGTGAACTTTTCTTACTTGATTTGTGAGGTGTCACTCTCCTTGCTCTTCTCTCTAGCAGTCAATGATGTCATCATCACCTTCAGCACAATTACCAGCACAGCAGTGTTCAGCTATAGAAGGAAAAAGTTGCAGATTTTCACCCATCAAATTTATTTTCCAATAACACTTGCATGTGACAAAAAGAGCCCTGAACTGGGTTGTTTTGTACGTTTTGTAACAAGAGGACACTGTGCTCTAGTGGAATTGTTCATTAGGGTACAGTGTCCTCTTGTTACAAAATGTGCAAAATTAGTCAACATTTTTGGTCTGTGTTTTCAGAAAATTTTTGAAAATAGCTTTCACTTGCATACAAACAATATCTGAGGCATGCAAAGCATTCTCACATTCTTAGGTACCACAATGCTTTAAAACAGTAGGATAGAACACAAGAAGTCAATGAGTTTCATGGCTAAGCGGTCTAGTGCAAGTTCTGTTGTTTGTCAGAGTGTGGGTTTGGGTTTTGGTAGCGGCACTTGTATCCTCAAGCAAGACACTAAACCATTACTGCTTCGTCCTTCGGATGGGATGTAAAGCCAAAGGTCCCGTCTCTTGTGTAATGCATGTAAAAGAACCCAGTTACACTTATTGTAAAGAGAAGGGGCCAGCCCCCATGTTTCTGGCATAGTCTGGCAGTAATATTCTCCACCTCACCTTGTATACCTTTCAAAGTGTTGTTTTATGGTTGTCTCGTCTCATATGATCATTCTTAACAATCTCCACCTTTGATAATTCTGCACTAGGAGTGTCATTTATGACAGTTGTCACATTATAAATGTAATCTATTATTAATATATGAATTTCTCACACAAGACACTTGTCCTGAAAGTGCTATAGAATGTCCCTAGGCTGCCTAAAAGTTACAACACATGGTAGGTCAAAAATGTCTGTTTTTATTTGCTATGTCGGTGTATCTAATGAACTTACAATAATCAAGATGGAGACAGTTGGCACAAAGATGATGAGAATCATCTTTGTGGTCATCCAGCACCTGAAAGTAAACAATCAACAAATTGTCATGTCAGAGTAAAAGCACCGTTATCTTGATTTTGCAAAAACGCCGTATCTGGCCTGAAAGTGCTCTGAGCAAAAATGTTGTATCTCGGCGCTTACTTGTTTTGTGTAGAAATAGAGGCTATTTTAAGCAAGATATGACACTCTGACAATTTAAAACTCGCGCGCAAGGTAAATGCTATTTTAGGAGATACAACATTTTTGCACTGACCCTAATAAATATATGTGATGCCCGAGCCAACATCGGGCACTTTTTGGAAATACTGAACATGATATCAGGACCAAATTTCGTAAGCAGAAAATATTGACAATATTGTTTCTGCTAAGCAAAAAAACAACAAGCCCAAAACCTAGGGACCAGTCACAGACAGTATGCATGATATGGCTGGATACTTTATTCTGGTGAGCAAAACTATTTCTTGCTTACAGCAAGTCTAGAAAATAGGGCCAGGTAAGACAATGGCTGTATACTTACAAACTGTTAAGTGGCCCATATTCCTCAAAGAAAACGCCAAAGGAGATTCCGACGATGAATACAGGAGCACCTGGAACAAATAATGCAGTTTGACGTAGTAAAGCTTGATGGGTTCAAATGCCTGTCATTTCTTATGTGAGCACTAGTGACAGTTCAGAAAAGGGCTAGATAGCTCAGTTGGTAAAGCACCGGCACCATTAATCCAGAGGTTGCAGGTTCGAGTCAAGCTCTTGTCAATTTTTCCTTGTTCAACCCCAAATTGATTCAAATTTACCCAGTCAGTTTCCCTTTTTTTTTATTACTTGAAGATGTAAATTTCCACAAACAACAATAGCTCCTCTTTTTTCCTTTTTTTTCAGGAAGAAATGACTCTAACTGAATGTCTTTGACTGAGAGTTGTTCTTAATTGGATTAATCTGGAATTTTGTTAAAACTTTTACCTTCTCAGACTTCATATGAACTGTTGTCTGACCTGTTTATGTTTCTTTATTTATTTAAAATAACTTTTATGTTAATTTGATTTATTTTCTTTTTAATTGGAGAATAAAGAGAGGTCCACAATTGAAGCTGTTTGCACACTTGGGGGGGGGGGTTGTTGTGTGTGTGTGTGAGTTTTTGTGAGCGTGTCTGTCCATTCAAACCAAGGACTTTAACAAAAGGGATCCGGGTGTTTGACAGAGCGAGGACGTCCTCGCTTTGTTTTCGTGTACAAACCCAATGGGGACGTCGCTAAAAAAACTATGTCCAAACAATGGGAGAACAAAGAGAAGTCCTCGGTAAGCGGGATTTACAAACATGTGTGTGTGAGTTTGTTTTCACATTCAAACCGGGGACCTATAACAAAAGAGGACAATAGGGTCCCCGGTTGGGTAAAGGTCCCCAGTTGGAAATTGTGTACAAAACCAATGGGAGCTGTTGCCAAAAAGTTCAAGTCCAAACAAAAGAGGGACAATAGGAGGTCCCCGATTGGAGGTGTTTACACACTTGTGTGTGTGAGTTTGTTTTCACATTCAAACCGGGGACCTATAACAAAAGAGGACAATAGGGTCCCCGGTTGGGTTAAGGTCCCCAGTTGGAAATTGTGTACAAAACCAATGGGAGCTGTTGCCAAAAAGTTCAAGTACAAACAAAAGAGGGACAATAGGAGGTCCCCGATTGGAGGTGTTTACACACTTGTGTGTGTGTGTGTGTGTGATTTGGTTATATTTATGTTTTATTTTACTCAACAGTGGAAAGATTTGTACTATTTTATAACAAAAAAGGGTTCCCAAAACACCCCTTGAAAAAATTCCCAAACACCCCTGGAAAAGTTTCAGAAACACCCCTCGAAAAGTTCCCAAAACACCACTGGAAAAGTTTCCAAACCAACCCTTGAAAAGTTCCCAAAACACCCTTAGAAAATTTTTCAAAACACCACTGGAAAAGTTTCCAAAACACCCCTTGAAAAGTTCCCAAAACACCCTTAGAAAAGTTCCTCAAACACCACTGGAAAAGTTTCCAAACCATCCATTGAAAAGTTCCTTAAAACACCCCTTGAAAAGTTTTCAAAACACCCCTTGAAAAGTTCCCAAAACACCCATGGAAAAGTTTTCAAAACACCACTGGAAAAGTTCCTAAAACACCCCTGGAAAATTTTCCAAAACACCCCTCGAAAAGTTCCCAAAGCACTACTGGAAAAGTTTCCAAAACACCACTGGAAAAGTTTCCAAACCAACCCTTGAAAAGTTCCCAAAACAACCTTAGAAAATTTTTCAAAACACCACTGGAAAAGTTTCCAAAACACCCCTTAAAAAGTTCCCAAAACACCCTTAGAAAAGTTCCTCAAACACCACTGGAAAAGTTTCCAAACCATCCATTGAAAAGTTCCTAAAACACCCCTTGAAAAGTTCTCAAAACACCCCTTGAAAAGTTTTCAAAACACCCCTTGAAAAGTTCCCAAAACACCCATGGAAAAGTTTTCAAAACACCACTGGAAAAGTTCCTAAAACACCCCTGGAAAAGTTCCTAAAACACCCCTGGAAAATTTTCCAAAACACCCCTCGAAAAGTTCCCAAAGCACTACTGGAAAAGTTTCCAAAACACCACTGGAAAAGTTTCCAAACCAACCCTTGAAAAGTTCCCAAAACAACCTTAGAAAATTTTTCAAAACACCCCTGGAAAAGTTTCCAAAACACCCCTTAAAAAGTTCCCAAAACACCCTTAGAAAAGTTCCTCAAACACCACTGGAAAAGTTTCCAAACCATCCATTGAAAAGTTCCTAAAACACCCCTTGAAAAGTTCTCAAAACACCCCTTGAAAAGTTTTCAAAACACCCCTTTAAAAGTTCCCAAAACACCCATGGAAAAGTTTTCAAAACACCACTGGAAAAGTTCCTAAAACACCCCTGGAAAATTTTCCAAAACACCCCTCGAAATGTTCCCAAAGCACTACTGGAAAAGTTTCCAAAACACCACTGGAAAAGTTTCCAAACCAACCCTTGAAAAGTTCCCAAAACAACCTTAGAAAATTTTTCAAAACACCACTGGAAAAGTTTCCAAAACACCCCTTAAAAAGTTCCCAAAACACCCTTAGAAAAGTTCCTCAAACACCACTGGAAAAGTTTCCAAACCATCCATTGAAAAGTTCCTAAAACACCCCTTGAAAAGTTCTCAAAACACCCCTTGAAAAGTTTTCAAAACACCCCTTAAAAAGTTCCCAAAACACCCATGGAAAAGTTTTCAAAACACCACTGGAAAAGTTCCTAAAACACCCCTGGAAAAGTTCCTAAAACACCCCTGGAAAATTTTCCAAAACACCCCTCGAAAAGTTCCCAAAGCACTACTGGAAAAGTTTCCAAAACACCACTGGAAAAGTTTCCAAACCAACCCTTGAAAAGTTCCCAAAACAACCTTAGAAAATTTTTCAAAACACCCCTGGAAAAGTTTCCAAAACACCCCTTAAAAAGTTCCCAAAACACCCTTAGAAAAGTTCCTCAAACACCACTGGAAAAGTTTCCAAACCATCCATTGAAAAGTTCCTAAAACACCCCTTGAAAAGTTCTCAAAACACCCCTTGAAAAGTTTTCAAAACACCCCTTGAAAAGTTCCCAAAACACCCATGGAAAAGTTTTCAAAACACCACTGGAAAAGTTCCTAAAACACCCCTGGAAAATTTTCCAAAACACCCCTCGAAAAGTTCCCAAAGCACTACTGGAAAAGTTTCCAAAACACCACTCGAAAAGTTCCCAAAACACCCCTTGAAAAGTTCCCAAAACCCCCCTTGAAAACACCCATGGAAAAGTTTTCAAAACACCACTGGAAAAGTTCCTAAAACACCCCTGAAAAAAATTCCAAAACACCACTGGAAAAGTTTCCAAACCATCCATTGAAAAGTTCCCAAAACACCTCTTGAAAAGTTTCCAAAACACCCTTGGAAAAGTTTTTAAAAACACCACTGAAAAAGCTCCCAAAACACCCATGGAAAGGTTCCCAAAACACCCCTGAAAAAGTTCCCAAACCAACCCTTGAAAAGTTCCCAAAACACCCCTACAAAAGTTCCCAAAGCACCCCTGAAAAAGTTCCCAAAACACCCCTTGGAAGAATCTTCAGAAGACACCCTTAAATAGTGCTACTCACCCCAACCAAGCAGCAGATATTTCTTGATGTGGCTGGACGATCCAAAGACATGAACCAGGGCCAGATAGAGTTGGATTCCTTCTACCAACATCCAGCAGAACATGGCAGTCAGAGAATAGTGAAGTACCACAGCAATCATCTTACACACCCACTGCAAACAACCAGCAAATTCAAATTGGTCCTTATGAAAGTGGGAACAACTTTATAAGTCTCTAACCTCACACTAAAATTGTGTCAAATGCAAGTGTATTTGATACCCTTCCAGTGCAAAGGCGCCACATTTGTAGTGTGTCATAGTCGAGTGGTCTAGTGCCCCGGACTAAAGTTCCATTGGTTAAGTCAGCGCGCTGTGGATTCGAATCACGGCCGTGACACTTGTGTCCTTGAGTAAGATGCTTTTACTATAATTGCTTCTCTTCACCCAGGGGCACAAATAGGTACCTACCTACTTCGCATTGGCGGATATTTTCATACAATATTTCAAATGAAATTGTATAACTTTCTTGAATCTATAAAAATTGCTATTTAAAATTTGAATCAAAAAAATTCAGGCCAAATCAGCCAAAATGAGACCTTTTAACTCTTATAATGAATGCACTGAGCGCCTTCTAAGCTCACCTCAACCTCATTTCTCTCAACGCCAACCAGGAATATGAGTTGTGAGAGAGCGATGGTAGCAGCTAGATTCTCATGGACTCGGATACGATCTGATTTCAACCTGTAACAATTCAAAATCAACTTGTTAGCTTTTCAATGAACTTTAGGGTAATCCCTGGTCACTGTTCTTGATGACCTTTGCCAATATACTCAGTTTTGAAATTTGTCCTTACCAATGATTGTAATTACATGTATTTTCTATTTTCCTATATTTAAAGGTAGAGTCATCAGTTGTAATGCTGATTTATAAGCCAAATTATCAAGAAAGATACCACTAAAAGCCACCTGTGAATGTTTCAGTTGAATATTGTTTCTACTTGTTGAAAAAAACAAAAAAAACTGCCACAGTATTTTTATCAAAAACGTTGTATCCATCCATCCTTTATAGCAAGATAACAGTGGGTACCAACCACATCTCTGGCTGTATTGAGGGCAGCATTCAAACGGACACCACAGACATTTCCAAAAGTTGCCTGTAGGCATTCTTTGGGGATTTAAATTTTATGACATATTTTCATCCATTTCTAACCAACGTGGGGCACTTCAGATGAAATCATTTGATGCTGACTACCATTACCATCTTAATAACAAGTAGGCATTCGAGGTCATTAACAAAATATGATACTACCTTAAAAGAACATTGAGATGTTTTAGAAATGAGGTAAACAAACCTTGGTCCAAATTAAGCACATCTCAGCAAACTACTTTCGATACAAACAACTTCATCAAATTAGGCCTACTTCTATATATATTGTTTCTACTTCTTTTATCTGCCATCCATTTTGGTTATGTTTACAAAATTGAGAGAAGTTATTTGGTTCAAAACATTTAAGTAAAGAAGATTTATTTATATTGTTATTTGGGTCATTCCATAAAAGAGTGGACACAAAATGATCCATATTTCCCTAACTAGAGCAAATTTACTTGTTCCACACAATAAAATGTTGTCATGTAGACCCTATCATTTTTTAGACCCTATTACTTTATCATTAGAAACCATAAACCCGCATAAATTATTTGTCTCCTAAACTTATGAAAAAATTGACCATGCTGGCACGATGATTTTTTTTTCAAATTTTCGACCAGAATTTTAAAGTCATTTTAAGCTATCGCATAAAGCAGGCACTTCTACTGATGCCACCATTCAACACTCAAACTCAGCATTGGATTACTTTAAAAAGAAATATTGGCAATTCGGGCACAAAACTGGGTATTTTAGAAATGGTGCACTGATGTTACCAGGCTTCCAGGTTTTCAAGAGCCTGAATCACTGAAAACCTGCATTTTACAACAGCCCCGAGTTAGATATTTTTGAAATGATGACAAGGACTCCATTTTTTTCAGAGCCTGAATGCCCTGGAAACCTGCATTTTGCAAAGAACCTAAACTGGGTATTTTCAAAACTGTGCATTGGAATTACCAGATTTGTTTAGAGTCTGAATGCCCTAGAAACTGTATTTTGCAAAGACCCTAACTGGGCATTTTCAAAACAACGCACTGAAATCACCAGGCTTCCAGTTTTTTTTTAGCCTGATTACTCTGTAAACATGCATTTTGCAAAGACCTTAAGCTGGGTATTTTCAAAACTGTGCACTGGAATTACCAAATTTCTTTAGAGTCTGAATGCCCTAGAACCTGTGTTTTGAAAAGACCCTAAACTGAGCATTTTCAAAACAACGCACTGTAATTACCAGGCTTCCAGTTTGTTTAGAGCCTGAATGCCCTCTAAACTTGCATTTCACAAAGACCCTAAACTGGGTATTTTTGAAACAGCGCACTGGAATTACCAGGCTTCCAGTTTTTTAGAGCCTGATTACACTGTAAACCTGCATTTCGCAAAGACCCTTAAATGCGTATTTATTCTTCAAAACAGCACACTGGAATTACCAGGCTTCCATTCTTTTCAAAGCTTGAATGCCATAGAAACTGCATTTTGCAAAGATCCTTATGTTTTTGTGGAAGAAAATTTTGATATTTTTTAAAATGCTGCACCAGAATTACCCAACTTACTCCATCAAATCTTGGTGTGCCGTTTTGAAAAGTATCCTGTCATATCGTACTCAGGAAAATCACTAATTAAATATTAACCTGATATGAAGTTAACGACTAACAACAACACACGGCGACACGGTGTCTAAAGTGTCCCATGTTCGTGGAATGATCCATTTATGTTCGCTTTTTTTAGTATTGAATCCTAGGTTTCCTAAAAAGCAACTACCAATGTAAACTCAGAGGCCTGAGGATACCTGTGAAGAGAAGAAGACAATGATACGTTAAGTTTAAGATGTGGCAGGAATACCTTTTATAGGTAATACCCTCCTAATCAGGTAGAGACTAGAAATTTCCGGGGATCAGGTTGGCTGTGGTTTCTTTACTTGCCTTTCATCTCTGTGGACCCATGTTCAAATCCCACCTCGAACCAGAGCCTTGCATGTGGATTGGGTTTTCAGTTCCTACCTGATTGCATTGGTTTTCCTCATTTTGGGGCTTTCCTCCCACATCTGAAACTAAAGATTATTCTTCTTGTTTCCTAATCACCATCCTGTTACTGGCACTTAATGAAATCAATTAATCAGGAGATAAAACCAGGGCTGTTCCCACTACATGAACGGTCTTGGTTAAGGGGAAAATCTGAGATATTTACAAACCTGAAGAACTGATAGATGATGATGGAGAAGAAGCAACCTAAGACAGACAAGGTGCCACCGATGTACGACAGGACGGACAGAGCAGTTTTATGACCCTGATCAATCTTATCCTGTTAGAGAAGAACAAAAGTGAGAGTGATGTTTAAAGCTATGCATGGTGTGGAAAATAAGAAGTAACTGTAACTTGTTAACTTTCAAGTACAACCATGAGTAACATCTCCTTGGGGAGAAGTGTTGGCTCTGAAAAGAACCGGTGTGGTCTCAAGGTTTCTTGAGGTTTCTCCTGATGACTGAAGAGTAAACTGTTCAAAATGTCAAGACCAGAGCACCCCTTTTCAGAGCCAACACCCCTCCCAACAGAGATGTACACATGGTTGTACCTGCAAGTTTACTTGGTAGTTACTTCTCAGTAAAACTGTCATAGTTTAAAATTCATTTACTTTATTTTAACCAGTTCACTTCAGGATTAAACATCCTTATCCCGTTAATTTCAGTTAAAATTAGCCATTAATATTTGTTTAGTGAATAAAACTTTGTTTGCACATCTATATAAAGACAGTTTTCTCATTGACAATGGTAGATGTTAATGACTCACATTTTTTATCGGTGGAATTTCTGAAGCACAATCAGACCATTGGGAAGCTTTTATGCCTGTAAGCTGGCAAGCTTACCTGCCATCTTGCCTGCTAGCTTGCCCTCATATGCATTTTTGGAACCCTGCAAGCTTGTTGCAAGCTTGTGGCAAGCATGCAAAACTTTCTATCTTGCACATCTTCTTAACTCTTTCAGTGCCAAGGTTGTACATGTACGATCTATTTTATGTATTAAGAAAGCGCCATTAATGTACATGTATGATCTAAATCCAGTATGTACTCAAGAAGTGTCATCAATCGTACACATACGACACATAATATACATGTTATTACGAGAGGGCATTATTACTCTAACAAGAAATACTATTGACTTTGAAATGTACCGAGGCAATACAAATCAGCAAGATACATTTTGTGTGGTGAGAAAGACTTTTTTTTTACAGAATTTGGAAAAGCCTCCAAAAGCTGGGAATTTTAGGTTCAAAACGCAAACAAAAAAGCGGGCACTGGAAGAGCTCAAATACTTCCCGGCTCAATGCAAACCACATGCTCATTAGCCCACACATGTACACGGTCTGCTTCTTTATGGGCCCCTCTGCAGTACCACCTATTATCCATAGGCATTCTTTGCTTTTAGCTCCATTATAAATTATCTATTAATCTCCCATGAAATTGTAACTGATACTTGATACTGTGGAAAGTTTTAAGTTAAATTGAATTTGAGATTGAAATTAAATTGACATCACTGCAGTGGCAGCAACCCAGAGAATCTTCTACTGACTTCTAAAATGTACTTTTAAAAAGCTTTAAAAGAAGATCAATTTTTCCAACTGAAAACAAGGGGGTAAATTCTTGAAATTTGTGCAGACTTGTACAGAGTAAGAAAGATCAATGAATACACCACAAAGGAAACAGGCCGGGAAATGTTGGTAAACAATTGTGGACAAAGACAAATTGACTTAGACCTGAGACCTCAGGATTGACTTGCACTCTACCAATGCATCCCCTTGGAGGTGTTCCCTCTGCTGTTTATTCCCAGGTTGTAATGTAAACTTGGCCGTCATATCTGACTGTTACAGGTTGTTAGGCTTAACTGACTGGCATCCCGAACAAAAATATTGACGACATAGGAGACCACCAACATTAGGGCTAGAATGCTCAGTTTGAAGTGCGCCGGCACCTTAACCCAGAGGTTGCAGGTTCAAGTCCTGCTCTAGTAAATTTATCTTTATTCAATCCAAAATTAAGTAAGAAAGATATTAAAAGTGTTACCTGCACTCCATGGACGTCCATGAGTATGGCAAAGTTAGTCAGATGAGTGCATTCACACACGGTATGGGTATTATTGGTTGACTTGACATAACATCCAACATTACTCCAGCGACTTTCAGCATCTCTGAACATGGATGAGTTCAAAAAGACAGTTATACCATTTGTTGAAAAGGCCCAAAATAACTCCCTCCACCCCCACCTTTAGCCAGTGTCCAGTGATTTTAGCAATTGTTCAGCAACTACAGTTTAGTGTTACATAACAGAACATGGTGCATGAGAAGCGCTCAAATAATGATGTGCTGTATGCCCAACATTAGCAAGGTGACAGCGGGTTCCAACTGCATCTCCGGCAACAGAATTCACAAACAAACACCACAGAATTTTGAATGTCTCAAAGTTGCCGGAAGGCAATCTGTGGAGATTCAACATACTTTGATTAACTTCTTATCGACAGGGGCACTTCAGACAAAACAATTTGGCAGCTACCATTATCATCTTTATAACAAATAGGCTCTGAGATAAAAATGACACATTTGTTTTTTGCAGGTCTTTCCCAAAGTATGACCCTACTTTTAAACTTTTAAATTCCAAACCTCCTCCTAAAAGTTAAGCAAGTATCAAACAGACAGGAATTGGTAGAACAGGAAAGGAACTCTTCTTTCTGAAATGAAAATATTAACTTACGTAGCAGTCATGTTGAGGTAGACACAACGTGAGTTATTACCCCCTGTCTAAGAGAGCGAACAATGAAAGTTAATGATCAACTTCAACGAAATTGTTTTTTTATTGTTCTACTGTTATAAAAAGGTAAACAAGTGTGTAATGATTACATTTAATAATATAACAATGTAAAAAACAAAAGGGTTGGGATGATCAGTGTCATGCTGGGCAAAAAATAAAAAGGGGGGTAGTTTTTCCGATCAAATCTCAACAAAATTAGAGGAAGGAAAACTTCTCACTTATGACCAAATAATAACTAAACACAGAATAAACAAAGATAAAAGTCAAGTTAGTTTAAGTGATTTTGCTCAAGTTGGATCTTTAATGTTAGGTTATCAAGGTGAGATTCAGTGCTGTAAAAAGAGAACTGAAATAAGGATCTTAATTTGAAATGATGGTATTTATTCCTTTTGGTAACCACCTAGAGTAACAGGGAGCTTCAAGGAGCTTCTGGGAACAGTGACCCAGGGCTAGAGATGTAAATTAAAAGCAGATTTTTTTCTGAAGTAGACAAAAGCTTCTATTTTCAACGGTTAGACATTGTAAAATACTGAATTTGATAAAAGATTTGAGTTTCTAATTCCAGGGTATTACTATCACAAGGATGTCCATTCCAAAATGAAAACCAACTCATTTTTTCTTAACTACTTCAAAATATTTGAAAAAAAAGGAAGAAAAAAAACACAACAAAAACCAATGTTTATGTTGACCAGTTTGGGATCATTATTTTAGTAAAGAATCAAGACCATCTAACAGAGAGATATCTAGGATCTTTTATACTGTAGTAAAATGACTAATCTCCCATGAGGTTTGTCGTGGCCTGGCAGTCAAGCCCACTGGACTCAAACTCTGGTGTTTCTGATCAGCAGAGTGTGGCATCAACTCCAAAACCAAGACACATAGCTTTGTCCTTCTGATGGAGCGTAACAGCATGGGTCATAAAATAACCAAGTAACACTTATCGCTATGAGAGAAGGGGTTTGCCCCGGTGTTTCTTGCAGTGGCTGCAGGCAGGGTGCGCCACAGCACCTTGTAAACCCTTACTGGTACTTCATAATCTCAGGAATCTCATAAATTAAAAAAAATCATTGGTTATGAAGCCAAGGATTCTCAGAAAAGCGAGCTTAATCACTATACTAGCCAAGAACCCACATGGAGAGAAAACAAGGAAGGAAGTTTCAGTTTTAGATGTGGGAGGAAAAACCCAGAGAATTATTCCTGGGAAAACCCACGCAATCAGGTAGGGACTGAAAACCCAATCCCACACAGTGCTCCCGACAGGATTCAAACCGGGGTCCCAGAGGTGGAAGTTGAGGAAAATAACCACTTTGCTAACCCAACCAACCATAATAACAATCACTTTGAGAACAAAAAACCTAGTTATTATTTTAATAATTATTTAGTGATTTTACAAACATGAATCAGTTTGAAATGATGTCATGATCATTAATGTTTCTCTGCACATACCTCTTTATGCTTAAAGACCAGCCTAACAGGTGACACTAAATCCTGGAAATTGTCCTCGGGTAGTCCCAACACTTTCACTGAGAGGACGTTTGTGTTTACAAAGTCGGATCTAGACAGCAAAGACAAATTATATCAGAGCCAGACTACTGGACTACTATGGAACAGATTGATCTTCAAAGCATCAGTTTTATAGTTCAGATTTAGGGAATGGTCATATCTATGAAAGTACAAATGAGCAGTTCTTTTTGAGGTGGAATATTAAAGGTCATGGTGCACAAGCATTTTTCTTAGAAAGGGTGTATGCGGAGCTGCCAACACTTGCATCTTGCAATCAGGGAAACTTTGTACACCAATCAGGGAGATATTTAGAATTACATTCAACATAATAGGAAAACAAATGTCCATAATCATGCAGCGGAGATTTTCTAATTTGTTTATTAGAACATAGACACATTGGTTTAATTTCAGAAAAATCTCTGCAGAATCCGGGAGAGTTGGCAGGTTTTGTGGATGAATGCCAGTTTGCTGACTAGCCACACTATTTCAAAGTGGAAAATGTATAGGACTGAAAGACTAGAATGCCCAGAATGTAAACAAACTGTATCCAATAATGTTACAAGGACAAACACTCTTGCAAATTGAGAATACTACAAGTAAAAAAATAAAAATTTAGTAAGCAAATTCAGTAAATGTTAGGCTGCATGTCCTAAGTTTTGTTCTACTCGACATAGTGTTTGCTTTGGAGGCTCAAAATTTTACTAAAATTATGGGGGGGGGGTGGTGTTAACCCCCCCCAACCCAGAGTTACAAATGCTTAAAAACTGGAATTATTATTTGTTTAGTTATGCAACCCTCCTTTTAATTTGTCACTGTTTAAATCATCTGAGCATGTGCTCTAGAAAATTGGGATTTGAAGCACAAAAATTACCTGCTTTTATTTTCAACAGCAGAACTTTCTAGAGTCAACAGGTCTCCCACAGAGTTATATTTAGCCGTCATGATTCTTATAGGATCTAAGACAATAAAAATCAATCCAAAATACAATTGAAAGATGTGATTACAAGATTAATTGTCATACACTAATATAGCTTGTGTGTATAAATACCTGGACAGTTTATTCATTCTGGTTGATCGAGAAGAGATCACATGGCCATGTTTAACACCGCGTTTACACTAGATCCAGAAAGGTGGATTGAGATCCGGCATTTTTTTAACGACCGCAGATCAAGATCCTGTGTCGCGTTTACACCAGCGCTTGATCCGGCTCCGATCCCACTTTTGAACCGGATGTATATTGGTCACGACGTCACCGCTCCTCGCAAAGAGCTCAAAGGTCACGATTACAGCGCGCCACTTCTAGAAATAATCATTATCAATGCGAAGGTAGAATGCAGAAAATACAGTACAGCAAATGATACGGATAACAACGACCATGCAGGTAGAAATATTTTGTAGATGGGAATTAACAAAATACAGCAACAAGGCAAGCTCCAAACGTAACGATGTATGTATAAGGACTCTGAAAACAACAAAACGTTTCACACACGCACAGTCCATGTGCACACAGCACACACACAAATAATAAACAGCGACGGATGTCCCACCAAAGCACAAGCGCGCCATTCGTATAGCGAAACCAGAAATGACCACATCGAATTGCGGTGTCCACCTTTGCGTTTACACTTGTATTTGGAATCCATTTTGCCGGATCTGATCCACCAATTGCCGGATTCAACCCTCCTCGAAAGGTGGATTAAAATTGCCGGATCTTGAACCAGGTCTGATCCTGCTTTTTTGCGCTTACACTAGCCGTTAATCCACATTGCCGGATCAGACCCGGGTCTGATCCACCTTTCTGGATCTAGTGTAAACGGGGTCTCAAAGTGCGATATAAGCAAAGTGAGAAGTGTTTAAACGTGGTCTGGGGAAATTGAGTTAAATGTGGGCGCTATCAAATAACTTCTTAGAGCATGCAAATTTCACAGACCTATTTAAGTTTGGCTCCTGTAAGTTTGTAGCCTGAGTGCAATAGTTTGAAACTTAAGCGCGCAGGTTTGACACTTGCACCAGGAGCTACTTAGTGCTCAGCATGGATAGAAATTCAACGCAGAGTCAAAGCGAGCAGCTGAGGCTAAGCTGTTAGATTTGTTCTCAACTTTTATAGACTTTTGGATGTTTTTAACAAAAAGGTATTTATGAATGGGAATAAAAGAGTGGTGACCGAGTTTTAAATAGCCTTTTGAACATTGTAGGGTCGTGGCTGTAAGGGTTTTAAACGGCCTTTGAAGAACTCGTTGCCACTCTTTTATTCCCTCATTATAACTCCTTTAAGGATTGTCAAAGAAATTTCCTTCACCTATGTGTGCACCTATGTCGTCACACTCTCACCCACGAATATTACAGTGTAGACACAAACCTTGATTTCAATATTGTAACTTTTCTCAAACATAAACAAAACATTTAAATTTGCTGCGTTTTCTGGGTGCTTAAATCACCTTTAGAAAAAGTAAATTTCCCATTTCAAGTTGAAGAAGAAAAACAAGAATGAAAAGAAGAAGAACCTTATCACCTGTGCTATTTGCCTCGTCTGCCCCATCTAGTAGATCCACAGGTAGATCCACTCTGCTGAGGGGCTGGCCATCCTCATCTGTCTCAATCATGCCTGTCATTTCCTCATCTTGGTCACTCCAAGACTTGACTTGAATCTCTATGAAAGGATAATTATAATAATAATAACTAGTTCTTATATAGCACATTTTACAATAACCTACCAACGCGTTTCACATTAGTGCCTGGTCATTGGGCCAATATATTCCTGTAATCTTTCTAAGTTCCCTGGGGAGCATCAGCCCTGGGCTGCCGTGGCGCTCTAAAGACTTTTTCAAACACAATATCAACCTCAACCCACGCAGGTACCCATTTATACCCCTGTGTGAAGAGAAGCAATTATTGTAAAGTATCTTGCTCAAGGACACAAGTGTCATGACCGGGATTCGAACCCACACTTTGATGACTGAACCACCAGAACTTGAATTCGATGCTCTAAACCACTCAGCCATGACACCCCAAGGATAAAGAACATATACGTCTTAACCCCCAACTTACAGGCCCTGTTGACAACTAGAGCACATTAGTGCGAACATTATTAAGAAACAAAAATAGTGGCGGTGAGGTTTTCATTGACCGTTTAAAACCAGCCCCTAGGGTCGTGGCCGTGTGATACAGGACCCAGCCGAAAGTGTGAGCCGACATGACTACCGCCAAACACACGCAGAATCAATACGCAGTAGAATCTTGAATGCCAGTTTATAAGAACCCCTCCGCTGCGTGCGGCAGAAGAGTTTGGGCATCATTGGGTCCTTTGAAATGAACTGGTCCACTCAAAGTTTCCCTTTGTTCCATCAGGCATCTCTCGTTGTACTTATTCTTAGACATCCCCTTCTCATTTAAAGTTTCTATGCATTACTCTGACCAGTCTGTTGTGTGTTTTATGGAGGTTTGGATGTGTGTTGAATTTGGTGCTGTTGTTTCTGTATTGTCGATTTTACCTGGAAAATAAATGCCACCCTATCTAACCCAATCTAATCTAATCTAATCTTATCTCTTACCTAAATTCTTTTCCTTGATGATCAGAATAGCTTCGCCTTCAGTCGAGTTATCATAGTTATGACTACTATTCCTTGATTTAGCCTCTTGTCTGACTGTGACATCAACTATGGCCTCGATGGAGCCGATCATCTCCGTCACACTGGCAGCTACTTTGTTCTGAGGAATAGAAGTTTATAGAATAGACCTTATGCACATGACGTCACTTGAGTATGGCGCCCTCGGCTAGAGGTTAAAAGAAGGTTGCTCATCAGCCTATCCTGTGCGTTGCGCGATTAAAGATGTGCATTTCAATTGTTTCATCATCCTTTTACCTGTAAGATGACGGCGTGATGATGTCGAGGCATAGGGTCTACTCTTTGACCAAACCAATTATACAGAGCAAGTTAAACTGATTTGCTTTAAATAATAATAATACAATTTTCATATAGTGCTTTTTATTTATTTTGTTTCAAACCCAACAGCACAATTAGCGCTAACAGGATGAAAACAAGACAAAAAGAAATGTTCAGTTTTAGATGTGGAAAGAAGACCCAATAGGGAAAGCCCAAACAAACATGTAGGGAATGAAAACCCAATCCACATGGAAGAATCCGGTCTGAGAGGGGATTCGAACTGGGTCCACAGAGATGAAAAGCAGGGAAAGAAACCACTGAGCCAACCTGATCCCCTTATCTATGGTCATCTCAGTTCACTTGGGTTTTTTTTACTACTGGTGTACAGAGCAATTTTAAATGAAGAGACCCACTCAGGTAGTACCTTATGAGGGCTTACAAGTACTCTACAGTTTCAGTCAGTCCTTTCAAATGTTTTAATGTACCAGTCAAACTCCTTCACTATTATTTCAGAAACTTAGCAAATCACAGGTCTTTATAAAAGTGTTTCTGCAACCAACCATGTCAGAACACCCAGCAAGGTCCTTCCCTTAATGATAAGTGTTCTTGGTTGTTTTAACATGCATGACAACAATACATAGAATCTACAGTTTTACATCCCATCTTTAAGACGAAGCAATTATGGTTAAGTGTCTTGTTTAACCCTTTAGCACACACACACAAGTAAACATTGAGTAATTTTCTACTGCACCTAGAAATCCTTTGATAACTTTCGTTGTGATTATTTTTAAATAATGCAAGTTTGGTTTATTTTGTAGAGGATGAAATTATCTGTTGAATGATTATTTGCTATTTGGGGTTGCTTGAGGAGTAACCGGCAGGGCGGTTTGGGTGGTTTGAAGTGTAGCAGGCCGGGCGGTTTGGACAGCTTGAGGATTAAGGAACCCAGACCCATGACCAGGACCAAACCCCTGCACACTCGCATAAACAATTCACAGCTTAGGGGGTCCTCTTGCTACTGACATGTGACTTACAGGATTGTTGGCATTCTTCCAAGCATGGAGCTGTGATTCATCAGCCACATTGTCGAAAGTTCCAGCGCACGCCTAAAGGAAAAACATTTCAGAAGAAATCAAGTTTTAGTTCAACAATATCAAATCTAGAATCAACACCAAGGCAATCAAATCAAAACTGTCCCAACACTTTCATACCATAGTTAGATCTTTTGCAGTGTCCGTGTCCAGGTCTTTGGCAGAGCCTGCCGCCCCAGCGATCACACCAAAGCTTTTTGCAGCAATATCCATGTCCCCTGGGTAGATCTTTTTGGACTCTGCCCCCTCATCATCCACTCCTCCAGTGATATTCTGCAGAGAGCTGGCAAGGTTCAGAACATCAGAAGCACTTGCGTTGCCAGACTTCAGTAGCTCCACCTGTGGAATACCATTACATGATGAAAAAGCAGGGACAAAGTCAGCCATCTGGATTTCTTTGTAGTCAATATTTATGGGAGTATTTCTGGGACATTAGGGGGATGCAGCAGATCCATCAGGTAAATTCATTGTCTTTGGAAAGTGCTCATGCTCAGAACAATGTGAACAATTGAACTAATAATAGTAGTAATAACATACGTAATGCATGTATCCACCAATAAGGTGCTCAAGGCATTTGAACAAAGAGAAACATTTTTTAAGACAGGTTTTGGAGTTTTTATGAAATATTAGACCATGTTATGTAACAATTTAAAAGGGTTTACAAGGAGCTGCGGCGCACTTAGCATGCACATGCAGCCACTGCCAGACCACCAACATTAAGGCTAGATAGGGAAGTTGGTACAGTGCCGGCATGTTAATCTGTAGGTCAATTTTTCTTTGTTCAACTCCAAAACTCAAACTACCACCACTCTTTCACCAATAGACTGTGCAAGTCTCGCGCGCATTCAAACTTCTGGGACCATTGTGGTCCCAACCATATGGCGTTTTACGTGGGCAAGTTTTTATTTCATCAATTGTTTTAGTTAAACGTAGTTTATGTCCATGAAAATTACATGTGATGTTGGGAATGTAATACATAGTGATAACAAAATGTGAAAGTAAAATCAATTCAACAATATAACTAAGAAAACCTGAGGATTAAACTTGACCTCAACTTCCGGTTACTGCAATAAATTATGAATTTATTGCTCACCTCCTATCACAAAGCTTATGTAAATGCTTGTTTTAGATGCGCGATGATAATCGCCAGATGCTGTAATTGCAATGCAAAGCCTTTTAATTACAGTCTATGGTTGTTGAGGCGTAAGCATCCTCTATAAACTGCATCTTGCGTCAATTTTACGCTCGCTTGACCATCACAAATCTGCGTACGGGGTTTCTAAAAAGTTAAGATCAAATAAGCAACCTTGTCCCAGAGTTTTAATTTTATTTCAATAATAGTTATCCAATTATTTTTGTATTTGATATAAAAGCTAAAACTAGTTTTATAAAAATTGTAATGAGTATTTTTGTTGCTCAGATTTTTTCATTAGATTTAATTTAAAACAAAGATTTGATTTCAGAAAAAAAGTTTTTCGTTTGACATGTTTTCTCGTTTCGATACGCGCAAGACTTGCACAGTCTATGCCCAATTAAGGCCCTCCAATCCAATTTCATTAAGCTGTTAAGCAGAAAAAGTTGCTAAGCAAATTATTTTGCTATGCAAAACAATAATTGGGCACCAGTCATAACAAGGTAAATAACATGCCCAGTTAGGCTGGTATTGGTAATAAACAGGCCTCTCTCTGCTTAGCAACATTTTTCTTTGCTAAGATTTTTGGGGTGCTTACAAGTTTTATGAAGAGCTGCTTAAGCACACAAATAGTGAAGCTCAAAACATTTCTGTTTATGGGAATAAAGTCACCAGCCAAGGTACCATTTGACATGTATATTTTTTAGCTTAAGCAAATCTATGAAATTGGCCCCAGATCTGATTGTGAACATACCTTGTTGTTGAGCTCAGCAAATGCTGGACTAACACATCCTGAAAGGTCTGGGTTAGCCCAGTTGGCCGTTACATCACACAGTCTAGAGGCATTACCTAATAATAATACAATAGAGTATTAATTAAGCAAACTGTATCTAGAAACCCGGTCACTGGCCAAAGTCAAGTCAAAGGAAAATTACTATACATTGCATAAAAATGTTGATAAACTAATTTGGGTGGCTAATCATCCTTACTCGCAGCAACCTAAGGGCGCGGCAACGACATGGGCATGCAAGGGTGCCCTTGGCAGCCAGCCACCAGGACTCATACTGGACCGCAGGACATAGGCCAGTGATTTTAGCATCTGGCCAGTAGACTCATGACTGCACAGGTACAGCGGTCTTGTGTTTTTGTTTAATTGTTGACTCCAGTCTGATAAAACTTTTCAATCTGTTTTGTACTGAAGAATACTTACCCATGATACAAATGAGATCAATCTTATTTTAGTGCTTGTTCAAATTAAAACAGTTCCTCATGTTAAACTGTGTGGGTGTATTTTCCCCCATTTGAATTCCTGTGTTGTAAAAAGAATTCTGGTCCAGTAAACATTTTGAACTAAGTAAGTATGAGCCTGCATGTCCATCCAATTGCTGAAACACTTTTTCGGGTGGTTGAGGTACTGATTTCACAGCTATCGGACAATATACTGACGTGATGGATGCACAGTGGTCCCCTGGTTTTTGTTGTCATTTGGGGCAGATAGTCCCAAAATCCTACAAAGTCAGACAACTTCCTGAATGGGATTCGGAGGATTTGTGACTACTAGAGCTTTGCATAGGGCTTGGCATAGGGCTTGGCGTAGGGCTTGGCATAGGGGTTGGTGTAGCGGTTGGCGTAGTGGTTTCTTACCTCGCCTTCCACCTCTGGGACCCCGATTCGCTATGTGGAAAGGGTTTTCAGTCCCTAGGCATGGGTTTTCTCCAGAATATAATATTCTGGGGTTTTCCTCCTAACTGAAACTTCCTTCCTTGTCTTCTCTACATGTTCTTGGCAAGTACAGTGATTAAGTTCACTTTGCTTTCCTGACAACCCTTGGCTCCACAACCAGAATCAATACATGAAATGAAATGAATGCAATTTAAACACAGTGTAGTCACACCTACCAATAACTCCTTCTGGGCATGCCTTGATGTTGATCTGCCCTGGCTCTGTTTCCTCCCACACTAAGCCACTCCCCTCAATGTCATCCTGACCACCAGCACATACTTCCTTGATATCCTCTGATCATCATACAGGTAAGTATTAGTTTCATATATTGGTGTAATGTAGGGCCCAATTTTAAAGTTGTTAAGCAGAAAACAATGCTTAGCAAATTTCTGTTCTAAGCAAAAACAAAGTTGGGAACCAGTGGCAACAGTGTAAACTTCATGAAATTTTGGCTGGTGACCTTCTTCAGCTAAGCGAGAGTTGTTTGTGTTACATGAAATTGTGTCCAGATTTCTATTCTTTGATTAGCGATTTTGTTGTCTTGTTAATACTGCTAAAGTTTTCAAATAATACACAAAAAAACTGCTAAATTTTCTTAAGATGTTCATATTAAACTAACATTGTCCCACCCTAGTTTGCCATTTTTCTTCCTTTTGTTTGTTTTGTATTTGTTGTTAAAACTTCTGAAGTTTTCAAACCGAAGTCAAGCAATTCAAGACATTCAATTTTCTTTCAATTTTCTTTCAATTGTCCCATCCAGTATTTCTTTTTTGGTGTTGTTAAAACTTCTAAAGTTTCCACACCAAAGTCAAACGAGCCACTCGATTTTCAGTGAAATCACATTAAAATATTTCTACAGTCATCAAATAAAAGTTCAAACAAGTCATTGAGTTTTGTCCAAAATATTCTTGAATTGAAATTGTATATTTGTTTTTGTTAAAACCTAATGGCTTGCGAAACAGCGACATTCAACTGAATATCAGTTATCAGTATTGCAGTAGTAAAATTTTTTGTTGTGACATCACACTTTGCTTAAGAAATGTTTAAAATGGCTTCCAGTTTCTCACAGCAAAGTCAAAAATGGAATTTTAAAACAAAATCAAAATGGACATTAGAACTAAATTTTAAAAAAATAAAATGCAAGAATTGCAGTAGTAAAAAATGGTATTGCGACATTACACGCTAGAAATTGTTAAAATTGGCACCTGGTTTCTGTCAGCAAAATAAAAAATGGAATTTTAAAACAAAATCAAAATGGAAATTAGAATTAAAATTGTAAATCGTAAAAATCAAAGTCAGAAAAAATAATAAACTGAAGCTTTAATTAAAGAAAATACAACCATGGTCTCACCAGCTTCACATCTGTCTCCAATGAAACCTTTGACACAGTCGCACCTGTATCTGTTGACAATATCCACACACTCTCCCCCATTAAAACAAGGGTCGCTTGCACACTCGTCAACATCTGTGAAAACAGACACAAATCAGGTTTGTCAAGTTTGTCATCAGCATAATTTTAGGCTTGTAATTTCAAGGCCATTTTCATTTTGTAAATGGCACTTCCACTGAAAAATATTAAAGTTTACAGGAAACTTTTGAGAGTGCACCCAAACCAAGACCAGGTTGACGGAGGCCATGGTTTCCATAGATCCAGACCTGTTTAGGGTATCCCCAATTTACAGACAAACTTTCTTCCCAAAGTTTTCTTTGCTTTTTAAGCACTGATTATTACTGTGACTTTCAAAATTGTAATAATTCCTTGCTGTTCAAATGGTATTTAGAAGAAAATAAAATCAGCTCTCGCACAGATGAGTTTTGGGAGGGTGAGCCGCCCTCATAAAATTGAAGGTCGCCCTGCCAAATTATTGGCTCTGCCAAAGTAACTGACCACCCTGCCAAAATATTGGCTCTGCCAAAGTAACTGACCACCCTGCCAAAATATTGGCTCTGCCAAAGTAACTGACCACCCTGCCAAAATATTGGCTCTGCCAAAGTAGCTGACCACCCTGCCAAATTATTGGCTCTGCCAAAGTAACTGACCACCCTGCCAAATTATTGGCTCTGCCAAAGTAACTGACCACCCTGCCAAATTATTGGCTCTGCCAAAGTAACTGACCACCCTGCCAAATTATTGGCTCTGCCAAAGTAACTGACCACCCTGCTAAAATATTGGCTCTGCCAAAGTAACTGACCACCCTGCCAAAATATTGGCTCTGCCAAAGTAACTGACCACCCTGCTAAAATATTGGCTCTGCCAAAGTAACTGACCACCCTGCCAAAATATTGGCTCTGCCAAAGTAACTGACCACCCTGCTAAAATATTGGCTCTGCCAAAGTAGCTGACCACCCTGCCAAATTATTGGCTCTGCCAAAGTAACTGACCACCCTGCCAAATTATTGGCTCTGCCAAAGTAACTGACTACCCTGCCAAATTATTGGCTCTGCCAAAGTAACTGACCACCCTGCCAAATTATTGGCTCTGCCAAAGTAACTGACCACCCTGCCAAAATATTGGCTCTGCCAAAGTAACTGACCACCCTGCCAAAATATTGGCTCTGCCAAAGTAACTGACCACCCTGCTAAAATATTGGCTCTGCCAAAGTAGCTGACCACCCTGCCAAATTATTGGCTCTGCCAAAGTAACTGACCACCCTGCCAAAATATTGGCTCTGCCAAAGTAACTGACCACCCTGCCAAATTATTGGCTCTGCCAAAGTAACTGACCACCCTGCCAAATTATTGGCTCTGCCAAAGTAACTGACCACCCTGCCAAATTATTGGCTCTGCCAAAGTAACTGACCACCCTGCCAAATTATTGGCTCTGCCAAAGTAACTGACCACCCTGCCAAAATATTGGCTCTGCCAAAGTAGCTGACCACCCTGCCAAATTATTGGCTCTGCCAAAGTAACTGACCACCCTGCCAAAATATTGGCTCTGCCAAAGTAACTGACCACCCTGCCAAATTATTGGCTATGCCAAAGTAACTGACCACCCTGCCAAATTATTGGCTATGCCAAAGTAACTGACCACCCTGCCAAATTATTGGCTCTGCCAAAGTAACTGACCACCCTGCCAAATTATTGGCTCTGCCAAAGTAACTGACCACCCTGCCAAAAGATGTACAAATGGATGAAAGCAACATCCATCCCAAGGTGGAATGCTGGTTATAAGCTCCCTCCCACACAAACTATTAGGGCAATCAAACTAGTAGCCGTGCTACAACACCCAACCGCCAAACCGCAGCATAGCATTGCGGTGGCCCTGATGCTGGATCTCAAACACGGGGAGCTAGCTGACGACTAAGTTTCATGAAATTCAATGTGCTTCATGTAGTTTACTGACTTCATTTTCTTCTTAATACCAACTGGACAACAAGGAATAATCTAAAAGCGAATCACAGACCTGTAAGGCAGGTGATGCCGGTGTATCCCAGTTGGCATTTACACACGTATCCATTCACAAGATCACTGCATACTCCATCATTGGCACAGGGTTTAGAGGCACATTCATTTAGGTCTGTATTAGATTCAGAGGAAAACAAGTAGGAATAAAAACATACTAAAATAATGATTATTGGGTATAGAAACTAATTTTGCTTTACACAGCATGCCGGACCTATGCTGTTTACGTCTAAAACACAAGCGTCAAGGTTCTCCCCATACACAAGCTAGCGCACGCAAATTGCGGTCGATACACCAACAAAATTAAACTAGACATATTGCATTTGTGCACAAATGCCGAGCTGTTTCGCCATAACTTTTTCAAAAAATCATAAAAAATCATGTGATGACGTCATCATGACATCATTTCAGAATTTACAAGAACTTGCCAATATCCAACAACCTACCAAGTTTCAACATGATCGCACTAACACTTAGGGAGATATATACAACATTAAAAAAGGCACCTTTAATGCCGCGTCACGTGACCCCCGATGACGTCATCGATCTGAAATTTCACACATATGATGGCTGCCTGACGATCAACATGTGTGTAAATTTTGAAGTGATTACACAAAACTTCACCACACACATCTTCAAAAAGTCCATTTTGATCAGTTTTCAACCTGCCGCTAGAGGGCGCTCTTGGGTATTGTGACATCATTGGTAATTTTTTTTAATTACCCACCCTTGCCAGACAATAACATCGTTGAAAGCAACTTCATAACTATTTACACTTTTGAATAACGAGGCACTTCCTGTTTCGACCGGAAGTAGAGGTCATGTGAGGTCACGCACACTGAATAAAATGAAGACCTAATTTATCCCTATACAATCCCGCAAACAGAAACCTACGGTCTCTTGTGGCTGATTTGTTACGGATTTTCAAATATTAAAAATATAAACCTTTAAGATGACGTCACGTGACAGGTGATGACATCATTGTTTTAAAATCATTATTGCACCAATGCCTTTCATCACTGAAAGTTTCATTGCAATTGCTCTTTAGGAACTATGCAAAAGGCCGCTTAGAACGATTCGTGCATTATGTCAATGACTTCCTGTGTCTGAAAAATAAAAATAAACTAGACATATTGCATTTGTGCACAAATGCCGAGCTGTTTCACCATAACTTTTTCAAAAAATCATAAAAAATCATGTGATGACGTCATCATGACGTCATTTCAGAATTTACAAGAACTTGCCAATATCCAACAACCTACCAAGTTTCAACATGATCGCACTAACACTTAGGGAGATATATATACAACATTAAAAAAGGCACCTTTAATGCCGCGTCACGTGACCCCCGATGACGTCATCGATCTGAAATTTCACACATATGATGGCTGCCTGACGATCAACATGTGTGTAAATTTTGAAGTGATTACACAAAACTTCACCACACACATCTTCAAAAAGTCCATTTTGATCAGTTTTCAACCTGCCGCTAGAGGGCGCTCTTGTGTATTGTGACGTCATCGGTAATTTTTTTTAATTACCCACCCTTGCCAGACAATAACATCGTTAAAAGCAACTTCATAACTATTTACACTTTTGAATAACGAGGCACTTCCTGTTTCGACCGGAAATAGAGGTCATGTGAGGTCACGCACACTGAATAAAATGAAGACCTAACTTATCCCTATACAATCCTACAAACAGAAACCTACGGTCTCTTGTGGCTAATTTGTTACAGATTTTCAAATATTTAAAATAGAAACCTTTAAAATGACGTCACGTGACATGTGATGACGTCATCATGACATCATTGTTTTAGGATCATTATTGCACCAATGCCTTTCATCACTGAAAGTTTCATTGCAATTGCTCATTAGGAACTATGCAAAAGTTTCCTTAGAACGAACGTGTGTTATCTCAATGGCTCTTTTTACTGAAACAGACAAATAAAACTAGACATATTGCATTTGTGCACAAATGCCGAGCTGTTTCGCCATAACTTTTTCAAATTACTCAATTGAATATGAAAGTTGTTTGTATTCAAAGCAGTAATGATGTATCAAGCCTGTTTTGAAAAGAATTTGGATTATACCACGTTTTGTTAGCAATTTATGACTTAAAGGGGCAAAAAACGGAAAAAATCATTAAAAATCATGTGATGACGTCATCACGACGTCATTTAAGAATTTACAAGAACTTGCCAATATCTAACGACCTACCAAGTTTCAACATGATCGCACTTATACTTCGGGAGATATACGACTTCAAAAAAGGCACCTTTAATGCCGCGTCACGTGACCCCCGATGACGTCATCAATCTGAAACTTCACACATATGATGGCTGCCTGACGGTCAACATGTGTGTAAGTTTTGAAGTGATTACACAAAAGTTCTCCACACACATCTTCAAAAAGTCCATTTTGAACAGTTTTCAACCTGCCGCTAGAGGGCGCTCTTGTGTGTTGTGACGTCATCGGTATTTTTTTTTAAATGCACACCCTTGCCAGACAATAACATCGTTGAAAGCAACTTCATAACTATTTCCACTTTTGAATTACAAAGCACTTCCTGTTTAGACCGGAAGTAGAGGTCATGTGAGGTCACGCACACTGAATAAAATGAAGACCTAATTTATCCCCACCCAATCCCGCAAACAGAAACCTACGGTCTCTTGTGGTTGATTTGATATAGATTTTCAAATATTAAAAAAAAGGAAACTTTAAGATGACGTCACGTGACAGGTGATGACGTCATCATGACATAATTGTTTTAAAATCATCATTGCACCAATGCCTTTCATCACTGAAAGTTTCATTGCAATTGCTCCTTAGGAACTATGCAAAAAGCCGCTTAGAACGAATTTTGTCTGAAAAATACAAATTTAAAAAAATAAATAAAAAAAAAAATAATAAAAAAAAAACTTTAACGAAAACAAGAGCTGTTCCGCTGCGCTATGCTGCGAAACAGCTAAAAAAACTTTAACGAAAACAAGAGCTGTTCCGCTGCGCTATGCTGCGAAACAGCTAACAAGGAAAAACTAGACATATTGCATTTGTGCACAAATGCCGAGCTGTTTCGCCTTAACTTTTTGAAATTAATCAACTGAATATGAAAGTTTTTTGTATTCAAAGCAGTTATGACGTATCAATCCTGTTTAAAAAAGAATTTGGATTATTATACCACGTTTTGTTAGCAATTTATGAAAAAATCATAAAAAATCATGTGATGACGTCATTTTAAAATTTACAAGAACTTGCCAATATCTAACGACCTACCAAGTTTCAACATGATCGCACTTATACTTCGGGAGATATATGACTTCAAAAAAGGCACCTTTAATGCCGCATCACGTGACCCCTGATGACGTCATTGATCTGAAACTTCACACATATGATGGCTGCCTGACTGTCAACATGTGTGTAAATTTTGAAGTGATTACACAAAACTTCCCCACACACATCTTCAAAAAGTCCATTTTGATCAGTTTTCAACCTGCCGCTAGAGGGCGCTCTTGTGTGTTGTGACGTCATTGGTATTTTTTTTAATTGCCCACCCTTGCCAGACAATAACATTGTTGAAAGCAACTTCATAAGTATTTCCACTTTTGAATAACAAGGCACTTTCTGTTTCGACCGGAAGTAGAGGTCATGTAAGGTCACGCACACTGAATAAAATGAAGACCTAATTTATCCCCACCCAATCCCGCAAACAGAAACCTACGGTCTTTTGTGGTTGATTTGATATAGATTTTCAAACATTTAAAATAGAAACCTTTAAGATGACGTCACATGACTGGTGATGACGTCATCATGACATCATTGTTTTAGGAGCATTATTGCACCAATGCCTTTCATCACTGAAAGTTTCATTGCAATTGCTCTTTGGGAACTATGCAAAAGGCCGCTTAGAACGAACCTGTGTTATCTCAATGGCTTTTTTTACTGAAACAGACAAATAACTTTAACGAAAACAAGAGCTGTTTCGCTGCGCTATGCTGCGAAACAGCTAAAAACTAGACATATTGCATTTGTGCACAAATGCCGAGCTGTTTCGCCATAACTTTTTCAAAAAATCATGTGATGACGTCATCATGACGTCATTTCAGAATTTACAAGAACTTGCCAATATCCAACAACCTACCAAGTTTCAACATGATCGCACTACCACTTAGGGAGATATATACAACATTAAAAAAGGCACCTTTAATGCCGCGTCACGTGACCCCCGATGACGTCATCGATCTGAAATTTCACACATATGATGGCTGCCTGACGATCAACATGTGTGTAAATTTTGAAGTGATTACACAAAACTTCACCACACACATCTTCAAAAAGTCCATTTTGATCAGTTTTCAACCTGCCGCTAGAGGGCGCTCTTGTGTATTGTGACGTCATCGGTAATTTTTTTTAATTACCCACCCTTGCCAGACAATAACATCGTTAAAAGCAATTTCATAACTATTTACACTTTTGAATAACGAGGCACTTCCTGTTTCGACCGGAAGTAGAGGTCATGTGAGGTCACGCACACTGAATAAAATGAAGACCTAACTTATCCCTATACAATCCCACAAACAGAAACCTACGGTCTCTTGTGGCTGATTTGTTACAGATTTTCAAATATTTAAAATATAAACCTTTAAAATGACGTCACGTGACAGGTGATGACGTCATCATGACATCATTGTTTTAGGATCATTATTGCACCAATGCCTTTCATCACTGAAAGTTTCATTGCAATTGCTCATTAGGAACTATGCAAAAGGCTGCTTAGAACGAACGTGTGTTATCTCAATGGCTCTTTTTACTGAAACAGACAAATAACTAGACATATTGCATTTGTGCACAAATGCCGAGCTGTTTCGCCTTAACTATTTGAAATTAATCAACTGAATATGAAAGTTTTTTGTATTTAAATCAGTTATGACGTATCAATCCTGTTTAAAAAAGAATTTGGATTATACCACGTTTTGTTAGCAATTTATGATTTAAAAGTGCAAAAAATGAAAAAATCATAAAAAATCATGTGATGACGTCATCATGACGTCATTTAAAAATTTACAACAACTTGCCAATATCTAACGACCTACCAAGTTTCAACATGATCGCACTTATACTTCGGGAGATATTCGACTTAAAAAAAGGCACCTTTAATGCCGCATCACGTGACCCCCGATGACGTAATTGATCTGAAACTTCACACATATGATGGCTGCCTGACGGTCAACATGTGTGTAAATTTTGAAGTGATTACACAAAACTTCCCCACACACATCTTCAAAAAGTCCATTTTGATCAGTTTTCAACCTGCCGCTAGAGGGCGCTCTTGTGTGTTGTGACGTCATCGGTATTTTTTTTAAATTGCCCACCTGTGCCAGACAATAACATCGTTGAAAGCAACTTCATAAGTATTTCCACTTTTGAATTACAAGGCACTTCCTGTTTCGACCGGAAGTAGAGGTCATGTAAGGTCACGCACACTGAATAAAATGAAGACCTAATTTATCCGGATCCAATCCCGCAAACAAAAACCTACGGTCTCTTGTTGCTGATTTGTTACGGATTTTCAAATATTTAAAATATAAACCTTTAAGATGACGTCACGTGACAGGTGATGACGTCATCATGACATCATTGCTTTAAAATCATTATTGCACCAATGCCTTTCATCACTGAAAGTTTCATTGCAATTGCTCTTTAGGAACTATGCAAAAGGCCGCTTAGAACGATTCGTGCATTATGTCAATGACTTCCTGTGTCTGAAAAATAAAAATAAACTAGACATATTGCATTTGTGCACAAATGCCGAGCTGTTTCGCCATAACTTTTTCAAATTACTCAAATTGAATATGAAAGTTGTTTGTATTCAAAGCAGTAATGATGTATCAAGCCTGTTTTAAAAAGAATTTGGATTGTACCACGTTTTGTTAGCAATTTATGACTTAAAGGGGCAAAAAACGAAAAAAATCATTAAAAATCATGTAATGACGTCATCACGACTTTATTTAAGAATTTACAAGAACTTGCCAATATCTAACGACCTACCAAGTTTCAACATGATCGCACTTATACTTCGGGAGATATACGACTTCAAAAAAGGCACCTTTAATGCCGCGTCACGTGACCCCCGATGACGTCATCAATCTGAAACTTCACACATATGATGGCTGCCTGACGGTCAACATGTGTGTAAGTTTTGAAGTGATTACACAAAAGTTCTCCACACACATCTTCAAAAAGTCCATTTTGAACAGTTTTCAACCTGCCGCTAGAGGGCGCTCTTGTGTATCGTGACGTCATCGGTATTTTTTTTTAAATGCACACCCTTGCCAGACAATAACATCGTTGAAAGCAACTTCATAACTATTTTCACTTTTGAATAACGAGGCACTTCCGGTTTCGACCGGAAGTAGAGGTCATGTGAGGTCACGCACACTGAATAAAATGAAGACCTAATTTATCCCCACCCAATCCCGCAAACAGAAACCTACGGTCTCTTGTGGTTGATTTGATATAGATTTTCAAATATTAAAAAAAAGGAAACTTTAAGATGACGTCACGTGACAGGTGATGACGTCATCATGACATAATTGTTTTAAAATCATCATTGCACCAATGCCTTTCATCACTGAAAGTTTCATTGCAATTGCTCCTTAGGAACTATGCAAAAAGCCGCTTAGAACGAATTTTGTCTGAAAAATACAAATTAAAAAAAAAAAAATTAAAAAAAAAATAAAAAAAAAAAAAACTTTAACAAAAACAAGAGCTGTTCTGCTGCGCTATGCTGCGAAACAGCTAAAAAAACAAAAACAAAAACTTTAACGAAAACAAGAGCTGTTTCGCTGCGCTTTGCTGCGAAACAGCTAAAAAAAGGAAAAACTAGACATGTTGCATTTGTGCACAAATGCCGAGCTGTTTCGTCATAACTTTTCCAAATTACTCACCTGAATTTGAAAGTTTTTTTTGTATTCAAAGTAGTTATGACGTTCAAGCCTGTTTAAAAAAGAATTTGGATTATACCACGTTTTGTAAGCAATTTATGACTAAAAGGTGCAAAAAATAGAAAAAATCATAAAAAATCATGTGATGACGTCATCATGACGTCATTTCAGAATTTACAAGAACTTGCCAATATCCAACAATCTACCAAGTTTCAACATGATCGCACTTATACTTCGGGAGTTATATGACTTTAAAAAAGGCACCTTTAATGCCGCGTCACTTGACCCCCGATGACGTCATCGATCTGAAATTTCACACATATGATGGCTGCCTGACGATCAACATGTGTGTAAATTTTGAAGTGATTACACAAAACTTCACCACACACATCTTCAAAAAGTCCATTTTGATCAGTTTTCAACCTGCCGCTAGAGGGCGCTCTTGTGTGTTGTGACGTCATCGGTATTTTTTTTTAATTACCCACCCTTGCCAGACAATAACATAGTTGAAAGCAACTTCATAACTATTTCCACTTTTGAATAACGAGGCACTTCCGGTTTCGACCGGAAGTAGAGGTCATGTGAGGTCACGCACACTGAATAAAATGAAGACCTAATTTATCCCTATACAATCCCGCAATCAAAAACCTACGGTCTCTTGTGGCTGATTTGTTACTGATTTTCAAATATTTAAAATAGAAACCTTTAAGATGACGTCACGTGACAGGTGATGACGTCATCATGACCTCATTGTTTTGAGATCATTATTGCACCAATGCCTTTCATCACTGAAAGTTTCATTGCAATTGCTCTTTAGGAACTATGCAAAAAGCCGCTTTGACCGAACGTGCGTTATGTCAATAGCCTTTTTTACTGAAACAGACAAATAAAAAAAATAACTAGACATATTGCATTTGTGCACAAATGCCGAGCTGTTTCGCCATAACTTTTCAAATTACTCAATTGAATATGAAAGTTGTTTGTATTCAAAACAGTAATGATGTATCAAGCCTGTTTTAAAAAGAATTTGGATTATACCACGTTTTGTTAGCAATTTATGACTTAAAGGGGCAAAAAACGGAAAAAAATCATTAAAAATCATGTGATGACGTCATCACCACGTCATTTCAGAATTTACAAGAACTTGCCAATATCTAACAACCTACCAAGTTTCAACACGATCGCACTAACACTTAGGGAGATATACGACATTAAAAAAGGCACCTTTAATGCCGCGTCACGTGACCCCCGATGACGTCATTGATCTGAAATTTCACACATATGATGGCTGCTCGACGATCAACATGTGTGTAAATTTTGAAGTGATTACACAAAACTTCACCACACACATCTTCAAAAAGTCCATTTTGATCAGTTTTCAACCTGCCGCTAGAGGGCGCTCTTGTGTGTTGTGACGTCATCGGTATTTTTTTTAATTACCCACCCTTGCCAGACAATAACATCGTTGAAAGCAACTTCATAACTATTTCCACTTTTGAATTACAAAGCACTTCCTGTTTAGACCGGAAGTAGAGGTCATGTGAGGTCACGCACACTGAATAAAATGAAGACCTAATTTATCCCAACCCAATCCCGCAAACAGAAACCTACGGTCTCTTGTGGCTGATTTGTTACAGATTTTCAAATATTTAAAATAGAAACCTTTAAAATGACGTCACGTGACAGGTGATGACGTCATCATGACATCATTGTTTTAGGATCATTATTGCACCAATGCCTTTCATCACTGAAAGTTTCATTGCAATTGCTCATTAGGAACTATGCAAAAGGCCGCTTAGAACGAACGTGTGTTATCTCAATGGCTCTTTTTACTGAAACAGACAAATAAAAAAAGGAAAAAAAACTAGACATATTGCATTTGTGCACAAATGCCGAGCTGTTTCGCCTTAATTTTTTGAAATTAATCAACTGAATATGAAAGTTTTTTTTATTCAAAGCAGTATGACGTAAAAAATGAAAAAAATCATAAAAAAATCATGTGATGACGTCATCATGACGTCATTTTAAAATTTACAAGAACTTACCAATATCTAACAACCTACCAAGTTTCAACATGATCACACTAATACTTCGGGAGATATACGACTTCAAAAAAGGCACCTTTAATGCCCCGATGACGTCATTGATCTGAAACTTCACACATATGATGGCTGCCTGACGATCAACATGTGTGTAAATTTTGAAGTGATTACACAAAACTTCTCCACACAAATCTTCAAAAAGTCCATTTTGAACAATTTTCAACCTGCCGCTAGAGGGCGCTCGTGTGTATCGTGACGTCATCGGTATTTTTTTTTAAATGCCCACCCTTGCCAGACACTAACATCGTTGAAAGCATTTTCATAACTTTTAGCACTTTTGAATTACGAGGCACTTTCGGTTTCGACCGGAAGTAGAGGTCATGTGAGGTCACGCACATTGAATAAAATAAAGACCTATTTTATCCCTATACAATCCCGCAAACAGAAACCTACGGTCTCTTGTGGCTGATTTGTTACGGATTTTCAAATATTTAAAATAGAAACCTTTAAGATGACGTCACGTGACAGGTGATGACGTCATCATGACATCATTGTTTTAAAATCATTATTGCACCAATGCCTTTCATCACTGAAAGTTTCATTGCAATTGCTCATTAGGAACTATGCAAAAGGCTGCTTAGACCGAACGTGTGTTATCTCAATGGCACTTTTTACTGAAACAGACAAATAAAACAAAAAACAAGACATATTGCATTTGTGCACAAATGCCGAGCTGTTTCGTCATAACTTTTTCAAATTACTCAACTGAATTTGAAAGTTTTTTTTGTATTCAAAGCAGTTATGACGTATCAAGCCTGTTTAAAAAAGAATTTGGATTATACCACGTTTTGTAAGCAATTTATGACTAAAAGGTGCAAAAAATAGAAAAAATCATAAAAAATCATGTGATGACGTCATTATGACGTCATTTTAAAATTTACAAGAACTTGCCAATATCTAACAGCCTACCAAGTTTCAACATGATTGCACTAATGCTTCAAGACTTATACGACTTCAAAAAAGGCACCTTTTATGCCGCGTCACGTGACCCCCGATGACGTCATCGATCTGAAACTTCACACATATGATGGCTGCCTGACGGTCAACATGTGTGTAAATTTTGAAGTGATTACACAAAACTTCTCCACACACATCTTCAAAAAGTCAATTTTGAACAGTTTTCAACCTGCCGCTAGAGGGCGCTCGTGTGTATTGTGACGTCATCGGTATTTTTTTTTTAAATGCACACTCTTGCCAGACACAATAATACCTATTTTATCCCTATACAATCCCGCAAACAGAAACCTACGGTCTCTTATGGCTGATTTGTTACTGATTTTCAAATATTTAAAATAGAAACGTTTAAGATGACATCACGTGACAGGTGATGACGTCATCATGACCTCATTGTTTTAACATCATTATTGCACCAATGCCTTTCATCACTGAAAGTTTCATTGCAATTGCTCTTTAGGAATTATGCAAAAGGCCACTTTGACCGAACGTGCGTTATGTCAATAGCCTTTTTTACTGAAACAGACAAATAAAAAAAAAAACTAGACATATTGCATTTGTGCACAAATGCCGAGCTGTTTTGTCATAACTTTTTCAAATTACTCAACTGAATTTGAAAGTTTTTTGTATTCAAAGCAGTTATGATGTATCAAGCCTGTTTAAAAAAGAATTTGGATTATACCACGTTTTATTAGCAATTTATGACAAAAAGGTGAAAAAAATGAAAAAAATGAAAAAAATCATAAAAAATCATTTGATGACGTCATCATGACGTCATTTTAAAATTTACAAGAACTTGCCAATATCCAACAAACTACCAAGTTTCAACATGATCGCACTAACACTTAGGGAGATATACGACATTAAAAAAGGCACCTTTAATGCCGCGTCACGTGACCCCCGATGACGTCATTGATCTGAAATTTCACACATATGATGGCTGCTTGACGATCAACATGTGTGTAAATTTTGAAGTGATTACACAAAACTTCACAACACACATCTTCAAAAAGTCCATTTTGAACAGTTTTCAACCTGCCGCTAGAGGGCGCTCTTGATAATTGTGACGTCATCGGTATTTTTTTTAAATTACCCACCCTTGCCAGACAATAAACATCGTTGAAAGCAACTTCATAACTATTTCCACTTTTGAATAACGAGGCGCTTCCTGTTTCGACCGGAAGTAGAGGTCATGTGAGGTCACGCACACTGAATAAAATGAAGACCTAATTTATCCCTATCCAATCCCGCAAACAGAAACCTACGGTCTCTTGTGGCTGATTTGTTACGGATTTTCAAATATTTAAAATATAAACCTTTAAGATGACGTCACGTGACGGGTGATGACGTCATCATGACATCATTGTTATAAAATCATTATTGCACCAATGCCTTTCATCACTGAAAGTTTCATTGCAATTGCTCTTTAGGAACTATGCAAAAGGCCGCTTAGAACGATTCGTGCATTATGTCAATGACTTCCTGTGTCTGAAAAATAAAAAAAACAAAAACAAAAACTTTAACGAAAACAAGAGCTGTTTCGCTGCGCTTTGCTGCGAAACAGCTAATGAAAGTTTTTTTTTATTCAAAGTAGTTATGACGTTCAAGCCTGTTTAAAAAAGAATTTGGATTATACCACGTTTTGTAAGCAATTTATGACTAAAAAGTGCAAAAAATAGAAAAAATAATAAAAAATCATGTGATGACGTCATCATGACGTCATTTCAGAATTTACAAGAACTTGCCAATATCCAACAATCTACCAAGTTTCAACATGATCGCACTAACACTTAGGGAGATATACGACTTTAAAAAACGCACCTTTAATGCCGCGTCACGTGACCCCCGATGACGTCATCGATCTGAAATTTCACACATATGATGGCTGCTCGTCGATCAACATGTGTGTAAATTTTGAAGTGAATACACAAAACTTCACCACACACATCTTCAAAAAGTCCATTTTGATCAGTTTTCAACCTGCCGCTAGAGGGCGCTCTTGTGTGTTGTGACATCATCGGTAATTTTTTTTAATTACCCACCCTTGCCAGACAATAACATCGTTGAAAGCAACTTCATAACTATTTCCACTTTTGAATTACGAGGCACTTCCTGTTTCGACCGGAAGTAGAGGTCATGTGAGGTCACGCACACTGAATAAAATGAAGACCTAATATATCCCTATACAATCCCGCAAACAGAAACCTACGGTCTCTTGTGGCTGATTTGTTACTGATTTTCAAATATTTAAAATAGAAACCTTTAAGATGACGTCACGTGACAGGTGATGACGTCATCATGACCTCATTGTTTTGAGATCTTTATTGCACCAATGCCTTTCATCACTGAAAGTTTCATTGTAATTACTCTTTAGGAACTATGCAAAAAGCCGCTTTGACCGAACGTGCGTTATGTCAATAGCCTTTTTTACTGAAACAGACAAATAAAAACTAGACATATTGCATTTGTGCACAAATGCCGAGCTGTTTCGCCATAACTTTTTCAAAAAATCATAAAAAATCATGTGATGACGTCATCATGACGTCATTTCAGAATTTACAAGAACTTGCCAATATCCAACAACCTACCAAGTTTCAACATGATCGCACTAACACTTAGGGAGATATATACAACATTAAAAAAGGCACCTTTAATGCCGCGTCACGTGACCCCCGATGACGTCATCGATCTGAAATTTCACACATATGATGGCTGCCTGACGATCAACATGTGTGTAATTTTTGAAGTGATTACACAAAACTTCACCACACACATCTTCAAAAAGTCCATTTTGATCAGTTTTCAACCTGCCGCTAGAGGGCGCTCTTGTGTATTGTGACGTCATCGGTAATTTTTTTTAATTACCCACCCTTGCCAGACAATAACATCGTTAAAAGCAACTTCATAACTATTTACACTTTTGAATAACGAGGCACTTCCTGTTTCGACCGGAAGTAGAGGTCATGTGAGGTCACGCACACTGAATAAAATGAAGACCTAACTTATCCCTATACAATCCCACAAACAGAAACCTACGGTCTCTTGTGGCTGATTTGTTACAGATTTTCAAATATTTAAAATATAAACCTTTAAAATGACGTCACGTGACAAGTGATGACGTCATCATGACATCATTGTTTTAGGATCATTTTTGCACCAATGCCTTTCATCACTGAAAGTTTCATTGCAATTGCTCATTTGGAACTATGCAAAAGGCCGCTTAGAACGAACGTGTGTTATCTCAATGGCTCTTTTTACTGAAACAGACAAATAAAAAAAGGAAAAAAAAAAATAATAACAAAAACTTTAACGAAAACAAGAGCTGTTTCGCTGCGCTATGCTGCGAAACAGCTAATAAACTAGACATATTGCATTTGTGCACAAATGCCGAGCTGTTTCGTCATAACTTTTTCAAATTACTCAACTGAATTTGAAAGTTTTTGTATTCAAAGCAGTTATGATGTATCAAGCCTGTTTAAAAAAAAATTTGGATTATACCACGTTTTATTAGCAATTTATGACAAAAAGGTGAAAAAAATGAAAAAAATGAAAAAAATCATAAAAAATCATTTGATGACGTCATCATGACGTCATTTCAAAATTTACAAGAACTTGCCAATATCCAACAAACTACCAAGTTTCAACATGATCGCACTAACACTTAGGGAGATATACGACATTAAAAAAGGCACCTTTAATGCCGCGTCACGTGACCCCCGATGACGTCATCGATCTGAAATTTCACACATATGATGGCTGCTGGACGATCAACATGTGTGTAAATTTTGAAGTGATTACACAAAACTTCACAACACATCTTCAAAAAGTCCATTTTGATCAGTTTTCAACCTGCCACTAGAGGGCGCTCTTGGAAATTGTGACGTCATCGGTATTTTTGTTTAATTACCCACCCTTGCCAGACAATAACATCGTTTAAAGCAACTTCATAACTATTTCCACTTTTGAATAACGAGGCACTTCCTGTTTCGACCGGAAGTAGAGGTCATGTGAGGTCACGCACACTGAATAAAATGAAGACCTAATTTATCCCGATCCAATCCCGCAAACAGAAACCTACGGTCTCTTGTGGCTGATTTGTTACGGATTTTCAAATATTTAAAATATAAACCTTTAAGATGACGTCACGTGACAGGTGATGACGTCATCATGACATCATTGTTTTAAAATCATTATTGCACCAATGCCTTTCATCACTGAAAGTTTCATTGCAATTGCTCTTTAGGAACTATGCAAAAGGCCGCTTAGAACGATTCGTGCATTATGTCAATGACTTCCTGTGTCTGAAAAATAAAAATAAAAAAAACAAAAACAAAAACTTTAACGAAAACAAGAGCTGTTTCGCTGCGCTTTGCTGCGAAACAGCTAAAAAAACTTTAACGAAAACAAGAGCTGTTTCGCTGCGCTATGCTGCGAAACAGCTAATAAAAAAAACTTTAACGAAAACAAGAGCTGTTTCGCTGCGCTATGCTGCGAAACAGCTAAAAAAACAAAAACAAAAACTTTAACGAAAACAAGAGCTGTTTCGCTGCGCTTTGCTGCGAAACAGCTAATAATTTGTTTCTTTAGTATTCATTTTATTTATTTATTTTGTTTTATTTATTTATCTACTTTATTATTATTAATTTATTTTATTTTATTTTTGTTTTTTGGGGGGGACTTCAGAGGGGGGGGACTTCAGGGGGCACCGTCAGATCACATTCATAAAAACCACAATGACAAAACCAATCAGAATGCCCCAGATTGCACAGTAGGGCTTTTTAAATCAAAGATAAACACCGGGTGAAAAACATTCCCAGGACCTCGTTACAATTCAGCGTTTTAAAGCCAAACTTCAAAAACTTTGGTCAGAGTGCCCCCCCCCCAGTTTTGAAAAATCCTGGGGAAGAAACTGAGCATGGTGTGAGTTACAGACTGCATGATACGCATGTGGTAACTAATGGTACAGGACATCCTGTGGTGTGTCGTGGCCACCGGTCTAGTTCACCAGACCCAAGCTCCGGTGTTGTCAGCAGCAGAGTGTGGGTTCGAATCCCGATCATGACACTTGTGCCCTTGAGCAAGGCACTTAACCACAATTGCTTCGTATAAAGTTGGGAAGGTAGTGCATTCTGCTCTACCAGCCAGGATCCTATTGGATGATACCCATGCCTTTATCCTTACGGACTTTGAAGGGGGTAACCCTGTTTCAGCCCCAGGAGTAGGTGGCAACGTGCCTCTGGTGACAGTTGATCTGGGTTGACAGCCCAAATCAGTTAAGTGTAGCCCTCACCTCGAAGTGGCTGTCCAGCCTTGTGAGCTGGACGATATCTCATAAAAAAAAAAAAACATTAAAATATAAAAAATCCATGGAACATGACTTTAAATGAACTGCTCTTACCTGTTTGGCAGTTGATTCCCTCGTAGCCTGGTAGACAATCACACTGGTAACCGTTCACTTCATCAGTGCATGTTGATCCATGCCTGCAGGGTAGGCTTGCACATTCATTGATGTCTGAAAATAAAATCAATTTTAAACTGACCTGTGATTGAAATTCATTTCAAAAGGCAACTGAGTAGAAATAAGCATAAGTACGCAGCAAGCATTTGATTTAGTACAAAACCAAACAAAGAGCAGAGCCCAGCAAGGGTAAAGTTATAAGGTGATAATTCCCAAAACAAACCACTTTTGTCCAGTATGGACTTGGCTACATATTGTCAGTTTTACCATAAAGAAGGAAAAAAAACGTTTTGCAAAATATGAAGTAGCTATAATCACTTCATGCACAAATTATTCATTCCAATCTTCTAATTTAGCAACCAGCTTCTTCAATTGAGTTCACATCAATCCTGTGTACCAATGGTTTAAAAGAAGTGGCCATTGTGTAGTGTTTACCGATTTCACAGTGGATTCCATCATAGCCTGGTAGACATTCACACTGGTACCCGTTAACTTTATCCTCACACCTTGACCCATGCTGGCACAGATTACTTGCACATTCATTGATATCTGAGGAAAGAAAATGCCTTTATTCCTTTATCAGAGTTTTCTGAATGATTTCTGTGACTTGATGTGTTGAAGTGTGTCAAAAATGTATTTTAACTAACTAAGGCATAAAAATAGGTCAGAAATACAGGTTTGTGATACCTGAAGTCATTGTAGCAAGAGTACCTGTGAAACTGACCTTGACATCCTTGTTTATTATTATTAGTTGTTATTACTGAAACCAAGGAAACCTGTACACAAGGGTGCTTGCTATGTGAACCCGAAACACTGGGGTTAACCCCTACTCTTTCACGATACGTGTTCCGGGTTCTTTACGAGCACTACCAATGCTAATACACAGGACCTACAGCTTAATGTCCCATCCGAAGAACAAAGCCATTATGGTAAAGTATCTTGCTCAAGGAAACAAGTGCCACAATCAGGACTCGAACCAATACTCTGCTGATCAGAAACACCAGAGTCCGGTGCTCTTAACCGCTCAGCCACAACAGCCATGTTTAATACTTGCATTTGGGATAAGGCATCTTATTTCAGGTTTTTGATTTTTACCAAATTGTGATTTGCTTTCTAGACTCCTTTAGTGTAGGGTAAAAAATAATTGTTCATTGTTGTCAATCTTGCCATAAAATTTTACATTTACAATAGGAAAATGAAACAAACGATAAACATTTTAAGACAGATTTTTTGAAACTGTTGAACTATGAGACTGATGAGACAAGGTGCTGCGGTGCATTCAGTGGCCACTGCCAGACACACCAGCACAATTTAGCCACTGCCCAGAAACACCGGCGTAAACCCCTTCTCTTAGCAATAAGTGTAACTGCACCAACATTCTGAAAAATTGGATGATTTTCTTTGATGTCAAATAATAAAGAAAACTGACTGGTACTAAAACAATCTTGGTGTGATTAAATAAAAGTTGACTAGAATAGGATTTAAACAGGCCACATACAGATTTACGCTCTACTAACTGATGATCTACATCTAGCTCCAGTCATTTTATGTTTAACCCTGCGCTGCGAAAGACTACCAGTTGAAAACTGGCTAATTATGCGTTTTTGTTAATTACTCTGCTTATGAATTCATTCGAAATCTCATTTTTCATGACTTTGTACATATTACGCTAGAGAAACAAGTTGTAGAATTTGAGTGGCCTGGGTAAGTTCATTCACCTGCTGGATCAGTTACAAGCTACCAGCCACCAGGAATTCCCATTGACTGTGTACAAACCTAAACAAGCCTTGGCATCTGGGTGTGGGGTAATTGATACTTTGTTGCAAAGCTGCCCTAGTTGAAGCATGGAGGAGAGTGAAGCCAGGCCTTTGGTTTCTATGAATGGGCTGTTTATAATCTCGTGTGTGTGTGTGGGGGGGGGGGGGGGGGTAGCCGGCGGTGCTTTGAAGTTGCCTGCCTGAACAGTTGTTTGACTCAAGTTGATGAAATGGAGCAATTGGGAGTTGGAGCGATGTCTGTTATTTTGTGGGCACGCTTTTGATAGTAATTTTTTTTTATCCGCCCCTGACGCCCCTGAAATGGTTATATACAATCTGTAGACCCTCGGACAGCATTTGGAAATGCTTACAGTCCATTTATGCAGGGGTATGTGCCCCGCGTTCATTTAGTTACAACAGCAGGTAGTGATGTACTTAAAATAACATGGCAAGGGATCTTGTGAAGGTAGAATTGGTTGTACACTGGACACTTCATCAACAAAATCTCCCATGATTGATACTTATTTACCTAAACACTCAAAGGTGCATATATTGTCGAAGCTATAAAAAAAAATAGAAAAAAAAATTAAATAAAGTTCGCAAACTTGCGTTTTTTTCCCCTAATTTCTGCCCTTAATAAGACTTTTTTCATCAATAACCATTTCCATGGATTCGAGAATAAAGGATCGCTTGTTTAAAACTTCTTTTGCAATACAATTTCGATTGAATGATCAGTCGAACGATCGGTCGACAACGCACATTGGGAAAAATTGTGCGCTGAGAGCGATGTGTTTATGAGTACGAGGTTACAATTTTGTATAATATATCACCGGAAGGAGGTCGCGATTAGACTCCACCGCACGTCTTCTAACCCCTGGAAAATCGAGTTATGTGTTTCCCTACTCGCCTACGTATGGAACATGGATGAGAGAGCCAGACTAACAATGTGCATGTGTGTTTTAACGTTCGTATACTGAACTGAATGATCGCGGCTAGTAAATATCAAGACTAGGGACTTTATCGCCAGAATTTGAAGGATTTTGTAAATTACAAACAATTAATTTTACGATGTTATTTTATTTTACACATTATGAAGTATGATTACGCCGGAAATGTATGCCAAGGCGTGCGTAATAGAGGGATCAGGCGTGTGATTTTTCGCACGCGTGAGGAAGCTTTTAGGCGTGCGATGGCGTGTGGGTGCAATCGCATGCCTCAAATCAGAAGGACTGAGGTTCCAGTCATGTTTTCTTTGTTAAACCACAAATTTATCATATTTGATAATTCAAGTTACATACAAAATTGTCCATTGTTTAAAAGAGCAGCTAATATTCACCGATTTGACAGTTGATTCCGTCGTAGCCTGGTAGACATTCACAATGGTAACTGTTCACTTCATCCTGACATGCTGATCCATGTTGGCAGGGGAGGCTTGCACAGTCATTGATGTCTGAGAAAAAAGAAATACAATTTTGTTTTAAGCTTAAATTTGTATTGACTTCACATGCAGTTTAAAAAGTAAAATACTGACATTAAAAATATATGTGTAATTGCAAAACGACATCTACACACGTGTTCACCAATTTCTATAATTGGATTATTTTAAAAATAAATTTTGAGCTCTGACAGTATATAATTTCGAATGAGTAAAAAGTGTAAGGGTTTGTGTAAATTTTTCTTTTTTCTTGGGATGGTGAAACAACTTCAAATTTTAAAAGGAAAGAACATTCATTGTTTTTGGGTAGAATGCAACTAATACCCTTGTCATTTTTTCAAATGAACACACCATACAATTAAATTGTGTAAACATTTCTCCAGTTTCAGTGATATTGTCTGGGTGAAAACATCAACAGGTCAGCACCGAAACTAGGGTGGGGGGGCACTTCTTGCCAATTAAAACTGTAGTTTCCGTTTGCATTTCTCTTCATCAAGCGTCTTTTCTGAGTTCTTCTTTTGCCATTTACAATATTTATAAGATAATCTGACGTGAGTGTAAAAACAAACACATTGACTGCAAATAAATGGAATAATAGTTTTCAAAACATTTAAACTATCACATTTAACAGCTTACAAAGTGTAATATTTAACTCTGGTAATTTGTAATCTCAAAGTCGAGATTTCAAATGGGGGGGGGAGGCACATACATCAATTGGAGGACTATACAAAGAAAGACGCTAACTTCTGTTCATCTATGGGTTTTCCCTGTGGTCAGGCGCTAACAGCGCTTGTGTTTTCTATGGGAAATCCCCTAGTTGGGCAGATTTCAGCTGGTCCTGATTTTCAAGTTGAAAACAAAACAAAATTTATCAGAATTGTTATTATACCATTTTGGCAGTTGACTCCGTCATAGCCTGGTGAGCATATACATCCGTAGTCGTTCACTAAATCCACACAGGTCGAGCCATGCTGGCATGGTTCGTCTCCACATTCATTGATCTCTATTATACAACATCAAATAGAACAAGTCAGTGGAAACTTCTCAAGTTGGTAACATCGCTCAAACTTTTTGAGGCATAAGTCACGGGGAATCAGAATGGCTTCATGGTATCTTGCCCTCCCTTGGAACCTCTGTGGACCCCAGGGCACAATTTCATGGCATGCCTACTGCTAACCACAGCATTCCGTGCACACTGCACCCTGTACAGCTTGTGATTCAAGAAGCTGTAAGCGTCAAATTCCACGCTAAGCAGGGCCATGAAATTGGGCATAAAATAGGATCAATAGTTGTTTTTATCCAGTGATATTTCAGACACAATAGTTTAGAGTACTTGGCACAACTGAAATATTATCATTAAGAATGTTTTTATGGGATGAAGCAACCATAACACAACATATTGCTGCCAAACTATGCTAGAAACACTGGGACAATTAAACCCCTTCTCTGTATGATAAGTGTAACTGGGTTCTTTTATGTGCATTACTCAACACTTGGGACCTGCGGCTTTATGTTCCATCCGAAGAACGAAGCAATAATGGTCAAGTGTCTCGCTTAAAGGTCATAAGTGTCAAAAGCGGGACTCGAACCCCACATTCTGCTGCTCAGATACGACCATGTGTAAATTTCATTGTGGGAGGAGTGGTAGGGAGGAGTGGTAGGTTTGAGTGTTAGTTGTACCTGCAAGTCTACTGGTAAAAGTCACTTCCTAATATCCACACCAGGTACAGCTTCAAACCTCACTTGAAATACAACTAATGTGAACATGTGTAGATTAATGGGAACATCACAAAGGTTGGTCAAAACTTCAGCGAGCAGACAATTTTGTTGCAGGTCCGGACCCCCGATAAAGTTTAGCGATGTTTGAAAAGATTTCACAAGGCACCTTGGACAGTACAACAATTTTTGTCCTTTCACACCAGGTGTATTTTATCAAATTTTACAACCAAGCTAAAATTTAGCAAGGGACCCTTGCTAAATTATTCTGGTGTGAAAAGGGCTATAGCTGTAGTACCTTGATCACAGTTGATTCCATTATATCCCAGTGTGCAGACACACTCGTAGTTATCCAATCCATTAAGGCATGCAGACACATGCAGGCAGGAGTTGCTTTCACATTCAAATTCTTTTAATAACAGCGTTTTGGGCATAAAATAGTTGTCCTAGAGTTGATTTATAAAGTCTTCATATTTTATAGCGAGGCTGACATTAAATTTATTGAAATTAATATCTTTGGCCTTGAATTAATTAGATTTTGTAGAATTTGCTTTTTATTTAATCACAATTCCTGGTCCAGGGGTCAAGTTTGAGGGTGATAATACAATTAACCCACTCCACCGACGGATGCCCCATGCTTTTGCCATGGTTTTATTGAGATGCCCTTCTTAACCCTTCACGTCGGACGAGTTCATTGCCAATTTTTTGGGGGGACCAGAATAACAGTTGGTGTTTTTTTGCTGACAGCGTGACTTTCCAGTATGCAGCATGTTGAGGCAGGCACATATCATGACACTCTTTGTTTCATAGAGCGTCAACAGGTTCTGGAAAACATGCCTTGTAAAATCCCTTAGTTTCTGGGGGTTATTGTGTAACCTCCGATTCCAGACCATTGTCCTGTTGCTGTACAATGTGGCATACAAGACTGGACAGGCTGCCACCATTGTTTTTCATAATATTATTGGGCTCAAATTTCTAGCATGCCATGGCAGATTTTTGGCCGTAGCTCACGGCTGAGGCTCTGCAAATCATGGCGAGTGCCAACTTAATTCTCTCACACAACAACATCAAATCCCAGAGCTAATTATGAGAACCATGTTGTATTTCCTTTGTCAAAACAGGGTTTCATTGTGGAAATGATATTTTCAAAGGAAAAGAAGCTCCAAAAAGTTCTGAGAAAAAAATACAGCAAAAATTGTTGTTAAATACGGATGTGAAGTGGTTAAAGTTCATTTACATTTCAACATTTTCCTCATAAAAAGCCAAATTGTAGAGACCCTTCAAGAACAAAGTTCATGGCCAGTTCTAAATGTCAGAAATCTGTCAAGCAGAACAGTATCACTTGGAAAATTTCTCAATGCCATTTAGGCTGGTATCCTATTTCTGCAATGCAAAATTTCCTTGATTATAAGCTTTATGATATCGGGCCCTTATTTTCAAAATCATTAGAAAAGCTACCCAAGACCTGAAATGTACACTTCAGTTTAAGTGACACTAGGGTTGGAACGTTTAACCGGTTACCTGTTGAAATCTGTTTCCATATTTCCTTAATGATTAGTCGAAAAGTACAAAAAAGAACCCTTTCTTTTCTGAAAAAAAAATTAGCCCCAAACACTATCCAGAGAGAGCGACCGACATCCCTTTTCATTGGTGGAAAGTTTCTTATCTTAATCCCCTACAAATGCAATAGGGTCCCCGGTTGGGTAAAGGTCCCCAGTTGGAAATTGTGTACAAAACCAATGGGAGCTGTTGCCAAAAAGTTAAAGTCCAAACAAAAGAGGGACAATAGGAGGTCCCCGATTGGAGGTGTTTACACACTTGGGTGTGTGAGTTTGTTTTCACATTCAAACCGGGGACCTATAACAAAAGAGGACAATAGGGTCCCCGGTTGGGTAAAGGTCCCCAGTTAGAAATTGTGTACAAAACCAATGGAAGCTGTTGCCAAAAAGTTAGAGTCCAAACAAAAGAGGGACAATAGGAGGTCCCCGATTGGAGGTGTTTACACACTTGTGTGTGTGTGCTTGCATGCAAATTGTAACTCAAGGAGGACTCAAATGTCAACTCAAAAGTTGGTTATTGATACCCCTTTGGTCCAATGTTGAGGTCATTATGGCTAAAACAACACATTTTTGTTGGATTGATAACTTGAGATGGACTCTGCATATTAACTGCAAACTTGGTTTGTGGATTGGTCTTTGGGTCCCTCAAAAGTCTATTGTTTGTGGACCCCCCCCCCCCCCAGTCAAATGTCAAGGTCATTATGGCTAAAACAAAAGAAATGCTGTCTGGGCAATACCTCGACTAGGACTTGTCATATCAACTCCAAACTTTGTTTGTAGGACATGGCATATTATCTCCAAACTTGGTGTGTTGCCACTTTCATGTATGGGGACCCCCACCGTCCCCACCACTTCATCCCATCCCACCCCATGAAACCTCTTCCCCACCCCTCCTCCCCCACCCAGCATCTTCTCCTACCCCTCCTCCCCTTCCAACCCAACCCTCCCCACCCCTTCCCCCACCCCTTTCCCCCTCCTTCCCCCACCCCTTCCCCACCCATCCTCCCCTTCTTACACCTCCCCTCCCTCTTCCCCGACCCTCCCCTTCCAACCCAACCCTCCCCATCCCTTCCCCCACCCCTTTCCCCCACCCCTTTCCCCCACCCCTTTCCCCCCACCCCTTTCCCCCTCCTTCCCCCACCCCTTCCCCACCCATCCTCCCCTTCTTCTACCTTCCCACCCTCTTCCCCCTCCCCTCCCCCTTCCAACCCAACCCTCCCCACCTCTTCTCCCACCCCTTCCCCACCCATCCTCCCCTTCTTTCACCTGATCCCCACCCTCTTTCCCCACCCCTCCTCCCCCTTCCCTCACCCATCCTTCATCCCACCCTTCCTTCCCAGCCTTCTACCCAACCCACTTGACAATAATTAAACCTTCTTTAAAAAATGTTATATAAAAATAGTAGAAAGGGTTGGGGGGGTTGTAGTATGTATGAGTACACATCTTCAGCCATTGGTCCTTCCCCACCCACATGACACAGTATCCACAAGCATTGCACATGCTGGCTTAGATTGTTTGTGAAAAAAAAACCCACTCTGTTCTACATGTTTTACATGTATTTTAAATTAGGAACACTGTTTGCTTCAGATGCTGCCTTTTTGATGCTATTTATTATTTTATGCCTAAAAAAAAAAATGATGTCCTAGTGATAATTTTAAAAGGACTTGGCATATGAACTGGTGTGTGGCTTGGTCTTGGGATACAGACACCTCCTATTTTTAGACCACATAGGTCAAATGTTGTAAAACGGACTGGCTTGCAGGGCATTTGTGTTTACCAAACACGACTTTGTTTTACATTATGCTTAGTACACAGCCCCACTGTGGTTTGTGACTGTTTGGACTGGGTACAGGTTTCTATGTTTAATCCTTGAAAGTGTGTTGACATCTGCTCCTTTTACAGACCGGCCCATAGTTCTGATTAGAATCGGTAGAAATGTTTCCAGTTAACCATTTAGGAAAACAAACATAAATGCACAACTTTTAAGTGCAATAGAAAAAAGTAACAAATGTTTTGAAGATGTTCTTACCAGTCTGGCAGTGGTGTCCCTCATAGCCTGCTGTACATACACATTGGTATCCATTTACTTCATCTATGCAGGAGGAGTCATGCTGGCATGGAGCACTCTCACATTCATTAATATCTGGAAAAATAACCCAACAAAATATGGAAATTGAAGAATTGTTTCTTTGTTGCATTATTTACCCTGACTAATAGTGAAGAAAACTTTTCTCATGGTCGGGTGAAGGGGTTGGGGTTGGGAGGCTTACCACAGAAATCAGTGCTCTTAAAAAAGCTAGAAAATGGTTTCTGTAAAAAAAATAAAAAGCAACAGCTGATTTGGGTTGTTACAACCAAAATTAAGGACAATGTGTTTACATGCTGAAAATTGTGCATGGTTTTTCACTATATTCTCCTGACTCACACAAAGGGTTAAGCCAAAATTTTCACAGGTTTGTTATTTTATGTACAATGTATGTGGTTGATCACACAAAACATGAACACTTTAAATGGTTGGGGATTTTTACCATGTTCACATTAATCTGAACCAGGGTCCACAGAGGTGAAAGGGCAGGGAAAGGGATCGGCACTTCTTACCATTGTCGCATGTTACTCCGCCGTAGCCTGGGTCGCAGGTACATGTAAATCCATCATCTACTTCATAGCATGTCCCGTACTGACAGGGTGAGGCCGCACAGTAAGCCACTAAAAGCAAAAAGGAAAAGCTTTTGTTTGTACATACGTTAGTTTTCCAAGCTCTCTCCTTTTCCGGCAAAAAAATTAATACTTTTTTTTTTTCTGTGGCTCAAAATTATATGATGTACCTGTTGTCATGATCATATCAGGCCTGTGGCTGTATATGGAATTATGAACTCTAACCCAGTTAGGGAGAAATACAGAATGAAACAAGTGGTAACTTGAGGTAACTCAACGCTAAACCCTGGTTAACCTCTGAAAACCTCAAGAAACCTCAAGGTACTTTCTGTTTAATTTTGCATTCCTACCTTGCTGCACACATATGCATGCTGGCCGTCACATCACAAAGGGTGCCGCCATTATTATATTGTGATGTGACACCCAAAGTGAACATGCATGCAGTGACTGGGTTAGAGTTCATAATTCCATGGACAGGCCTGTTATGTGCTTGATGACAGTCCCCTTTCAATTGTATGATTAAAAAAGTAAATCAATCAATATCAATCAATCAATATCAATCAATCAACTAAACAATCCAGATGAATAAATACAAATACAAATATCACTTTTGTATACACCTCTTGCAAAATAAATCTCCACAGTACCTTGTTCACAGAGATCGCCCATGTACCCCATTGCACAGTCACATGTGTAAGTGTCCACTCCATCCCTACAGACACCATTCTGACAGTCATTACCCGCTGCACAATCATCAATATCTGCACAATCAAAGAAACACAGCATTCTTATCATTCAATGGGTTGAGATGATAAATATCTCCTGGTTACGGAGTACTGTGAACATGAAGACAACATCCAGTAAGGTTTGCGATATCACATGAGTTGTGGTGGTTCTAAAAAGAACTGCTGGTGTAATAATCAACCTGGTCTGGAATTACACAGAGCCCTCATTGCCCTGGTTTTGGCCTGGGTGGCTCTTTACAAGTTTACCAAAGACTTTCACACTTTCCGATGGAAGTGCCCTTTGCAGAATAGAAACAGTCTCGCCCTCTCAAAGCTGAAATTCCAGGCCTACTCAACGTTTCATTCCATATGCTCTGATCATCTTCAGGAGAACCGATCATCTTCAAAAAGAAAACTTTCCCCTGAAGACGATTCGAGCAGACTGATCAAAACACTGTTATTACAACACTGGATCTTTTCAGATAAATTTGAACCACCACAACTCAGAAGAGAGACGATTTATGTGTGAGGTGTTACCGCAAACTTTGCATTTCCACCATGAAAAGTTTCAAAAGACAAAATCTGCTTTAAGGATCAGCCCTAAACCAACAAAGTGTCTTTATCATAACCCTCCTTACTTGCACACAAAGGAATAAGTCATGCAGGGGGATGATTCAATGGTGACAGGAGAGTCTTAACCCGGGGTCCAGATATTGGAAAGTATGTTGACATGATGGCATTTCTACCTCTTGATAACCCCTGGAGGTATAGATTCTAAGATGCTTTTGGGAAAACTATCATCAACGCTATAGAAGTAGATCAAAGAGCAGGATAGAGAAAATTACTGCACTTTTTACATTTATTTTTCACCAGGTAGACACAAAAAAGTCTGTATTCAGATACAAATCTGAAATTTCATATTTCTGATTATTACCAAATTTTAATCAACACTTACTTACCCTCACACATTTATTCCTGCTATGCACTTCCTTACATGCATGTTTATATACAAATTACCTTATCAGGTATGCACCTTAATGTATGGGACCAGAAAAGCTTGCTGTCTAATGGAACAGCATATAGTTGCCTCAAGAACTTAAAAGTCCTTAATTATGTGAGCTCTTGTGAATTTGGAAAAACTCATTCTTCAAGTTGAACCCCGAGAATAATTTAACCAAAGGCAAATACAAATTAAAACAATGTCATGAATATGCAGACAAATGTTTTGCCACAGATCTCCATTTCAATATCACACTTTGTGTCAAGTAAAAATGTCTTAAGAGAAAGTCACAACTGAAATTTAGCATGCTTTACACTAGTACAAATGTTGGTTGTCAACATAAAATATTTGGAAAAGTTGACCAGTAATGTCAAGCTTGTTTCACCAGAAATTTTTGGCCTAGCCCTGTAGCATTGGCCAGCCCCCAACTCGGTCAATACCACACTATGAAGACTGGGTCCAGGAATCTGGCATTTTGACCGGTAATGTTTCGATTGTCTGACCAGTAACAATAATCTTGTAGTCCAAAGTCATGCTGCTTAGAAAAGCTAAGAATGCAACAAGTGCAAGAAACATGACCAGCTGCTTCCACAAAGTTAGAGCAGTTAACCAGGCCTGCAATTACATGTGCACTGAGGGCCTGGAGGCCATAGCCTTTGCTGTCTTGGCCTTGATGCCCCTTCAAAAGTTTCCCTTAGATTTTCCAATGGAAGTGGCCTTGCCCTCTCAAGATGAAATTCCAGGCCAGGAGCATTGGGGTCACAAGATTAAATTCATAGACAGAAACAAACCCACTCATCCGTTGGTCAGGTAGAGAGAAGTTCATGCATTTTTTAGTACTTGATCACAACAAATTAAACATTTGGTTAGAGTAGATTTGACATTATACAAATATAACACTGTTTGAGGGTGGACAGTCGATATCAGTTCCCCGTGGTATTAGAAGCTGAGAAACAAGTAGTTTGTCAACTTCCAATACTGAGGGGAGTTAATACCGACTGTCCACCTAAATTAAACCATATTGTGTTTGTTTTACTGTACCTCATACTTCTATAGTTCGGCATCATTGAGCTCGGAAAAACATGGATTTACATTTATGTGTGCCACCATCTTTTCATGATGTACATGTAGCTAGGGCGATGTTCTAATGGTGTAATAGACTACACCCGTGTGACAGTTCCACGGTTGCTTCATAAAGAGCTTGTGTAGTACACTGTTGCACTCTACAATGCATGCCTATTTACCCTGTGTGCGAATACTGGCACACGATGGTGAATAGACCAGTGTGAATATGTATGAGGTATCGTAAAACTTAATAGTCAGTCAGCATATAAAGTTAGTACTAACACAGATTGTTAATTTACCTTCAGACTATTGAAACTTGGGGTTTATTACTTGACTATCAAAACTGTTACATCTTTTAAAGCAAAACTACGTAGACTAAAACACAAACATTTTGCCGTAAAGAATTACAACAGAGTCAAGAAGTTTTGAAAATTTATGCTAAAAGGAATTAAAGTACTTGATAATAAAACAATTTTAAAATCATCCAGCTTTGTGTGGGCTTCAGACCTGGGCCCAATTTCATAGAGCTGTTTAAGCAGAGAATTATGCTTAACAACTTTCTGTTAAGCAAAAATGAGCAGAATGCTAGTCACAGATTGTACATGTGACACAATTTTGGTAGGTAACCTTATTCAGATAAGTGTAATTTTGTTGCGCTCAGCTAATTTTGTTTCTTAACTAGCTCTATGAAATTGGGCCCTGTTATGGTGCAGCCATCTTGTTGACCCCCATTTAAACCAATGTAACCAAACTGAGGCTAGCGGGGATTTTAGTCTGGTACCTTAGTCAGAGTGTGTCTTGGTTACCGTGATCAGAAACAAGATTCTGACATTAAATTCACAGATCCAAACAATTTCTGGGCACTACAAAGGGTAATCAGAAACAGTCTGTCATGTGGGTAAAATTTCTTGACAATTATTACTCTCAAAATATACAGGCTTTAATCTCAATTCCACTGAATGAACTTATAGTCTTTAGATTTAAAATTTTGCGTGAACAAAGACAATTTTACTCTGTGTCCTCTGGATTTATGTGCTGGCACTCTACCAACTGAGCTATATCTAGCCCTATGTTGACAGTCTCCTTATTTTGTCAACATCTTTGTTGGGGGGGGGGGGCACCAATCAGAAATCACACGCCTTACTGTTGAATTTTATTAAGATTGGTTGTATGCTTCAGTATTGGTCATTTTAAAAAATAAATTCAATGACAATTTTTCGTTAGTTTGTAAAATCAAACAGGAAACCAATTCTAATCCGAGCCAACAACTCAAATACAGTTTGACTGATCAATGACTGAAGCGCAAAAACATGTTCTGTTCTGGGCTGCCAAAACACGCCCGTGGTAGATGGTAAAAGAACCAGTGATCTTAATATCCTTTATGAGTGCTTTACCTCCTTGAAGAAATAAAGAATACTTGTGTCAGAAACACCACGGCCTCTGTGGTCCTTGCCTTCTTGCCCTTAAGAAGTACCATTACCTTAAGAATGTACCACTACAAAAACTGTGAATCTTTAATAATGGGATTGTCATTACTCAGGAAAGAATTCCAGCCTTGAGCTTGAACTTTCTTCGCAGAAAACAATAGTTAGTAAGTTGGTTAGACACAAAGGGGTGGTTAGGGGTGACAAGGCAACATGCTGGATGACAGCTACCGGGACTAATGACCATGCCATTACTTCACCGATAGCATCTTGACTGACGCTATCATGCATGCTGACTTGTGGCTCTCAACATCAACTGTGAGAAACTCAGCATTATAGCAGTGCAACCTGTTCCTACGTTTGTCATGACTGAGTGATAGGTGTCAGTTTGGGTGTCAGTTTGTGCAGGTGCATTCAGGGGTATTTACTTTGGGTCTTGCATGCACATCAGAGTGAGCATTTACAGTCAGGAGTGTGAGGGTGCGATTAATGTGTGACATCATCATCGACACCCACATACCTATATTGCAAAACGTCCCTTCGTACCCGGGTTGACAACTACAGACAACCCCGTTGATAATGTCAATGCAGTTGGCGCCGTGTTCCCCACATGGCCTCGATAAACACTCGTTAATATTATTGTCGCATGTCTTGCCATCCCAGCCAGGGGGGCAATCGCACCTGAAGTCAAGGTCAATGTTGTAGCAGGTACCCTGGTTCATGCAAGGGGAGCTTGTGCAACCCAGCACATCTTCAGAATGTGGACGAGTCGTTACGGATTTAGGAACAAAAATCAACTGGTTAGAACAACAGACAGATGCAAAAATAAGACCTGTAGTGATATGACAATGCCAATTTTAAGTCAACACAAAAATTAAATTTCTTCTTCTGTAGTCTCAGTCTTTATTAGTCTAGCTGCACTTGGAAAAATGCTTGAAAACAAATTTCTTCAAAGAATTAACTTGTAAGTTCATTAGAAAAGGAGATTTTCAGTGGTGTTCTAATACTGTTTTTAAAATAACCATAAATCCCTAACTGGTGTGACCCATGTCATAATAAAAGAGCATACATCGGTCACATAATGTCTGGCAGAAAGTGTGTTTTGTGTCATTGAAGAAACTAACAATATTGGAGAAGTCAGCAAATATTTGTTGTTGTTTTTTTCCATATCAAGTGGAAGGTCAATCTCAAGTCTTCTGTTAGTTGTTAAAATACTTGAAGTGTTTTTGGATTACAGTTAAAGGTTGAATTCCCTATCAAAAAACACACACACAAGCTTCCCTGCCCCAAAATGCCCCAGGACTATACAAGGTCAAATGTTAAATCATCATCTACTAAACTCACCAGTAGAGTAGACCAGTTGAAACATCTCATCCACTGGGTTTGAATCACCAGAAAAGGAAAAGAACAATAAATTTGTTGTGGAGCTGACGTCATGAGGCGGTGACAGAGATGGGCTGTCCGTTTGACAAAACTGACCCAAGAAGGTGGCTGATCGGCTGGAGCCATCATAGAACTGCAACCATTGAATATAGGACGTCATATAAAAAGCAGAAAAACAGGTCGAACAAGACTATGTAAATATTTTTCGATGAGAGAGAAAGAAAAAAAATTAAAATTCTAAACACAAAATTCTTTAAAATAAGAAAGTACTCAGGGCACATTTTAGCATAAATACAATTTCAGTTTTTATATGATACAAATAAATTGTTAATTGCAACAAAATCAACATTTGGGAATAGGATACTTGTTGCCAGACAAACTAATGCTATAAACCATGCAAGGATGTTTGAAAAGTAACACCTGAATTTTTTCAATTATTAATCAGGTTTAATGAAAATGTCAACAGTGGGGCAAAAATCTAAATAATTTTTTACAAGTAACTGAAAACTGAGGTAAAGACTTATTCTGTTATTATTTTTTTTACTTGTTAATTAATTTTACTTTCATACAGTTCATCCCTTAATTTGATTTTTCCAACAATTGGTAATTTAGGCTACTCTTTTTAAACTATGTTAAACTAAAGTAGTTGAAGAAATCGTGCAAACGTAAAAATCAGTTGAGACCAACTTGGTGCCGGAAGTTCAAATCCTAACAAGAATTGCACATTCTATAGCCATATATCTTTCTCATGACATACTCTGTGTATAATCAAAGGCACAATTCCTCCAAAATGTTTTCCCTATCTGCCCCACTATACATTCATGCAAGAACCTTGACTGTAGTAAAATGTTTCCCCTATCTGCCCCACTATACATTCATTCAAGAACCTTGACTGGAATAAAATGTTTCCCCTATCTACCCCACTATACATTCATGCAAGAACCTTGACTGTAGTAAAATATTTCCCCTATCTACCCCACTATACATTCATGCAAGAACCTTGACTGTAGTAAAATATTTCCCCTATCTACCCCACTATACATTCATTCAAGAACCTTGACTGGAGTAAAATGTTTCCCCTATCTGCCCCACTATACATTCATGCAAGAACCTTGACTGTAGTAAAATGTTTCCCCTATCTGCCCCACTATACATTTATTCAAGAACCTTGACTGTAGTAAAATGTTTCCCCTATCTGCCCCACTATACATTCATGCAAGAACCTTGACTGAAGTAAAATGTTTCCCCTATCTGCCCCACTATACATTCATGCAAGAACCTTGACTGTAGTAAAATGTTTCCCCTATCTGCCCCACTATACATTCATGCAAGAACCTTGACTGTAGTAAAATGTTTCCCCTATCTACCCCACTATACATTCATGCAAGAACCTTGACTGTAGTAAAATGTTTCCCCTATCTGCCCCACTATACATTCATTCAAGAACCTTGACTGTAGTAAAATGTTTCCCCTATCTGCCCCACTATACATTCATGCAAGAACCTTTACTGGAGTAAAATATTTCCCCTATCTGCCCCACTATACATTCATTCAAGAACCTTGACTGTAGTAAAATGTTTCCCCTATCTACCCCACTATACATTCAAGCAAGAACCTTGACTGTAGTAAAATGTTTCCCCTATCTGCCCCACTATACATTCATTCAAGAACCTTGACTGTAGTAAAATGTTTCCCCTATCTACCCCACTATACATTCAAGCAAGAACCTTGACTGTAGTAAAATGTTTCCCCTATCTGCCCCACTATACATTTATTCAAGAACCTTGACTGTAGTAAAATGTTTCCCCTATCTGCCCCACTATACATTCATGCAAGAACCTTGACTGAAGTAAAATGTTTCCCCTATCTGCCCCACTATACATTCATGCAAGAACCTTGACTGTAGTAAAATGTTTCCCCTATCTGCCCCACTATACATTCATGCAAGAACCTTGACTGTAGTAAAATGTTTCCCCTATCTGCCCCACTATACATTCATTCAAGAACCTTGACTGTAGTAAAATGTTTCCCCTATCTACCCCACTATACATTCAAGCAAGAACCTTGACTGTAGTAAAATGTTTCCCCTATCTGCCCCACTATACATTCATTCAAGAACCTTGACTGTAGTAAAATGTTTCCCCTATCTACCCCACTATACATTCAAGCAAGAACCTTGACTGTAGTAAAATGTTTCCCCTATCTGCCCCACTATACATTTATTCAAGAACCTTGACTGTAGTAAAATGTTTCCCCTATCTGCCCCACTATACATTCATGCAAGAACCTTGACTGAAGTAAAATGTTTCCCCTATCTGCCCCACTACACATTCATGCAAGAACCTTGACTGTAGTAAAATGTTTCCCCTATCTGCCCCACTATACATTCATGCAAGAACCTTGACTGTAGTAAAATGTTTCCCCTATCTGCCCCACTATACATTCATTCAAGAACCTTGACTGTAGTAAAATGTTTCCCCTATCTGCCCCACTATACATTCATGCAAGAACCTTGACTGTAGTAAAATGTTTCCCCTATCTGCCCCACTATACATTCATTCAAGAACCTTGACTGGAGTAAAATGTTTCCCCTATCTGCCCCACTATACATTCATTCAAGAACCTTGACTGTAGTAAAATGTTTCCCCTATCTACCCCACTATACATTCAAGCAAGAACCTTGACTGTAGTAAAATGTTTCCCCTATCTACCCCACTATACATTCAAGCAAGAACCTTGCCTGTAGTAAAATGTTTCCCCTATCTGCCCCACTATACATTCATTCAAGAACCTTGACTGTAGTAAAATGTTTCCCCTATCTGCCCCACTATACATTCATGCAAGAACCTTGACTGTAGTAAAATGTTTCCCCTATCTGCCCCACTATACATTCATGCAAGAACCTTGACTGTAGTAAAATGTTTCCCCTATCTGCCCCACTATACATTCATGCAAGAACCTTGACTGTAGTAAAATGTTTCCCCTATCTGCCCCACTATACATTCATGCAAGAACCTTGACTGTAGTAAAATGTTTCCCCTATCTGCCCCACTATACATTCATGCAAGAACCTTGACTGTAGTAAAATGTTTCCCCTATCTGCCCCACTATACATTCATTCAAGAACCTTGACTGGAGTAAAATGTTTCCCCTATCTGCCCCACTATACATTCATTCAAGAACCTTGACTGTAGTAAAATGTTTCCCCTATCTACCCCACTATACATTCAAGCAAGAACCTTGACTGTAGTAAAATGTTTCCCCTATCTGCCCCACTATACATTCATGCAAGAACCTTGACTGTAGTAAAATGTTTCCCCTATCTACCCCACTATACATTCATGCAAGAACCTTGACTGTAGTAAAATGTTTCCCCTATCTGCCCCACTATACATTCATGCAAGAACCTTGACTGTAGTAAAATGTTTCCCCTATCTACCCCACTATACATTCATGCAAGAACCTTGACTGTAGTAAAATGTTTCCCCTATCTGCCCCACTATACATTCATTCAAGAACCTTGACTGTAGTAAAATGTTTCCCCTATCTGCCCCACTATACATTCATGCAAGAACCTTTACTGGAGTAAAATATTTCCCCTATCTGCCCCACTATACATTCATTCAAGAACCTTGACTGTAGTAAAATGTTTCCCCTATCTACCCCACTATACATTCAAGCAAGAACCTTGACTGTAGTAAAATGTTTCCCCTATCTGCCCCACTATACATTCATTCAAGAACCTTGACTGTAGTAAAATGTTTCCCCTATCTACCCCACTATACATTCAAGCAAGAACCTTGACTGTAGTAAAATGTTTCCCCTATCTGCCCCACTATACATTTATTCAAGAACCTTGACTGTAGTAAAATGTTTCCCCTATCTGCCCCACTATACATTCATGCAAGAACCTTGACTGAAGTAAAATGTTTCCCCTATCTGCCCCACTATACATTCATGCAAGAACCTTGACTGTAGTAAAATGTTTCCCCTATCTGCCCCACTATACATTCATGCAAGAACCTTGACTGTAGTAAAATGTTTCCCCTATCTGCCCCACTATACATTCATTCAAGAACCTTGACTGTAGTAAAATGTTTCCCCTATCTACCCCACTATACATTCAAGCAAGAACCTTGACTGTAGTAAAATGTTTCCCCTATCTGCCCCACTATACATTCATTCAAGAACCTTGACTGTAGTAAAATGTTTCCCCTATCTACCCCACTATACATTCAAGCAAGAACCTTGACTGTAGTAAAATGTTTCCCCTATCTGCCCCACTATACATTTATTCAAGAACCTTGACTGTAGTAAAATGTTTCCCCTATCTGCCCCACTATACATTCATGCAAGAACCTTGACTGAAGTAAAATGTTTCCCCTATCTGCCCCACTATACATTCATGCAAGAACCTTGACTGTAGTAAAATGTTTCCCCTATCTGCCCCACTATACATTCATGCAAGAACCTTGACTGTAGTAAAATGTTTCCCCTATCTGCCCCACTATACATTCATTCAAGAACCTTGACTGTAGTAAAATGTTTCCCCTATCTGCCCCACTATACATTCATGCAAGAACCTTTACTGGAGTAAAATATTTCCCCTATCTGCCCCACTATACATTCATGCAAGAACCTTGACTGTAGTAAAATGTTTCCCCTATCTGCCCCACTATACATTCATTCAAGAACCTTGACTGGAGTAAAATGTTTCCCCTATCTGCCCCACTATACATTCATTCAAGAACCTTGACTGTAGTAAAATGTTTCCCCTATCTACCCCACTATACATTCAAGCAAGAACCTTGACTGTAGTAAAATGTTTCCCCTATCTACCCCACTATACATTCAAGCAAGAACCTTGCCTGTAGTAAAATGTTTCCCCTATCTGCCCCACTATACATTCATTCAAGAACCTTGACTGTAGTAAAATGTTTCCCCTATCTGCCCCACTATACATTCATGCAAGAACCTTGACTGTAGTAAAATGTTTCCCCTATCTGCCCCACTATACATTCATGCAAGAACCTTGACTGTAGTAAAATGTTTCCCCTATCTGCCCCACTATACATTCATGCAAGAACCTTGACTGTAGTAAAATGTTTCCCCTATCTGCCCCACTATACATTCATGCAAGAACCTTGACTGTAGTAAAATGTTTCCCCTATCTGCCCCACTATACATTCATGCAAGAACCTTGACTGTAGTAAAATGTTTCCCCTATCTGCCCCACTATACATTCATTCAAGAACCTTGACTGGAGTAAAATGTTTCCCCTATCTGCCCCACTATACATTCATTCAAGAACCTTGACTGTAGTAAAATGTTTCCCCTATCTACCCCACTATACATTCAAGCAAGAACCTTGACTGTAGTAAAATGTTTCCCCTATCTACCCCACTATACATTCAAGCAAGAACCTTGACTGTAGTAAAATGTTTCCCCTATCTGCCCCACTATACATTCATTCAAGAACCTTGACTGTAGTAAAATGTTTCCCCTATCTGCCCCACTATACATTCATGCAAGAACCTTGACTGTAGTAAAATGTTTCCCCTATCTGCCCCACTATACATTCATGCAAGAACCTTGACTGTAGTAAAATGTTTCCCCTATCTGCCCCACTATACATTCATGCAAGAACCTTGACTGTAGTAAAATGTTTCCCCTATCTGCCCCACTATACATTCATGCAAGAACCTTGACTGTAGTAAAATGTTTCCCCTATCTGCCCCACTATACATTCATTCAAGAACCTTGACTGTAGTAAAATGTTTCCCCTATCTGCCCCACTATACATTCATGCAAGAACCTTAACTGTAGTAAAATGTTTCCCCTATCTGCCCCACTATACATTCATGCAAGAACCTTGACTGTAGTAAAATGTTTCCCCTATCTACTCCACTATACATTTATGCAAGAACCTTGACTGTAGTAAAATGTTTCCCCTATCTACCCCACTATACATTCATGCAAGAACCTTGACTGTAGTAAAATGTTTCCCCTATCTACCCCACTATACATTCATTCAAGAACCTTGACTGGAATAAAATGTTTCCCCTATCTACCCCACTATACATTCATTCAAAAACCTTGACTGTAGTAAAATGTTTCCCCTATCTGCCCCACTATACATGTACATTCATGCAAGAACCTTGACTGTAGTAAAATGTTTCTCCTATCTGCCCCACTATACATTCATGCAAGAACCTTGACTGTAGTAAAATGTTTCCCCTATCTGCCCCACTATACATTCATGCAAGAACCTTGACTGTAGTAAAATGTTTCCCCTATCTACCCCACTATACATTCATGCAAGAACCTTGACTGTAGTAAAATGTTTCCCCTATCTGCCCCACTATACATTCATGCAAGAACCTTGACTGTAGTAAAATGTTTCCCCTATCTGCCCCACTATACATTCATGCAAGAACCTTGACTGTAGTAAAATGTTTCCCCTATCTGCCCCACTATACATTCATTCAAGAACCTTGACTGGAATAAAATGTTTCCCCTATCTACCCCACTATACATTCATTCAAAAACCTTGACTGTAGTAAAATGTTTCCCCTATCTGCCCCACTATACATGTACATTCATGCAAGAACCTTGACTGTAGTAAAATGTTTCCCCTATCTGCCCCACTATACATTCATGCAAGAACCTTGACTGTAGTAAAATGTTTCCCCTATCTGCCCCACTATACATTCATGCAAGAACCTTGACTGTAGTAAAATGTTTCCCCTATCTGCCCCACTATACATTCATGCAAGAACCTTGACTGTAGTAAAATGTTTCCCCTATCTGCCCCACTATACATTCATGCAAGAACCTTGACTGTAGTAAAATGTTTCCCCTATCTGCCCCACTATACATTCAAGCAAGAACCTTGACTGTAGTAAAATGTTTCCCCTATCTGCCCCACTATACATTCATGCAAGAACCTTGACTGTAATAAAATGTTTCCCCTATCTGCCCCACTATACATTCAAGCAAGAACCTTGACTGTAGTAAAATGTTTCCCCTATCTGCCCCACTATACATTCAAGCAAAAACCTTGACTGGAATAAAATGTTTCCCCTATCTACCCCACTATACATTCAAGCAAGAACCTTGACTGTAGTAAAATGTTTCCCCTATCTGCCCCACTATACATTCATGCAAGAACCTTGACTGGAATAAAATGTTTCCCCTATCTACCCCACTATACATTCATGCAAGAACCTTGACTGTAGTAAAATGTTTCCCCTATCTGCCCCACTATACATTCATGCAAGAACCTTGACTGGAGTAAAATGTTTCCCCTATCTGCCCCACTATACATTCATGCAAGAACCTTGACTGTAGTAAAATGTTTCCCCTATCTGCCCCACTATACATTCATGCAAGAACCTTGACTGTAGTAAAAAGTTTCCCCTATCTGCCCCACTATACATTCATTCAAGAACCTTGACTGTAGTAAAATGTTTCCCCTATCTGCCCCACTATACATTCATGCAAGAACCTTGACTGTAGTAAAATGTTTCCCCTATCTACCCCACTATACATTCATGCAAGAACCTTGACTGGAGTAAAATGTTTCCCCTATCTGCCCCACTATACATTCATTCAAGAACCTTGACTGGAATAAAATGTTTCCCCTATCTACCCCACTATACATTCATGCAAGAACCTTGACTGTAGTAAAATATTTCCCCTATCTACCCCACTATACATTCATGCAAGAACCTTGACTGTAGTAAAATATTTCCCCTATCTACCCCACTATACATTCATTCAAGAACCTTGACTGGAGTAAAATGTTTCCCCTATCTGCCCCACTATACATTCATGCAAGAACCTTGACTGGAATAAAATGTTTCCCCTATCTGCCCCACTATACATTCATGCAAGAACCTTGACTGTAGTAAAATGTTTCCCCTATCTGCCCCACTATACATTTATTCAAGAACCTTGACTGTAGTAAAATGTTTCCCCTATCTGCCCCACTATACATTCATGCAAGAACCTTGACTGAAGTAAAATGTTTCCCCTATCTGCCCCACTATACATTCATGCAAGAACCTTGACTGTAGTAAAATGTTTCCCCTATCTGCCCCACTATACATTCATGCAAGAACCTTGACTGTAGTAAAATGTTTCCCCTATCTACCCCACTATACATTCATGCAAGAACCTTGACTGTAGTAAAATGTTTCCCCTATCTACCCCACTATACATTCATGCAAGAACCTTTACTGGAGTAAAATATTTCCCCTATCTGCCCCACTATACATTCATGCAAGAACCTTGACTGTAGTAAAATGTTTCCCCTATCTGCCCCACTATACATTCATGCAAGAACCTTGACTGTAGTAAAATGTTTCCCCTATCTGCCCCACTATACATTCATGCAAGAACCTTGACTGTAGTAAAATGTTTCCCCTATCTACCCCACTATACATTCATGCAAGAACCTTGACTGTAGTAAAATGTTTCCCCTATCTGCCCCACTATACATTCATTCAAGAACCTTGACTGTAGTAAAATGTTTCCCCTATCTGCCCCACTATACATTCATGCAAGAACCTTTACTGGAGTAAAATATTTCCCCTATCTGCCCCACTATACATTCATGCAAGAACCTTGACTGTAGTAAAATGTTTCCCCTATCTGCCCACTATACATTCATGCAAGAACCTTGACTGTAGTAAAATGTTTCCCCTATCTGCCCCACTATACATTCATTCAAGAACCTTGACTGTAGTAAAATGTTTCCCCTATCTGCCCCACTATACATTCATGCAAGAACCTTGACTGTAGTAAAATGTTTCCCCTATCTGCCCCACTATACATTCATTCAAGAACCTTGACTGGAGTAAAATGTTTCCCCTATCTGCCCCACTATACATTCATGCAAGAACCTTGACTGTAGTAAAATGTTTCCCCTATCTGCCCCACTATACATTCATGCAAGAACCTTGACTGTAGTAAAATGTTTCCCCTATCTGCCCCACTATACATTCATGCAAGAACCTTGACTGTAGTAAAATGTTTCCCCTATCTGCCCCACTATACATTCATGCAAGAACCTTGACTGTAGTAAAATGTTTCCCCTATCTGCCCCACTATACATTCATGCAAGAACCTTGACTGTAGTAAAATGTTTCCCCTATCTACCCCACTATACATTCATGCAAGAACCTTGACTGTAGTAAAATGTTTCCCCTATCTGCCCCACTATACATTCATGCAAGAACCTTGACTGTAGTAAAATGTTTCCCCTATCTGCCCCACTATACATTCATGCAAGAACCTTGACTGTAGTAAAATGTTTCCCCTATCTACCCCACTATACATTCATGCAAGAACCTTGACTGGAATAAAATGTTTCCCCTATCTACCCCACTATACATTCATGCAAGAACCTTGACTGTAGTAAAATGTTTCCCCTATCTACCCCACTATACATTCATGCAAGAACCTTGACTGGAATAAAATGTTTCCCCTATCTACCCCACTATACATTCATGCAAGAACCTTGACTGTAGTAAAATGTTTCCCCTATCTGCCCCACTATACATTCAAGCAAGAACCTTGACTGTAGTAAAATGTTTCCCCTATCTACCCCACTATACATTCATGCAAGAACCTTGACTGTAGTAAAATGTTTCCCCTATCTGCCCCACTATACATTCATGCAAGAACCTTGACTGGAATAAAATGTTTCCCCTATCTACCCCACTATACATTCAAGCAAGAACCTTGACTGTAGTAAAATGTTTCCCCTATCTGCCCCACTATACATTCATGCAAGAACCTTGACTGGAATAAAATGTTTCCCCTATCTACCCCACTATACATTCATGCAAGAACCTTGACTGTAGTAAAATGTTTCCCCTATCTGCCCCACTATACATTCATGCAAGAACCTTGACTGTAGTAAAATGTTTCCCCTATCTGCCCCACTATACATTCATGCAAGAACCTTGACTGTAGTAAAATGTTTCCCCTATCTGCCCCACTATACATTCATGCAAGAACCTTGACTGTAGTAAAATGTTTCCCCTATCTGCCCCACTATACATTCATGCAAGAACCTTGACTGGAGTAAAATGTTTCCCCTATCTGCCCCACTATACATTCATTCAAGAACCTTGACTGGAATAAAATGTTTCCCCTATCTACCCCACTATACATTCATGCAAGAACCTTGACTGTAGTAAAATATTTCCCCTATCTACCCCACTATACATTCATGCAAGAACCTTGACTGTAGTAAAATATTTCCCCTATCTACCCCACTATACATTCATTCAAGAACCTTGACTGGAGTAAAATGTTTCCCCTATCTGCCCCACTATACATTCATGCAAGAACCTTGACTGTAGTAAAATGTTTCCCCTATCTGCCCCACTATACATTTATTCAAGAACCTTGACTGTAGTAAAATGTTTCCCCTATCTGCCCCACTATACATTCATGCAAGAACCTTGACTGTAGTAAAATGTTTCCCCTATCTGCCCCACTATACATTTATTCAAGAACCTTGACTGTAGTAAAATGTTTCCCCTATCTGCCCCACTATACATTTATTCAAGAACCTTGACTGGAGTAAAATGTTTCCCCTATCTGCCCCACTTTACATTCAAGCAAGAACCTTGACTGTAGTAAAATGTTTCCCCTATCTGCCCCACTATACATTCATGCAAGAACCTTGACTGTAGTAAAATGTTTCCCCTATCTGCCCCACTATACATTCATGCAAGAACCTTGACTGGAATAAAATGTTTCCCCTATCTACCCCACTATACATTCAAGCAAGAACCTTGACTGTAGTAAAATGTTTCCCCTATCTGCCCCACTATACATTCATGCAAGAACCTTGACTGGAATAAAATGTTTCCCCTATCTACCCCACTATACATTCATGCAAGAACCTTGACTGTAGTAAAATGTTTCCCCTATCTGCCCCACTATACATTCATGCAAGAACCTTGACTGTAGTAAAATGTTTCCCCTATCTGCCCCACTATACATTCATGCAAGAACCTTGACTGTAGTAAAATGTTTCCCCTATCTGCCCCACTATACATTCATGCAAGAACCTTGACTGTAGTAAAATGTTTCCCCTATCTGCCCCACTATACATTCATGCAAGAACCTTGACTGGAGTAAAATGTTTCCCCTATCTGCCCCACTATACATTCATTCAAGAACCTTGACTGGAATAAAATGTTTCCCCTATCTACCCCACTATACATTCATGCAAGAACCTTGACTGTAGTAAAATATTTCCCCTATCTACCCCACTATACATTCATGCAAGAACCTTGACTGTAGTAAAATATTTCCCCTATCTACCCCACTATACATTCATTCAAGAACCTTGACTGTAGTAAAATGTTTCCCCTATCTGCCCCACTATACATTCATGCAAGAACCTTGACTGTAGTAAAATGTTTCCCCTATCTGCCCCACTATACATTCATTCAAGAACCTTGACTGTAGTAAAATGTTTCCCCTATCTGCCCCACTATACATTCATGCAAGAACCTTGACTGAAGTAAAATGTTTCCCCTATCTGCCCCACTATACATTCATGCAAGAACCTTGACTGTAGTAAAATGTTTCCCCTATCTGCCCCACTATACATTCATGCAAGAACCTTGACTGTAGTAAAATGTTTCCCCTATCTACCCCACTATACATTCATGCAAGAACCTTGACTGAAGTAAAATGTTTCCCCTATCTGCCCCACTATACATTCATGCAAGAACCTTGACTGTAGTAAAATGTTTCCCCTATCTGCCCCACTATACATTCATGCAAGAACCTTGACTGTAGTAAAATGTTTCCCCTATCTACCCCACTATACATTCATGCAAGAACCTTGACTGTAGTAAAATGTTTCCCCTATCTGCCCCACTATACATTCATTCAAGAACCTTGACTGTAGTAAAATGTTTCCCCTATCTGCCCCACTATACATTCATGCAAGAACCTTGACTGTAGTGAAATGTTTCCCCTATCTGCCCCACTATACATTCATGCAAGAACCTTGACTGTAGTAAAATGTTTCCCCTATCTGCCCCACTATACATTCATTCAAGAACCTTGACTGTAGTAAAATGTTTCCCCTATCTGCCCCACTATACATTCATTCAAGAACCTTGACTGGAATAAAATGTTTCCCCTATCTGCCCCACTATACATTCAAGCAAGAACCTTGACTGGAATAAAATGTTTCCCCTATCTGCCCCACTATACATTCAAGCAAGAACCTTGACTGTAGTAAAATGTTTCCCCTATCTACCCCACTATACATTCATGCAAGAACCTTGACTGTAGTAAAATGTTTCCCCTATCTGCCCCACTATACATTCATGCAAGAACCTTGACTGTAGTAAAATGTTTCCCCTATCTACCCCACTATACATTCATTCAAGAACCTTGACTGGAGTAAAATGTTTCCCCTATCTACCCCACTATACATTCATGCAAGAACCTTGACTGTAGTAAAATGTTTCCCCTATCTACCCCACTATACATTCATGCAAGAACCTTGACTGTAGTAAAATGTTTCCCCTATCTGCCCCACTATACATTCATGCAAGAACCTTGACTGTAGTAAAATGTTTCCCCTATCTGCCCCACTATACATTCATGCAAGAACCTTGACTGTAGTAAAATGTTTCCCCTATCTGCCCCACTATACATTCATGCAAGAACCTTGACTGTAGTAAAATGTTTCCCCTATCTGCCCCACTATACATTCATGCAAGAACCTTGACTGTAGTAAAATGTTTCCCCTATCTGCCCCACTATACATTCATGCAAGAACCTTGACTGTAGTAAAATGTTTCCCCTATCTGCCCCACTATACATTCATGCAAGAACCTTGACTGTAGTAAAATGTTTCCCCTATCTGCCCCACTATACATTCATGCAAGAACCTTGACTGGAATAAAATGTTTCCCCTATCTACCCCACTATACATTCATGCAAGAACCTTGACTGTAGTAAAATGTTTCCCCTATCTACCCCACTATACATTCATGCAAGAACCTTGACTGGAATAAAATGTTTCCCCTATCTACCCCACTATACATTCATGCAAGAACCTTGACTGTAGTAAAATGTTTCCCCTATCTGCCCCACTATACATTCAAGCAAGAACCTTGACTGTAGTAAAATGTTTCCCCTATCTACCCCACTATACATTCATGCAAGAACCTTGACTGGAGTAAAATGTTTCCCCTATCTGCCCCACTATACATTCAAGCAAGAACCTTGACTGTAGTAAAATGTTTCCCCTATCTGCCCCACTATACATTCATGCAAGAACCTTGACTGTAGTAAAATGTTTCCCCTATCTGCCCCACTATACATTCATGCAAGAACCTTGACTGGAATAAAATGTTTCCCCTATCTACCCCACTATACATTCAAGCAAGAACCTTGACTGTAGTAAAATGTTTCCCCTATCTGCCCCACTATACATTCATGCAAGAACCTTGACTGGAATAAAATGTTTCCCCTATCTACCCCACTATACATTCATGCAAGAACCTTGACTGTAGTAAAATGTTTCCCCTATCTGCCCCACTATACATTCATGCAAGAACCTTGACTGTAGTAAAATGTTTCCCCTATCTACCCCACTATACATTCATGCAAGAACCTTGACTGGAGTAAAATGTTTCCCCTATCTGCCCCACTATACATTCATTCAAGAACCTTGACTGGAATAAAATGTTTCCCCTATCTACCCCACTATACATTCATGCAAGAACCTTGACTGTAGTAAAATATTTCCCCTATCTACCCCACTATACATTCATGCAAGAACCTTGACTGTAGTAAAATGTTTCCCCTATCTGCCCCACTATACATTCATTCAAGAACCTTGACTGGAATAAAATGTTTCCCCTATCTGCCCCACTATACATTCATTCAAGAACCTTGACTGGAGTAAAATGTTTCCCCTATCTGCCCCACTATACATTCATTCAAGAACCTTGACTGTAGTAAAATGTTTCCCCTATCTGCCCCACTATACATTCATTCAAGAACCTTGACTGTAGTAAAATGTTTCCCCTATCTACCCCACTATACATTCATTCAAGAACCTTGACTGGAGTAAAATGTTTCCCCTATCTACCCCACTATACATTCATGCAAGAACCTTGACTGGAGTAAAATGTTTCCCCTATCTGCCCCACTATACATTCATGCAAGAACCTTGACTGTAGTAAAATGTTTCCCCTATCTACCCCACTATACATTCATGCAAGAACCTTGACTGTAGTAAAATGTTTCCCCTATCTACCCCACTATACATTCATTCAAGAACCTTGACTGTAGTAAAATGTTTCCCCTATCTGCCCCACTATACATTCATTCAAGAACCTTGACTGTAGTAAAATGTTTCCCCTATCTGCCCCACTATACATTCATGCAAGAACCTTGACTGTAGTAAAATGTTTCCCCTATCTGCCCCACTATACATTCATGCAAGAACCTTGACTGGAGTAAAATGTTTCCCCTATCTGCCCCACTATACATTCATGCAAGAACCTTGACTGTAGTAAAATGTTTCCCCTATCTGCCCCACTATACATTCATGCAAGAACCTTGACTGTAGTAAAATGTTTCCCCTATCTGCCCCACTATACATTCATGCAAGAACCTTGACTGGAGTAAAATGTTTCCCCTATCTACCCCACTATACATTCATGCAAGAACCTTGACTGTAGTAAAATGTTTCCCCTATCTGCCCCACTATACATTCATTCAAGAACCTTGACTGTAGTAAAATGTTTCCCCTATCTGCCCCACTATACATTCATGCAAGAACCTTGACTGTAGTAAAATGTTTCCCCTATCTGCCCCACTATACATTCATGCAAGAACCTTGACTGTAGTAAAATGTTTCCCCTATCTACCCCACTATACATTCATTCAAGAACCTTGACTGTAGTAAAATGTTTCCCCTATCTGCCCCACTATACATTCATTCAAGAACCTTGACTGTAGTAAAATGTTTCCCCTATCTGCCCCACTATACATTCATTCAAGAACCTTGACTGTAGTAAAATGTTTCCCCTATCTGCCCCACTATACATTCATGCAAGAACCTTGACTGTAGTAAAATGTTTCCCCTATCTACCCCACTATACATTCATTCAAGAACCTTGACTGGAGTAAAATGTTTCCCCTATCTGCCCCACTATACATTCATTCAAGAACCTTGACTGTAGTAAAATGTTTCCCCTATCTGCCCCACTATACATTCATTCAAGAACCTTGACTGTAGTAAAATGTTTCCCCTATCTGCCCCACTATACATTCATGCAAGAACCTTGACTGTAGTAAAATGTTTCCCCTATCTACCCCACTATACATTCATGCAAGAACCTTGACTGTAGTAAAATGTTTCCCCTATCTGCCCCACTATACATTCATGCAAGAACCTTGACTGGAGTAACCATCTTTACAAAGTTGTCATGGAAGAAACATCTCAGTACATTTACTAATGGCATCTAGTCTTTACACCCACATCAATAAAAAACAGAACGATCACTGCATCACAACGAGACAGGAAATATCCAACAGGTGCTACCACGGCACCATCTCTTTCACAAGGAGGGGTGTTTGTTTCTTTTAAAGGAAATGAAAGCCATCACGTCGCATGGCATCGACAGGTGCAAACTGCAATGCAAGGTTGAACCATTGTCTTTTATCTCACAATGATTTTGAGTGATAAAACACCTTGTGGTGTTTCTCTCCTTCACCTTTTAAATTGTTATTTTTCTCGACTCGTTCGTTTGTTCTTTGCAGTGCAGTGGCGTTAACCAGAGGAGGGAGGGGCTGGAGCACCCATCCCCAACTCAGAATTCTTGCCCTCCCTCTTGACGCCCCCAAATAAGATTTTTAAAATGCACACATGAATGGTTCGATACATTAAATAGCTTCCCCCCCCCCCCAAATAAAAATGTCTGGTCACATCACTGACCTGGAATTTCACCTTTGAGAGGGAAAGGCCATTTTATCTATGGGAAAATTTTGCAGGGACACCAAGGCCAAGACAAGGGGCAACAGACGCCATGGCCTCCAAGGCTTTCATGTAATTCCAGGCCTGCTGCAGTGAAATTAGACTGCTGATGGAATTTAGTGAAATGGAAGCTGCAGGCACAGAGTCCAACCGGTCAAATTTTCAGGAATGTGCAGAATAATTTCAATCACTTTATTTTGATATCTGAGTATTAGCATTACATGTTAGGATTTGAACTAGCCTCTCTTCACCTGGCAAGCCTAGTGGTTTAGTGGTCAGTCAACGCTCTAAAAGGCTGTAAGATTGTGGATTTGAATCCCATACATGCAGTGCCTACCTGTTTGGATAGTTGGGGTTCCCATTGATCACAGTGCCATTAGGTAACAGTGAATGCATGAACCTAGCAATTACCTTGAATGCCTCAAATTTGTTTCTTTGATTTGAAGGGGAAACAACGTTTTCCTGTGGGGATTTGGAAGGAGCACCAAGGCAAAGGAGGGACACCATAGCAAACAACGGGCAACTGAGGCTATGGCCTAGTCTATGTACTTCCATGCCTGACCTTAAATGATACATTTAAGGGCAGTTGGGTTGGCATAGTGGTTTCTTTCCTCGCCTTCCACCTCTAGGGCCCTAGTTAGAATCCCTCCAGGGGCACCATGTAGATTGGGTCTTCAGTCCCAACCTGATTGCATGGGTTTTCCCTGGAATAATTCTCTGGAGTTTTCCTCCAACATCATAAACTGAAACGCTTTTCTTTGTCATCTGGCCATGGGTTCTTGGCTTGTATAGTGATTAAGTCCACTTTTCTGAGAATCAAGCAAAATTAATAAATAAATAACTAAAAAATCTTCACCCCAATTTCCACGTCCCCTTCTTACCTCAATGTTAGACGCCTCACAGTCGTTGTTCAGAAACAATTTGTCAAAGTTGACATTGATACGGTAACCAGGATCTGTCTGCAACAGCCAGCCACAGCTGATGTCACCTGGGTAGATATCTGGGTACAAGGGGCTCTCAATGAATCCAGTGTCACCCGCTGGTACATTGATTGTCTGGCCAGAGCATACACCTGTGATGAAAGAGACAAGTTATTTCAAATAAAGATTCAGATTTTTGATAAAGAGGAAAAAGATGTCCAATTCATGTTAGGCCCAAGGCTATTGAAGCCACCCACTCCATGCACAACATCATAAATCAAAGCCCACATTAGAAATGAGCATGTAAAACTTGACACTTAACTTTAAGACTTCGGAGTAATCCTGGCCAGCTTGGACAATCTGACAATAAATATAGCCTCCCCCCCCCCCCATCCGCCGCTCAATGTTGTTATCATTTTAGATTTATTTGTTTGAATACTTTTCCCATTTTGAGATTAGGTTAATAGGCTTTCGAGTCACAGCGGTTTGGTTCACTTTTATCAATCCAGAATTCTGCACTTACTGCCCATAGAGTCACACGCTTTACAGGACCACTGTATTCACAGTATTCTGTGGTAAGCAATGCTATGAAATTGGAAGGGGTGGGGGGTAAGGGCAGTGTCATAAGCCTCCCACTCCCCAATACAAATGACGAGAAATGGGTCTATTCATACTACACTTACATTTTTGGTTTTACTACTGAACCCCAAGAACCCAGAAAAGAAAGATGTCAAGAGGGTGTTTCCAATCCAAATGAATCCCAGGGCCCAATTTCATACAGCTGATTGAGCAAAAGACTGTGCCAAGCACGTAACAATTATGCTTACCAGAAAAAAGGTTACCAGTGAGCCAAATCTATGTCTTATATCAAAATGTACCAGTTGCAAGCAGTTTCCTACTGCCAACTTCATAGTGCTGCTTAACAGTATGCAAATATTTGTGCTAACTATAGCAGAAAAATGTGCTTAAGTGTAAGCAAATTTCACATTTAAAACCCCAATTTCACCCCGAAAATTAGGAGGCCATACGTGTTAACCTTGGATTTGCATTGTAACGTCTTCAATTTCGTACAGTGAGCACCGGAAGGTTAGCATGCCTTTTCGTGTGCTTACGGTTAGCAGTGTATGAAATGGAAGCTTGTGCAGTAAGCACAAAATCGGCCATTAAGCAGCCCTATGAAATTGGGCCCAGTTTGAAGCACTAGGCCTATTTGTCTACTTAAGCCAGCTCTGATAAGCTGCTTTTTAGTAGCTTTCATAGAGCAGCTTAAGCACAAAAAGCAGCATAGCATAGAACAATTATGCTTACACCTGAAATATCATGTCACCTACCATGCAAAATATTGTTAAGCAATATTTTCTGCTTGAGCAGAGCTATAAAATTGGGCCCAGGACCCAATGTCATAATAAGCAGAAATTTGTGCTTATAATCAATTTTCTGCTAAGCAAAATTAAGCAGGAAACTAATCATAGATGCTACATGTGGAATGGTATTGTGGCTGGTAACCTTATTCTTGTCAGCAAAATTTGTTTGTGCTTACCCACTTGTTGTGCTTAGGCAGCTCTATGAAATTGGCCCAGGTGTCAACCTGAATGTCTCTTGATCTGTAACTATCAGGAACAGCATTAAATGGCTAAACACCTAATTTCGCGACATCCCTAGATGTTCCGACACCCCAAGTGTATTTTACTAATCCTAACCCTAACCCTGACCCTGACCCTGACCCTAACTCTAGCGTGTAAATCACAAGGGGTTGTCAGAACATAGGGGTGTCGGAATAAGGAGCAGACACTACACATACCTGTGTAAGAAATCTTAAAACCTCCATAGGTGTTTGTGTCGTCCGCATGAAAATGAAGAACCAAAGAATGGCCACTGGATAGAAGTGTTGTTGGAAATTCGGTACCACAGAAAGTTTCACCACTGAGAAGAGGAGCATCGGTATTTTCTCCATCATGTATCTGCCAAATCAATTTCAATTTGGGGTTAAACAAAGAAAATTTACTAGAGTGGGATTGGAACCAACAACCTTAAAAATGTACAAAACCATCACTGCGGGTTATGTATGTGTGTGCCTAACTGGTGTCGAAGTGATGATCATTGTGTGAAGTTTTCCCACGGACACAAGTTTTCCGACAATGCCATACCATGCCATACATAGTTACAAACTTTGTTGACACAAGCTTACAGTGCATTTAACTCACACTAAATAAAGTAAATAACTATCATATCCCAATAAGTAAAGTAACAAAAAAATATTTTAAAATAGGGCTAGAAATTTAAGACAATTTAACACACATTTTACAAGCGAATATTTAAAAAATAAAGTAGTCAGTGAGGGGCGAGTTGACTGGGTTTTTTTTCCATGCGTGCAAGAATTTGAAGTCCCAGCACTCTGCAGGTTCTGTTGGCTGGTGTAAACGCTGTTTAGGTTTCCATATGCACGCTAAATTTACCTAGCGCAGGTTTGACTTCTCCGTTGTCACGTTGAGTACAACTAAAACTTACAAGCATGGGCCTCCTTCATGCTCCATGATAAATTACACGTTAAACCCGACACTGACACTGGTGTGACCTTGCTCTATGGTGTGACAGTGACAGTGAAACGAAGACGGCGAGTCTGTTCCGTCCCAACTTGACAATTGTCCCAACTATAGTTGGGACTGGTCCCAACTTGAGTGTTAAAGTTGGGACGTCCCAACTATAGTTGGGATCGCCCATAGACTTCAACAGGACGCCGTGATCGATCATGGGTCCTCAATCATGCGTGGCTTTGTGACACTACTTACTGCAGACGCACAAGCTGATGCGATCGGCGTTAATTAACAAGATTCTTTGTTTCAAACCCGGGTCTCGGCTCTGTACAAATTCATGCCAAAACTGGTTTGGAATTATCGTATATCGCTCAAAATGGACCGCTAACTCAGTGGAGGTAGCCTCCATGCTCAGTGTAAATAGTGTTTTTAGAGGGTTCCGACAGCGGACAGCACAGCCTCATGCTCATGCCGCCGCGCCTGACGCTTTCTCAGATCAGTCTCAGTAGGCCTACGCATTAGTGTCCCTTCTCTCGGAAAAACAAAATTCTAATTAATCTCAAATATTCTCAAGGGAAAGTGGTCTTAAAAACTTCTTACTATTACTTACTATTATTATAGTTTTAGTTTATTCGTGGAGTGTTTTGTGTTCACTGCAATCCCAACTATAGTTGGGACGCCCCAACTTTAACACTCAAGTTGGGACCAGTCCCAACTATAGTTGGGACAATTGTCAAGTTGGGACGGAACAAGTCCAACCTGGGGCATTTCAGCCCTGTACTAAACATACACCTCCAATGGTAGTTACTAAAGGTTAGAAGTCAGTCTCCGTTGCACTGTAAGTGGGCAATTCCACACTAATGGGCCAAAAGATAACTTTGTAAAGTAGGGATGTGAGAGCGAGACAAAAGTAAATATTTTGTTACAGTCTTTTCCTTTACATTTTAAATCTGTTTATGATTGTTCGTAGTAAAAAAAATAAATAATTACTCGGTGACCTCTAGGAATTACAAGGTCATTTGAAATGTGTTACGTATGTAACAAAGACAGACATATGGCCTGGAAAGTAAAGAAAGAGTTTGAAAACAATTACAAAATATTGTGTTAGTAACTTTCCTGACTCTTAAAGATTGTAAGCAATAAAACTGAGATGTTGCTGTGGGTATTGAGGCAATAAAAATGGGAAATAAGTCACGTACGAACAATGGACAGACACTTTTGTGACAAAATTCTGTCCTTGTTTGTATGTACACATTTGTTTTTAAAACTTAAATTTCTTAAATAGCCAGGGAAGAAAATTTCTTAATTTTGGCTGGTAACTATCCCTAAGGGTCTGTAGAATTGGTATCTGGACAACATTGGGCAATACATTTATTTTAGTATAACTTCTATCAAATGATAACCAAAATGTCTGTCCTTGTTACGTACGTATAAATCTTGAAGACTTATCTCCTCCAGTTTCTTAAATACTCGGTCTTTTACCTTCTTTCTTTGTTAACCACAATCCTCATGTGCTTCTGAATGTACACAGACAAAAATACATGACAACATACTTCATTTTGTTACTACTATCCAACGTTCCCCTCCCGTGTCACACTTTTGTGCCCATTAGTGTGGAATTGCCCAACTACTCTCAGAGGCAGTGCAACGGACACTGACAGACTGACGTCTTAATTAATGGTACAACTAACTAAGCATGGAGGAAGGCGATTAAGAATTTAAAAGATTAGAAAGAATTAACTAGGATAGGAGTAGGACTATCATTAACTGATTAAGACGCTTACTTTTCAACTGTTTTGGTTTGGTGGTCTGTGTTCCTGTCTGTCTAGTGAAACTCAAATGAATGGATACCTGTGCAACACACGGCATTCCACAATTCCTTAAAACAATGGCGTATTAATACTATACGTACATATGTGCATTGCAGCTATTTGGAACAACTTTTCAACGAGCACACACGTCCACCACATATGGATGGACACACGACGGACGCACGGTGTGGACCAGGGGCCCATCTTGCATTTTGCGCATGTGCACTGCTGAGTTTCAGACGCACCACCGGATTGGTTGGTCAATCTAAAGGTTACTAAATTTTCATTGGTGGAAAGTCCTTACGACGTTATAAAAAAAGGGGGAACAAAAAGAAAGATGGGATTTTAAGTACGATATGATTCTAAGGGCAATTGTTTTATAAGTGTATAACCCTACAGTAGGAACGGTTTAAACTGGTCGAAATTCTATTGAACGGTGCATCCATTTTAGTTTTTATTAGGCCATGAATCAAATTCGAAATACTTTCTGTTTTCAAAAATATCACTCTAAATCTGGCCTTTTTTATGAGGGGCTGTGGGTTTGCTCTAACACAATAATAACTACTAGAACATTTGTTTCAGACCTACCTTGAGATAATCATATGAACAAATACCGTTGGAACGAGCTTCCAAATGAAACAAATCTGCGCTCAGCTGTATCCGATTTCCACGGGACATCGCGATCTTCCAGTAGCAATCTTGTTTGTTGGTGTACGTGTCGGCCACACCGAAGTTGGCCGTCTTGACGTGGCCCGTCCATGCCGTTAAGGTACCATTAGAGGCTGGGCATTGGTAAGCTTCTGCAACTGTTTGGACATTAACACAAACAAAATGCTTATAATCAATTTCACAGAGCTGCTTCAGCAGAAAAAGTAGCTGAGCACAGAAGCCACGTCACAGCCGCAAGTTTTACCAACAGTGCTGCAGTACAGATTTTGTGCCAACCCGCGCGGCTATTGTTGTGATACCCAAGGCCGCCCACTTAAAATAATGGATATCAATGTTTGAAGAGAAAGGCAAACATGTATAATAAAGTCAATTATGCTTATCAGGTATTGGTTTCCAGCCAAAACACAGTGTCACGTGCACTTGTGACTGGTATCCTACTCATTTGTGCTTGGCGGAATTTTGTCAAAATTTTGAATATAGCCAGTTCATGAAATAGGGCGGGGGCGGGTAACGCGTGAAAGAAAAAAACTCGCTCATTTAAACAGCTTCCCTCCAACGTTCGAATATGCGCGAGACTTAAATTATTAGCAAAAAGAAGCATAAGCCGCGTTCGCATTGGACTCATTTTGGGGGGTCTGGTAACTTACCGGGCCGGTAAGTTAACTTACCGGCCCGGTAAGTTAACAGCTGTTCGCACTTGGATTCATTTGTGTCCGGTAACTTACCAGGGACGCCGCGTAGGTTGACAAATTAGATTTCGAAAGGGCGCACTCCCTAACCGTTAAGTTCGGCTGGTGCGTTCGCATTGGACTTCTTGTCCCTGTTAAGTTAACATTGTTAAGTTACCGCGACTCGAATCGGCCTGTTAAGTTAACAGCGATGTGGCGGTAATTTACCACCCCGGTAATTTACCGGCTGTTCGCACTTGGACTTAATATCGGTAAGTTAACAATTTGCGGCGGTAAGTTATCCATTTAAGTCCAATGCGAACGCGGCTATAGTCTGTCTTCAACATTGATGGAAAAATTCCAAACGGGCGCCCTGCAGAAGATCAAGCAATATGCACCGAGATTGGTTATATTTCCTGAAAACTGGGTTGGAATTTATCATATCATTATGTTCTCACTTACTAAAGTCTTACTAAAGTAAATATAATTATGTAATTTATTTTAAACATGTGGGGGGAAAATAACATAAAAGTCATTGTTATTCTTTTTGAGAATTAATTGCTCACTATCTTCTGCTGGAATATCGTGTATAGAAAGCTCGCGTTGTATATACGCGTACATGTATATATTTGTCGCATAATGGCTAATGATGGGCACAATTTGTACACCCGGGGTGGGGGCAAATGGCACCCGGTGGTGCAGTACTGAGCTCGGCTACCAAAATTCTCCCCCTCGAAGTCCATACTCGATACTCGACCAAAAATTAACCTGTACTCGAAGTTATGTACTCAATACTCGGCTGAAAAATGTACCCGGCCCGTTTTAGGGCTCGTGGTCAAAACACCATTTTCCTTGCCGCTTTCCTATCGTGCGTTAATGCAAGGAATGGAGGCGTAAAGCTCTGTATGTAGGCCCATGAAAAAGGTAAAACTGACGTTGTCTATATAATGTATACATGTTTAGAAGATAGTTATCATAACTAGCACACATTGTCGTGCTTAGAAATAAGTCAGAACAAATGTTTGTTTTTGTACCTCACTTTGAAGTCACTTTTACCAGTATTCGTACCCGGAGATCCAAGTATATGCCTCTTGGCATATTTGTTTTCTCGTCTAAAAGAAGATGGTGGGGGAAACAAGCACAATAACTACACCTTCATTGTTTCGGTTCTCAGAATTGCTACGTTTGTGACAGTATGAATGAACGATGCACGCCGAATAGTTCGTTATTTTTACCCGAGATTGGAATCGTACAGAAGTACAAACTTTGAGTCGACATTCTTGAGGTTTGGGGGTTTGGTCTTTGAGAGGGTTCTGGCTTCCTAACAGATATCAGACAGAATAATGATGCAAACGCTTGATATGAAAGTCACCCATTTCATACTAATTTCTGAAACCTTTTGTTGTTGTATGTAATATGAAGTCTTGCTGATAAATGCATACATGTGAAATGATCATTTTCATTTTGCAAAGGGCTCTTCAATTTGAAAATCTTAAAGCCTATGGAAAACCTTTGATGGGGCACCAAGGCCAAGGCCACGGCAGCAGAGGACATGTCTCCGTGTAATTCCAGGCTTATGCGATGCAAAACTTTAGTTGACTTAATTATACATCTGTGCCTTTCTTTTATTTACAAACACTGACCACCATTGTTTTTAATGGGTATCACGAATTATATAACCAGGTTGACACTGTCCTGACTTTGGCATAGGTTTTCTCGGTCAATTTCGGCAAATGAGCAGCCAATTTAACCACTACGCTATTCTATTTCGCGCGAAATCAAATGCTACTGAAAAGGGTAATTCGATTTCGTTTTATGACCAGTCAAATGTACTGTTGCGTCATTCGATTTAACAAAATAATCATTCAATTTAACAATTCAACAAAGCATCATTCAAATTCGCAGGAGCTTTTTGAGGCGTGTGCTTAGTCATTCAAATTCATTTTTGGGCAGTCATTTCTGGAATTTGTGCAATCTAAAAAAACAAGCAGCCATACAGAGCGTTGATGTCAACACCCAAGTGAAGTGCATGCAGTGGTACAACCATACCCAAACATATGCCAAGATGTCTGGCACGCCAATAGATTGATGGTTTTTAAAAAAAAAGGAAAAGCATAAAGAAACACCCCCATTCAAACACAATACAAAATTATATAGGTCTTGGTCAGTTAACCAAAAAAGATCCCCCCAAAAAGAAAGGGAAAAAAGAATAAAGAACAAGAAAAAACCTCATGGGCCCCATGTAAAGTCTACTGGAAGCATAAATAAAGAAAATAAGGTTTGCCTGAATTAAAGTGAAGATACGAAACAGTTGCCTAGTACAGTTTATCTGTTTATTCTGTTTATTTCTTTAGTCGTACTTATTTGAATTCTCATTTAGCGAAATTTATTGCCTCTTTACGAAATTGAAGGGAAAAAAAGTAGTAAAATCTCCAGCCGAACCAGCTTTGCTAAATTGAATGATGATTGTGTGTCACGAAAAAGAATGACGATATGCTAAATTGAACACAGTGCTAAAGAAATTTTAATGCCTCAAAACGAAATTGAATGGCCGAATACTGAATTTGAAACGAGAGGCAAAATAGCTTTAATTCGAACGCACGAAAATTAAATCGGCCGCTCATTTGCCGAAATTGACCGAAAAAACCTATAATCAAACATTTAAAACCATTTTAGGGGGGGGGTAGGTTGGCAAAACTCGCGGCTGTGACGTGCAAAAGAAAAGTTTCGAACAACCGGGACCAAATTTTAGAGCTGCAGCTTAAGCACATACAAACAACAAGGTCGCGCTTACTATAGAATTATATATAACCAGCCAAAATACCATATCATATGTTCCATCTGTGAATGGTAGGTATATCTTGCTTATTTTTGCTTAGCAGAAAAAAAGTAGAGCAAAATTTCTGCTCAAAATCTCTAATGAAATTGAGCTCAGGGTGTGGCTTTTAACACTAGAGTAAAAACCCCTGAAAAGGAACATGTTCAAACATGAAACCCGCGAACTTCCATGGTTTTGGAGGGTACAGATTCTCCACATCACAAAAAAGAAGGGGGGGGGGAGAGATCTGAACACAGCAGAGATAGGTCTTTCTTTTCTTCATTGTAAGTTCACATCCTTCGAGGCAAAGGATATAGCTCTGTGAGAAAATAATGAAATCGCGGGGAAAGTCCCAGACCTGAACAAAGCATAGGAGCCACCATTCCTACCAAAAGAGATTTACGCACGTTTGGTTGTACCCCAAGTCTACTGGCCTAATAATAGCTACACTTCTTATAAAGCGTTAATATAGTTATTCTTACCGGTTCTATCTCCTAGGCAAGCCAACAGAAGACACAATGAGAAAAAGATGGACCACTTTCGTCTCTCCATACGTTTATCTGCAGAAAAGTGACAGAAAATATGGATTTACGCTCAGTGCTGATGTAGACAAAAGTACTCAACACTCATTGCTCATACCGGCAGTTCTGTGTGAATTTCTTGATTACCATCAGTTAATAATGTCTATCTGTTGGAAAACAAGATGCGAAACTCGGTTTTGCAATGCGCGCTACGAATTCGAATAGCAGTTCTCAAGTCCTCGCTACTTCAAAACGATACTGAAAGAGAGAATTGCCGAAAAGGAATACCCTGGAACATCAAAAGAGTTTTTTTCTTCTTCATAGACTTAATTAAAATAGAGGAAACAAAACAAATGAATACACTTACAGACAACGAAGAACCGACCGGGAGAGGGACCGGTATCGCCCGGGGCAATTCCATCGCTGGTCACCCCTTCATCCATCTCCACTTTAGGCGCTCGCGGGCAAACTCTTTTAACTTTCTTTGTGGTCGGGCTTTGAATAATAAAACAGAAATCCGTCCGGCAGTTAGGAAACAAAAAATTGTTATGGCGCTTATCAATGACAGGCTCTGTTTGTGACCGATGAGCTTGTCAAGTATAGTGACGTGAAATACAGTAAGACAGTTTGTTGTTCAGACCACCAGATGCGGCTACCATAGCAGCGGCAGGATAACAGCGCATGGATGTTACGACACCAGTGATCTCACTTCGATAACTACCGCGAGAGAGGGAGGAAGTGCGCAGGCAGAAACCGAATTTCCGACGGTGCTTGTCAAAAGCATCTGCCGATTTGTAACTTTTTTTTTTCATCTCTTCTCGACTTACCTTAATTAATAACAAGTAATCCAAGGATTGTCTAATGACATGAGTACTCAGTGTGGTTGTCTTTTGTTTCTGGTTGTTTTTGTTTTGTTTATTTGTTTGTTGAGAACAAGCATGGAAACCTGGAGCGCATCAATATCCAAAAGGTTAGAGACCTTTGATATAGCCAGTCGATATTAAAGGATATAGTTTAACACTAACTTGTCGTTAGAAACCGTCTATACTTTTGGAAGAACCAGTCACAAACAATAAATAACTTCACTGATATAAGGTGCTATAGGCCTAGTCCTTAGACTAAGGTGCTATAGACCTAGTCCTTAAACTAAGGTGATATAGGCCTAGTCCTTAGACTAAGGTGCTATGGCCTATTTAGACTAGTGCTATAGACTATAGTCCTTAAACTAAGGTGATATAGGCCTAGTCCTTAGACTAAGATGCTATAGGCCTAGTCCTTAGACTAAGGTGCTATAGGCATAGTCCTTAGACTAAGGTGCTATAGACCTAGTCCTTAAACTAAGGTAATATAGGCCTAGTCCTTAGACTGAGGTGCTATAGACCTAGTCCTTAAACCAAGGTGATATAGGCCTATTCCTTAGACTAAGGTGCTATAGGCCTAGTCCTTAGACTAAGGTGATATAGGCCTAGTCCTTAGACTAAGATGCTTATAGGCATAGTCCTTAGACTAAGGTGCTATAGGCCTAGTCCTTAGACTAAGGCGCTATAGGCCCATTCCTTATACTGCACATGGTCGTGCATACCAAGACGGAACTAAATCTGAGAATATTGTATTCATCCAACAAGTGAATTTTGAAATAACTTAAAGGTAGAGTCGTCGTTTGGCTGTCGTCAACTTAATGCTGATTTATAGGCAAAACTATCTAGAAAGATACAATAAAAATCATCCGTGAAAGTTTCAGTTGAATATACTAGTTGGGAAAATAGCGATTTAAACTGTCTCGGTATATTTTCATAAAGAACGTCGATTCCATGAAGATTTTAGCGAGGTGACAGCTGGTACCAACCTCATCTCTGGCCCCAGCATTCACAAACAGACACACGGAAATGTTTATATTGTGCGATCTTTTGTGATTCAACGGAGGCACTTCAGACGAAATATCTGTGCAAGATGCTTACTACCATTACTAAATCTCATAAAACAGGTAGGCTTTTGGATAAAATCAAACAACATTTTTACGGGTCATTACCAAAGTGCATGTCCCTTTCTTTTAAAGGCAACGTTTTTGTTTGTTTATATATACCGCTGCTCGATATAGTTAAAGTATTCAACTAAAGACAAATATTCTATAGATATGTGCACTTCACAATGAGGATTAATTGGAAGCAAATGATGTGAAATACTTGAAGAAGAAAAAAATGCTGTAAATTGATCGTAGGTTTGGAAATTTTGCATTTTCTTCTTCAGACCGCTATTGTAAGGCCCACATCGATTGTTAAAAAACACACACAACTACTTTCAACAGCCTTTTCCAGGGAAATTCAAACACATCAATAAGCTAGTCCTAAAGTAAGCAAGTTTTCCAAAATAAATTACTACAGAGTGCATGGATTATTAAATCGAATCAATATTTGTTTAATCTCATTCAAATGTCCTAATGACTCAAAGCTACTTTGTTCAATTGATTTTAAACGCGAAGTAAACCTAGTTTTATACACATGTATTTGACATTCTAACATGAAGACTATATGGCACATCAGTTCTTCCCGAACATGCACCTGACGGCCTAAAAATGTCGCGACATTACTTTTTAATTGATTATAGGCCGATTTATTATTATATATTTTGTTTAATTCTTAGAATGAATTGCCATTCACTGTTTCGTCGTTTTCAAAACGACACAGATGCAAAACAAAAGATCGCCAGAGACTATTTTTTACCAGCTAAAAATTAGCCCAGTTAAAGTCAACAGGTTTCCATCACCGCCTACCACAATATTTTTTTATATTTGATATATATTTGTTTCTCAATGCTTGGTTTTTGGGGGTTTCCCAAATTTCCCAAATCCACAGGCACGGTCCCGCTTACTCGATCCCGTTGATGATCTCGGTAAAAATCGAAAAGAATTTTGATTTCGTGTATGAAACATGTATCCATGTATTGACATATTCATGATATGTTGATGCTGCTGAAAGTGTGACAGATGCTTGGATTTTTAAAGTCCGGAACTCTAGTAAAATGTATAGACCGTGATACTTTTGTTCAACATTCAACATTCCAAGGCATTGTCTAGCAGGCAAGATACTGCACTGGTCATAGTGGGCAACTTTGTACTTTGTGTACTACATTACACATTAAATTCAAGAGTTCTAAAAAATAATAACAGCCGCACAAATTTTTAGATTTTTTGAGAGTTGTTAAAATTGTAGAGTCTCCAAAAATGTATTATAAAATGATTATGTTTTCTTCCATTGAGCTGTGTACAAATCGTGCCTGCAGGAAGTCCAGGCTCTGTGGCTCTATCGTAAACATGTGACGTCACAGGTAACATGCACTCTGAAAACTACCAGGTCAGAATTGACCCGAATCAGGATCCTGTGAGGCCGGAACCATTTCTGGGTCAATATGACCCGGAATCTGATGGGACAAAATGACACAGAAATTAAAGATATACTAAGATAATAAAGCTTGTGTCTCATCTTAGAAATGGATCATAATGAGTCCGAGTGAAAATCCCAATGTTTAACAATTTTCAAGGGGGCCTGACCCGGGAATGGTCAGCCCCCTTGGACCCGGGAATGGTCAGGCCCCCTTGGACCCGGAATCTGGGTCAAGTGTGACCCGGAAGTTTTTAGAGTGGGCCTACGTAGACTGCTGACTGTGACGTCACCACTTTTCCATACGTCAAATATACTGGTTTTCAGTATTTTGTAGTTTTTGAAAGTCCCCTCCCAACGATTTTATTTTCAATCTGAGTGATGCAAAGCTAAAAACTACGAAATCTATTAAAAATCTATTAAAACTTAAATGCATACGGTATTCTGCGAGAGGGTGAAGTTTTTTCCCCCGGGTTCAATTCGTCAGTTTAACCTTTTTTTGAGGCAAAACAAGAAACAGTGAAGAAGATGCTTGAAGAAGAAAGATTTATATATCCGAACAACACGTAAACAATTTCCCCCTGTCATTGAGAAAAAGGCGTCATTCTCAGCAGAAGGTGATAGGACCACCTGCACGCAGTATTTAACGCACGGCAACGAGACTGCGCGGGAAAATGAAAGAAAGAGGTGCGATTTGTTACCGTGAGCTCGACCATGGTTGTACGGAAGCAAACGTCGACAGAGCAGCTGAAGCGGAGGCAGTCTAACGGGTCACAATGAATAGTTGACAGGCTTTGCTGACAGTGCGTTTAAATCGACATTTAAGAAGAAGGGAAAAAAGAAATTAATTTCTAACGAATTTTCTTTCAAAAAAGTACTTTACACACAATATGCCCCTATGGTTTGGTTTACATTGCGACACTAGACTATAGCACATGACGTCATGTGAGTGGGGCGCCCTCAGCTAGAGGTCAAAAGAAGGCAACTCATTGGCTGATCCTGTACGCCAAGCGTTATGCCCCATAACTATATGACGGGTACACAGCTGAGCGTTTTCCTTTTTTTCGTCATGATGATGTCAATGCATAATTGAACTTAAAATTTGCTAAACAAACACATAACTTAAAATACTAAAGCAATTTAAATTGTGCACGATAAAAAACCTATAGTATAACATTGGGATTGGATATGAAAAATGCAGTACGTGTACATGTATCTTTATAGTTTGTCGCACCCAATGGGCGTCTCAAAGTGCGCTCTTTTTAAATCAGGTATGCAGAGCTGTTTTTGAGACCCACTTCACTATAGCACATTGATGCAGTGCAATCTATACAAATAACCTTGCCAGAAACACCAGGGCGAAGCCCTTCTTTTAACGCTAAGTGTACTAGTTTCGTTTACATGCATTCAGCGAAGCAATGCTGTTCAGTAAAGGACACAAGTGCAATGACCAGGGCCCGAACACACACTCTGACACCAGAACTTTAGTCCTGTGTACTACACCCCACGGTCACCACACTCCACGGTCACTACACTCCAGTGGCATAAGGGGTGGGGAGTGGGGAGTGGGGGGGGGGGCATTGACAGAAATGAGAGGGGCTATTTATTTTATCAAACCATTCATTTATGTATTTTGTTGGATCTCAAACAGACACGTTACTGGAGGTGCTTGTTTTTTTTTCTCCTGATGATCTTTGAACATTACCAGATAACAATGAATTAAATATGTAGATGATATGGTGCTAAATGCAGTGAAAGAGCATGATGAGTTGGGGAGTCCTTCAACATAACAGGGAGCGGCAGATCTGGGCCAAATTTCATGACTCTGCTTACCGCAAAATTTGCGCTTACGTCGCATGGAATTATGTGCTTTACAGTACATGTACTTGGTAAGTGCCGAATTTTGCGGTGAGTGGAGCCGTGAAATTGGACCCTGATGGACTCCCATTGTTTTAAAGAGAAAATATCACTGAAAGCAACAGTAACAATAAATACTGATCAAACCATTGACTGTTTAATTGCATTTGCTTCATGCATTTATTAAATCTGTGAAAAAATATTGCTCAGGTAAAAATTCATATCACGTTTGTTAATTTCCTTAATTGTTAGCAATTCCTTTATAAAAAAATTAAAAGGCAAACCGAACGTGTTTACCTTTTTATACATCCAATTCAACAATTCGTTGGAAAAAACAACTGGTATCAACCATTTGACATTATGCGTTACTAGAAAATATGAATTTGTAAATATATTAAAATAGAGATGTATGTTGTTTTGGTTAATACACAGTAATGGAAGGGAACCGTTGCATAAAAGACGTCACAAACCCAAACAGCGCCCCTACTGAGGTCAATGACACCTATTGTTTGTCAAGAGTTGTGCGCAGAGCGTACACGCATGCATGTTTCCATTGTTTCACCTCGGCCATGGCGGCCAATGCAACAGTCTAGTATAAACATTCAACAAATTGGAAATAAAAAGAAGAAGACATTTTCAAGTAGAAGACAAGTTCATACAAATTCCATTGTTCTTTCTACACAGCTGTGGTTGGGACAAGATCTTGCATATATTTTTAAATACAACTCTGCATGACTTTAACATTAAAAAATAGCATGGCTGCCAATATATGGTCTCCAGTACGCTTCTAAATATTTAGTAATATTTAGCATAGACTAAAGGAACCTTGTAATTTCTGCCAACGTGATCTAAAATTAAATTACCTCATTACATTAAAATTTGTCAATAAAACTTAAAGTTCATTGGAAGATTTTGGAGTAAAATCATTCCAGCCCTTTAACATTTCGTTGAGACCCAATAACAAAATCAATCAACGTTAACATCAACAACATGTGGACCACCTTTGTGAAAAAAAACCAACAAAAAACAGTGGATAACATTACATGTTCCGTATACATGTACTGCATGTAGTGTGTAGAAAGTCAACAATTGTTTTTGAAAAGATGAAATCTTGTGAAAACAAATCTCAGGTACATGCACTAAATTCGCATCATGATCATTGAGATTGCTACTTCCAATTCTGAAAATCGCTGCCAAAGTGTTCAATTTGATATAAACATCAGGATTTCAAGTTTCAACTCAGATCAGGATTCAAACTGGTCTCTTGACACTGGGTTCGAATCCTACTTGAGTATCCTATGGATGTACATGTGTACTCCCTGCATGACTGTGAAAGCACTGAGTGTACAGTGCTTATCACGGTAACTGCTCTGTATTCTAACACCCCTATGTTCCGATAATCCCTTGTGATTTACAATCTAGGGTTAGTGTTAGGATGAAGAAAGTACATTAGGGTTGTCGAAACATAGGGGTGTCGGAACATAGGGGTGTCGGAACATAGGCAAGTAACCCTTCTCACACATGTTTACAGGTTAAAACCTAAAAACATGTACTATCAAATAATAAACACTTCATAATATTAACAATATGCATACAATCCTTACACTAACAAGCAGCAAGAACAAAAAACCACAACACTAACTGCTAATTGAATTTGCCTCCTAGGTTCATAAAAGCATTCACCACAGATCCTCAATACTAAGACACAATATTATTACATTCTATTTGCACAGTGTACAATACAACAACAAAGCGTAACATCTAAAACACACAAGCAGGTAGTAAGGCCATTCATAATGCTGACACAGGTGGATTTAAAAACACAAACTGAAACATCTTCTTGAGAAAAATTCTCAACATCACGACAGAAATAAAAACTTGCTCGCTTTTAGTCTGCGGTTAAATACAATTCTGTACAGGTATTTACAGGTTTTCATTGTTCTTTTTTTTTTACATGGACAAGCAAGGCAATAGGAAATATTTACAATTTGTTTGTTTTTTACAAAATTTAACATTGATTTGAAAAGAAAAGAAAAAAAGTTAATACATGAAATAGTATATCGTTTCGGTTTTATATACATTTTTGTATATTAAAGATATCAATGAGAGACTTCTGTATGCCAGGTGGAAGCAGTTAGAATGAGAATATTTCCCATTGTTTAAATTCTCACACTACACAGTGCCTGAATCAATGGCTTTGGGGCTATGGATGGAACCATCATAGCCATAGCCAAAGTTGCTTGATTCGGACTTGGTCTTTACTCTGAGCATGCACAAATTTTCTTGATGAGCCTGCTGCCACCTAGTGTCTCCCGTTGTTTAAAAGCATTAACATCTCCTCAATGTTTTGTACTGATCAATTCTGTGTTCTTTTACTAGAAGTACTGGAAGACTGAAAAGTTATTCAAAAATTTCCCTTGTCAGTACTGTTGACGAGTTTGAACAAAAACATTTACAAAAAGTGTACAAAAGACCCCACCCAAAACAAGACATACAAAGTTGCCTGAGTTGAATTTGGTTTGTCTAGTTAAAAATTGATCATTGCATACTTGATGCCCAATCCCAAAATCAGGCACTTCTCAAAAATAGTGATATGGCATTAAAAGTGAAGACAACCGAAACATTGGTTACATTTGGATCGATTACATTGGGAAAGACCAGTTTGAATTGGAAGTGTTAAAGGAAAATGCACCATTTTGTTGAGATCGTTCAAAAGGACACTTCGTAATTATGAGTTGTTAATGTCAGGCACAGGGAACAATTTTGAAGTGAAACTAGCAAACCAGGTGACTCTATGAATGAAGTAAGACACACACCAGGAGGTATGAACAGAACCCTTGACCCTTTCTCAAAGTTATACAAAGCTGCTATTGCTTAATATTCCTGAACAATTCATGGCCTTCAGGGTCTACCTGTTGCTTTTTCAGTGACTAGTGAACCGGACCACACTTAGGTTGTCATTTCGCTAGTCCGCCAGCTTTTCGGGGAGTTGTCTCATTGCCGGGGGTTTTGGGACTGTAGGCCCAAGTAATAAAATGCTTAGTCCTGGGGCCAGGTATACCAATTTTTCAGAAGTCCAAACAGTTTGGTGTTGAGTGACCATAGAGGAGAGGATAGTGGAGGAACAAGGTTCTCTGTGGGCAAGTGTACCAAGGTAGTAGAGTTAAGTATTAATTACGGATGCTTTCAACACTGAACTAGTCAGCCGGAGAATTCTAACTGGTCCTCAAGTGTTTTAGCTGGTATTTGTCCAGCAGACCACTGTGATTAAAAATCCCTGGTTACATCCTACATGTACATCAGCGACAGCAACCACAAATGTTATCTGAATGACTGTTTCATCTTATGTCTGTGGACTTGGGTTTCTTAAAAGACCATACAAGAACATCCCCAAAAGAAACACTTTTTAAGTTCATGAAAGTATGTCTGAATAAATAGCTTCAGGTAATCCTTTATCTTCCACACAACGCAAAGGCCCCATTGAAGTGGGTATGAATTCCGGCATAGTTCAAAGGTGTTTTCCACAATGTTGAGGGTCTGACATCACAAGTACCCTCTGGAGAAAGTTGCTTATCAAAGCCAGTTGGATGTTGTCTCAGATGATTGGGAGTCCCCACAAAAAAAATTGAAACAACAGACGAAAACAATCCTCATTTGACGTTTTAAACTATGTGCCTTCTTCTTCAAATTGCTGCCCAAAGTATTCTTGTTTTTGTTATTAACACGCCGTATCCTCAAGCAGGGGGGTTTGCATGAAAAAGTTGATGATCACACCACTAGAGGGCAGCATTCATTTAGACACAGCTGCCTGGCTAGTTCTCTTTCATCGTTCTCTCCGAGGGTTATTATGTGCTGTTTTGATTCACACAGCACAGACTGAAGTTGGTGATTTCCTACCACTAGAGGGCGGCAGATGGATGTTCAAGTTGGCTTTCCTTCTCCCCCCCCTTTCTCTCTGGGGATAAAAAATGTTCTGTTTTGTTGTCTATAGCTGTCACCAGAGGGCGATGTTTTGCTTAATCATGCGGTCTGTCAGGCTCTCCTCTCTCCCATTTCCCTCATGGCCTAAATGCACTGTTGTGTTATACACAGCTGTGCACTGTGCTATTGTTTTTCCCGATGTCTTTGAGAGAATGGACGAGACAATTGCAGGTCACCACACCTGCTCCGGCCCTGCATGTGCTGATATCCTTGATTGGAGTCCACCTGTCAAGCAAAGGAAATGGTCCGAATCAAAGAAATGTACAAGCAGTTCATGCCTTACATGGTAGGTTGTTTTTAACAAAAATTGTGGGGTGGGATTACTATCTTTGAGAAAACGAAATTGTGCAGCTACTTTTATTATCTTGGGGATGGGGATTGAACACCTGTTTAAAATATCTGCTTCATTTGAGGCATTGCTTTGTTCTTCAGTGTATAGGGTATAGTAAATAGCCAGTCAAAATTTAAAACTCAAAATGTTGGGTGGGTGGGTGGGTCAAAACAATTTTGAAAATAAGATCAACATTTGTAAACATTGATCATTCTGAATGAGCCCTTGGGCCCAAGGAACCAGACCAAGAAAATAACAACCCAGAGGGCACAAACTCAACATGACTTACGTTTCAGTTGCTGGATCATAACACTCTGATGACATCAGATAAGAGGACCCGTTGTGACCTCCGACAGCATAGATTTTGCCACTTATGACTGACACACCCACTCCACCTCGGCACATGGACATGGGGGTCTTAGTACTCCATACTTTAGTCAAAGGGTCGTATCTCTCCACGGAACTCAGTGGGGAGCTGTCGTCAAATCCACCTAATATAATGACAAATAGATAGATAGATTGATAAATGGTTTATTGATTAAAAACAATCATTATGGCAACCGAGCCGATTTTAAAGGTGAACTTACATTGATAATTGGGCACATTTAATGTATTGGTTATGTGTACATTTAAAAGCATTATACAACATTTACTGTACAACAGAGGAACATGTTAAGAAATTAAAGATAGGGTCATAGATTGGTAAATTTACTTGGAAAACGAAACACATCAGTAGGACAAGGTAGGTGACTGTCTATAATCGGCGTACCGTGGTCGATTGGTTTAGCGCACCAAACTCAAATACTTGTTTTTTTCTATCATGGATGTGTGGGTTCGAGTCCTGCTCATGGCAAGACCCTTAAGCAAGACCCCCAACAATTATTGCTTTATTCTTTGAATGGCACGTAAAGCCATTGGTCCCGTGTCTTGTGCAATGTGCTAAAAGAAGTTTCATCTCATTTCTGTTATGGGTAAGAATTCTTCAATACTCAATAGAATTGAAAGAGATTTATCAGACTGAAAGTCAGCATTTGAAAAAAAAACCAGGCCACCGAACTTGTCTAGTCATGAGAAATTATGAGTTTACTGGGACTTTTTCTAAAAAGAGACTTTAGAAGTCTCACACAAGACACATTTAAATCTCTGAAATAGATTTCCGAGGAAATATAAAAAGCAGTCAACAAAGCAGCAAAGTTTGTTTATTCATAACTGATACTGACCTATCACATAGAGATATCCATTGAGTGCCAGAACACCCCCTCCTGCCCGTCTTGTCTGCATTGAGGAGATCATAGTCCACTTGTTGAGGTGTGGGTCATATCTCTCGCAGGTGTTCAGCGTGGTTGAGCCATCGTTACCGCCAACTTTAAAGCAAATTTATACAGGATTAACGTCCAACATTCATCAAATATCGAGGTTAAGGTGTTGTCTAAATATGTCATAAATTTATTAAGGTTGTAATACTTTTTAAGACCATCCCAATCCCCTCCTCCAAGAAAGTAGAACTCATCAACATTATTTGTGCATGTCAGAATGACGTGCATTAATGGAATGGCTTCCTATTGTTATTTGCATAAAGGAAACAAGACAGAACAACCATAGAAATCAACCACTTGGATAAGGCCAGACTATTACGCTTGGTAAACATCCATGACCAATCATGTGTGGCCATGTTACACACTGCTAGAAAAATGGCATTACCAACATTATCAATTTATCAAACTGACAGAAGCCAAATTTGAAGCTGATTGGACTGAATTTAACCTGTATGAGCGACTTAAGTCATGGTATAGGGTCCAATATCTGCAACAAATAATGTTTGATATTACCATTTCAAGTTGGCATTTGCAGCCCAAAAATGAAGCGAGGCTTGTGTCTGCATGAATGTTTGAGGTGGTTTAATAAGTAAACGTACAGTTCATGAGAACTGCTAGTGCTATGCAGTCATTGACTTTAACTGCCTGTTACATACCGCAACTGCCCTGAAGTGTTGGTACAATTTGGGCATGAATAGATGACCAAGCTTCGAGACCACTTGTCTCAATCACATACACTGATATTTGTCCATGTAACGGCCTAACACTAACAGAACAGGTCCACACAATGAACCTCAAACTCTACTCCATGTCTTGACCCCTGACCTGTCCTGACCCTTGAACTTAACTGACCTGCATAGATGTGTTCGTTGAGGGTAGCCACTGCAACCCCTCCTCTTGCCATGTTCATGGATGCAGCATAGCTCCAGCTATCACTGGCGATGTCGTATCTCTCTACCTCACTAAAGCACATGTTATCATCAAGACCCCCGATGGCATAAAGAGGACCACCGAGCTGGGCCACGGCCAAACCTCGCCTGACAGGGCAGGAAAAAGAAGTAATAAGTTTACTTAAATAGAAGAAACATTTATTTCTATACCGATTCTTGTTTTCAATTTTTGTTTTTTAAATATGCGACACTCATTGACCTTTTGGGAGGTTTGGACTTCAAAATGTCACCAACAAAGCTTGAAGAATTTACCATAAAACTTTTTTGTTAAAGCACATGTTAAGAAACTAGACCTCTGGCATGTTTGGTTGTGAGCTTACTAGCCCTATGGTTATTGGTCCAGTGGGTATTTCATCTTTGAGAGGGCGAGACCATTCTCATTTTGCAAAGGGCACTTCCATCTGAAAATCTTTAAGTCTATGGGAAACTTTTGACAGGGCACCAAGGCCAGGACCAGGGCAATAAAGGCCATGGCCCCTGTAGCCTTCATGCAAGTCCTTGAGTGGTGGTCCAGTGGGTATTTCGAGCCATGAGCTACATGTGTATATAGTCATATCTTACCTTTTTGTCTTCATAGGAGACAGCAACTTCCACTTATTTGTCTTAGGGCTGAATACTTCCAGACTGTTGAGGTGATCTTTCCCATCATGCCCACCAACTGCATACACTTTGCCTGAAAGTACACATGCATCAAATTGAAATATTGGAAACCATCATCTATTGATGCCTTGCACCGGCGTCACACGCAGCTAGTGTCTGCTGCGCTTGCCATTTTAGGAGTCAACTTGAAATGCTGCCTACAAAATGCGCACAACATTGTAACACACCAAGAAATTGACTCCAAGATGGCAAAATGTAGATTATTGTGAAGATGACCATTAGATGAATTGGGTAATTAGGTTGAGTGGTTCATGCTGGTTGTGTCATAGGTACTAACCATGGTTTGTCTAATCTGGAAAGGTTGTTTGACCTACTCCCTCTGCTTATGGACAGTTGGACAGGTACATTCCAAGCTTTATTCATATGACTGGTGTCATGCTTACTTTGGAAACTTGTCCCTCATCCCAAAGTATATGGGGAGCAAAAACCAAAATTGCTACTGGTTAAGGCTGCAGAAACCACCCATCAATGATACAATATTACAAATTAGACTTGGTTCTTCAAAAGCACAAATATCGGCCGAAATTTGCGCGTATCGGCACGCAATTTGCGCATATCGGCCCGTTACGCTACATGTAGCTTGCACATGGGGAGAACCCTGATCAGGTATACTTAGACCATTTGCTCAATATTTCTGAACTCCCTGGGAGCATACAATCCCAAGCTTCTCATAGGCACTCAAAAATAAAGAGGTTAATCCAACATATTATATGTCACAGCCCTTGCAGATTCCCAATTAGACACCTGGGTTAAGAGAAGCAATTTATGGTTACGGATCTCGCTCAAGGACACAAGTGTCTTGCTCAAGGAAACAATGTCATGACCTGGATTCGAACCCTCACTCAGATCAATAGGCCAATGCACAACTTGAGTCCGATGCACTACACCACTTGGCCGCGTCATGCCATGGCCCAATATCATAGAGCTGCTTAAGCAGAAAATATTACTAAGCAAAAATGAGCAGGAAACCAATCACAACTGGTACATACATGTATGACTGGTACATATGACATGGTATTTCGGCTGGTAACCTTGTTCTGGTTAGCACAATTTTGCTATGCTTAGCTATTTTTGTGCTTAAGCAGCTCTATGAAATTGGACCCAGGCTGGAAGTTGTTTGGCTGCATTTTGTTTTTAAAATGGTTAATTCAGGGTTGGATTCTATGCTTCATTACCTGATGCAGCAATCACCCCCACATGCCTTCTCTTGCAATTCAGTTCGGCGACGTGGAACCAGCGATTGTTTCGTAGATCAAAGCACTCAATAGACTTGAAGGGATCACCAGACGCACCACGCCCACCAACCACAAATAGGACACCTGCAATACCAGATAAAATGAGAGAGAGAACAAAAGACTAATTAACAATACATGTAGGTAATTAGTTTGTAATCCTTCTCCTACTACTGTATCAAGCGTGCTTAGCACCATTTGATTCCCTCCTTGTTTATCCTCCATCAGAGCTCCTGGCTATAACATAATAAGCAGCTACACTAAAATGTTAAAAATACTTTCCCTTTAACTAACTGTGGATTGTTTTGTCTTAAATTTTGCCTTTCTCTGGTGGTTCAGGGTGAGGTGTCCCCCAGGTGACCCAGATTACCTCATGTTTACAACAAGGTGAACATCTGTTTATTTGTCTAGTTCAGACACCAGTAAACAAGACTGTTTTCCCTCAAGCATTTTGTTTGTGTTTGCAAGCCCTTAAAGTTCTGAAGGAAGTCCCCCAGGGCTAGCAAGTAGAAAGTATCATGGGATATATACAGCAGAGGGCGGTACAACTGGTGCCGGTGTTCATTACAATACAGGCTTGATACTTCAAGGATGCAGTAGAGGAAATTACAACATTAATTAATAATTAATTAATTTAATTATTTATTACAGTATCTTTAGCTTTTCGCCATGACAACTCTGCCCACCCTAATCAAACAAAATCCAACAGTATGTTTTGTTTGATTTTGTTGGGCTAGTGACTTGATTACGTGTAACATGGGATCAGGCATACCACACCAATCAGAGTCCAACAGTTTGGGTGCTGTTTTACCATGAGATGTTGGATTATTTAGGGAGAGGAAGGACTAGTAAATCACTCTAGGGAGATAGGGTTATAAAGTATCTCATAATGTTTAGAATGAGGGTGTCTGAATGTTTTCATGCGCACACTGGTAGCACGGTTTCCCCTAATAACTGTGGCTAAATTCATGATTTCTTTCTTCATTTCATACCAATTTTAAAGGATAAATATTTTGGGGAGAACTTTTATCAGGTGATTTTTGTACCTGTACCAGGTACCTTTCTTTCATATGCACCACAGCAAACACTTAAGATACTTGGTCAATTTGCCCTGGACCATACAGGGTTCGAAATTAGCGGTCGCCCGGTCGCCAAATGCGAGTGAAAACAGCGGCGGGCGAGTCAAAACCCTTCCTTTACTAGCCCGCCGGGCGAGTCAAAAATTTGTTCCTTTTCACAATAAATGAGGGGTACAGTGGTAAAATCCCAGAGAGAGATTATTTATAAGTTCGTAAAATGGTTTGGGAAGTATTTACATTTGCTAGATTTAATGTGGGACGATCGTTCATAAGTAAAACACGCACGCACGCACAACCACATGGTAATGGTAGCGAGTATCCAAAGGCCCCACAACGTTCGCTTGCCCGCCTGTAGTCCACGCACGCTCATAACCACATGGTAATGGTAGCGCGCGAGTATCCACAGGCCCCACAACGTTCGCTCGCCCGCCTGTAGTCCACGCACGCACACAGCACATGGTGTATTGTACAGTACAACAGCAGGTCCAAAGTCCATCCTAACCAACATTCCGCACGCTGTGATTGGCCCGTTAAAAACGACATATTCATAAGAAAGCTTGGCTAGCCTCCAACTCTGTACACGTTCACGAGTCGAGTAAAGAAATGCTGCACATTGTGGCGCGCACGCCCGCGGATTCTGTACTGTACACAGCGTTGGGTTAAGGCTATTCCAGCATCGACATCGCCGATAGAGGGCGTTGCAGGGCAAAGTTCATTGCTTTTTTTTCTCCATCGTGCGTCGTCGATCGATCGTTAACACGAAGGTTTCATTGCAAAACAAGTTCTATAAAACCGATTCTCAAATCAAAAATCCATGAAAATGGTAGTTGATGAAAAAAGGATTATTAAGGGAAGAAATTAGGGGATAAGAAGGTCCAAAAACGGAAATTTCCGTGTGTGTGTGTGTGTGTGTGGTTTTTTTTTTTTAGCTGTTTCGCAGCATAGCGCAGCGAAACAGCTCTTGTTTTCGTTAAAGTTTTTTAATTTTTTATTTAGCTGTTTCGCAGCAAAGCGCAGCGAAACAGCTCTTGTTTTTGTTAAAGTTTTTTTTATTAGCTGTTTCGTAGCGCAGCGCTGCGAAACAGCTCTTGTTTTCGTTAAAGTTTTTGTTATTATTTTTTTTTTTCCTTTTTTTATTTGTCTGTTTCAGTAAAAAGAGCCATTGAGATAACACACGTTCATTCTAAGCGGCCTTTTGCATAGTTCCAAATGAGCAATTGCAATGAAACTTTCAGTGATGAAAGGCATTGGTGCAATAATGATCCTAAAACAATGATGTCATGATGACGTCATCACCTGTCACGTGACGTCATTTTAAAGGTTTCTATTTTAAATATTTGAAAATCAGTAACAAATCAGCCACAAGAGACCGTAGGTTTTTGATTGCGGGATTGTATAGGGATAAATTAGGTCTTCATTTTATTCAGTGTGCGTGACCTCACATGACCTCTACTTCCGGTCGAAACAGGAAGTGCCTCGTTATTCAAAAGTGGAAATAGTCATGAAGTTGCTTTCAACGATGTTATTGTCTGGCAAGGGTGGGTAATTAAAAAAAAATACCGATGACGTCACAACACACAAGAGCGCCCTCTAGCGGCAGGTTGAAAACTGTTCAAAATGGACTTTTTGAAGATGTGTGTGGTGAAGTTTTGTGTAATCACTTCAAAATTTACACACATGTTGATCGTCAGGCAGCCATCATATGTGTGAAATTTCAGATCGATGACGTCATCGGGGGTCACGTGACGCGGCATTAAAGGTGCCTTTTTTAATGTTGTATATCTCCCTAAGTGTTAGTGCGATCATGTTGAAACTTGGTAGGTTGCTGGATATTGGCGAGTTCTTGTAAATTCTGAAATGACGTCATGATGACGTCATCACATGATTTGTTATGATTTTTTGAAAAAGTTATGGCGAAACAGCTCGGCATTTGTGCACAAATGCAATATGTCTAGTTATTATTTTTTTTATTTGTATGTTTCAGCCAAAAACTATTGTATGCGTTATTTTGCAATGTTCCCAATGAGCGATTGCAATGAAACTTTCAGTGATGAAAGGTATTGGTGCAATAATGATCCTAAAACAGTGATGTCATGATGACGTCATCACCTGTCACGTGACGTCATCTTAAAGTTTCCTTTTTTTTAATATTTGAAAATCTATATCAAATCAACCACAAAAGACCGTAGGTTTCTGTTTGCGGGATTGGGTAGGTATAAACTAGGTCTTCATTTTATTCAGTGTGCGTGACCTTACATGACCTCTACTTCCGGTCGAAACAGGAAGTGCCTTGTAATTCAAAAGTGGAAATTTTTATGAAGTTGCTTTCAACGATGTTATTGTTTGGCAAGGGTGGGCAATTACAAAAAAAATACCGATGACGTCACAATACACAAGAGCGCCCTCTAGTGGCAGGTTGAAAACTGATCAAAATGGACTTTTTGAAGATGTGTGTTGTGAAGTTTTGTGTAATCACTTCAAAATTTACACACATATTGAACGTCAAGCAGCCATCATATGTGTGAAATTTCAGATTGATGACGTCATCGGGGGTCACGTGACGCGGGATTAACTGTGCCTTTTTTAATGTCGTATATCTCCCTAAGTGTTAGTGCGATCATGTTGAAACTTGGTAGTTTGGTGCATATTGGCAAGTTCTTGTTAATTCTGAAATAACGTTATGATGACGTCATCACATGATTTTTTATGATTTTTTGAAAAAGTTATGGCGAAACAGCTTGGCATTTGTGCACAAATGCAATATGTCTAGTTTTTTTTTATTTATTTTTTTTTAAATTTGTATTTTTCAGACAAAATTCGTTCTAAGCGGCTTTTTGCATAGTTCCTAAGGAGCAATTGCAATGAAACTTTCAGTGATGAAAGGCATTGGTGCGATGATGATTTTAAAACAATTATGTCATGATGACGTCATCACCTGTCACGTGACGTCATCTTAAAGGTTTCTATTTCAAATATTTGAAAATCCGTAACAAATCAGCCACAAGAGACCGTAGGTTTCTGTTTGCGGGATTGGGTGGGGATAAATTAGGTCTTCATTTTATTCAGTGTGCGTGACCTCACATGACCTCTACTTCCGGTCTAAACAGGAAGTGCTTTGTAATTCAAAAGTGGAAATAGTTATGAAGTTGCTTTCAACGATGTTATTGTCTGGCAAGGGTGTGCATTTAAAAAAAAATACCGATGACGTCACGATACACAAGAGCGCCCTCTAGCGGCAGGTTGAAACCTGTTCAAAATGGACTTTTTGAAGATGTGTGTGGAGAACTTTTGTGTAATCACTTCAAAACTTACACACATGTTGACTGTCAGGCAGCCATCATATGTGTGAAGTTTCAGATTAATGACGTCATCGAGGGTCACGTGACGCGGCATTAAAGGTGCCTTTTTTGAAGTCGTATATCTCCCGAAGTATAAGTGCGATCATGTTGAAACTTGGTAGGTCGTTAGATATTGGCAAGTTCTTGTAAATTCTGAAATGACGTCGTGATGACGTCATCACATGATTTGTAATGATTTTTTTCGTTTTTTGCCCCTTTAAGTCATAAATTGCTAACAAAACGTGGTATAATCCAAATTCTTTTAAAACAGGCTTGATATATCATTACTGCTTTGAATACAAACAACTTTCATATTCAATTGAGTAATTTGAAAAAGTTATGGCGAAACAGCTCGGCATTTGTGCACAAATGCAATATGTCTAGTTTTTTTTTTTTTTTTTTTGATTCTACGAAATTATTTTTAATTGTGTTCATAACATACGGGCGAGTGAAAAAACTTGCGGGCGACCCAACATTTTGGTTGACTCGTCCGGCGGGCGAGTGGAAAAAAAAGTTAAGGGAAACCCCTGCCATAGGCCCGAGGCCAGTGATATTAGAGTCGGTCCAGTAAACTTACAACTAGACAAGTCCGGCAGTCTTGTGTTTTTTCAGTTCAATATCTATAAAAAAAGTATGTTCAAATGTTGACTATGAGTCCAATAAATATCTTTTAATTCTGTTGAGAATCAAAAATTGCATTGCAAAAGACAAATGAGGTTTGTCTTCTCCCAGTGCTTGTTCAAATAAAAACAGCTTATAAGTTAAAACTGTGCCGCCTTTTGATTCTATTCTGTTTATGTCTTTTTTCCATTTTGATTCTGGTCATGTAAAAAAACTCTGGTCCAGTAAACATTCTGAGCTACAAGCCCTGTGGTCTTAAGCCCTGTGGTCTTAAGCCCTGTGGTCTTAAGCCCTGTGGTCTTGTGGAAAAGTTACCCCATTTTGATGCCTGGTCAGGTTATGGACGCTGACCCACTTTTTATTATAAAAAAAAACATTTAAAAATGACCTCAGGGGAGGGGTGTGTCTGTGAAAAACACAGAAAGACAGAAAGGAGGGTCACACATGTACCAGCTTGTGCTGTCATTGTATCGCAGTCTTTACTCCTGAATACAGGATCCATTTGTAGGTCACCTGTCTGGTTCACTGTTATGGAGGCTTATGCTGTTGTCGTAAAAGCAAAACATGCATAAATTCAAGACATCCTTGACATTTTGAAAAGCTTGAATTTTCAAGGTGAGTGAACAAATTGAACTCTCAACTATGAAAATATTTAGAGCGCCTATTGTGGGACCCTATAAATAGTAGGTTTTGAAACACACTGAAAGCCATACAGGCCTTTTTGTGAAATGAACACAAAACAAGTGCCATGAGGGATTTAAACCCAGACAAATGCCATGTCAGTTTGGGGCACCAACTAAGCCAACTTCATCGCACAAGGGTGTGATTACAAAATTCAGAAATGAAAAAGTCCAGTCTCTCCTAGGTCTAGAGATAGACTCCAGCCTTTTGCTTTGAGCTTTACACCAAATTTGGGACAGCTCCTAGCCATTAAACAAATAAGTACATTGAAGGGAGGTAGGGTTAAAAAGCTCAGTTTCTTTTGATAGGTTTTGAAGAATTTCCCTTTAGGGTTTTTATATTCATACAAAAAAGGAAAAGGTAAAATATGCATTTCTGTGGACAACTGAGCACCTGAGCACCTGCATGTTCATCCCCCTACAATGTTCAGTATAAAATTAGAGTACATGGATAGACGTTATGCACATGAGGTCACTTGAGTAGAGCGCCCTCGTGTAGAGGTCAAAAGGAGGTTGCTCATTGGCCCATCCTCTGCACTGTGCATACAAATCTATGTGTTTCCATTGTTTCATCATTGGTTCACTTCTAAGAGATGGTGCCTACATGACGTCAATGCATAAGGTCCAGAGACCCCTTGACGTTGACTTTCAAACAGCGCCCTTGCTGATGCAAAGGGAGGTAGATCAATGGACGATAGCTGTTCTTGATGCGTAAAAACATGCACATGACCTCAGCATACCAGCAGCGTTGCGCCATATGCTCTTGCAGAAGCTCCATTATTTGTGTTTTGTTCAAAATGTATGCAGATTGCTGGGCTTGCAACCGACAACTGAACAAGCCCTGCACTGTACTTTTTTGTGAAAAAACAAACTTTTGTAGTGTTTCACTAATATATTCTTGAAATTTGCAGTTACAAACTGTTGCCTGAAAGTTCAGCAAATATAAAAACTGAAAGAGACATTTTAGGCAGTGAAAAAAGTTGTTCTGGTCAAGTGAAACTTCTGAGCGTGTAGTTTTTCATAAAATTTGAGCCCCAGGGTTGTAAAAACAAAGCTACAACATCATGTATTTTATGATAGCAGAGGACTCCATTGGAAAACAATAAATTCATCCCCCCACTTTCCTTCAAAGTGTTGATTCAGCAATTTGTTTGCAACCTGAAGAGTCCTTAACACCACCGGGATCCAAGATCCGCATTGTCCTCGGTCTCAGGGGTGGCAGCAATTAAATATCTGACAAAGTTATTGAGATTAAAACAACACTGTAAAAATGTCAGTGCTGACTCTAAATCATTTTTCCTTATGGAGGTCTCCTTCAGCACACGTACTCTAAGTTCGGCCTAGCCACCCCCCCCTCTCTCCCCCATAAACATGTATTCATAACAAACTTGACAAGTCACATTGGCACAATTAGGTATCCCTCACAACCCAAGAGTGCCCTGCATGGCCCTCCATGTAAAAACTGCCCATTAGCCCCCCCCCCTCCCCCAGACAAGGCAGTCTTCCCTAATATGCATACAATGTAAAACCATGATCACAATACAGATTATTACTTGATAATTACTTATTAACTAATAAACTTCTTTCCTCTTCCACCCAGCGCCCCTCCAAGTAACCTTGTCCTCACCAGTGGGTAACCCTGCAAGGGGGGGGGGGGGCTCGCTAGCTAGGACTCATAAGAGATAAGCAGGGAGAGATTCCAATGCACGAACCATCCAACAAGACTGGGTGCTGGAAAACTTGAATTCTTCCATCACCCACCTAACAAAACTTACAGGTTTGTGGCTTTCAGTCGCAACATGTATGTAGTATTTGATACACTTGGTTTTACTGAATCAAAGTAAGAATGTCTTGAACCAAGCCTAGTTCTTCCCTCTACATTGGAGTGACCTAACCATGACATTCTGTTCGAATCTATTCCAAGGGCTGATTTTCAGTCACCACCCCTCTCCTCTACCCATGGGGTATCCTTGTGCAACAAACCACCCACTGTCCAGTACCTCCAGAGAGACCTACTCCTCCTCAGCACCCATGGCCAGCCCTCCTTGGTTTACCTCCTAAGCAAGGGCATTTGTCTGGTTTGCCAGGCTGTCCAATTAAGAACCTCTTAAAAAGATAATTAGAACAAAGTCTGGAATGTCTGATGTGATGACCAACAATACTTCAAGTATTGGCCTTGATGAACAATTAAGTACATTGAAGGGGAAAAAATGCCTATAAATCCTTATTGGCCTATAGTCCCAAGTGAGTCTGATGCTGTCCTCTCTCTAAGGTGCTTTCAAGTGATATATGACAAAGTACGTGTACAAGTTGTAAGCTCAATACCTCAGCCATTTAAACCCATTATAAGGTCACAATACGACCTACTTTGCACAATGGCACAATGGCACAATGGCACAAGTATATAATATGTGCTCCTTCATTTGTAATTTTTTACCATGATTTTATACTATGTTCCGATGTTAAAATTGGTTATGAAGTCTAAAACACCTTCTCCCACAAAGTTAACTAGTGAAAAATGATTAATGTTTGTGTTTTTCACATATATTTTGCTCTTAATTCTACTCCTACCAAATGCTCAATACAGTGGAAAGAGCAACAAACCTTATCATTCAGAGGCTTTCTGTTCTAAAATTGAAGCCCTACAACAGCTGTACGATCCAAAGCACCATTGTCCAACCACAAGGCCCATTGTTTTCAATCTCATGTCAAAAACCAAGGCTGTCTTTTGTTTTTGCACAAAAAATTCCAGCGTCTTGGAACATATCTCCCAAAATGTAACTCCAGGCGAAAATAACAAGCTGCCTCCTCCTTCGCCAAGTCAAATGTTGATGGGGTCAGTAGAGTTAAACGAAAAAATAATCTCATTAAAGAATTTTTGCCTGTGGGTAAAACACTCTGCGTTCGAGTGACATTGTCCTCGTCAAAAAATGAGAAGCAACAACAAAAACTGTATGAATTGGTGACTGAACCAAAGTCCCTTAGTGAGTTACAAGTAACGGGCAGACGAAACTGAAACAATAATACATTGTAACCTGATTCTCAAATTTTCTTTAAAAACTGCAAGGATCCCCTGACAACGCAGACTAAGTATGGGATGTTATTTTTAGAAATTATATATTTTTGTCACGCTACTGTGATCCTTCATGGAAATCGCAGCTGGGGATGGGTGAAGTTGACGATAAATAGCAGAAAAGAAATTGTGATCAGATGTTCTGGCTAAAGGGGGAGCATGGAGAATTACTTCCGTTTCAAACCATACAAGAAGGAATTGTGTTTTTCACATATATTTTGCTCTTAAAACCAAGCAGGAAGTATTAAATAAATTCTTAAAATAATCAGCAGTGAAGAGTCATGGCTGAAGAAAAGGTCTGAAACTTGGATCCAAATTTAAGAAGGTACAGTCGACTCTCGTTAATACGAGCTCGGAAGAATCGAGAAGTCGGTTTATACAAGATATTTCACCGGTCCCGAACTGTCCCATGCGTGTTTCTATGCCTTAAAAAACTGAAGATACAAGCCTGTCGTAACGAGAACATGGATAATACGAGGTATTTTTGCGGCCCCATGATGAAAAAATGTATTGTTTTTCATACTTTTGTAGTGAGATCTGAAAAACATTGTTGTGTAAAAGCTTACTGTTCAGTCAAGATTCGGAAAAAATTTTTGTTGCCAAACTATTTTCGGATCGGACCGGCTACACGGTTCTGTCCGATCCGAAAACCAGAAACATTTCGCTGGTAACCTATGCTTGAAATGCTACTTCGCTTTCATGCTGACGTCTACCAGCGAAAAAAACATTCAGCATAGGCGCTACGCAGTGTGGAATCTTTCACATCATGGTCACATGAACGGCAAGTTTGACATCACTTTGCTTTGATTTTTATCCTGAGTTATACAAAGTATTACATTTTTATGATCATAGTCAACAAAAATGCATTTATCAGTGATAATTTTGTGTACAGGATGCTCGCAAGAACTGTACTAGGAAGCAAACCGTTCCGTTCTAGCCTAGACACGTGTGTAGTGCATGCACTATGACGACATGTGTTTACATGTATGTGTAAATAGTGCGCTGTGTTTAAGACGAGGTTCGGATAATACGAGGAAAACGGGCCAGTCCAGCGGACCTCATATTAACGAAAGTCGACTCTATGTTGAAATTATAAAATGATGGTATTTCAACATTTCAGTAACCCCTGGAGTTATAGATTGCAATGAGCTTCTTGTACTGGTACCCTCAACACTAGAGAAGTAGATCAAAGAGCATGATTTCTTTATCTCTGAAGGAAAATAACACCCCTTTTCACCAGGCAGACATTAAAAGAAGCCTGAATTCCAATACAAGCTTCTCATTCCCCTTATCTGCAACACTGCTAGCAGAGTTCTGTTATTTGAGCATACCATTTATAAACTTGCCACATAACTGTGGCAGTGTTTGTAAACTGATCTGTTAGCACGTTATCAATTCTTCTATCACTAAATCATATCATGCAGACATGGGTTTAGGGGGACTCTTTTGTTAGGGGGGGGGGGGGCAGAGGGATTGATTTGCAGAAGTACCAATTTGTAATAGCACATAGAGACATTCCACAACACACAAAAAGACATTCCACAACACGGTGCCCTCTACAGTTTACCAGGAGCAGCCATTTTCCCCAAAAGCGGTCAATGAGAAAATTCATACTCGTCAAACTTGAAAAAACATTCATCTTATCCTGTAAACACAGAAAAATACAAGCTTGTTGCTTCACAAACCACAAATGAGCTTAAACAATCGGGGTCATGTGGCAGGCGCTGCCTGAGGACCAAAAACGTGTCAAACAGAAATTAATCAACTTTTTCCAAAGTTCCACTTTAAATGAAAAACTGCTGCGTGTGTGATGGGAGTAGAGGTCTCCATGTCCAGCCCTTGCTCTATGGTACAACAGGGACCATTAGTGAACTTTATGTACATGTGCATGTAGTAAGGTACAGGTTATTACTACATTAATCCGACAGTCACATAAATATTTTATTGGAGGTGAAAATGGAAGTACGTGTAATGTCACATTCGTTCAAGTACAATGTTCGTCTGACGCACACTTAAAGATTTTTTTTCTTACAAGACAATGTCGATATATATGAAAAGAATGAAGTGGGTCTGAAACACCTGTTCAGGTCAGCAAAGACCACATCACACCTGTACCCCATCAACAAAAATGAGGGATCGTACGACACCTTTTCACTGTAACATTATACTCTGAAACATCTTTCCTGCATGTAAAGATTGTCAAACGCTTCTGTCTTTTAAAAAGATGCTAGGGGGTCCTGTCTATTCTACTTAAACCCCAAATGGCAGTTTCCAGTAGAAGGGGTGTCTATACTGCTGCAAGATATATGGGAAACCACTGAACAAGCCGGGTACCAAGACAAAGAAAGAGCACAACCTGGTCTTGTGTCAGGGTTTAAGCTCCACTACATTTGGCATGGAATCAAGAATTTATTGTCAAGCCTCGAGAGTCAAGCCTTGAGATTTCAGTAGGAGCTTCTCTTTCTAGGCCAAGGGAAGTCAGTCACATTTCCATCATCAATTTGCAAAACAATGCATGTGATTTGTTGGTTAAGGTACAATTTGCACAACAGGCCCTGATGCTTTATTCTCAGGGGGAGGGCAAGGCACTTTTCCCATTGTGAAGGGCAACTCTACAAGGGGAATTTAAATTTCTATGTGGGCCATTCAAGGGGCACTAAGGTAACAATCAGGGACATGGAGGTATGTGAACATCACTGGTTTGTGCCTGGTAACCAGGGTTTGCCCCTAACTTTTCAGTGACTAGTCAGTAGGACCAGTTAGCTTGCCATTTCACTAATCCGTCAGCTTTTTCACTAGTCCATACTTTATATTGAATATTAATGTTTTAAACACTAAACTAGCCAGTCAGACTACTTCAGAGTGAAGTTTGAGTGGTTCTCAAGTGTTTGAACTAGCACTTGGCCACCAGACCAGCATTGAGGGAGAAACGCCAGTGACTATTAACAGCTCTGCTTCACTAAAGTCAGTTTAGCCCCATAACTGCATCACAGCATTGTTTGAATAGCGCCCTCTATGTTTGTACTGTGACAGCCATGTCACAAATGGAGTTTACATGGAGCAACAGCACTGCAGCTGACTGTATTGCACCCAAAGGGTACACTGCAAAGGCACAATAGGCACTTTTTCCTCTGCACTATACCCATGAAATTGCTGCAAAAATTTACAAGTGAATAATGATTTTTTTTTCCTCAAAAGATTGCCTACAACTATATCTGCCATGTACCTTCTGGACATGGCCTTACCTATTTTCTTATTCTACCTTATAAATACAGCCATTATCGTCACGTGCAACAATCTTAGAGGCTATTCAGAATAATCAATGTTTAATAATGGCGGAAAAAAAAACACGAAAAAGATAAAATATTTGTAACATGTTTAGTACTTGTTTTGATCCTGACTGTTAATCCCTAGAACACTGAGGGGGCAATCCTGAAAGGATCACCTTTTCTAAATAAAAAAAATGGCACATCTACAATATTACTTTAAAACAGTTTTAGTCAGTTGTTTGTTTTTTCCTCGCTCCCAGAGTAGGCTTAAGGATTCGAGTGACTGCACTCCTTCAAAATCACACCACTTTTTAAACAAAACAACTTTTTTGGGGACACCCATCATGAATAACCACCTCAAGACCCCCAGTGGAATGGGGGTTTTCTTCCCATAATCCAGCCTTGCATAACACAAAACCACATGGCACGCAGCCAATGACCTTTTTATCAACATACAACACATGACCTGATCGATCAATTCACATGTTAACCATCACTCAACATTTCCAGCCTCCTGAAACAGCACAATGGTGCAAAGCAGAGCTTAAGACAATAAAGAAGTTGTGAAATTGGCAGCCCTTCCTTCTTGTAAGGGCAAGGCAGTCAAGATATTGGCAGCCCTGATATTTAATTTTGTGAGGGCAAGGCAATAATAAGAAAGTGTGAGCCCTGATACTTTACTCTTGTAAGGGCATAACAGGTTTGGAAACAAACATTTGTCTGTAACGTTTTAACGGGCATCAAGGCACTGACCATGGGCATGGAGGCAATTGCCTCTCTTAAATGCCTCTTCAATTCCACCCCCTTAAAAATTCAACCCTATGAAGTATTGTATGACACCATCTATCCTCTGATCCAAACGGGCGTGTGCAAGTATTGCATACGTATTCATGTTTAAGAATCTTACACATATCCAATCAGGACCAACAATCGAACAAGCACAAGACATGCAAACTTTGTTGTCTGTTTTACCTTGTTCATCCCCACAAATTAATCAGCCAGGAGAGATACCGATGTTACCAGTAAACCAAACCTTTAAATTTACCCAGAGACACAGAGAAATATCTCCTCCAAACTGACCACCAAGGGTTTAGGTTAATATCAGTCTACATTGAATTCCCCCCTCGTTGGTTGCCTTGTCACAACCAATCCTGCACAAACACTAAGTGGAGCCCACTGGAGTTCTACCTTTCTTTTCCACAGAAACTTCCAACATCGTATAACAAAAAATCACTGCCGATTGGGGTGAATTTTGGATGTTTCCTAACACTAACAGCAGGCTGTCTGACCCTTTCTTCAGTTCTTATAACATGCAGGTACATGTATCAAAGGGTTTTTACAAGAATAGGAAAAGGCTTGACGTTGGTTTTTTTCCAAGAAATCTTGGTGACATCAGACAAAAAGTATGCAAGGTTTTTGTAAACAGGTAAATATTGATCTCACCTAGATACATTTCATTATCCAAATAGGAATTGTATAGCATTAGCAACTGTTATTAAAGTTATGGGCAAATGAAATAGGCTACAAATTTTAAACATTGTGACATTTAACAACAAAAGTAGTGAGACTTCACTCCTTGCAACAATCATCTCAGTGGCTCTATCAGAAAGTTTGGTTGGAAAATTGCTCTACAGATATCACATTTAAATATAAACAAATGAATTCTCCATATCAGTTTAAACAGCACAATGTAAATATTGTCTTATTAATTTATTTCCCTGTAGCTTTACCAGACATTTTCATTGCAAACAAAATAAATAAAAAGACAAAACAAGTGCAAACTTGTCTTTCATCCAAGGTTTTTGTTCCAAATAAATGACATCAAACCCAAGGCGGAAGCAATAAAAGGAACACTGCCAACTAACCTCAAATGTCAGGTTCTGTTAGGATTATTATAAAACAAAATTCAAGTTACAAGTCAAAAGCATTGTTCACATACTCAGTGATTGAAGCCAAGCAACATGTATACAAGCTACATGTACATATAGTTTTTACAAAAGAGTTAAATACCAAATACACTGAAAATGTAGAGGTTCCTGAGTGAAAGTGTCCAGGGCCGAGCGTTAGATCCTGATCAGTTCAATTTGAGGTCAGACAGCTTCTGGCCCCACCCATTCCACTTCCATGTACAAGGGTAATCACACCTCTTGGATAATAGCCTGTTTAGGTCATGGAGCTACTGCAAAGTTCACTTCATGTTCATGTTGATAGTACAAGTTAGCATACCTCTTGGATGCCTTTGGGTATTTCTAGAGTGAGGTGTGGGTAATGTATGGAAAGGACATTGTACAACCATTTACAGGGTTGACAAACTTGTCTGTGTGGGGGGGGGGGGAGGAGCGGCACAGGTTTAGCTGTTTCAATTTTAAATCATGAACACTTTAGTAACTCAACTTTGGCACAATAAAAAGGACTTGATTCCAATTACATTTTCAGTGATTATTCTTCATGGTCTGCTGACCAGAGCACAGTTTGGACAGCTTAAGACAAGCTAAAGAACCCTCTTCAAGGAAACATGTTAGCCGAAAAAAGAAAAGAAAAAAAAGCTCTATTGTCAAACTAAGCTATGAAAACATTATGAAGTGCACTTGTGAATAGCATGCACAGTTGTTGCAGTTTATTAGGCTTGACATAATATAGAAAGACTTGTACCCCAGAGAAGTGTTCAGAAACTGTTAATGTCATCACTGCTGTTACATCGTGAACAAGAATTGTCAGAATTTATTTTTCTATGAGGTGTATTCAGGGATGAGATTGGATGAATGTGAACATTCCAGAAAGTGGCTTGCAGGTCTGGGTCCCTCTCATCTAGAACTGGATTCTCTCAGATGTTACAATTCAGGCGGTTACAGACTCTGTCCATCACCAGAAATACACAAATACAGGTTTGGACACAATAAGGACTTTTTCTTCCTTCCTTTGGTGAGGCTCACTAAGATTTAAGAAGAGCCTGTAAACGGGATAAATCCTGAGCAAGTAGTACATGCCTGTGTATTACCAAACACCTCTTTAGAATTGTTCTACCCACCCCCTTCCCTTCTTCTCACTAAACCTTCTTGAATAAGATTTTCATACTTATGAAGCTCCCACTTCACAGACATTTCAAACCTCTCTCAGAGTTTAGTTCTTTACTTCTACATGTACTCTGTACCCAAAGTTCATTTGCCATGAGGACGTCAACAGCTTCAAAGTTTTATTATTAAAAAAAAAACTTGCAATGGATTGTTAATGTTATAGTTTGTATTCCTTCCATTAAATTTGGCTGCCACCAACTAATCTTTATTTTTCATTTACCCAAATAACAAACTCCGGTTGTCAGGCCATTGAAACAATGTTTGCATTAGGTGTTTTGGGTTGGTAAGCAATTTGAAATAGCTCATTCTAATTGCTCACAGTTAAATAAAAGTGACAGTTGTCAACCTTTAAACAAGACAAAATGTGCCAAAGCTAAACTGTAAATGCACCAGTCAGAAAGCACATGGAGGTAGAAATAGCATTAACCTTACAAGTGGCCTGCAAGCTGCAGAGGGGGAAAAAAGAAGAATCTCTCCAGCTAGGTGTTGAGTGGTCACACTTTGGAGTCTGTCAGTTCAATGACCTCTACTGCCAAGCTATAGCATGTAACTCCTTTGGGAGCAGGACATGTGACATATTTGTGTCTGCAGAGGTGAAACACCAAGGTTTGATCTTACTTACAAATTGACCAACCATGCTGAACTAATTAAGGTAGAGGGCACAGGTATGTCTTAAGAGATTGATATTAAAGTTAGCACATCATGGGTTGGGAATTTGCTGGCCTGCTTGGCATTCTTGCAGTAGCATAATGAGTGATAGGGTCTGATGTTTCATCATTGGAAATTGCAGTGAACTTAAGGTCCGAATTACACACAGGGCTTGACATTTTACAGCCTTGTGTAAATACATGTGTGCACATTTTTAAAAACCTAACCACTGTCAGGTGTTTTCTAGGCACCCTACTAAATGCATCTAAACGCAGCACAGTTCAAGTAAGCCAATTGGAGATAGTGGACACATTATAATTGCACTATTTGGTTTGAATAAATTTGTCTGTTTACATCAACCACCCAAACCAAATGGTGTACTCCTTTGGTATTCGCCATAACTCAAAAAGGCAAATGAAAACCTCGCTATTACTTTAACCCCCTAGTTTGTTGAACTTATCACAGACAACTTGTAAAAGTCCACTTTATAAGAAAAAGAGGATATACATAATTGGATGTGTACTTCCTCTTCCTCAAACCAATAAACTATCAAGCCATTTCATCTGTGAAAGTGCATTATTGAGTTTTTAACGAGTTCATGCCAATGTGTTTTTTCCATTACACATCCATTAAACAGTTTTCCAATAAAAAAAAAATCATTAACATCATTTAGCATAGACTTGCGTCTGTGCCCGTCTCATCCTAAGATTGTAATTATGGGGGTGCATTCCTGGGATCGCCGCCATCACCTGTTCTCTTTCAATCGCCACTATTCTCAGCTCTCGCACAATTCTACCACTCCACAAGTTGAATAAAATTTGCATAATAATGTGACAAACCCAAGAGTGTGATTTTTGATACAACAATCACTTACGAGTGGCGTGTTTTGGGGGCTTTTTTCAGGTACAAACAAATATATCCGATTGTGCAGGAAATACCTTGAACTTTAGTACATTCCCCTCTGTTCCCCTGTCTCCCCGCATCAATGAGTCCATTCTAGAGCTTCCAGACTCTATCTCAATTTAATTTATATGATTGGAATTGCATAGCGTCCTTGCATCCATCAGGGTCAAACGTTCACACTCTTTGTGAAACCAAGGTTGTTTTTTTTTTTTTAACTTTCATAGACTCAGGTTTTTTCAATGGGGAAATTAAAGATCTGTTTTTCCCCTATTATTCATTGTTGTTTGTCTGCATCATGTCCATAGTAGTTACTGAGTATACAATTGCATAGAAATGCAACTATCAGTTTTCACTATTTCTGCCTCTATTTCCTAAAACGTCCCACATTTTGCTACAAATTCTGAAAATAATAATGCTTTCGCATGTGTTACGAGTCCTTTCCAAATTCCAATTACAAAGTTGAATTTTAATGCCAAAGCTAACGTAGTGTAATGGTTGCTGGGCAGGTTTTTAAATATTGTTTTATTATGCAAGTTCGCTACAAGCCACTCTTGGTCAGGGGCTTTAAGAAAAAAACATTTAAGATGAAAATACCTCAGGGAATTGATATTCAAACAACATACAGTGTAAAGCCTTATCCAAATTGGCGGCTAGGCTTAAGGCTATGACTGTTGCTAACGGTGTTGCTAACGTCCTCCTATACTTTAACACATGATGATGCGGAAATCTAGCCACAGCCGCCAATTCAGACACGGCTTGAAAGTCGTGTTTAGACTGCCTCACCTGCTGTGCTCTTTCTGGGCTGGCTTCGTTCTGACTGGTAAACCTTCTTGGGGCTCTGGAGGACCACCTTGTTGACAGACAGGTGGTAGTTCTTGGCCTCATCAAGGAGATCCCGGCACTTTAGGCACTTCTTGATCAGCTCCTCCGACTCCACAACATCCATCAAGAAACTAGCAGGCACCATGGGTAGACGGACCTATTGAACACAACAAGCATCAGAACAGAATAAGTTGTTTAAATAGTGTGACTTTGGAACAAAGTTTTATCAGCCCGCCCACTGACTTAAATTAGAGTGTGTAAGAAGTAGTATCAAAAACTTCTTCTTGAGGCATTTAGTAATAACTGAGAGTTTAGACAGTACTTGAATAGCCATGTGACAACATGTATGATATACACTTTAGTAAAGGATGGTAATTTAACGCAAGAAAATGTATTTATTTATCAGGTTATAAATTCATCAACTCAATCTATTAACATAAAATATTAGTAATCATTGCTTATCTAATTTGATGACTCACGAGCAGCCAATTTAAATGTCACACTACTCTATTTCACGCAAAATTGAAAGAGTCTCAAATCAGACATTCAATTTCACTTAATGTGTAAGAAATTGGTCTTTTATTGCATCATGCCATTAAAAAAGATAACCATTCATTTTAACAATCCATTCACACCAGCATCTAACAACTTTTCACAAAAATATGTACATGTACTTGCGCCTAATCTGCTAAAATTGAATGCCGATTTTGCATGGCTAAAGAGAATGCATTATCAGTTTAATTAAATATAATGCAATATAAATTCACTTGCCTCAAAGTGAAATTGAATGACGGTTTCAACTGAAGAGGCTACATCACTTTAAAATAAATGCAAGTGAAATAGCTTCTATTTTGCTGAAGATGACAGGGGAAAACCTTTAGTACGATTAAGGCATTGACAACTAATGCACAGTAGTAAACAGCTTACATTTGTACTCATGTAAATCGGACAAAAACACACACATGTATGCACTTTAAGAGCATATGTATGTATTATATGTATGTATGTATTATATGTATGTATGTACGATTAAGGCATTGACAACTAATGCACAGTAGTAAACAGCTTACATTTGTACTCATGTAAATCGGACAAAAACACACACATGTATGCACTTTAAGAGCATATGTATGTATTATATGTATGTATGTATTATATGTATGTCTGTTGTATGTATTTCAACAGACTATAGATTTATGTCAACTGAGGGTTACCTCAAGAGGGTTATTCAAGACTGCATCTTGATGAAGGGTTCAGACTTTCAATGCTGATGCCTTTGGGACATCAAACCTTCATCTTTCAAATGAAATCCGAGCCGGTGCCAACTTGCAAGGCCATGTTGCATTGAGGCTCCTTAACCCCTGGACTCATTTCTACAGTTATCTTTCAAGATTTTCGTCTGCTCCTTTATAACCTCCCTTGGTGCCCCCCCCCCATTCTAAGCTTTGGAGTACCCTCCCCAATCCCAATTGTGATCCCAGTTCAGGACCTATACCAGGCTGTAAGAACGTGTAGCATTGAGGCTCCTTAACCCCTGGACTCATTTTGACAGTCATCTTTCAAGACAGAAATTGCCTCATAGTCGTCTGCTCCTTAACAACCTCTCTCGGTGCCCCCCCCCCCCCTCATTCCAAACTATGTACCACCCTCTCCCATCCAACTTGAATGTATGCCCAAGGCCTTTGCTAGACTGAAACAACTTGCTGGATTGAGGCTCCTCAACCCTTGGACTGATTTTGACAGCTTTTTTTAAAGACAGAAATTGCTCCTTTCCTTGATGGCCCCCTCCCTCCACCCATCCAAAGTAAGGACTACCCTCCACCCCCCCTTCTCGCTAGCCAACATGTTTCATAAACCCTTAATGGTTCTCAATGATATGTACAAGCACATACAGTACATTTCACATATATAAAATATCCTTGTGATGAAACTGAGCCATCTACCTCTGCAATTCTGCCTATTGGCAAGGTTAATTTGCAGACCAGACAGGTTTTTGTTTGACTCACACTGGATTGATGGCCGAATGTCTAACTTTATCAAGGCTTTCTGAGTTGAGATTCCTGTACTTGAATTAATTGATTTCAAATGGGTAATGCTGGCTTGTACATAGGAGCGGGTTATTGCTGTTTCCATTAAACAATGCTCACAAGTATACACATCAAACTGCAAAAGACTTGACAACTCTCGAGACAAAAGTCATCATCTGACAAACCCTTCACATTAAGGGGAACCAAGTGTCACACCGGCTTCGTTGAGCTATTTGGGCTACAAAATAGGCTAAAATATGACTCCAAAGGTCTTCCAGGAATGGAGAAGAACGGTTCCTAAAAGAAACCATCAAATTTTGCCGTTTTTAAGTATTTTTCAAAAAACGAAGGTCACGTGATTTATCCGAACTAAAAAAGTGGTTCGGATAAATCATGTGATCTTCGGAGTGAGCTTTACTTCCAGCCGTATAAAAGTAAATTACTGAACCAAATTTAAATCTGTTTTTTTACAATTATTCCTGAGTATTTGACAAAGAAGACTATGTATTCAGATTATTGATACGATTTGTAAATAATGATGAAAAATCAAACGTAAAATTTGCATTCATTTTTTTTACAACAACCATCTAAAAATTATTGTCTGTCATTCCACATCACTAAATTAGGTCAACAGTAAGCTGGTGTGTCCCTTTAAACTTACACTCTAGATCATAAAAACACCATCGTTTCTTTAGCTAATAGACTGTATGAACACGGCATTGTTTGAATAGGGCGCCCTCGGTTAGAGGTCAGAAGAAGGTTGCTCATTGACCCATCCTGTACACCGCAAAGATGTGCATTTTCCAATGTTTTATCATCGTTTTACCTCTATTAGATGGTGGCGTGATGACGTCAATGCACGAGGTCTATATAATGTACATGTACAACATGCAGGCATGATACATGTACTTAACAGAGGCAACAAGGCAATTGCTCCTAGTCATTGCCTAGGTGCTCCCTGAAATGTTCCAATAGATTTTACAATTTTCTCATAGAAGGAGGAAACATCTTGCAGCCCTTGCACTTTAAAAAATAAAGCATCAGGTTTGATCATGCATACTTGCATGTGGTTTACATGGTTACATTTTCAGTTAACTTTTTAAGCTTTTAAAAACATGGCCCTCCCCTATTCTGATGCTGAATTCCTTGTAACTGAAAAGCTTAATGTCAAGTCCAAGAAAAAGTAGCCCTTGTGGTCCCATAAACGCATCATGTCTCAAGGACCATGGATTAATAACATCAGTTCTTCTCGGTATACTCCTGGCAGATGCCCAACATTGAGAAATAAAAATCTTTATTTCTTTGCAGAGGGTTATAGTTTCTGAATTTCCCATACATAACTGCAAGAATTATTGGACTTGCCCTTTAATAAACTGTAAGCTTCTTTACGATCAAATCCACAATTACACCAATCCTCTGCAAGAACTCTTGGACTTGCCCTTTAACAAACGGTAAGCTACTAGAAGACAGATCAAGTCCACCATCATTACACCTTTCAAAATCCCAATACACACTGCAGATGATCCAGCCCTAGTAGCCTAGAGATCTAAGTAGCCCAGACTGATTGACCCCATTTTCACACTTTAATCTCCAGTCAGCCACACAGAATCTTATAGTATACACTGCAATAAAAAATACCTTTTAATGTATTGATATCTGGTGCATGGAAGGCCGCTTCTTGTCCTTTTTTGGGGGGCATCAAGAAAGGAAACGTCACTTCACCGTTAGGTGAAATATTGTAGAGCACTTGTACAGTACACATAAACATCTGTACACATGTACCCTGTAATACAAACATGCATTTTGACATGTTTGCAAAGCCACAATCAGGGGTACACTTTTTGGTGACAAAGCCACCATTATAATTCAAACCGCAAACAAATATAGAGCAACTCTTTGCAGAGCTTGCATTGGTGGATTGCACATGATGTCACATATCCCACAATCCTCTCTGAATGGCTAACACTCACCAGCTTTGATGATTTTAAAATTTAGTTTTTCCATTACAACATCGTTGTTGTACCTTGTATTTGTAAATGCGAATTCAATCCACATATTTGACAAACTCACTTTTCATTCTTCATTGACAAAGTGCTTGAAAACTGATTGATAAATACTGTTGAAAAAAGGGTTCTATTCAGGGGTTCACAACATGGACGCTCAGAAAATGTGATTGAGGCTGTGCACATGGTTAATGTTCAAGTTCTTCTCTAGGTCTGGCGAGACACAATGCAAATTTAAGACCTCTTGGTTATTGTACAGTAATACAAAGGTGTACATGGTGTGCTGTGTCTGAGCACTGAGCAGACTAGTGTACTGGTATCCAGCTCTAATATTTCTGATCAGCAGAGTGTGGGTTCGATTCCTGGTCTTGTTATTTGTGTACATGTACTTATTGCTTCATCCTCAGGAAGTAACGTAAAGCAGTAGGTTCCATATCTTGTGTAATGCTTGTAAAAGAACTCAGTGCACTTGGAGCTATGAGAAGGGGGTTTTCCCTGGTGTTTCTGGCATAATTGACAGTAGACTACACCAAATCATCTTGTTAACCCTTACAAGGTACTATAGAAATGCTTGGTCTCATACATGTAATTCAAAAACTTAGCATGCTTGTCTTAGATGAAGTGATATTATAAGAAAGTTTGATATTATCATTATTATTACATAAACAATAGAAGGTTGTCATTTAAGATGTCACAATCAAATACTGTTCTTCAGGCTTGGTACTTCATGGAGGCAATTGCCTCCATTGCCCCTTGAAATGTTCCAACTCAACTCTTGAATTACTCAATTCAACCTCTGCAAATATTTCACAGAAAAGAGGAAGTTTGTGTATAAAGTGGGCACCAAACAGATTTTTGGCAAAAATTCAAAATGTGAGGCTTGACACGTTTGTTCATGTCCCGGTTTTTTTACTTTTCCCAAGAAACTTTTACGTCATAAAATCATGTCCTTCAAAAATAAAAAAAGGAGATTTATTAACATTTCTTGGACACTGTTGGGTATGGCAAATAAATTATCTTTTTTGGGGGACGGGATATTGCATGAAAGCTTACATAAGGGTAAAAAAAAGGTTTCCCATGATATGATTGATATGCTAACCACTGGTGACAAAAAACAAGCACACTGATTCCTGGAAGAGGTTGACAACTTCAAATGAGATTAATAAATGAAAATCTCAACAATATGCAAAGAGTTGTCACAATTGTTGTTCCCGTAGGCTCAAAGTTTTAAGGTGTGTCCATGTAGGTGTTGTGCCAGTGTAAAGTGTAATCAATTAGAATTTTAAAAATACAATATTGTTTCTCAACAACTTATTCCTCCCCAAAATTTCCCTTCCCCCAACTCTTTGACCCCCACCTCCAAAGGGGGCAGGGGAAAAACTTACTTTAAAAAAGAAGAAAAAGGAGTCATATCTGTATGTCAAACAAATTTTGAACATCTTCCTGATCTTTTTGCACATTCAACAGAAAGCATTAAAACATGAAAACCAGAGTACAGGACTTCTTACATCAACAGTCCCGCTGAGACAGATCATGAGCACAAAAAATAATAAAAAATATCCCTAAGAGATAATAGAAGTTCTGGGTACAGGTTGTGCTTTTCCACTAACATGGCTAACCCACATCCCACTCTTCCTGCAGAGAAAGGAAATATCATGCCGTTAATCTCTGTGTACCACAGCTTTGACAGACAAAAACCACAAGTGGGGGGGGGGGGGTAAGGATATCACACTGACTTACATACTAAAGAAAACAATTGTGGTTAACAGTCCTTGTATCATATTTCAATGAAGTATGACTTCATCTGTGACTTTTTTGTAAATTTGATCGAATTCAGTGAAAGCCACATATTTCTTTGTTTATGAAATGATTCAGTTCTTGCTCCTGATTAAAGGGTACATGGCTGAGTCACAGAGTGAAAAACCAGTCTTGTGGAATTCCCTTGCCACTTAAGTTAACCCTGCATCCTCTTTATGATACTATCAAACAAATTATGCCATTGTTCCATTCAATTTAATCTTTCATATATTTCATATTTCATCTATACTGGGTCATACATTTTCAGAAGTGGGTTGCAATAAATGGAATTTATAATGAAAGATGACAACACAGGACTTTATGCAAATCTTTTCTGGAAAGCACCACAGAAGGGTTTTCAAAATGATTTTTTTTTAATTTAAAATCTATTTACTCTCATGTGAACTTAATTCCCTTATTGATTGAACACATTTTAAATTAATCTCAGCAAAGATCACTTGACGTTTTCGTTCAAATTGGTCTTTAAAACAAGACTACCTAATTCATTTTCCTCACATTGTAGTCAGGTTGATTGGATGGTGTGTTTATTAAACTAGAACAGCGAAGCTGCCATGGTGAGCTGCCGATCGCCAGATAGAAGACCAATGACTAATTGCAATAAGGAGTTATGACCATTTAAGGTTTTCATTGTTTTAGCTCATTCAACTGGAACCAGTGATAAACTCTGAGAGTTTTATCTTTTCATATGAATCTACATGTAAGAAGCAATATTTGATTCAAGTTTCAAGTCAGTACATCATTGCAACAAGGAGTTATGACCATTTCAGTTTTTTATTGTTTGAGCTCATTCAACTGGAACCAGTGATAAACTCTTGAGTTTTATCTTTTCATATGAATCTCTGTGTAAGAAGCAATATTTGATTCAAGTTTCAAGTAAGTACATCATTGCAATAAGGAGTTATGACCATTTAAGGTTGTCATTGTTTTAGCTCATTCAACTGGAACCAGTGATAAACTCTTTGAGCTTTATCTTTTCATATGAATCTACATGTAAGAATCAATATTTGATTCAAGTTTCAAGTCAGTACATCATTGCAATAAGGAGTTATGACCATTTAAGTTTTTAATTGTTTTAGCTCATTTAACCGGAACCGATTTTATGCTCAGCCTGTCTGTTGTCAATTGTAAGTCAAAGTTACAACTTAACTTAGTTCAAAACTTTAAAATTTTAGTTTGAGTTTGGTTCTTTAAAATCCAGAGGTCAATAATTGAGCCTGAAAAAAAACTTTAACATTTTTTTTTATTCCCAAAACTTCAACATTATTGGAAAAAATAGTTGAAATTACAAAAAAAATGACTGGCAATTATATATAACAATCTCACTTGGGCTTGTACATACCATAAAACAACTCAACTCAAAGACTGATACTTGAAACAAAAACTTTAACATTTCCACTGAATGCGGACGGCCGGACAGACGGACGGACGGACGGACAGACGGGACGGAAATTGTCATTACATAGGCTCACTCTGCTTCGCAGCTCGCCAAAAATGAAGGACGGGACATTTATGAACTCTTCCAAAAAACAGTGACAATACACTTTTTCCAATTAAATAAAAATATACAACTACATAAACATGTGTTTTAAACTCAATCTGTTTTCACGTATCAGTAATATTGCTTTAAAATACTTAATCATGTGCTTTTCATTGTGGGAACAAAACAAAATCTACCACTCATATGATAAAAGCTTGACTCATTGCCAGGAATCATCTCAATCAATCAACCTTATCCTCATCAAGTTTCTTGTTCTTTCATCTCATGCATCTTGAGTTCCTCATCCGAAACACCCCAAGATAATGACTAATTGTGTGAAAAGTAACAACAAAATAAAAACCTGGTTCCGAACAACAGCAGGGCCCAATTTCCTAGAGCTGCTTAAGCATAACATTTTGCTTAACAAGTTAACAATTTCCTGCTTAGCAGACATGAGCAGAATACCAGTGACAAATGGTATGTGGTATAATCTTTTTTGGCTGTAAACCTTATTCTTGTAAGCATATTTTTGTTATGCTTGGCTTATATGAAATTGGGCCCAGATGACCACATGAAAAAGTTATTACAAGGTGCGATCACAGGGCCATGGTTTAGACGGGTTCTGCCATGCTCATTCGCTCGCTCAGGCCGTCCTGCACCTCCCCCCCACAGAGCAACCGAGAATGAACTCCGTATGTGGTAAATTAAACTTGGCAGACTTGCACTGGTAAGTGCCTTGCCAATTTAATAATAAAAAAATAATAATGGTGTTGATGTAGAAACCATGCTTGAAGTATCACAATATGTTTCTTTAATGATTTGTCCCTCTGCAAATCAGGGACAATGGCAACCATGGGAATTAGGCGGAACAGGAAATATCAGATTATTTAAAATTAAATAAATGAGGAAAAACCATGTTGAATGAACAATGTGTATTTATTTAGGAATTTAGCAAGATGATAGGCATCAACCTACACAATTTTTTAAGGAAATTTGAAATACAGTCGACTCTCGTTAATACGAGCTCGGAAGATACGAGACGCCGGTTAATACGAGGTATTTCACCGGTCCCGAACTGTCCCATGCGTGTTTCTATGTCTTAAACAACGGAAGATACGAGCACGGTCGTAACGAGAACACGGATATTACGAGGTATTTTTGCGGCCCCGTGATGACAAAATGTATTGTTTTTCATACTTTTATAGCGAGATCGGAAAAAATATTGTTGCGTAAATAAAAGTTTACCGTTCAGTCAGCCAAATTTCTGAAATGACATGCGTTTTGCCAAACTATTTTTCGGATCGGACCGGCTACACGGTTCCGTCCGATCCGAAAATCAAAACATTACGCTGGTAACTTATGCTTGAATTACTATTTCGCCTACACGTCTAGCGGCTACCAGCGAAAACAACGTTCAGCATAGGCGCTACGCAGTATCGAATCTGTCACATCATGGTCACATGAACAGCAAGTTTGACATGACTTTGCTATGATTTTTATTTTCATTTATACAAAATATTAAATTTCTATGATCATAGTCAACAAAATTGCATTTATCATTGATATTTTTGTGTACATGATGCTCGTAAGAACTGTACTAGGAAGCCAACCGCTCCGTTCTAGCCTAGACACGTGTGTAGTGCATGCACTATGACGACGTGTGTATACAGTACATGTACATGTACGTGTAAATAGTGCGCTGCGTTTAAGACGAGGTTCGGATGATACGAGGAAAACGGGCCAGTCCGGCGGACCTCGTATTAACGAGAGTCGACTGTATCTCCAAAAGTTTAAGTCACTCTCCTGCAGGTTGTATCATTAACTTGGGTGTGATCTCTGGCAATTTTTGGTCAAATGACACAAACATATGCCAGCTTTGGAGCTGGACGTAGCGGATACCTTGTGCATACGGTAGATGCGCGAGCCAATGTGCCGCGCAAACAAAGAGCTGATTCACACACTGCGTAATTATACTGAAGGCAATGGAGCAACACTGTGACTGAATTATGAGGAAAAAATGAGTGTTTCTGGTTGAACATTGAATCCCCCAGGGGGAGGGCAATACTAGCGTATTATTGCCCACCTGATCAGTCAACAGTAAAGGCCTTCTCTCTATATTAATTATTTGTTTGTATCATGACTTGTTGTTTTGACACAGTACGACCAAGCTGACGGTTTTAATTTTCTGATATGGTGTCGTCCTAAATCATTTCATTGTTCTGGATGAAAACCAGCCCACGGCATTTACTAGACTTTAAAGGTTCTTATTTTGCAAGACATGTTTTCTTATTTTCCAAAGATAAAAACCTTAACTTTATTGCACTGTGCTCGATCCCCAACCCTTGGTTCCACATGTGATTCATTTGTTAAAGCCTTCTGTCCACAAACATGTTTGAGGCATGTGGGTGACTTAAAATCAATTTCCTTTCATTGAACTTAACGTTCAGTTGAAACTGATGCAGGTGCACATGTGCAGGTTTGCGCTACATGTGTTTAAGTAGTCGCTTATATTGATTTATGCGCACAATTTCTTAATTCACTACCACTCAGAAAAGAATAAAAATACAACCTTGATGCATAGCTTCCGATCGGCATCATGCAGCAGGTGCCACGAAACAGCTTGTCAACCTTTACTCATGATACACAGCGAAAAAGGCCTGTCTTAGCCAAACTGTAGAGGGCGACTATATTCTTAACTTACCGCTGATATAAGCTGAGACAACTCCTTCACTCTGTTTGGAAGATCAAATCGCACCCACTTCATGACTGCCTGATAAACCTGAGATTCGTTCTCGATCCTTATATCTGGCGATGATATAACATCATACAGGTGGGCTGCTGTAATGTTTATGAACTCTTCGCTCGCGACCACCTCCAGGAAGTGGTCGAAAGTGTAAATGTCTGCAGTTTTAAGGAGTTCTGTTCGGCCGTGAAGCTCAGCGAAGCTTCGAATGCCGAGACAGTTTGAGGGGTGAAGATGGGAAGTCATGAAGTCGCAGCAAGCTTTGGCAACAATTTCGATCTGTGTCAGCGAGGCGGCACGCAAGAGTTTTTGCACATTGTCAACGGTTAAGAGGACTTTGGAGGTGTACATGAATGTGATGAGCGCCTCCATGGATGCCTCATCAATGTCGTAGATGAGGATCTTCTGCTCCCGACTCTCCTTCATCTCTGATGTTAGCATGGCACGGAAATACGGACTGCAGCAAGCCAAAACCAGGCGGTGGCACTGTAGCTCCGTTGAGCCCACCACCAGCGTGACGTCGCACAACGCCTGGCGGTCGTAGAGTTCCCGCAGCACAAGAAAGGAGTCCTGCCAGTGGGTGTGGCATTCAAAGGTCAAGGAGGTGATGGGCTCCTGATATTCAGGCATCTTATCCCCCATGGTGGTGACGTTGGCTTTCTCAGGGTGATTGTTGTTGGTGGTGGTACTGGAGATCTCGATGATGATTGTGGAGTTGGGCCTGTTGGGTTTGGAGAGAGGAAACAATTTAGTTCAGAAAGACTGCCAAGAATTTTTGTTAACATGGCTACATGCTACTATGCATAAAGATGTAAGTTGAATTATTAGATGAAATTGAAAGTCAAAATATTGTACTCATTCAATTTCATACTTCCTTGTATGGAAAATAAATTTCAACATCGCTTAAGTCATCATTGGTTATGAAATCATTGTAATACATTGTAAAGTGGGGACTGGTGGGTGGGAGGGGCAGGGGGCAGCTCTGGGTTATTACATTTTCAAGATTGTAAAGAAATATCTAGCATCAAATCTAAGACCACACAAAGGTAATTCCGAGGACAATTTATGCCTTGGCCCAACTTAATAGAGCTGTCACGTAGAAAATACAGCAGATGAAATTTCTTTGCTAGCAAAAAAAGGGGCCAGACACCAGTCATAGCAGTGTAAACTTTTCAGAATATTGGCTGGTAACCTGTTTCGGCTAAACAACATTTTTAAATCATGGGCCAATTTTATAAAGCTGCTTAAGCACAAAAATAAGCTAAGCACAAAACAATGTTGCTTAGCAGTAAGAGGTTACCAGCCAAAATACCATATTATGTACATTATAGATTGTGACTGGTTCCCTGCTTATTTGTTAAGCAGTATTTTTTGCTTATTAAGCAATTCTATGAAATTGGACACATGCATTATGAAACTGGGCCCTGGTTGCAACACCATGGGTTACTTTGTCCTCCACAACATCCAGATGCTTTCATGGGCAATATGCACAAACCTCCAACTGTTTCACATTAAACCAACACACCCTGATTATCCTTACTTGCGTGCAAACAGTTCACATGACTTGATTAAAAACAGATATCATATCCATATATGTAAGACATGAACATTTGGTTTAGATTTCATTTTCTATTGCTGCACATCAAATCATTGTATTAACACACTTTGCGACACACTGGGCACCAGAAACCACTCTGTCAACTGCTGCATTGCTTTAAACAAAAGAAAGTAAACTAAACACCTTCTATTTTACATGCAAGATACTAGAGGAAGGAAAGAGAAAGGACTTTTTATCTTCTCATAAATTATAATAATATTTAAAAAATCTATTGTATACATCTACAATTATTTCTGACTGTTTTTATGATAAATACTCAACAATAAAAAAACATACACTGATGTATAGTTGTATTTTAGCTTGTTGTTTTTCTGGGGCTGTTTGTTTGTTTGTCTGTTCTTATTCCCTTGATGGTCTCATGTGATGTGTTTTAGCTTTCAGTTTTTCTACCAGTGTTTGGAGAGCAACCAGATAGCAGCTCAGTCTGCTTTTTGCAATCATTCAAGGAGGCACTGTCTTGTTTTGTTTTTGTTTATTGGGATGTTGGGGTTTTTTTTTTCTTTTCTTTTTTTTCTCTAATTTGTCCTTTAAAAAGTTTTAAAAGTTCAATTTCTCGCTAGTTACATTTTATGTATGTTTTTATATCTTGTACAAATTTAATCAAAACCAGAACTGATGCTTTGTTCTTGTAGGGACTGGGCAGATTTTCCTAAAAGTGGTCATGGTGGAAAACTTGTCTTGAAATATTTTAACTTGAAATATGTTAACTTGTATTTAAAGGTGTTTTTTTTACATGTAAAACAATTAGTTTTGATCTCACAAGATCGAAACCATGTTTGAAGCCAGGCTGCCAGTGAACAGGTTTTTTCGAAAACTACTTTCGAGTTACTCCGATAACTGATTGAGCCTTAACTTTCACAGCTTTGTTATTTCATTCAGATGTTGAGTCACAAGAAAAGTGCAGATACTGGTCTTTGGCAATTAGTAATGTTGTTGGGACATGCTCTAAACAGATCTAGCCCTGGCCTTGATTTGAAACTGATCGTAAAATGTTGTTGGGACATGCTCTAAACAGATCTAGCCCTGGCCTTGATTTGAAACCGATCGTAACATGGTGTACGTTTAGTTTTGTGATTGTTTTTTTTCCAATGTCATTACACCATACCTTCCATTATGCATTGGATTTACTGAACCATAACCGAACACAATCAAGTCATAAAATCACAATCAGAGTCCTTCAACTATTCACGCACACAACAATTATCTACACTGAATTTGAAAACAACAAGCATTTTAAGTACAAAGTACTACCTGTGCTGTGCTTCAAATGCTTGCCATTCCAGTGCCAGAGTAAACAAATAAATTTAAAAATCCACAAAAAAAAAGCCCTTATGACTTGTAGACGCTAAGATTTTTACTGAAAAGATTATACTGCCCAAAATAAAAATTATTTAACTTTGGGGAAAAAGGGAAGTTTGAATTTTAAAACCCCACCCCAAGTTTTTGCTGACATATATAAAAACAAAGTATCAATTGACAATGAGGAAAGTTTACAGCACAGAATGTGTGAACTGTAAGCATTGTGGAGTAGTAAATAATATTTTAAAAATTAATTTGCCAAAATACAATCCAATGAAAGTTTACTTGTATTTCAACACTCAACATTGGACATCTACATCTATTACATTAACATCTATTAAGATGTTGCGGTACCTGCTGCTAAAAAATAATACAGGATTTAAACTGCTTCTACTGGTAAGACATCTGCTCTAGAATGGCAAAGGATGTAGGTTTGAATCCCACCCGAGTACTCTTTACACCAGCTGCATTGTTTGTTAAGCAAAGTAAGTAAACAGTTTTTTTCTTTACCTGGAAGAACTTATAAATATTTTCAAAAATTATTACTTAAAACAAAATCTATTCAATGTATATGTACATCTACAATCATTTATGACTGTTTTATCAATAAAAAGGTTATACTGCCATCTTGCTGTATTGTAAATAACAGTTCAAAACTACATTGTTTTGTTTTATGTGAATTGCATTTCAACAGAATGGAAGATGATTAATGGGTGTCCTCGAGTTCAACGTACTTTCCTGCATAACACATTTTGTGGTTTCTAAGGGTAGACTACACAAATGTAAGAAGTACAGCCCCCCAAAAAAGTTTGTTCGGTTCTACGCCTCATCCAAAGGATGCATATTGGATCATTCCCTCTGACCTAGTAACCCCAGCCACCTCCTTCTGTATGTATGCACAATTACAAATGTAAATAATCAATATTAATGTAGATCTATTGTGTAAATCCCTTGCAAATTATTATTGTCATTCTTTGCCTTATACTAAAAATAGGGCTTGATTGCAACTTTGGTTTAAAAAGATCATTTATATTATCATATCATGGTGTATGTCTTGTGATTGTGCGTATTTTGCGCTTATCAGCAGTACAATCATTCCCATCATGCATCACTCTATCCTGAACAAGAATTTGCTACAAGGTTCAGCCCATCTTTATATATTTTGTTCAGGTCTTAGTTATCACCAAAATATACTTTATGTTACATAAATATACATGTAACACACAAGACCCAATTTCAAAGCGTTGCCTAGGGTCTACCACTTCAAGAATCTGGGCTTTTTGCTACAGATTCCAGTGCCCTTATTGAGTGCTCCCATGGTTCACTCCATAGTATTTGTAACACAAGCTTCACCGAGAGCTATAGACTACATAGAATATGGTAACAAATTTACTCAGAAAATCAAAATGAGCTGCATACATGTACTTTCCTTTTACAAGACATTCTAATGTGCATCTGAATATTGTGGGCGGAGTGATGGGGAAGGGGGTGAAGGAGGGTATGCATACAGACACATCCTTCACAGTGTAAGTGTACACTGGTCTATTGCATCTCTGAACCTTAGAGCTAAACAATTTGCAATGTAGAACCCTGATGGTAGAACCACATGTGTACATTTACATTGGCCAACTCTACACATTCACAGTAGGCATATCAGCTGACAGTATCCTAGCCCCCACCCCCAACCTCAAAGCGCATAAATGTGCAAAAACACCTTTGTATTTGTTCAATTGTTGTACAAAAAAAAACGACTGCAAGTTTCTTTGCAATCTTCTTGGTGCTGTTTGAAACCAGAGAGTCGTTAAAAAAAAAGGTTAGTCTGTGAACACAATAAATACCTGTAGTACATCTGTAGCTGTACTTTGCACCCCAACAAATGCATACAAAAATACATCATGATTTACTGAATAAGCACCACATTCAGAATTAATTGCAATCACAACCCTGTTCATACATACCTCATGCTCATTAGGTCGAATTGTAAAGTATATACCAATTCCTACTGATAAAACATTATCCACAGCGTATGATGCTGCCAGCAGATCCTCTCTGGGTTGAGTAACTGACCATCACTAATATATCTAACAATCAAGCACTGACCACCAACTACAAAAAGGTTGCTCACTGACTGCTCATCTAAGTCCAAATGATGATGATGACCAACAAATTACCCACAAGCATCTAAGCTACTATCAGGTCCAAAAAGGTAGCCTGGTGGTTGGTCGGTTGGTTGGTTGGGGAGGGGGGGGGGTGAGACAGTTGAAGAGTAGTATTCAATCAGGCGTGTACCAGGCGTGTACCACCAGCAAAGGCCTGATTAGCTGATCTGCAACACACACAACACACTGTTCTATAAACACAGCATGGGAGCTCCCTCTGTCTATCAAATCACACACGGTCTCTTTCCTCTTGATGCCAACCCCTCCGTCATCGACTACAAAATGAAGGATATGACCACTCAGACCGGTTGAAATACTTTTATTCTCATTTCCTGGTTATTTTTTTCTTGATGTCCTACTTGTTTCGAAGTGGTGATGTTGATACTAAGCAATACAATGAGGACACGCCAGGCGAATAGCTTATTAAACATCTGGTATTATAGGCGTGTAGTTAAAATCGAGATACATGTAAATACCATTCACAGCATAATACAAAGGGTTTGGGTCTCTGGTATTTTCAAAGTTGAAAGCACAAAAACACACTCTCCAGTCCTTTTCTAGAAATTGTGAAAAGAAAATATAAAGCTACTGTTTGGGGGTACAGTGAATGAGTCGGGCCAAGGTGGAGTGTGGTTTTTGTTGTATAATAGATCAGGCCAGACTAAGGGGAAAGTGGTCCACAATGATTCTAGTTCACTTCACATTATGACGGCAGGTAAATATTGCTTTATGAGTATGGATACAAAAGATATGTAATTGTATTGTATTTAACTTGTTGGAGTAGGATTGTGCTTGTGCATGTACTGGATACATTGACTGGGCAGGTTGACCAAACAATCATAAAAAAGTCTGCCACTTGTCCCTTTTTTTTCTTAACAATTTTAAAGAGGATAGGCATTTTACTGACGAATCAAGACACCTTGATAAGATTTTTCCCAAATTTTTGTGTTTCCTTTCAATTAATTGTTAATTTTGATCAAATTTATTTTCAACAATTCTGTTCTGGTGTTATTATTTAATAAATTACCAAATGGTAAGTTGTTTGAAATCTTTTTTTGACATCGGAGATTGAAAGGGCTAGAACGACTGATAACTGTTGTTTTTGGGGTTGCTAAACATTTGCCAGAGGAACAAGTTGGATTACTACTGCATGACTTGACAGTGGTGACACCATATATTATATATGAAACTCTCATGGAAATTGGGCCAGAAATTTTTACATTTATTTATTTATTTATTTGTTAATTTACTTATTTATTTAATTATTTTTTTATTCATTTATGTATAAACTGGCTGTGATCACCACCATTAATACATCAGATAGATACATTTATGACATTACACTCATTTAAAATCTGGGCTACAAAAATTTCCTGGGGGCAAGCAAAATGCACTAGCCCGGTGGGCTACTTTACCAAAAAGCAAAGTGCAAGGCCTACCCAATACTGCCATCTTAAAATGCCCACCGTATCATAAAAAGGCTAATGAACTGTAAGAGTTTGCCAATAAGAAAAGCCTGCCCTTTTCAAAATGAAAATTCCTACCGCCTTCAAAGATCAAAATCCAGTCTCATTATAAGCATCCCTTTAATACTACAAATTGTGTACACCTTTTTCTACTGTAAAGTGATCTCTCTGGCATCAAAACATAATTTTACAAAACAGTCCAACAAAAAAACCCAGATGTATCCTGAATAAGTTTGAAAACAAAGGATATCGGTTGTACAAGGACCAACTTGACGGTCTGATTGGCTTAAATGTCACCTCAAAATGCCAATTTCCTGTGTTTGACTCTCATTAAGCACAGGACGCGTACACAAATGGACATGTTTAAGTCATCTACCAGTGAAAGTAAAGTCAACACACACTATTGAATATCAGGAACCTTATATCAGCATCTGTCGTGTAATAGCTGCACAGTCTCTTCCCATAATGCATGATACATCATTGGTTTTTAGAAGAAAAAATTCTTAAACAAAATCCTCTGGATTTCAGCAAACTTGTCATTCAACCCTAACTTCATATAGGCCTATTCCAGGATGCAACTTGGGTCCAATTTCATGGGCTGCATGAAAAAGCAGAAAATGTGGCGGCTGAGCAACACTAAGCAGGAAACCAGTCTCTAAAGACACATGTTACAGGGAGTTTTGGCTCAAAACAAAATGGTTTTGTGCTAAGCTACTTTTTGTGCTAGAGCAGGTCTATAACACTGGCCCCTGATGTACATCAGGTTGGCTCAGCAGTATCTTCTCCTGCCTTTCACTTCTCTCTAACCCACCCCCCCCCCTCATTCAAATTCTACATTTTCTCAATGTGGCAGTTATTTCAGACAGAAATGTTTCTGACAACACTTGCTGACCTGGAATTACATGGAGGCCACAGAGATGGCCTCTGATGCCTTTACCTTTGGCCTTGTCTTAGCCTTGGTGCCCCTTTTAAAATTTTAAAATAGACTTGAAGATTTTTTCAATGGAAGTGCCCTTTGCAAAATGAAAATGGCCTTGCCTAATGTCCGTCGATGTCAGTTTTTTCCAATAACCGATATATCGGAAATTCAATATCGAGTATAGCATTGTGCAGAGAACGCTCCCGCAATTACCGTCTCGTGATTGGCCACACAAAATAATGATACAGAGCCTTTGTGAGTCGCCGACGTAAGGAGTCAATCGCCGACGTAAGAAGTATAAAAAAAAGTGTTCAACAACGGACGGTCATGATTCAATGTGTCTGGCGCAAAAGTGTCAATCAAGTTGTAGGGCGGCTTTGAGTCTTTGAGATTTGTGTTTTGGTGTACACTCGACTCTCGTTAATACCATGGAGGTAGAAATACCTCCATGTTATTACGAGCTCGGAGATACGAGACACCGGTTTATACAAGGTATTTCACCGGTCCCGAACTGTCCCACGCGTGTTTCTATGTCTTAAAAAACGGAAGATACGAGCACAGTCGTAACGAGAACATGGATAATACAAGGTATTTTTGAGGCCCCATGATGACAAAATGTATTTATTTTCATACTTTTGTAGCGAGATCTTAAATATTGTCGCGTAAAAGCTTACCATTCAGTCAAGGTTCGGAAATCATTCTTGTTGCCAAACAATTTTCGGATCGGACCGGCCATGCGGTTCTGTCCGATCCTAAAACCAGAAACATTTCCCTGGTAACCTACTACTTTGCTTACATGCTGACGGCTACTAGCGAAAACAACGTTCAGCATAGGCAGGCCTCAAAGTTCCCGGCGGCCACGACGGCCATGGCCGCTGGTGCCCTTGTAACTGGCCGTGGTGCCCCTCCAAAAATTACCTTCTTCAAAGCCATAATTGCCGTGCCCTTAATTCCCGTTGGCCGTCGTGCCCTTTTTAATAGAAGTTAAATACATTTTCAGTCTTGTCCAGAAGCACCCGCTGCCGAGAATTTACGGAAACCTTTTTACCCAGTTGTCAATGATTACGAAAAAACTAACTTTTCTACACACATGAAGCCGACAGTTGGAGATCCTTTTCTTTATTTCATGTAGCCCAGACACTATCCAGGCCTCACCTGTGAGAATGATTGACACTCCTATTGAAGGCCAGTTACTCTTATCTTAATCCGCTACATTTGTTATACAATTGTTTTAGTTGGTAATACTCTTGCTCCACTCAAAAGAAAAGTGCCATGGGAGGTGCCTTTGTGGTTAATCCTCTACAGTTTGATATACAATTGTTTTAGTTTGTAATACTCTTGCTTCACTCAAAAGACAAGCCGCACATGCAGTGTCTTTGTGGTTTTGTGACTTGTTTTTGTGACTCATAGGAGTGGCTGGTGTGTTCTTTTAAACCTGGAAAGTGTGTTGACATCTGGTGGCTTACAGTTTTACGGTTTGTTTATGAATAAGATATGATTTATCAATATTTTGTTTATGCAAATTGTTTCATCGGGTTAACCACCCATAGGGAAACATCTGGCCAATTTTCAAATTTATATTTTTTAAATTTTGTGTATTTTTATGCACTATGGTTTTATTTTGATTTACTACTCAAAGTTTATTATAATGGCCTTCGTGCCTTTTTTAAAATTTCATTTTTGGCCTTGATGCCTAATCTACTGGCCTTGGTGCCCTCCAAAATTTGGCTTGCTCCAAGGCCAAAGTGGCCTTGCCCTAAAAATGATGAAGTTTGAGGCCTGCATAGGCGCTACGCAGTATCGAGTCTGGTCACATGAACGGCAACTTGACATCACTTTGCTTTGATTTTTATCTTGAGTTATAAAATATTAAATTTCTAATATCATAGTCAACAAAAATGCATTTATCAGAGAACTAAGAATGAGGTAGAGTGCAGCGCAGCTTTTGCAAATTCAAATATTCACTCACACTGTTTGTTCACAAGCCATCACCCAACCTTAAGTTATAAACAATCCAAACACTGGGAGATAACCAGGAGACTACTTGACAAGAAGAGAGAACGGCAAATTAAACAACCATCGCTCAATATTTAATTTTAGCCAATCAGATCAATGGAGGGTTACGTCCTAAACAACCGATAGGCTGGGGCGGCAAGGCCGGTTTCTTTTGAGATTATACCACGCAAGCGGGCGTGAACTATAGCGGCGCCGCGAGTGAACACAAAGAACAACTCCATAAGCGCAGTTGGTCGTCAAACGTACTTTATTTAAAAGACCTACTCAAGGTTGTAAACTACAAATAAAGACTGCAGCTTTTCTAAAACTAAACCCTGAGATTGTCTGGATAATCTGACACTCTTTCGGTGTTTTCGATGTCACTTAGGAACATTGACATTTTTTATACATTGTCGATATTTCGATATGATTAAAAATGTGACATCGGCAATATTGATGTCAAAATAGTATCGAGTATTTGAGTCATATCGATATATCGACGGATGTTAGCCTCCAAGTGCCAAAGTGGCATAACCAGTAGGGGGCTGGAGACCCTGCTCAGAACACTTGTTCCCCCTCCCCCTACAAAGAAAAAAGTGAATGCACAAAAATGAATGGTTTGATACATTAAATAGCCCCTCACCCCAAATTATGTTTTCTCCCTCTTGCCCCCCCCCCCCCCAAATGAAAAAGTCTGCTACGCCACTGTGCCTTGCCTTCTCAAAGATGCAATTCCAGGCGTGGGTATTGAGTTGATAAAAAAAGCTTCAAGACAAGAAATATCTGCCACAAGGCTGTTAGATCATTACCAACCATGTCTCATACCATTAATTCTTTCTATCCAGCAGTAGTATGTAAAACACTAAGTGGCTACAGATGGATAAAGCTTGTAATGAGCGGGGCCAGAACAAATCAAGCAAAAGTACAATATCGGATCAAAATCAGGGTATGTCAAAAATGATTGACCAGTCGAGTATAAGAAAATCCTGGCAGGCAGACAGATTATCTCAGAAAAAATTCTGTAATGGGCATGAAATATTTTCTGAGAAGATCTTGTCTACTGTATGGAGAAGATATTAAAAAGGAAGTGACTTTAAGAGAGGTCGTACACAAACTGTGTGCATTATTAGATTTGTGGCTGAAGATGAAAGCATCCCACTTAGTCTAAGCTGAGTGACTGTTCTGGTTGGATGTTTGGCTGAGATGGTTCTGCGGTCTTTTAGGATGAGATCATTCGTTGGGTTGTGGACCACCATCTGCTCTTCCGAGTTTCCTTGATATGTGAATTATGTACGAGATTCCAAGTATCAAGCTAATTAAACCACTTCCAATTAAGATTTTACTAGATAATCCTGAAATCGTCTTAGTGAAATAAGTGTGCAATGCTGGTTTTGATACAGTGTAAAAGTACTTTATTTGTATTTTGGGTATTAGGTCAGGCATCTGGTATGAAGTGGGATATAATGCACTTTACAGTTAATGAACTAGTCTACCTTATGTTTGACACAGATTTACATAGCACCTCAAGGTTGACAAAATATCGCCACAGTTTCTTCTTGAAAAGTAGGCAGGTAGGCCCCCTAATTGGTATGAAGGGTGTAGAAGGGAAGGGCAAGTGGGTACAAGTGTTTACCTCTGCAGGCCTGATACTTCAAAAAGCCAATACAGACATTTGCCCTTATGGCCATTAGTAATTGCCTTGGTGCCCCACGAAATGCTTTCCTATAATTTTACATTTCCTTCACTGATAATCAAAGTTTATTTACTCTTTTTAATTTTTTTATACAGATGACAAACTTTAAAGCAAGTTACAGCAGTCCCCACTGATTTTTGCTACATACTTGTACTTGTAAGCTTACAAGTGACACAGGCTCTTTGCTATTAAAGGTTAAGTGTGAAACTTAAAATACTTTAAGACCTAAACCGTACAACACTTTGTACTGCATTTTATCAATCCGAGTCCAAAGTTTCTTAAGCAAGAAATATTCCTCAGCAAATTTCTCAGCTAAGCAAAAACAATAAGCAGGACACCAGTCACAACAACCTGACGGCATTCTGGCTGGTGACTTGTTTCTGCTAAGCAAGATGGATTTCTTTTGATTGTCCCTAGTACATAAGCTAACCAGCATTATGAAATCGAGGACCTAGCCTTGACCACAGAAAGACTGACTGTGACCAATCTCATTGAGCTGCTTAACACGTTGACTGCCGCCTACGTCCGAGTATATTCGTAGTAACAGGTGTAACGGATTCTGCCACTACGAGTATACTCGTAGAGAATGAAAGGCTTTTGTATTGTGCATTGAATACACTGGCATCACTGAGAACGCAACAAATACGCTTCTGGCAGTGGTGAGGACATACATCCTGAGAATCTGTATTACAACATGTAGACACAAAAAAGTGTTACCTACTTGGTATGCGCGCATGCGCACAACATTTGGCAAATGGGAACGCCCTACGAATCTATGACCGGCAGTCAACGTGTTAAGCAGAAAATATTGCTTACAGTTTTCTGTAGGATACCAGTCAAAAATGAAACATGCTACATGGCAGTGATCTCCCTTAACAATGGGCCGCTGGCCAATTACCAGTTAAAATTTCTGAGAACCAGTCACAATTCTGTCCAAGTAGTCCTGCATGGCTAGTTCATAGCTTCCAAAAGCATGTAAACCACTGACTACACTGACTGCTCATTATGGTTTCAAACTCTAAGTCCCATACAAATGACAGTTGACAGAAAATTAAGATAAGGACCAGTGAAAAAGCTGGGGGACCAGTGAAAAAGCTGGGGGGCCAGTGAAATGACAAGCTAACTGGTCCTGCTGGCTAGTCACTGAAAAAGTTAAGGGCAAAACCTGCATGGTATTTTGGCTGGTAACCTTAATCTGGTAAGCACAATGTTGCTGTGCTAATAAGCTACTTTTTGTGCTTAAGCCATTCTGTTAAACTCGGTTAAGGTCTGCACAAAGGTTGGATAAATGGTAGATTTGCCTCAGATGACCCTTCCAATGTTATGCAAACCTTTTGATATTACTGAGTAATAATTATAGATTATGGTCAAGAACCATGAAATTAAAGTTGCTGGTTATCATGTAGGACATTTGAGCAATCGGACTGAACTTGCCCTCAACTGCGCTAGAGCAAGCCCCAAGCCTTGGCCTGATACTACTGTTGATGTGAACAATTCAAGGGTCATTAACTCTTCACTTTTTCGGGGGGGGGGGGGGGTTATAATTAAAGGGCACTCCTGTATTTTAAAAACTTTCTAAAATTTGTTTATCAAAACTTCCCGTTTGTGGGAGGTGTCCTGAACTTACTGATGTGGCTGACAAGTGCAGTGGTGACAGGTCTGAGTGGCTGAATTCCACAGGGTTTAACGTAGTACCTCCATGGTTCAACACTATACCCTCAGGAAAAGGTCCCTAGAGTTAGGGTCTACCCCCACACAAGAGTCTAATGACCTCTTGCCTAAACATATGCTGAAAATGTCACAGACTCACATGTTTGACCCCTGTGTGTATCTAGCACAATAATCACATGGGAAAAGCGTACATTTTAAAGCGTTGTAGTATTAGATTCTGGAAACATTCATTTTTGCGCTTTAATTTTTTTCCCCCAAAAACAAGAAGTACATGTACATGTATTGCAACCCCCTGGAGCTACAAACACAAAATATAGAAACTAAAAAGACAATCTCATTAAAAATAGTTTCACAGAGGGGTTGCCAGCATTCTCCCTTAATAGTGGTCCACTGGCCAAATGCCAGTTAAAACAGCTGAAGACAAGTCCAAATTCTCTCAGGTGGTCAGGCTGGCTTGTTTAGTGTTGATTAAGCATCCATATTTCATACTGTGGACTAGTGAAGTGACATGCTAACTACAGTCCCCCTGGCTAGTCACTTAACCCTGGTTGCCCAACAGTATCAACTCTGTGTAGTTTGACATCACAGGATTGCTGAGAAGGTGAGATTTTCCCAAATGGACAGAACCAACTTTACCAATACGAGGAGCTTTCTGTAGATTGGTTTGATACTTGTTGGGGAAAACACTAATGATTGCTTGTTGTAGGACAGTCACAATCTGACAGATATTAGGACACTAGCATACAAGTATGATATTCCTTTTCATGAAAGTAATGTTATTAACCCCCGGGCCCGACACTATCTAAGGAGAATGATTGACATCCATTTCGTTCCAAACAACCTTATTGTAAAACTTCTACAACTAATTCAAACCTACAGTTTGTTATACAATATACATTTTGCATCGTGTGCCGCGCCAAAAACATACAAACAGGATATGCCGCACAGTGTGGGGTTTTATTATTTTTAGAAAGCTGAATATGTGTTGCACAGAAATGTAAAAAAAATTGCATTTTTGGACGATCTTATCCCCTAATTTCTGCCCTAATAAATAATACTTTTTCCATTTTCATGGATTCGTGATTTGAGGATCGGTTGTTTAGAACTTCGTTTGCAATAAAATCATCGAGATTCAACAACCGGTTGACAACGCAATTTGAAAAAAAAATCCATGAACTTTGCCATGCATCGCCCTCTATCGGCAAAAGTTGTTGCTGTTTGAATAGCCTTAATCCAAGGTTGTATATTGTACCAATCTGCAGGCTTGCGGCACACTGTGCGGCAATTCTTTACTCGACTCGTGAACGTGTACTGCGTTGGAGAATAGCCAAGTTCTCTTATGAATATGGTAATTACAACGACCATCAACGGCCAATCACAGCTTGCGGAATGCTGGTTAGCTTGGACTTTGGATCCTGCTGTGGACCATACGTTGTGCGGCCCGGGCCGATGCATGTACGGTAGATACTCGGCAGTCAGAACCATGTGGTTATGTGCATCGTGTTTTAATGTTTGTACAATGTACGTATAATGAAATGAACGATCGCAATTCCAATGCTACGTTTGGAAGTCGGGCATGGCTCGTCGGCTACTTGTTTGATCGTATTAAGTGCAGGCGAAAAAATAGTCCGTGTGTAAAGGAAGCTTATACCAGTGTTTGGCGCTGTCGTCAGAGTTGCTTTCGTTCCGTGATTTGTCATTTTTTTGGCAAGGCTGCCAATTATTTTAGCAGGGCATCCAATTCTTTGGCAGGGCGGCCCGCCCTCCCAAAACCTATGTGTGGAAAACACTGATGATAATGATAATGAAGTGCTCTTACACTAGGTACCTCAGCACTTTAAAAGAAAATAGTACATTAAATGCGAAAATAAATAATGACACAAATAATGGGAAAGGCAGTTGGTCCTGATTAATCAACCATTGAACAGGAAAGCTTTGAGATGTTTCTTTAGTGACTCTGCACTCTGCAGAACGGATTTGAAGTAAAAGTGCTGTTTTTATCAGAACCCATCCTTCTGCTCTCTGTGACAATAAGAGGATGTGGTGGAACAACTGTGCGCAAAACTAACAAGCAACAGTGTAGGGTCTGGGTGTGTGGACTGTGGATACATTTACCACATCATATCATATTGCAGGCTGGCACATGTAGCGTCCGTTGTTCAGAACCAAAGTGGATGATATTGAATGGTCAGCAGATACATGCAGACCCAGGTTTAAAACTAAATAAATAAATCTTTTTCAATACACATCCAACAGTGCAAATTAGCGCCAATAACAGGATGAATTAGAGACGATGAAAAAATGTTTAGTTTTAGATGGGTTAGATGGGAGGAAAACCCCAATGAAATCAGTAGGGATAAGAAATCAGGCTGAACACCCAATCCATATACGAGCACCAGTACAAGGTGGGATTTCAACCAGGGCCTACAGAGATGAAAGGCAGGGAAAGAAACCACTGAGCCAGCCTAATCTTCAAAAGTTTAAGGTATTAGTAGTTTGGGCCCTACACTGACAGTAACACTAACAGATGAAATCAAAAATGATTTCAACAATTTTAGTTAGTGGTGTAGAACATAAATTTTAAAAGGAAACTCACTCAAAATCATCCATGATGTTTTTTTTCTGTACTTTTGCAAGTTCATATTTTGGTCAACAAACTTCTGGCCTAGTGTTCAAATATTACCACCTTGAATAAGATATGATGGAAATAACAACCAGCAGCTGTGGCACTCTCACAACCCTCTTACAACATCTTAAGACATTAGACCTACACACATAAACCTTGGAAGACAACCAGGCAAAGAGGCAACCCACAAACAATTGATTAACGATTCCTACTTTTCTGACATACATGCCATTAAGCCCGGTTTACTGTGCGTGACAAAGAAATGAAACTCTAAGTTCTGCGAAACGGAAGTCCAGGGGAGATGTGAATGTGACTCAAATGCATGACCCGATGTACACAATTAATCCACAAGTTATTGCTAATCGGTCACGTTTTAGGATAACACTTCACTGGCACACATTTCACTTCCTTCACAACATTAGGGGGTAGGGACTAGGTCAGTGTTTACTTTCTTAGGCAATGGAGGTCAACTGCCACCATGCCTCTTGGTCATTCTTAGTCCTGGTACCCTTGGAACTGTTCCTGTAGAATTTTACTACAGTTGAAAAAGGCTTTGCCTTTCAAATATTTAAGTGTCAGGCATAATAACTACACAGAATCCAAAACAAAGGCCTCTATTGCCCTGGTCTTGACCTTCGTGCCCCTTGCAAAAGCTTCCCATTAGACTAAAATGCTTAAAAGCATTTTCCAATTGAAGTGCCCTTTGCAAAATAAAAATAGCCTTTAGCTCTGAAAGATCCAATCCCAGGCTTGCATGTAGCATCTTTAATTAATTAATGGTTGTTAAAAATTCTCTACTCATTTTCCAGTATTTTTTTGCAACTGCACAGTGTTCATGTACCAAAAACTGTACATAGAACCAGGTATGCATGCACTGTGTACACACACAAAAATGTGCCTACTTGAAAGAATGCATTCACCACAACATTGCAGGCTGGCATAGTTAATATAGCAGATGATATTGAATGGTCAGACAGTAGGGTGGTTTTAATGTTTACCAATAGAATAGTTGTAAACAGTTAAGCCTTGTTTGGCAACAAACAGTGTATCTTTGTACATCCTGAAGGTGCACAAGTGTACTAGACTGTCAACATATTATACAACATGTGATCATTGTCATTGTGATCACTGATGTGCAGTGTTTCTGATCATGCATCAAAATATTGGTTATATGGGAAAATAGCAAAAAGCGAGGCTTCATATAGCTGCAAACTCTTGAGCTGTTGAGTTCTTTTCTTCACGGGGGTGGTGGCTTTGAAAGGAACCGGGTTGGTCAGATTAGAAGCATAGCGACAGCCTCAAATCACTCCAAAATTCACAAGCAATTCTTTCCCACAACTATTGGCACATTTTGTCACCGAAGTTGAAATCAATTTCATTTTTGTCCTTGGACTCCAGCTTGATTTGTTGGTTGTCATTTCTGCATGTTTATAAAACCATTCAAGAAACTTTGCGGGAGTTTGAATGACAAGGCTGGGAGAAGAGTTCACGGCTACTCAGAGTACTTAACCTGTGGTACCTGGTACCCATGGGTAGTTTTACTCAGCACCCTTGGGCACCCTACTGCATGCAGCTAAATTTTCAGAATTGAGCACGGGTGAAATGGGGGGTACTAAGTACAATGCAGGTTAAGGAGTCTGACCTACAAAAAAAACCTAAAATTCAACTTTAGTTGTCCATCAGTTTCTCCACATATAAGAGTTTTCTGACCGAACTTACACTTGGCACGTACTACTTTAGCTTGATAATACAAAAACTGAAGTTACATTAGTCCGCGTCATTAAAATGTCTCCACAAATTCCCATGGGAGGACATAGAAGACGGAAAAAATCCTCTGAGTCAGCAGCAATTTACTCCAAGTTAAAGGGAAAGAATTCCTTTTCTCCCCTTTTTTTAAAGAGTATTTTAATCCCCATTTAGTTTTTCAATTGCACAAAAAGGTTAATGGCCTTACCTTTCAACCCTAGCAGAGTCTTTCTCGATGGCTAAAGAGAAAGACTCTGCTAGGGTCGAAATATTAGGCCAATAACTATTTTCTGCATTTATTCTATAGGTCCTTTTGGTTGGTAAGCAGAGTGCAATCGGCTAATTCTATTTTCTAGTTTTTTCAATTATCACACTGTGTAAATTTAACAAAATTGGGCAGCCATGTTTTTTGTCTGTTTATACATATTCCTGCTTATTTTAATTGCTGCCATCAAAATAAGCAATAATGATTTGGGGAGGTCTTCAAATACTATTTCCTCAACGGCATTTCAGTCTTAAGCATTGGTATTGGCATGAACGTAATACTCTGTGAGCTTACAGTTTTTTATGTAGGGGCCCTATAAAATAGAAATAAGAAATATAGAGGAAAAAAAAAAAAAAACGTTTTGTACTTGCTTTAAGATGTTTGAGAATAATTCAATTTATCGGGACTAATCAATGGAGTTGAACCGTGTTTGATGAGGTCTCGCATGAGTTTTATCAAGTTCATGAGGGCCAGATGTTGAAGGGTACTCGGGGGACACCACTGTAACTTGATGAACTTGCATGGGCTTAACAAATTTCAAACCAAGTTCTACATGACCTCGCATGCGGATGACTAATGCCATGTTTTACTCTGAAACTAAAATGGTAAACCAACTCAAAAACTTGTCCTTGTCACCAGTTACAAACAACACTTGTGCTATTTTTGCGCTTTCTTTGACTTTATAAAGTACTCATTCTCATACTCAGAGATACAAGTTCTTGGTACTCTGCTCGTGGACTTGGTACTCAAATATCAATATACTTGGTACTTGGCGATTCTTGTACTCATGTTTGATGGCCCAAGTACTCTTACTGGAGCATTTACTCAACCAATATGTACTTAGCGCTGTTTATACTTGACTGAAAAGTACTTGAACCTAACACTGCCCATAATTACATAGAAAATTGCAAACCACAATTGCTACCTGCTAACTTTGAAACTCCATAGCTCAAAAAAGCCATTAAGATTCATCTTTATATAAGGGGAGTTATATAAAATGCATACACTGTACTTAAGCAATGCATATTTTGAAAAAGCTCCCATCATGCTAGACCAGCTTCCAGGGAAATTTCCAGAAAAACTTGGGTTGCTTACCCTGGCCAACTCCTTAGCTACCCAGCAGGCAAACTCCTTAGCTACCCAGCAGGCAAACTCCTTAGCTACCCCTGCTTAGGAGTGGGGATGTGGGGATAAGCCCTTGGGTTTACACGAAAAACCAGAGCAAAATGAACATGGGGTGGTGGTGGGGTATATATGTTCCCTAGGACCCCGTTTACACTAGATCCAGAAAGGTGGATCAGACCCGGGTCTGATCCGGCAATGTGGATTAACGGCTAGTGTAAACGCAAAAAAGCCGGATCAGACCCGGTTCAAGATCCGGCAATTTTAATCCACCTTTCGAGGAGGGTTGAATCCGGCAATTGGTGGATCAGATCCGGCAAAGTGGATTCCAAATACAAGTGTAAACGCAAAGGTGGATCAGACACCGCAATTTGATGTGGTCATTTCCGGTTTCGCTACGAATGGCGCGCTTTTTGCTTGTGCTTTGGTGGGACATCCGTCGCTGTTTATATTTGTGTGTGTGCTGTGTGCACATGGACTGTGCGTGTGTGAAACGTTTTGTTGTTTTCAGCGTCCTTATACCATAGAGCAAGGACCTTGCTCTATGCTTATACATACATCGTTACGTTTGGAGCTTGCCTTGTTGCTGTATTTTTTAAATTCCCATCTACCAAATATTTCTACCTGCATGGTCGTTGTTATCCGTATCATTTGCTGTACTGTATTTTCTGCATTCTACCTTCGCCTTGATAATGATTATTTCTAGAAGTGGCGCGCTGTAATCGTGACCTTTGAGCTCTTTGCGAGGAGCGGTGACGTCATGACCAATATACATCCGGTTCAAAAGTGGGATCGGAGCCGGATCAAGCGCTGGTGTAAACGCGACACGGGATCTTGATCTGCGGTCGTTAAAAAATTGCCGGATCTCAATCCACCTTTCTGGATCTAGTGTAAACGCGGTGAAAGAGGTGGGGTTAAGCTAGACAACCCTGGGGATTCAAAAGGAAAATTGCACCACATGTGAAATGACCATGGGGTGGCGGTGGGGTAAATAGTCCCCAAGAATTTCTTGGGATACTATTTTCTAGGAGTTGGCTTTGTAGTGTCTAATGGGCTAAGGACCAGAAACAGAAATGGTGCCAATCCACCAATGTGCAGCTTGCACTTCATCTTCTAACTCCTCAAAGACTACTTTTCAGAGCCAATATAATAAAACGGCTTTAAAAGCAGAAAATACAATTTTCTGCTGAGCAAAAAAAGAGAGCAGAATACCAGTCACAGATAATACATACGACGTGATATTTGGGCTGGTAACAGTTATTCTTATAAGTAAGATCGTTTTGTGCTCAGTAATACTTTCAGTTTCTTATGAAATTGGGCCTTGCTCATTAAGAATCACGGCCCCCTGGTGTAAATTTTTAGCCAAGTATCAATTTGCAGTTGATCATTGACAATCAGCCCCCTGGGCTAACAATTCTTGAAAGATATCAAACAGGCATGGCAGGACCTCCAAGGTAATTCAAGGTCTATCAATGCCCAACCTTAATGTTCTTCAAAGGGCTATAAATGTAACATGCTCATAAATCTTGGAAAATTGAAATCCACAAGTTATTATTTTTCTTGGGAAAAAGAATGTCTCTTTTTTGCCAAATAATTACTTTGGAGACAACTTTAGATCACTAAGTAAAAATCTCCATTGACCAGGAGCTCAAAAATATTCAAAACCAATTTTTCACAAACTAAGGATTTGCGATACTTTTTAAATACATCAGTGTTCATGTACTTCAAGTTGATTTTTGTCTCTAATTTGACAAACTTTTGCTATTATTATTAAATATGTAATATAGGGTACAGTGTACATTGTAATGTATCAAACCTCCGTTATTTATGCCAATTATATTGTCTTAAAATATTCTGGACAAAACTGCCTGAAATTGTGTAAGGGTGGATGTGGTACTGGTATTGGTGGTAGTCGAATCAGCTGGTTACATAGAATGTCGGTCACTTCGTACCCAAGTCACTTCATACCATTGTCAAAGCATACGCATATGATATGGCGTACTTGGGTACGATTGTGGAATTCCCGATTGTGTTAGTGGAGTTGTGAGCAGAAAAGATTATTTTTTAAAGCTGAATTGTGGGCAATTTTAAGATTTTTTTTAAAGCTGGAAAAGCTGGAAAATTCCTGAAAAGCTGGAAAATTCCTGAAAAGCTGGAAAAATTATTTAGTCTTGACTTGAGTCTTGAAACAGAATAAAGTCATTGTGTCTTCAGAGAGGCTTTTTATAGACTTTGGAAGGATCCAGCGTATTTTTGTCAACCAAGAGGCCGATCAAAGAGGATTCAAAGTAAAGTTTATTGTCAACCAATCATCAACCAAGAAAATTATTATCTCTTCGATCATAGACGCCGCCGAATGACGGTGATTTGGGTTAATCAGGTCTATTGTCAAGACTGCCGGCAGACAGTTGAGGTACGAAGTGACTTGGGTACGAAACGACTTGGGTACGAAGTGACCTGGGTATGATATTTTGGGTACGAAGTGACTTGGGTACGAAGTGACCGACAACGGTTACATATATACAAGAGGGATAACATGCAAGGTGAGTCTACGTGAACTTATAAATTACATTGTATAAAATTGTATATTCAATAGGCAGCATTCTCCAAGTTAGTGGTCCGGCTAACTAGTTTCAGTGTTAAAAAGCATCCTTATCTCATTGGAAGTATAGACTAATGAAGCTGAAGGACTAGTAAAATGACAAGCTAACTGGTCCTGCTGGCTAGTCAGACTGGGGGGTACATCAGGTACTGCCATGTTCATTTATGATTTACAATCAAAATTCACAGCTACATTTAAACCTCCGGCTATTTATTGATCCCCCCCCCCTAAAAAAAAAACACAACAACTTATAAATAGAGAATCATACTTCCTATTCAGATTCACAATGTCTGCCAAGATCCAGAAAATCTTACCTCCGCCTTGTAGAATGGCGTTGTAATCCAAGCATGGCTACATACATTGAAAGCCACTTGCATGGAATGAGAGCCGACAATCCCTGCCCCTCGGTGACACAAATCTCCGTCTTTGACAAAAAATGGGTTTGACAAGATCAGAAATTTTGGGCTGTGCTCTTGCTATTTTGTGGTAGTTGGAGTAGACAGCGTTCTGGACAAAATAAATATCTCTTGAGTCGCACACGAGTCAATCAAATGGAATAAGGGTAGCCAGGAACTTAACAGCTTTGAGAATAGGCAGTTACTAGTAGAAAGGTCCACAGAAGGATGAGTTGATGATGTGAGGTCTCTGATCAGCAGGAGGGTCTCATTCTTCTTAAATCCAAGGTATCATCTGACCTCAGAAGAGGAACACAACTTCCCTTCTTAATCTCCACACTTTGTCCAACCTCTATGGTCCAGCCATACCTTGGTTTACTGATTATTCCTTTCCCTTCTTTCAAATCCTAACCCTAGTGTGTATTGTGCGAGGGCCTTAACATACACACATCTCCCCTGTCAACTGTTTATCCATCCCCCATTCTGGTGCGGCAGACCGTTGAGAAGAGCTAGCAAGAAGAGAGGGGACGAAAATCTCATCTTTTGGGGTGTGGGGATTAAGATGGAAGTAGTTTAATCCATCCTGTTGATCCAGCAAATAAACAGAGGTAGGAAAGGCACAGATTTCTGACCCTTCAATACTCAGCTGTATGTTTACTTGGAGGACAGTCAGGTCCACCTGAATATAGTGGATTTGGAAGGCCAGACTTTCAGTCAGATCAGACTATTTCACATAGCTCTCAGTTCCCAAGGTTCCAAGCACTAACATTTCTTCAGGCTTCAATCAGTTCTGCAATTTTTGTGTGGAATCCACTCAAGAGTGTCTTCTACTTTTCTGTTGGCGGTTAAAATCCAAATACCTGATCATGAAGGCCAAGTTCTGAGTGATCTCATACAAGCCCTGAAATTTGCATATGCATGTACAAATGTACGGTAGCTGCAGTCCATTACATGGTTTTTGTTCTTGACCTTACACATGCATCTTACCTCACTGTATTACAACCTGGTCCAAGATGGCTTGCAGTTATCACCAACAAGTCTCAAGAGTGATCTCAGACCAGCACTGCTGTCCATAACAAAATTAATTGTTTAGGAACTTACAACTCAATCTCTCTACTTAGGTGACCGGTCTGTAGATAAAAGCCTCACAGGTATGATTACACAAAAGAAATTTTACACACCGTACTTGTACCATGTACAGCCCGACCCAAAGTTGGTCACTTTCATCTCCAAAGAAAAGTTCAACTCAACTCTACCATGGAGGAAGGCATGGTACATATACTACAGAAAGTCCAAACATGATCTTCTGACCTCTCAAGAGTTATAGAAGAAATGGTGGTATCCAAAACCAGATATTCTTACCACAGGCAAGGGCAAGGCACTCCAGAGGAAAATCAGCAATGATGGTGATGATGTTTTTTTAAGATGCTTGAAATAATGTTTAAGGGTACCTCCCTCCAGAGTTTTTCTGCCAAAAAGTAAACACTGACTGCGTTATCTCATGACCTGGGGCAATGTCTTCAGCTTCTGGCCTGATCTGAGCTCCAAGATCAGGCCTTTGGCTGGATACTTTGCTGAAGAGTAAAGCTCATTTCATACCAAAGAGACCATCAGGAAAATTCTTGAAATAACAAATAATAGATATGGCAGGGGGAAAGTACAAACATGAAAACAATCACTTGAGATACAGGAGTGGGGAGCTAGTGCTTTTGTTTCACTGTGTGTAATATTGTGTTTGACAGGTTTTTGTTTTCCAGCTGTTGTCTACATTTGGTTGGAATGGACTAATCAAGTTGACCCAACAAATTTTCTCTTTCAAAAGACTATACAGTTGAGGGGTATATAAAAATATTCCCTCCTGGATTCTTGTGTGAAACTTGTGTTTTTAAATACCTTGTACATTGATACCACGTGTTGTCAACCTTCCCCCATTCCAAGTCAAAGTTTAACTTTCGTTTAACTTTCTCAAATGAATTTTACAACAAATTGTAAATTGAAATTAAAGAAAAACCTTTACCATTATCCTTTGTCACAAACATGTGACATAAACTTTTACTTCCTAATTGCAAATTTTTCCTGCCACAAAAGAGAAAGCATTAACAAAAGAAATTGTAAAACAGGAAGCACGTACCAACCTCCAAACAGCTATCCCAACAATAACTTTGACAAGCAAATACCTCAACTTCAACATCAATACTACAGGGTACAACAACTTTCATTTTCAGAGTATTGTCTTTGCTCGACGCTAAACCTAATTTCCTTCCTTCCTGACCCAGAGCTAAGCGATAAAAAAGTATCAATTTCCAAAAAGAAGGGAGGATGAAACCCTCTTTCTACCGTAAGTGAAATTGAAACAGGATATTCCTGTTTTGCAGGAAAAGGGACCTAGGGTGGCTGTTGTTTTACAGGTAATGACGATGCATGAACTACAAAACATCGATCCACAGTACACCACTGTACATTTCCCAAATTCTGCACTCTTTTCAATGAGTTTTCAGTACAAAAAGAAAACAATTCAGATGATTGTAACATTGGTTATTGGTAAAATCAAAATTATATTCTTGATTCTCAACTTAATTTCTAAATTCATTCAATTGTTTACGGTACCTTTGCTAAATTTTACATGACTCAAACTGGCCTCTTGTCGCAGGACACACTCAGTGGTCTAGTGGTTATGAAAGGCACTCTAGAATGCAGGCCTGGTACTTCAAGGAGGCAATGGAGGCAATGCCCCCATGCCCCACGGTCAATGCCTTGGTGCCCTTTGAAATATTCCAATAGAAATTTACAAACTACCCCCCCCCCCAAAAAAAGGTTCCCCTTTACAAATGCAATTATTACAGTCCAACATCATATCATAACCAAAAGTCACCTGCGAAGAAAACACATTACGAATCAGAACTGAAACATGTGCAGTTAATGCTGTTTATTATCTGTAAGAGATTTTCACACGGTCTTCACCCACAACAATTTCCTTATTCTTTACACTTGTACAAATTCAAAGTACCTACCTTCTCCTTGTACATACGGCTGACATAGTTGTGAGAGGACAGAAGATGTTTAAATTCAGCAGAAGTTTCAGCTCCTCTGATCCATCTTTACATAAACTTGTAAAAAAAAGTACCTTTTTCATCAAGAACACAGGAGACCCCCAAAATAAATCTCTACTCGTCAATTGGTATCTATGCCTCAAATCAAGTAATTATTTCACTTATATCTTACAATGGATTTACATGACAGGTCAGATGCATATTTAAATCTGCTGATGAAACTCGTCACGTGACTTTTAACAACTTTTTGCAGGCATGCATGTGCAATTAGGTCAAGTGAGTAAAGAGACACGACCTCTAAACTAAATATCCATGTCATAAATTTTAATACCTTATTGTTTTGGATGATTAAGAATTATTAATTACTTAAAGACTCATCTTTTAAAAATGTCCTGCAGTGACTAACTTCAAAAACACGAGAGAGGGTTTAATTCTTAGGAATTTATCACGTTTTGCAAATATCTAGTTTTGAAAATAGTTAGTTTTAAAGCTCACTTATCCTGTCAACTTATATCAACTCCAAGGCCTTGAAACAATTGACATGGATCCTTCCTCACTCTATAACATCCAACACCATGGTAGCTCAGCACTCCAAGTTCTGGATAATGGTGGTGCTTCAAGATCCTATGTAATCCATTATCAGTTTTACTTTAAGTGCAGTCCCAAGTCCAACAGAATCAAACAACACATGTCATTGGATTTTAATGGTTTGGGGGTGCTAAGGTTGGGGTTTGATTTGACACACTACATCTACATGTGAAAATGAATTATTTTCAGCTAAATTTATCACCCCATAACAATGACTATTATGTAAAATCTACAGGCTGCATGACAACTTTGATGGAACACAAAATAAACACAATCTATACAGTATACTGTGCATGTTTTGTAAATAATTGTAGATGTTTATCAAAAATGCGATTTTGTAACTCTACATAAAGTTTTAAGATGTGCTAGGCTTAAATTTTACGCTGGACCACAGGCCTGAGGCCAGTGATTTTAGCGTTGGGCATGTCAACTCAAGACTAGACAAGTCCGGCAGTCTTTTTTCCAATTAAATAATAATCTGTGTACATGAAATATCTAAAATAAAAGACAGTTTACATTAGGTACTTTGTACCCAGTGCTTTCTCTTTTAGATTTTTTCTTGTAAAATGCTATGAGCATTGCGGTCTTGAGGAATTTTAACAATTTTTTTTAGCCCTGCACACTGTGTCTGGAAAAATTACAATTACAAAGTCCAAACGCTTCCACAAACAAACTGCTCATTCCCTTAAAAAATAAATAAAATTGTGTCAAATTACATTCTCAGAATGAGTGTGCACATGTTCCAAATGGATTAACCATAATCAAAACAACATTGTTTTAATCTCTGAAAAATGACTCATTGGTATTCCAGGTATTCACTATTATAAATTATGACCTTGGTGTATGCAAATGACCCTTACATTTGCGATTAAATGGGTCCATGCTACTTAGTCCATGCTAATAATTATGGTATTGAATTACCCAAACCTTTTTTATTTGAATTGAATTGGATCTTTACAAACTACATGCCAGAATGGATTGCTGCATCTACACAGTAACCATGACACAGTCAACCCTCCTACTGCCTGAACATTCAATATCATCCATCACGGTTTGAATGGTACATGTAGATAAACTATGCCTGCATGCTATACAGTCGACTCTCGTTAATACGGGCTCAGAAGATACGAGACGCCGGTTTATACGAGGGGTTTCACTGGTCCCGAACTGTCCTATGCGTGTTTCTATGTCTTTAAAAAAACGGAAGATACGAGCACGGTCGTAACGAGAACACGGATAATACGAGGTGTTTTTGCAGCCCCATGATGACAAAATGTATTGTTTTTCATACTTTTGTAGCTAGATCTGAAAAATATTGTTGTGTAACAAAACCTGTATAAATTCTTAATACACAGTCGCTATATTGTCATCTTAATAACTCAACACAAAATTGGGTCACTGTTTCTTGCACAAGTACAGTATGGCGTTTGACCACTTTAGCCCTTTCAACACAACAGCAATTTAGGTGGGGTCCTGTCATCCTGTGCTTTATTTTAGCATGGTTGGGAAAATTTAGAAATTGCACTTCACGTAAAAGGACAACAATGTCAAGGTCCAATTGTGAAATCTTCTCAAAAACATTGCTTAACTTTGTTGAAGGTCCGAACCTACGACGACAAAATCTTTCGCTAGAAGAAGTTTTGACGAAGGACATGCATTATCATGAAATCATTGTGTGTGTGAAGGAAATCCTTTATTGAAAGCAATGGCTTGACCTTCATCATATGGTATAGGCTTTTACAGGGGTCGAAATTAACTACATATTCAAGGTAGCCCACAGGGCTAGTAACCCTGAATTTTTACTAGCCCTGAATAAATTTCAGTAGCCCTGGCCGGATTAAATGATATAATTTCTTCTGCAGGGGTTTCCCTTAACTTTTTTTTCACTCGCCCGCCGGACGAGTCAACGGTCAACCAAAATTGTGGGTCGCCCGCAAGTTTTTTTCATTCGCCCGGGGCCGTACATATGCATTGATGCACACAATTTTCGTAGCATCCACAAAAAAAAACAAAAAAAAAAAACCACACACACACACGGAAATTTGCGTTTTATCTTATCTCCTAACTTCTTCCCTTAATAATCCTTTTTTCATCAACAACCATTTTCATGGATATGTGATTTGAGAATCGGTTTTATAGAACTTCTTTTGCAATGAAATCTTCGTGTTAACGATCGACCGACGACGCACGATGGAGAAAAAAATCAATGAACTTTGCCCTGCAACGCCCTCTATCGGCAAAAGTTGTCGATGCTTGAATAGCCTTAACCCAACGCTGTGTATACTTATAGTACAGAATCCGCGGGCGTCCGCCACATTGTGCAGCAACTCTTTACTCGACTCGTGAACGTGTACAGAGTTGGAGGCTAGCCAAGCTTTCTTATGAATATGGTATTTTTTAACGGGCCAATCACAGCGTGCGGAATGTTGGTTAGGATGGACTTTCGACCTGCTGTTGTACTGTACAATACACCATGTGCTGTGTGCGTGCGTGGACTACAGGCAGGCAAGCGAACGTTGTGGGGCCTGTGGATACTCACTACCATTATCATGTGGTTATGTGCGTGCGTGTTTTACTTATGAACGATCGTGATCGCGATCGCGGCCACATAAAATCTAGCAAATGTAAAGACTTGCCAAACCATTTTACGAACTTAAAAAAAAATCTATCTTTGGCCACTGTGCCCCTCATTTATTGTGAAAAGGAACAATTTTTCCACTAGCCCGCCTGGCTACTAGAACTGGGGGAAACGGTAGCCCGGCTGTCAATCTGGTAGTCCCGGGCTAGCGGGCTACCGGCAATTTCGACCCCTGCTTTTATGGAATTTTTGAGGGCTATTTAATAAGATTATTCATATTCTGAGGGCAAAAAAAATCATCAGATTAAAACTAGAAGAATAGGCCTATATGTACATGTATCAAGCCTGATGGTTCACATTACATCATTAAATTTATGTTTACCCTATCCCTACCAAATACAACAAAATGCTCCAATAGTAAAACTTTAAAAGTTGTTGTATTTTATTACTGTTAATAGCAGTAAACAAAAAAACTATATTCTGTTACACTGTGCTTTATTTAGCAGGGTTCAATATGGCCTTGGTAATTCTGGCAACCTGTATGGTATTCCCACTTTCCTAGCGAACTTCAATTTATGTGCACTTAGCAGGGTACCTGAGTGCCAATGGCTGGCATCATTTCACAACACAACAGAATCCTCTGAATTTTGTATTTTCAAGGGCGTCGATCACTACTGAAAAGTAGGGGGGACGAGCGAGCAAGTCTTGAAAAAATACATCTTACATAGGCCCAAAATACCATTCTGCGTGCGGTCCATCAGAAAAAAAGATGAAAATGACAGTTCACCGTTTGTTCGCTATTCTTTTTTTTAAACAAAAAAATGTAATGAATGATTTAAATCAAGAAAATTGTGTAAATTTTTATATTTTGTTGCATATTTCTAATGAACAGTCAATCAAAAAGTGGGGGGGGGGGGACATCTGATATGCTGTCCCCTCCAGTCTAAAAAGTGAGGGGGACATGTCCCCCACCCATCGACGCCCTTGTGTATTTTGCTGCATTTACTCCATTTAGCAGCTGGTTTTCATTTCGACTCAGACCGTGTTGCAATTTGATGCATTTAGCAAGGTGTCTAGAACACATTTGATCCAAGCATTGATCCAAGCATTGATCCACTGTCCTTTCTAACACTACTGCTACGGAGGAAGTCCTCAACGATGCAACAACTACATTAAACATTGGCAACATCAGTTTAGGCAACATGAAATTGTATTAAAAAAATATCATGCACTGGACCCAAACTACACAACTTGTTAGCACGTCTCCGAAACCACTTCCCCCAGAGCATGACCCTGATGATTAATAATAATCTAACAATAACAAATTTATACTGATGAATGAAATCAACCTCCATCCCGCCTCCTCCCACCAGAAACTCAACTAGGATTGACATTACTCTAAATCTGAATCTCTGACTGACCCCTGACAAGTTCATTAGCTGGTCAAAGATTATGAGGAAACAGTCATTTTTTTATATTTTCAGGTGTTAGTGTTGGGACATCAGACTGGGGGGTAACATCATGGAGTGATTGCTAACACCACACAGGCGCCTGCATCCTACACTCTCATGACCTCGGTTGACCTTTCCCCCTTAATAGGAGCATGGTAGGAGGGATTATAAATACTGTACTTCCTGTTACTGTGGTCTTATGTGTATTTACAGTAAGGACCCTACTGAACATACTACATGTACAGTGTGTATTGTCTAGATCTGTTGGGAGTACAGGATCTTGCCTCCATGGCATTACAGGTATGATTGTAAAGAACTGGATGCACATTTTTATGAAGCTGTTTCTAATAAGCAGAAAACACTGCTTAACAAATCTATTTGCCAAGCAAGTAGTGGTAGTAGGCAACCAGTCAAAAGCAAAGAACGTTATGACAACTGTGCAGAACAACTATAGAACTAGTACAAAACTAATAAATTATGTTTTATACATCAGCCATATTGCTAATTTTTTCATTTTGAATAATCAGCAGTACAATTTTGCTTGGTCACAAGCAATAAGTCTACATTTATCATGGATACAGGATTCTCAATTTGACCTTGTCAGACCATAGAGCATTGCTATTCAACAGTAGGGACAAGTTTGTGTATACTGTTTACACAAAATGTAAGAGACAGCAAAAACACCCCGGATGCAATTTGAAATATGTAGCACTTCCAGACCTCTATGCAAAAGCTTTCCCAAAACCCTGCAACTGTAGGGACCATAATTATTTTTGGTCTAAGGAATTAAATTTGAGCCTTACTATATCAATCAGGTTGACAGTCACTGTACCAGTCAGTATTCAAGTTCAACTCACAATGGCCGAGACCATGTCCAAACTAACAGATGTGGCTGTGGCTTAATCGTCATGAGAACATCATCAGTGGAGTACAGGATGTCGATAGCAACACCCAGCCATAGCCGTAGTCGCTAATTCAGAATAGCGTCTTAGTGGGCTTAGGTTCCTTGTTGGAGTTAATTTCTAAGCAAACTGATTCCTTGAAATGAATCACTTCTCCTTGCTTTGTTTACAAAGGGATGTGGGACAAGAAAGAAGGATTCACTTTCCTCATAAATACCAGATATACTACAGTAAATGTGGATGGATGTGTTTAAGTCACATAGGAAGGACTTCCTTCCTCCATGGTACACATAAAACCATTTATAATAGTAGGCGCCCCCCCCCCCCCTGTGTACAAAGTATTATGGAACAAGGTCAATAACTTACAAAGATGATGACTGACAAAGGCTTTGCTGTTAGGGATCTGGCAAAAGGGAGTCAAAATTTGCAGAATTTCCTCCATGTGTACTACAGAATAGGATGTTTAAGTTCAAAATGACATTTTATAAGACAAGGAGGCCATCCAGACCAACATGTACATGTAGGGCTCAAATTTTACACTGGACTGTAGGCTTAAGGCAAGTGATTTTAGTGTCTGGCCATTAAACTCATGACCAGACAAGTCTGGTGTTCTTGTGTTTCTCAAATTGAATACAAATATCTCACTGTGTGATATCAAGAACAGAAACTGTTTAAATGTTGAATTGTTGACTTTGAGTCTGATATACATTTAAATTCTGTTGAGTAATAAAGTATACTTAATACCGGTAAGACAAATAGGATAAATCTTTTCTCACATGTCTTGGTACATGTACTTGTTCAAATAACAACAGTTAAATGCCTGTTGAACTATGTCAGAATTGTTTTCTTCTCATTTTGATTCTTGTCCCCTTGTCAGTACACATTTTGAGCTAGAAGCCCTGCAGCCTTGTGAATTCCCTCGCCCCCCCCCCTGCAACTTGAGCCCTGACATGTAGTTGGGCTATTCTGAACCCTTGATCTTCCAGATGGTCTGTAGACCAGAAGGTTACCACAAGCAATGGGTAAACATTTTGCTTCTATTATGGATTGTTTTATTTCAACATTTCAAATGTACACCATTGTATTGTCATTATCACACAGGCTGACATGAATGATCCTATTTCATGTATGGGAACAAGGCATCGACTCATCAACAAATTTGATTTCAGGCATCATCCGTTGTACTCTCCGGTCTACAACCTTCAGGAGGATGGAGATTTCAATTATATAGCAGATTCGTAGCTGTTTAAATACTTCTCTCTTCCTCGCTCAATGGTCTCCTTTCTCTATCAAACCAATAAATCTTGCCCTGTAGGAAGTCAGTCTCCATTGCACTGCCACTCACGTCCTGACCAGGACAACATCCACCAGCCACACTAGTGGGGCAGCAGCCGATTTCACGAAAGTAGTGCGTAACTTGCGCCATGTCGCAAAGTTACGCCATGTAAATGTTGCGTAGCTGCACCACTTCCTTAAGTTGCATTTCACGAAACTTGCCTTAGCTGCGCAACTTTTTAATAATTTAAATAAATAACAAACACTGCGGACGAGGCGGATATCAACCTTTTCAACGACTGTTGCCTGAATCCACTGGGAAAAACTGCAACGGAGCGGCCATTTTAAATCACGATCTTTTCTACATGGACGATCGACGAGACAGCAACAAGTTTATAATACAGTGAATTATCAACGGTGTCGGAATAAGATGGCTCAACTTGGACCACTGACTACATTTGTATGGTTTATTTTGACACGTAAGTCCGTTAAAACTTATAGAAATGACTAGTTAAAGATTAAAGACTTCAATGATAAAGAGTATCAAAAAAGGATGAACTTGACTAAGTTGGTGCGATCGTGTGATGATACTTGTACGCGTGTACATTGTCATAAGCGCGGACATGCCGTATTTGTATCAAACTCAACAATGTTTCATAACCTTGTGTTACTGTGGCCTTCGTTGACTTTTAGCCATTGATTTTGTTAGAAGAATAACACATTAACACAATATATAACTTGCATTAGACAATTGTCAATGGTACAAAGTACTGAGCATGGCAATTTGTAAAATATTCTCAATGTCATTTTATATTTAGATTTAAAAACTGTACTTCAAAAACGCAGGAGAGAGAGAGAGAGAGAGAGAGAGAGAGAGAGAGAGAGAGAGAGAGACCCATAGGAAGCTGATTTCATGTCAATAATGCAAACATGAATCTGAACATTCAAGTCGGCTTGATACCAGTGTCTTCTTGGTTCTTGGTTGGTTTCCTTAAAAATACATGTACTCCATGAAAGAGATTTGACTTCCATGATATCATAGGAGAAGAACAATATTTATTCATGAGGTGCGAAGAGGTAAAATTTCAATATTTATATTAAACCAATAAAAGGATGATTAATGTTGTTGCTAAAAATAAACAAAACATGTTAGCTATTTTTCTGAAAAACTCAATGCAAATGATAGGTTCAACTCATATCAAAACTTTCATTAAAAAAAAAATCATTTTCTTATGGGAAAATCAACAGCACAAAATGGTTGGATGTATCATGTAGACCTATCTTTTTTGTATAATATAGCTTAATTTGCACAGTCACTTAAGACAACTCAATTAAAGTTCTTGTTTCCCTGTATTATTCAGGATACAGCACCACATCCCTTATTAGATGTCATGAGAGATTGAAGATGTCAAGTCAAGGAGATAAAGAAGAAGATGAAGTGGTGTTCAAGGAGATCTCTGTGTCATTTTCAGAGTCATCCAACAGTTATTTTCCCAGCAAACTGGAAGGTTATTTTAAAGACCCAGTTCATTAAATGAAATCAAACTAAGGGCTGCATACTATGGGCTAATATTCAATGATGACTACTAAGCTTGTTAGCTATAAATAATTTAGTTATACATGTAATTATAAGTTAGAAAACCCACAAATCAAAAATATGTTTTCCAATATCATAAGCAAGATTGACCATTTCCAGGGGCCTCCACCCTTGAATCCACTAGGAATACAGTCAACTTAATTAAACAAAATGAAAACCATTTTCTTCAAATAGTTTGTTAGATTCTTTTGAAATGCTTTAAAGACAAACTTTGTGATTCCCATTACATTTCAGTTTTTGACAGCTGACGTTAGCTGAAATCGTCATGTAGTTTTAAAACAATTCTTTATTTTTAATTTTTTTCGGGGGTGCGTTGAATTGATTCATTCAGTTTTCTGAAAGAAAAACAAGTTACAAGTTGTATAATATGTTGCTCAAATAAATATAGGTACATTTAAACAGTTTCTTTAAAAAAATTGTCTGTTTTTTAGTTGAAAGTATTGATGTTGTGTACCTATGGAAGGAAAAATAAAATTTAAAAATTTGTTAAATTATTGATTTATTTGAACTTGTACGAAAGCATTGATTTTGTTTTGTCATGGGAGTTGAAATAAAGTTTACAAGTGAAATGAAAAATTCAGGATTGTTTTCTTGAATGATAAGCCTGGCTGTCCAATATCGGCACCGATGCATTCTTTATAATCAAATAAATAAGATGAGACGAAAGTGTTTTTCTGAAATTGTATTTATGGTTGCATTTACAACTGATGATCGCCCGTTTCTAGTTACCCCCAAAATCGTTGCCGATTTAGCCGTTTATTTCCTCCAAAAGACCGTTTAAAAAAATTCAATAGTACAAATAACTTAAAAACCAATGGCCGACGATAGTGTTGTTGTTTTTTGAGTCCGCTAAAGAAAAGAAAGAGTGCAATATCTTTCGGTAAACACTAAAATATAAACGTCGCTGCCCAAGGATCGCGTAGCCTCCCGGGCAAAACACGTTGTGCCGTTGCAGTTTAATAACTTGCGCAATAAAATACTGACTTACGCCATCAAAATCGAGTGCGTAAGTTGCGCCATTTTTGTGGTGCAACTTTCAGACTTGCGCCACTTTCAGATGCTGGCGTAACTTTCGTGAAATCGATCTTAAACTAGTGGCGCAACTTACGCCATAAACGTTGCGCAAGTGGACTTACGCCATGGTGTAAAGTTTCGTGAAATTGGCTGCAGGATCCATAAGTAAGGACATAAATGGAATTTCGCATATACACCTAGGAGCAATTATAGCCTATATTAGGTAAGTGTCTTGCTCAAAGACACAAGTGCTGGGACTGAGATTCAACCCACATTGTGTTTTAAGCTAGCACGGAGCTACCACAACTTGACAGGCTCTGTCAACTAAAATTTTTCGAACTTTACAAAATATTCAATAAAAAATACCAGCTCATTAATTGATTCACCCCAAATATCTAGTCATGATAGTAAGAAGTGGGATTTTATCGAGTTGGCTGTACTAAAAATCTCCAGTTAATCCTTGTTTTCATTCATGTGTGCTTGATGTTCCAAGAAAGGAGCTGATCAATTATTATATCAAGATCAAGATGTTTTGGCATTGCATTTTTGCATTTTTGAATTGTATTTATAACTAAATATAAGATAGGCGCAGGCTACTCCTAGAACTATTCGGTTCGTTCCGCTATCGTCTCCACTACGTAGTGGACGATAGCGGAACAAACTGCATAGTTCTAGGAGTAGGCGCAGCCCTGTTTAAATTAAAACATCAAAAAACAAAATAGTTATGCTCATACTCATAGTCATATAGAATTAGGTAGTCATACTCACTCATATAGTTTGTAATTACTTTCCAAATGTAAACCTATAATATTGCTTTTTTTAACCATACAATTTGAATTTACAAACAAATTATTTTCTGAGCTCATAACAATAACAAACGGTTTGAACCAGTTGCCAGGAGAGCACTTCGTTTCGAGCCCCCTGGCACCCGGGTGACAGAAAGATAGCTGGGCTGCTGACGCTGAGGGGTAGGGGGAAGGTCGGTCGGCCGCGGTGAAGGGAGAATTAAAGGGACAGGCCGTTTGGAAACCGTAATGGAAGTGGAACCATATAACTTAAACTTGGGGTTAATTTCGCTCCGTCAGTTTTTGTTCCCTTTATTTTAAGAACATTCCAATCCAAATAGGGGTTGAATAACCACACATTTCCCCCAAACAATAGAAAATGAAGTTTAGAAAGTCTTACCGTCGTAGAGGAAATCCACTTCCGCGGTCGCGACCATGTACAAAGTTTACATGGTTGCGTCTTAGCTGGTAATCGGCATGGTAGCATTGAGAACCACGGAGAGTATAGGAAAGCTTCCTTAACTTCTTCAAGAAATCCTTCATGTTGAAGTCCACTTCTGTTCGTACTTATCACGGCGAGCAAGTTCTACAATAAAATGTGGCTAGAATAACAGCTAAAAATATTTGTATTCAGTTCTGAGGTCCCAAAGTTTACAAGTCAGTCGTTTATATGCTATTTTCTGCAGAAGAAATTGTGTCGAATTTGCAAAATAGTGAACGAGCTGGTGCTAGTGATCACTTTTTAAATAGCAACTTAGAGGGCTTTGTCACCGACGCGTCGCGACGTTGTGAAAATCCCTTCGAGTGGAGGCGCTGTTGACTTTCCTCTCAATCTTAGTAATAGTGGGCGATCCAGCCAGTGAGTGGTATGGCCAATAATGCGTGTGTGAAATAATGGCTTCAGAGGTGGGTTTCAGCAGTGACGAGAAGTTGCACAAGTTGAAAGACACTTGGCACAGGGATCAGACAACCGTACCGAAGTTCCCAAACATAAACAGTGTCCGTGGTGCTCGTACAGGCATCCTTCACTGGAAACGTGCCCAGTGACGTCTCGATGTGCTTGAATGAAATTTTAATCAAATTTTGCCAAGGACTCTTTTCGTCGAAGGCCCCCCTTCATTCAGAAGTCACGTAGCACTCACTAAGCTTGTGTAAAAATGGAATCCAAAAAGAGAAAATAATGGTCCTTGGACTTTAGTTGGGGTGACAAGCGCGATCGTCGCGACAGACTATAGTCCCGTCGGGTTACCACTGGCCGTCCCTCGGAGAAGTTTTCCCTTTCAGCTAAACAGGTGCACCCATGTACATGTACGTGTGCCGATCGGCGAGGCCAGTTTAGCTGCTGAGATTTTCAGTCTAAATAAACTTTTTCTGATTCGTGACTACCGGTGACACTCACTTTCTGGCTGACATAATACGCCGTCGTCAAAACTTCCAAGTTGGCTTCTTAGTGGAAGTTTTGTTTTACTGATACAAATCTGGTGACCTGCATTGTCAGAGAGGCCCCTAGTCTCCCCAACTCCAAACAAATACTCGCCTGATTTATGATGGAAGAGACCGACCTCCACGCACACACCCCCACACTTTTTTGTTGTTGAAGTTTATACAAAGGATTATACAACAAATTCAAACAGGGTTGCTTTTTGGGGGGACGCGACGTCACAGTGAACTGTTGCCTTGACCCCTCAAGCAAGTAAAAAGGGTGTACTGGAACATCGAGTGAATCTAGTTGATGTACATACATGATAATATTGAAAACATTATACCCTGTACATGATCGTTGTCCATGTGGTTTTGAGGCAGGGGCGGGGCTTGGCATTGACTTCTGCGTTGATTCCGATGGACCGTCAAAGCGGTTGTCTGGACACTGTTACCGTAGTACAACCACCTGTTGTAACTTTTTCCTCATTGATATTTTCTCCTGATGATGGAGAGCATAAAGTGCCCGAAACGTCGAGTAAAGCCCTTGTTCTGTGTGAACTAGAGTTGCCACACTCAGAGACTTACAAATTATGTTACTTATTCTGTGTAAATAGTCTTCAAAGATCGTTCCTTAAATGGCTTAGTATCGGCATGGATGTCTATTTCTACCTCCATGGTATCGGTAAAGAGTAAATATAAGTAGGCCAAATTGTTCAGATGTGCACACGACCGACATGATATGAGATGGTCATGGTGGAAAAACTCCCTTGAAATGTGCTTTAAATGTATGTTTTTGAGAAATAAATTAGTTTTGATCTCGCGAGTCCCAAACTCGATGTTTGGAAACAGTGATAATACGTTTACTCCTGCGAATGATGACCGGTTGATCCTAAACCTTCACAGGTTTGTTATTTCATGCATGTATGTTGGATTCACATAAACGCAGACTGGTCTTTGAAAATAACAAATGTACTTTAAATTCAGATGCAATGGTTACATAGTTAGATAACTCCAATCCACTATTTAGAGCTAAAGTCAGTTCCCTTTTCTGGGGATATCATTCTTCCAAACAACCAGGTTGCTCGTGACGACATTTCGTGGCCATAATTGTTTTAATAAAACGATAAAGACAAGCAACGTTCAGCTAAAAATGATAGTTTCCTCGATATTAAATTAAATTGGCCTTCGAGAAAGACTCTGCTAGTCAGGCCACTAACTATTATTATTATTTTTTTAATTCAAATTGAATACAACATTTTATCCAAATCCTCTCCACAATTGTGTTTCCATAAATTTCCAAAACTCATTTTGTAATGAAGCACTTTCACAGTTTTACTGCAGCGTTAGCTTCCAAAGAGCGAAGTAATCAAGGAACGGTTAAAATATAACTATACACCGAGGCAATCCTAACCTAATTATTAATTTAGTAACACACATTTCACCTAATTGAGTAAGAGATGTAAACGAAGGAAATGCATCATAATTTCTCACGCGCGCCAGAGTCACACGAACTACAAACTTACCTCCAAGATGAAAAAGGCGTAATTTAATTACCTTGCTGAAAAACCATTGGCTGAAAGTTCTACTAGACGTCCCCGTCATCTGGTTTTGTCTCATGTCATTCCACGTGGTATTTTGCAAATTTTGTATGTCATTTTCTCGTAAATTTCCACTCCAGAAATATCACCGGCCGGTGCCGTAGGCCTCTGGGGTCCTAATTAATATTAGACTATCCTGAAACCGCAGACATCACACCGGGTCGGTGTAAGTTCATGACTGGGTCATGATCACTATAGAGATCAGTGGTCATGATGCGCTAAAATCGGCTTTGCGTCTCTGCGAATATAGAGGGCGCTGTGTTTAGGGAAAATATCTACACAAATTTTAACTACCCAAACAAATTGCGTTAAAAAATACGTATACTGAAGAGAAGTAAATATTTAGTCAAATTGTGGAAACATCTAGGTAACAGTGGCGTAGCCAGGACTTTTTCGGGGGGGGGGGTACAGGGGGGCATTGCTTTTAAGTGGGGAGGGGGGCATTGCTTTTAAGTGGGGAGGGGGGCATTGCTTTTAAGTGGGGGGGGGGGGGGCAGGGGGAATGGGTTTGTCAGTGGTGGGGTCATGCTTTTGTTTTGGAAGGGGACGCTGCAGGGGCCACAATCGTTCTTAGCATTTTGTTTAGCCAGACATGCCTATTCAGCATTAATGATCAGCATCATGCCCAGCCCCGGGCCCCTCTCTAATTGTGTTTATAACAACTCATTTACTGTATGTGGTGGATGCCTGTGTCAACAGAATCCTTCGAAAAATGTTCATCTTCATCACTCAAGCTCAAACCAGCCTCACAAATCTGTTCCTCTCCTTCACTCTCACTCAGCCTCTCACTGCCATGATCACTGACTCGTCAAATGCATCAGCTGGAAGAGATTCAAGTTGTGGTTCTTCCTCTGTACATTCTGGATGTTCCGTAACAACTGCAACTCGTGATTTTCCTCTTTGAAAATAATCTTTAAAAGCAGGGTATACTTTTGGTAATCACTTCACAAGTTACTGACCATTAACAACTTACTTGATGAGGAGGACTGGAGACCTGTTGATATAAAAACAATTCAATCACCCCAAAAATTTGAATCTGAGAGAGGTTTCAGACATGAAGCCTTTCTCAGGCATCTGAAAGCCATTATTCTATGCAACAAGGGTGTTTTCCTTTTTCTTTAATTGTTTTCTTGCAACTTCAATGACCAATTGAGCCCAAATTTTCACAGGTTAGTTATTTTATGCAAATGTTGCGATACACCCAGTGAGGATACTTGTCTTTAAAATTACCCTGAAAGTTACAACTGAAATCAGAGGTATGGACGATCTGTCCATACGAATCGAATGCGATTTTCTATTTATATATTATGTATAATGTATATACTTGTAATTATTGAAGATGGAACTCGGCATAAGAAAAAAATAATAAATAATAATGCGTATATACGGTGGCGTAGCTAAAGATAATTTCTTCTTTGGGGGCGTGGCAAACGAGAAGGGGAAGGGGTGTATAAATTGAGTGTGCTTATTAAGCAATCAAACCATTAATTTGTGCATATTTTCGATCTTGTGGGGGAGAGGGGCAAGGAATCTGAGTGCCCCTGCTAGTTACAGCCACTGGCTATAGAGTGTCTGTCTTGCTGCGACCCCCCCCCCCCACTCCGAGTCGGGAGGGGGTGTGACCAGTTCTGCCACGGTCATACGCCTGTCCTATCGTGCATACGCACGAAAATGAGGACACTCGGCTGAAGTCAAACACCGTCCCCTCTTTGAACCGAACAAGCTAACTGTACGATATTAATTTGTTATCATTTTGTCCATTTCAGTCAAATTGTCGGGGTCGGTACGACCGGGCATCTGTGTCGAAATGACCCGGATGGGTCGAACTCACGTAGAATCTGGATTATATCCCGTTTTTAACCACTTCCCACAGGTCAACCTAACCAAGAAATGGTGGGCCATGTCCCCGAGATCTTTTTTTTTTTTGTCGTCTTTAACTGTATTTTGTTTTACTAATAATATTAAATTTTGTGGTATTTTGCAAATTTGTGTTTGAAAAACTTTTTAAAATATATAACATTTATTATATAACACACGGGGGGCCTGGGGGCACGTGCCCCTCACAAATTTCCAGTGCCCCCAGGTGCCCCCCCCCCCTCACGAAACAAATCGCGATAGTGCCCACAGAAAAAAAGAAAAACAGAATAAAAACAAAACATTGCAAAGTTTTATCCTGAATACATCTTCTAGTTGTAGGCCTTCTTTTAAAATACAATACAAACAAATTAATAATCGTATACTAAGCCATTATTGCTTAACTATAATGCGGTGGGGATTGTTGCCCTCGTATCAGGAAGCGCGCGCGCCCACGTGCTGATCAATGATGAAAGGCATGCAGCGTGGAATGAAAAGTTGGTGATGTCAACAATTCACCGTCTTGTTGCCAAAAGTTATTTTGAGCACTGTTTTGCTGTAGTATAGACAACGTGTTCAGATGTTTTAATGCGTAAAAGTTACAATGGCGACGATTAAAGTTAACAGCAGAAATCTCGATCTCCTGACTTTTTGTCCAGGTAAACCTAAACCAGATCCATCTGTTTGAACTTAGGTGATGAAATCAGAAGCTCATTGGTTCTTTCAGACGTTTCGTTCCGTCTAGAAGGAGGTCGTTAATTTCTTCGATTTTTGACAAGTTTATTTTTTCGTCTTTTAGTGTTTTTTAATTTTTTATCCGGGCTTTAATTTCATATAATATTTAGCTGTTCCGACTTAGCAGTCGGAACAGGTTTTGTTTTTCTTGGGATTATTATTTTTATTATTATTATTATTATTATTATTATTCTTTGTTTCTGTCAAAATTGCCATAGCTTTTGTACACGATTTTGTACGAACCTAAGCTCTAAAATAATAAATATGGGAGATTCAGATCATACATCAAATTGAAGCTTAGAACATGAAATTATGCTAAGAGTAAAATTGTTCAAGTTCTTCATTAATTAGCTGAGTTATAATGACATGAATATTTAATTAGGCAATCTTGTTCCCACCATATCTCAAGAAGTATATGTCTGATCCTCAAACTGTTTTCAAATATAGACTCGTCTTATTATGTAGCTCTGTAGCGTGGCAAAAAATTCATAAAACGTCATCAATGACGTCATTTGTTGGCGCGTTTTTGTTCTGTGTACAAAACACTTGGCGCTGAAAGGGCAAATGTTTTGACAGTCAAAAACACGATATTTTCAATTAAAATTACGAATTAGTTTCCTAAATTACATAAACTGTTTTGAAAAGTTAATTGCTTTTAATAAGAGATGTTCCTGGTCATTAAAACTAATCAAAGTAGAACAATTTCCACGATAATTAACGATTCAGTGACAAATCGGACACCAATGGCTTGGAGACAAGGTTCCGTTCATCGACTAAAAATGTAGTCAGGATGCCCTGCGACACAGAGAAAAATGCACGCGAAATGCCGTAACGAAATAGCCGACTTCTGGGTACCAGTCGCTGCACACTATATATACAAAAATATCGATCTATAGCGTATTGAAACGGTGGCTTGTGCATGTGTACATGTACGTCGTGATTCTGTTGCCCAGGGCGCTCGACGATTTTGTCCCGGGCGCCACATTTGAATATTTAACTAGTTAATCTTTGCAGCACCATATCTCATGAAGTACACAGCCGATTTTCAAACTTTTATCAGTTATAGACTCCTTGGGCATTGGAGATTAGCTTTGGGAAAACGTGACCCAATGTTGACCTTTATTTAGGGATCAACCGGAAGTGGGACCATATCTCAAGAACTACACAACCGATTTTCAAACATTTTTCAGTTATAGACTCCTTGGGCATTGGAGATTAGCTTTGGGAAACCGTGACCCAATGTTGACCTTTACTTAGGGGTCAACAGGAAGTGGGACCATATCTCAAGAACTACACAACCGATTTTCAAACTTGTTACAGTGATAGACTCCTTGGGCACTGGCGATCAGCCTTGGGTAACCGTGACCCCACGTTGACCTTTACTTCTGGGTCAACCGGAAGTGAGACCGTATCTGAAGAACTACACAACCGATTTTCAAACTTTTCTCAGTTATAGACTCCTTGGGCATATGAGATAAGTTTTGGGAAATCGTGACCCATTGTTGACCTTTACTAGGGGTCAACCGGAAGTGGGACCATAGCTCAAGAACTACACGACCGATTTTCAAACTTTTTTCAGTTATAGACTCCTTGGGCACTAAAGATCAACCTTGGGTAACCATGACCCCATGTTGACCTTTACTTCCGCGTCAACCGGAAGTGAGACCATATCTCAAGAACTACACAACCGATTTTCAAACTTTTCTCAGTTATAGACTCCTTGGGCATTTCAGATTAGTTTTGGGAAATCGTGACCCAATGTTGACCTTTACTAGGGGTCAACCGGAAGTGGGACCATATCTCAAGAACTACACAACCGATTTTCAAACTTTTTTCAGTTATAGACTCATTGGGCACCAAAGATCAGCCTTGGGTAACCATGACCCAATGTTGTCCTTTACTAGGGGTCAACCGGAAGTGGGACCATATCTCAAGAACTACACAACCAATTTTCAATTTCTTTTCAGTTATAGATCCTTTGAGCATTAAAGATTGAACTTGGGTAACACTGACCCCATGTTGACCTTTACTTCCGGGTCAACTGGAAGTGGGCCTATATCTCAATAATTACTTAGCCAATTTTCTTTGTTTTCAGTTATAAACCCTTTGAGCATTGAATATAAGCCTTAGGTTACCGTAACCCCATGTTGACCTTTAATTCCGGGTCAACCGGAAATGAAACCATATCGTTCAATCTTGAACTTAGGCTCACTTTAAAGGTCTGGATCAATTAATCAAAGCACAACAAAACGGAACAGCTTTGTGTTTGTTCACAAACACTTAGTGTCTAGTTTTAATTATTATGGTTATGTTTTTTTAAAAATCTTATTCGGTTGTTAAACAGATAATCTGTATTGCTGTTATTGTGTTATACTATGATTCGTAGTATTACTTCTACTATTGGTAATATAGTATTGTTACTATTATCGTTAGAGTGTTTGTATTTTTTAATTTTTTTTTATTGAAGTTCAGCTAATGACTGACTTTTTAAAGAGCTTTTTAAGTCGTGTCAGTTTCTTTTTTTATTTTATTATTTTTTTTACATGCCATTTTTGTTAAACTTTAACTTATAGTTTTAATTATTCCCCATGTATGAAATGGTAATAATTTAATGTTCTTTAGTTTAAAGGAAAATGCATCAATAATTTATTGTTTGTGTGTTTGAGAGTTAGGCCTATGGTTGTTGTAAGAAAAAGGTTCAAATTTGATTAAAATTAAGTATTTTAATTCTCTTTGTCTCTTATGTCAGGCCAAGTGACTTAACAACCTGCCATCTGTCTTTGTACTGGTCTTTTTTGTATGGTGTTCTTATGGACACATATACGCGGTGACTTGATTTTACGGGGCGCCTTTGTTTTGTTTGGCGGCAACTTAAAAAAAAATGTTGCGGTAAGTTAACTTCTTTTTCCCGGAGGCGTTGTTTGTCTATAGCCGGCGAATTTCTTTTATAAGCTAAAAGTAGAACAACAAGAATTAACCCGCGGTAAACTTCAAAGTCAAACGAGCAAAAGTCATACGTGCAAAAATAATTCCCAAAACAATTTGTAAAAGGTGTTTTGGAGGTGCCCGAACACCAAACAACTAGAAAAGTTTCCAACAGGTGTTTGCGTGGTAACTGTACACCTAAGAATAAAACAATTTCAAAAAGAGCTGTTCGGGTGTTGACCAAAACAAAACAGTTTTAAAGATGTGTTTCCGTGGTGACCAAATACCTAATAATTTACAAGAGTCAATTATCTTCATTTCTGTTGCTTTGAGTGATTCATGCCCGTGACCATTCCTGTGCCATGTTGACCACTATATTACCTTGAACTGTTCCACCGTGGCGGTGTCATGGTACAAGCCGTTCAGATTGCTGGATGTGTGTACTCAGTCTCCGAACCACCAACCTCCGCCCAGGGACTCGGCACAGTTCGCTTCATCGTCGCCGTCGTTGTCGTTGTCAAACGTTGTAAATTTTGTACCCTCAAACGCATCACCCTCGAAGGAAAATAAGAATGGAGGATAGATATATTGCTGATCAGTGAGGATTATACACAACTTGACATTATGTTTCTTATTCTCTGGACCACACTCTAAACACTTCCGGGTCAGAATATTGACCTGGATCAGGGGCGGATCCAGGATTTTCCAAACGGGGGGGCGTGAAAATTTACCAAGCAACAAAATGGTGAAAAAAAGTGTACGAGGTATGGAATATTAGTAGCTTTAAAAAAAAACCAGGTAAGGCCTATGTCTTTAATTTGGTCTCTCCCTTATTTTTCCCCTCGAATTTTTTTTCCCCGTTTTTTTTTTTTTTTCGTTTTTTTTTTTTTTTTTTTTCAAGCAAAAGGGGGGGGGCGTGCGCCCCCACGCCCCCCTGTATCCGCCGCTGTGGATCTTGGTCCTGTGCGGGACCTGACCCATCTCTGGGTTAGTGTGACCCGGAATCTATGGCAAAAAGACCCAGAAATGGGTCATATTGACGAAGAATTTAAAAAATAAACGAAATGAAAGTTTAATTATAATTCTACCGAGACATACTAGCACTGAAGGACGTATGTGAGATTGCACCTGCCACCGGAATTTTAACGTCACACTTGAGAGAGCTCATTGTTAAATCAAGGGGCACGCCCTATAATGAGAGCATTTTGTGCACAGAGGCGTTTGCAGTCAACCAGCAGGAGGGTGGTATCAGTCATAACCTCAATTTAGTCGGGTTAAAGGGGGGGGGGGCTATATGTCCTTCAGTGTCAGGTATGTCTCGGTAGAAATATAATTAAACTTATTTTAAATTTAAATTTTATTTCGTTTAACTTAAAAATTCTACACCGACATCACCTAGCAACTCGGCCTTACGTGAGATGTTTAGAGCCTCTCTGACTGCAAACCCTTCCGAATGCAAATATACCAAGTACATGCGTACAAAATTAACATTATACCCACAAAGTATTGGCTAAATGTATGAATAGACTTATTCATGCAAGCTCATGATCGGGTTTCTTCATAATAGTAACGTTTATTGCTATCAAAACATAGTCTGAATAAACTCAAAGTACTATCATAGTCTTAAGTTCCTTTCTCGTATAGTCGCTACAGTTTAGTTTTAATCTTGGAGCTTCAGTCTATAATATTTGGCCAAGGTTTCACCCAACCGGCCGCTCATTATTACAACATGAATTTTCACAAGATCGGGTTTCTGTATAACCTCTACAGTTTAATTTAAGTCTTTGAACTTAAACACCAGTTTTCACATGGACAATTAAACCTCAAAACAGGCTTAGCCCGTGCCAAGAACAGCATTAGCGAAAACAGAGTTGTCATTTATGCATTTGTTATAATATTTGGCAAAGGTTGAGCCATTAGACCAGCCGGCAGTTTTGATAATGACATCTACCGGCACCCCGTGTACACTACATAGGCCTTACTGCATGATGCAGATCTAGTACTGTTTGCGGTCAAATTGTCAGTATTGACACCCGCTGCTTTCAAGGTACCTTTGATCCAGCGGCCTATGGTTTCAGCGCCAATATTGTGTGGCGGATTATAACTTAAAATAATTGTATGTTGTCGCCTCTTAGATTTTGTTCTTTGCAAAACGTATTTAAACAATATTTACAACACAAAGCGTGTTATCATCTGGGTATGATGTAAAGGAAATATCAATACGGGGCTTGCCCGCTTTACTCGTTTTTGTAAGTTTGTCCATAGAGCAAGGACATCAAGTATAAGCGTAACACCAGTGGTGGTAACTTCAGCGTAATCTAAATTGATTAATGCTATAGATTGACAGCGTTGCCCTGACACGAAAGCAATCAGCATGACCAGTTTCATGGTTAAGACTTTCATAGAAAGATCTTTGTTGAATCCAAGAGTTTGAGGAAATGTAGCACAACATTCACATTCCAGGTTGCTGATTTGTTGAGTAGCAAATTGAGTTGCTGATTTGTAGCACTTCCTGGTGAAGGTTCGCCAGGAAGAAAGGATGATCTGGGAAGCTTCTCTTGAAACACCTTGTTTTCGGAGTGTTTCCCCGATAAGAGGCAGACAATCAGCCGAAGGCAATTCCTTAAAGGGTGAAGTCTATCTGAAAAAGAAAGAGAAAGTAGATCATGGCGAGGAGGTAAAATACAGGGTTTCCTCACAAGTAAGCATGTTTGGAAACCAAAATTGCAAAGGTCGTGGGTTCGAATCCCACCGAGTATTATGCCTGTGTTTTTTTTTCACCACAGAACTCGGGAAAGTACTGAGTATACAGTGCTAACACACACCGGTGTACGGGTAAAAAAACAAAATTAATATGATCACGTTTGTTTAGGTTGGTGCGCGTCGTGTGTTCCCCATTTTTGCCGCAGAATCCACTAACTAACCACCCTCACAGAATCTCAGATTCGAATGTCTATATTGATCTCTAGCCAACGGGGGCATTTCTGACGAAACATTTTCGCAGGATGCTTAATTACCATATTTATATAACAATAACCTTTCAGATAGAATTTACACATTTTTTTTCTTGGTCATTACCAAAGTAGGCTAAGCGACCGTAAACTCATTGTGGTAGCGTAGGCCTAATGTGCGTAATCTCATCACAATCCTAGTGAGAAACACAGAATATCAAAGCGATGAAAAAAGGGCAAAAGAAAATTGCAGGCATGCTTTTTAAACTCGCATTTTCAAACCTAAATTAGCAAATTATTATGTTGTAGCCATTTCCAAACTCCACTCAATCAATACACAAATCGTGGTTCTCCGAATTTCGAAACGGTCTCGTGGGATTGGGACTCCGTGCGCAGGCGCACACACATTTTGTGTGCACAAACATTAATGTAAAAGCTCGAACAATGATTAGGCCTTTTTGTATACAGCATATCAGCGCCTTTTTTCTTTATTAAATGTGAATGTGGACTGATTCTGCCCGTATGCTTCAGGATGCACCCATTAAACTTGAGTTATTCTCCCTCAAAATAAAAGCACACATACCTTTGTGTATAGTCCGAACATCAATCTTGAAAAAATGTCCCGACACCTCTCGGCAAATAGTAGGACCATTTTTGTCTTCACGGCCTAGGTCCTCCAAAATACCTCAAGTTGGAAGTCAACAACCCGCAGGCCACATTTGGGCAAAATTGTTACACTGCCCGCCCCCCCCCCCCCGATTTTGGCTCTCAAATCCGTCAAAAATATATCATATGTTGATGGCATACAAAGTATTAATGATGCCGTCGTTCTGTTTTCTCCCTATTTAGCATTCTTAACGGGCATAGATCCGACGTTGGAAAGATTGGCCTTTACTCACTGTACTGGACATGAGGGGCTTATAAAATTGATCAGCTGAAACGCTTGTAACTTCAGTAAGCCGATTCGATTCGCCCGCTCCTTGGTCGTCTGGGACTGTACTTAGGAACATTAAAGCTCCACATAATGAAGACAACTGTAAACAAAGGTGAAAATCCAGATCTTAATCAAATCATATCAAGTTGCAAGAGTGCAGATACTTCATTCCTTAAACCACAAAGTGCCAAGATCATGTTGTATGTATGTGGTCATCTGTATAGGCTAGCTGTACATTGTGGATCATTTTTCATTTGAAAACATACCCATTGTTCAATTTTTTTGCTTAACTTTTTTTTCAACAATTGTATGTGCAATTCCTTTTCTTGGCATTTGAATTTACTTGTGTCAAAACTTTGAATTCTTTACAGCCCCATTATAGTAATTATCAGTTTCATATAGTACTTTATCTATGAGACTCTTATGAGACACATTTATATACAACTTGTAAGGCTTTACAAAGTGATGTAGTGCAATCGAGGCAAACCCCTTCTCTTAGCGATAAGGGTTCTAGGTTATTTTATGTGCATAACACAACACATTGGACCAACAGCTTTACGTCCCATCTGAAGGACGCAATAAAGGTTAAGTGTCTTGCTTAAGGCTACAAGTGTCAAGACCGGGACTCGAACCCACATTCTGCTAATCAGAAACACCAGAGCTTGAGTCTGGTGTGCTTGGCTGCTCCGCCATAAGACATCCAAAAACTACACTGTTGACAAATTTAACCAGAAAAGTTTAAATAGAAATAGCATGGTATTGTACCACGCAATTGTAACTTTTACTTTGTTCATGTAGACATACATGACATGAATATGATGATTTTGTGTTGCAATTTATTCATTTTCTTTAACATACTGGGATGTAATTCAAAGGAGTTTGACTCACTTTGAGGTAGACAAAGTTTTGATTTATTCTTCAACTGCCCTCCAAAACTCAGAACATGTATTTTGATCAAGGATGTACCACTCCTGCACTCTAGTTTACTCTTGCTAACTTGTACAAAACTTGTTCAAGTATAAATAAATATCAAAAATGTTACACCACATATGAAATAATTAGTTTACATAAGGAATATCATATGCCTAGGCCTGATACACAGTAGGCCTAGATGCTGTACAAATCAGGTCTCTAGGTGTGATTTAATGAAGTTTTTGTTGTACAATGAGGTGTTGACTGAGCTCTCATAAAACACTGAGGAGTGCGCTTCCACCCTTCACATGTTTTTCAACAGGACTAGAAAAGTGTGCTCATCACACATCCAAGTAAGAGTAAAACAAAATCACATTCTTTACCTCTTACTGCTATGATAATATCAAATACAGTTTTTAAAGGAATGAAGAAAAGAAAACATCAGTTTAAATGTGGAAGCAAACTGATTATAAAGTTGATACCATTTCCATCTTCCTGAAAATGATTTCTGAAATACTGTCACAATTGAGTTAACAGAATTTGAAGTTCCCACACATCACTGTTACTGTTACTGTCTTTGCAAGGTAAATTCTCTTGATGATTTGATGAGTGCCATACATTAAGCAGGGGCAGAGTAAATCCTGTGGTGTGTCTGTGTATCTGAGTGTCTGTGACAGTTTTATCCAGAATTGTTGAAGGGTGTACTAGGCATGTTGGCTCACTACATGTATACAGATAACATTGAATGACATAAAGGCCAATTCGTTTTACCCTAGTGCTTTTACACAGGTGTAGTTATGTTTGATCTTTTAATAATAATATTTAAAAAAACGTCTTTTAAGTTCTAAAAATGCAAATTGTTTACTAAAAACATACCAACCTCACACTTTGAATCACTAGCTTTCCTAAATGCATGAAATATCTTGTACCCCTTACACCACTGAACAGACAACTGCTTCAGTGGTACAGGTCAATATTAAACGACTAAGATTTCATAAGATTGACCTTCCATACTTTAGGACTAGCAGATACAGTTTATTGTTGTAAGTCTGTCCCAAAGTATATGTTTTGCAAAAAGGAAGAGGTCACTGAGTTTCTCTGATGCTTTGTAAACATTTGAGACTTACAATTATTCAATCGTGAAACTTTAATTAAGGAACTTGCACCGAGCAGGAGTAGTGTGATTTGAAGAATAAAGGCACTATTACACTAGTTTCTGATCAAAGATAAATGGGTGGTCAATTTGAAAGGATTGATAAACTCTCAGCTTCTTTTTCTTTTGCTAGTAGATGGCTTACTTTACTGAAGATGGAAGGAGAAGTGAAGTAACCAAGTGAAGTAACCCAGTGAAGTCATAGTTCTGCATTTATAAGTTGCTAATCTCAGAACAAGTTTTTAAAAAGAGGAAGATGGTTGCTCCATCTCAAAAGCAACTGTAGACAAACCAGGACGTTTAACAAGAAGTTTGATATACAAAGGTTGAATTAATTTCTCACTTGAGCAAACAATATGCTACAAATGTTTGTGACGATATTCATTTGCGAACCACCCTCAAGTTTATTGTACTTGCACATCAATCAGCCAAGGTTGTCTCAAAAGTCCTCAATGATTCCTTTTAGGGCGACGTAGGTGCCAAATGCAAATCCTACAAAGCCAAATACTATGAAGACAACATTACGGACGACCCGCAGTTTCCTGCTGAGGCTTGAGTAGCCCTTACAATAAGAAGAAATTTCTTGAAGAAGCGGTGGAAAGATCAGTGCCAGGGCAGAGGAGCTGAAGGCACCAATAAATGCAATGAAGAGGGCTAGATGAGGAATTACCATAGGGAGGACCACTGATGAAGAAAAGAAAAGAAAGTTAGTCATAAAAGGGTAATAATTTATACCTGCTAATGATACGGTATAGCATCAGTGGTAATTCACTTTCCAAATTAATAACAAGATCAAGTGATTATTTAAAATCACACATTCCATATCAAAAACACAGTCCTGCATCATACCATGGTGCTGAGCAAAGAATATTAACATTTTGTTTGATATAAAATAGATACAAGTACCAATCACACTGACAATTATTTAGCTTGAAATACTTGATGACTGACTATGTCAGACTAAAACATTTTCATATTTTGCTAAGCATATAAATAACACTTTGTGATCACAAATTGTTTTGTAAAAACAAAAACACAGCTTTGTGATCACAAATTGTTTTGTAAAAACAAAAACAAAACTTTGTGATCACAAAACCTTTTGTGAAAGAACAAACAAGAACAAACAAAAACAAACAAACACCCCAACAAACAAACAAACAAACGTTGGGATCACAAAGGCATCTTCAACAGCTTTGCAGTGATTTTAACTGCAGCCAAAGAAAATATGGTAGACATATGTTGGCTCTGACAAATAAATAGTTTCACACTCTCCACTTCATGCACAAAGTGGAAACTAACTTTATTGCATAAGATTACTTACTTGCTAATATGACCAAGATGGTTCTGAGCAACATCTCTCCAATAAAGTGATACCGTTCTGAAATCCTATCCATAATAAACGGCCACAATATTGTCACAGGCACATAAAACTGAACTCCATAGGAAACAAAAATGGCTGCCACAAGCATGATTCTCACTGCCAAATAGAGACTGCAAAGCAAGAAGGAAAAACCCAGTAGGGACCATTATTTCAACATAACACATGGTGAATGCTGCCTGTACAAAGTCAAATACCAAGTTAATGTAATAGAGACTTCCAAATGTGTCATGTTAAAATGACTACATTGATGATTCCTACAGAGTAGGAAACATAAGCTTGACAAAGCTGTTATCCAAGTAACCCCATCGGTATCTCCACCCACAATAGTATCAATCAAGGGCATTGAAGTGCAAGTAACCCCATTGGTATCTCCACCCACAATAGTATCAATCAAGGGCATTGAAGTGCAAGTAACCCCATTGGTATCTCCACCCACAATAGTATCAATCAAGGGCATTGAAGTGCAAGTAACCCCATTGGTATCTCCACCCACAATAGTATCAATCAAGGGCATTGAAGTGCAAGTAACCCCATTGGTATCTCCACCCACAATAGTATCAATCAAGGGCATTGAAGTGCAAGCCAAGCTGCAGACGGAGTGTTTTCTTCTTTTAGATTTTTCTGTTTCTTTTGTAAAAGTGGAGTTGGGAAAGACTTCCTCATTTTGTTGAGCATGGCTAACGACGCCCAATCAAAATGTATTCAACTCATACATATCCAAACAATATATTCACTTTTCAAAAACTTATGAAGTTTATAAATTTATCCATAAGGTTTCGACTGTGAAGTCTGTGAAAAACAGATGTATGAAAACAAGTTATACAGTAGCATTGAACTAGGGACCAAAGGGGCTTTCAGGTTTTAATGTTGAGTGTATCTGCACAATTCACTCACCTCGTATTAGGTAAATTCAATGTAATGGTGTCCTGGGTAAGGTCTCCAAAGCAAAGGTAGCCCAGAGTACCCATAGAGATATAGAGTAAGACAACTATCAACATCCCACCAAGAAGCACACGGGTGAAATTCTGTGGGTTCTTCATCTTGTTCTCCAATGGTAATACCTAGGATGATGTTGCTGTCATTAGTATTCACAGGAAACAAATTGAATTGACCAATTAATGGCAAGGTCAGCATATCTAAAAACTATGCACAATATCGAAGATTGGGAAGCTTGCTTCCAGAGCCTTTGAGAGGACCCTGCACCTTTATACTTTACTTACTTTTAGGATACTCCTCAAATGTGCATAAAATCTCTTTTGAATTTTGTTTTCAATAAGTGTAATTTTCCCCTACATTTAAAATACATCAACTCCTTGTCTACAGATCAATTTTTTTAAGATAAAAGATATGCCTAAAATGTATCAACAGAATTCAATAATCCAACTTAAAACAAGAAAGAAATCAAAGATATAGATTACAGAAAACACTTCCACATAAAGTGAACATTTGCATTCTTTAGGAAAGGGGATGGGTTCTTTACAGCCATTTGTTTTTCATATTTCAAGTAACAAACCTCAAGAAAACTAACTTGGTAAATCTTAATAAAATTTTTGTGAACAAAGCAAAATTGACTACAAAAGGATTTGAACCTGTGACCTCTGGATTAAAGTAGCTGCGCTCCACCAAATGAGCTATCTAGAACTAGGATGGAGGTCTCCGTATTTTGTCAACATTTTTGTTTGAGGATGCCAGTCAGAAGCTATTTTGTTCCTGATTTGTAAAAGTTTTCTTTGTATGTTTATAGTTTGTTGTACTTACAACACCAATGCCTTCATAGGAGTATATGGCTGCACCAAAGAAAAAGAAGAATCCATCTAGGCTGGTAGCAAGAGGCAATGCTGTTGGGTCAGCTCGCTCTCCTATATGTGTGGCTAGATACTGTAAAACCAAATGAATCATGTTACCTTCATTTACGGTAACTTCTAACAAAAGATGTGCTCGTTTTAATTTTATTATGAAATATTTTCTGAGCTGGGTATGGCTTAAAATAATAAAAACACAGAATTTGAAAGCCCCAATATCATGATGTTGAGTAGTATTTCCTCCTGTGAGTTGGGAACAAATTACAACAACCAACAAAATGCCTACCCCAAGGATAATGGCTATTCCTGCTAGAATGAGAATGTTGCCCAGTGCAGAGAAGGGAGCTAAATCATCCAGATTCCTGATGAAGCAGTAGATGAGAACCAAAGGCAGTAACATCAAGAGAAAGAGTTGCATGGATGGAACACTCGCTCCATAATAATGGCAATAAATCTAGAATCAAAGAGAGTTAACAACATTACTAAGGAATGCAGACTGAGCTCTGTTATCAAGATATGATTTCAGAGCAATACAGCCCTGCAATATATTGACTATTGGTTGCTACTTATAAATCCTCTATACAAATTTTCAAAGGACATTTTGAAATGGAGATCGTACCATTTTGCAGTTTTATTTATCAAATCTGATTACGAAGTTGTACCTTACCTGTCTTATGTTGTCAGCCATAAAAAGGAAGTACACACAGCACAAACCAAGCTGCGAGAAGACTAGAAATCCATTCACAATGTATCTGAAAAGAAAAACAGGTAAACTTTGTGTGCATGTTTTCAATTATGATCAGTTCTATTCTGTAGTTGGCTTAGGTTTTGAGATTTTCTCCCCACCATTGTATTATTGAATAAATATTTAAAATTTAAGTTGAAGTATCAGGCCTGTGTATAATAAAAAAGCAACTTAATGACATGTACCTTCCAATGGAGGATCGTCTTTGTAACCAGGCTACAGGGCCATGTTTAAGAGACTGCTCTGCAACCTCTCCATAATCTAAAGTCACACTGCTGGTTCTGAGGTAGAAAAAGGGTAAAAATGACTTCAGCAAGGAGAATTCCTAAGATGGAACAGGGTCTAACTTAAAACCTGTTCAGCTCTAAAGCACATGTGTCCTCATGTTTTTGGCTGATAACAAATTGATAGGGAACAATTATAAAACCACAGTACTTTTTTATAGTCAAACTCTAAGCTGAATTTGATACGTAAGCAATTCCTCAAAAGCAAGATTGTACCTTTCACAAAGATCATGACAGACTTGTACCATGATGTGCATACAGCTTACTGCAATGAATCCCAAGATGGCCAGTCCCAGTGGTCCAAGCTGAGGAAAAAAATACATTGGATCAATCAAAGACATCAGATGGTTGCTGGCTGGCTGGGAGCAGGAGGGATGGTTTTTGTACAAGGGGAATTGGGAGGAGTTTGGTTCAGGCTCTACAGAAATTTATAATAACTAGGGCCAGGTCTACATGAAATCTACACGAAATTCTCTTGCTTTTAAACACATTTGAATTTGTAAACTAATTCTAAGTTCTGTTTTGTAAAATTTCTTTCTGTAATAATGATACCTTTGGGTCGATAGAGATTTCTTTTTCTTTGTGAATAAAACAAACTCAAAATATTAAAACTACAAATTTGTGTACCAGTATTCCTGCTTTCTGTACAGCAAATGGAAGCCCCAGCAACCCTGTTCCAATATTCCCTTTAATTAAGTGCATCAAGGTCTCCATATCACTGTAACAAGAAATCAGAAAATGCACCAAAATGGTTAATGATCAGGTTATTATCTGCTTCTATGACAAATAAAGCCATCTTTTACATAAAATGAAGAGAAACCGAGGTCACTAAAGTATTAATGTGAGGAGGTAACATTTTTGACATGCTCATCGTTGTCAACTGCTTTATAATAGTATATATTTATTGAGTATGACATTCGCTCGAATGAGGGCGCTGTTTTGCAGTTTTTGCCACACACTTTTTTGGAGATAAGAAACTGTCAAAATTAAACTCCATAAATTTGTACTTTTATAATGCGCCAAACATTGTAGTATAAATTATACTATTCAAGGTTACAAGTTTAAGTTTAATTCTGTACCAAAAAGTGTAAATTACAGACCAGTTATTTCTGTAAGAAAGCTAAATTAGGAATTTCAGTATTTGGTAACAGGAGCTAAACAAAATACTCAGGGTACGCATCTTTTGGAATGTATTTAGTTTAAGCCAAATTGAGTAAAGTAAAATTATTTTATTTAATTATTTGCTGTTTATCAAACATTTAGAGTTGTTTTGGTTCAGATTGAACTGTGCTGTGCGTTTGCATCGGGCATAGTGAAAAAGATTTGACAACACTGAATTTTTCATTGGTAGAGTTTTTTAAAATCACATTCATCACAAAGTAACACAAACCATAAAATTGAACTCTGATGAAATGTTAGACTCACGTGGTTGAATGTGCAGTTGCCAGTCGTCGCTCTGATGACACTTTCAAACTGTCATGTGTATTACATGTCCCTTGTACCGAATCACTAACATTGTTATCACAGAGAGACCTTGTGATGATGGAGTTTTCTGTGGGCAAGTGGTTTGTAAATTGCCCAAGAAGTGGCTCTCGTTCTGCCATGACCCAAACTTTAATGGTGAAGTAAAAGTCAGCCAGATGGGAATGTTACACCTGTTTGCATTTAGAAAATAAACAACTAAGGTTAAAAATGCATAATACTTCTCCACGGACAGGGCTTGGATTTGGGGGGAAAATCCACAAGACTGCAGGGCTTGTAGCTCAAAACTTTTACTGGACCAGAAAATTTGTTACAAGACCGGAATCAAAATGAGAAGAACACTATCTAGGACAGTTGAACTGTATTTGAACAAGTACTAAATAGAAGATCTCATTTGTCTCATGGGTGATACTTCAATACTCAACAGAAGTGAAAGATATTTGTATTTATCAGCGTAAATTAAATATGCAGTGAGGTTTTATTATTAAAAAACACAAGACCTTCGGACTTGTACGGTCGTAAGTTTACTGGCCCAATGCTACTATCACTGGCCTCAGGCCTGCGGTCCAGTGTAAATTTCGAGCCCTGATGGATGTGATGAACCATAGACACAGCAAGGATTAACATGTGGCACAATATGGATTTATTTCCAAAGGTACCCAAGGAGAGGTCAATCAGAGCCACAGTATTTCCTTCCTCCATGCATCCAATACTCTGAATACATACCATACAACATGTACAACACCTGTATACAACATTTAGGTTGCAAAGATATGATAGAATAATTGTACTGTTAAAAAAAATATATATAATAATTGTACTGTTAAAAAAAAACTTTTATTACAAAATCTTCGAAAAGATAACATTCGAACCACCGCTTTTTACTTGTTATTATTACAAAATCTTGGAAAAGATGACCAACTTGTAACCTAAGCATATCTGGGATAATAAAACTCAAAATTGGCAATTGGACAGGAAGCTTTCACATGGAATCTTCTTGAAATCTTTCCTGGCACAGAATGCTTGGCCTGGTACACCAGCTTACTACTACCAGACTACCCGGTAGTACCATGGTTGTATATTACCTTTAATTTGCCATAAATGTTATCATTTAAAGACAATGTGCTTACCCTATATAATCCTGCTGCTTAGAAAATTTCTCAATCAGAAAAAAAATGATCGCTAATTGAATTGTCATATATTAGTTTTATTTTAATTGTCCTATGATTAGTGTTGGTCGAGTTGTTAGTGTTGTGGGATTTTCGCTTTGGCGTTTAACTAACCAATTCCACCACTCATTTGATTATCTGGAGGTAAATAGAGAATTATAGAGTCAATGATAGGCTGATAAAAGGTTTAAAGTCCAAGAACGCTGTCATTAGGTTAATCTGTTTAAACTCAATAAGAAGTACATGTTTGCAATGTCAACCAGCAAAAATCAGATATTGAACAGTATTGCTATAAACAAAACATGTGTATAAACAAAACTTTTGAAGTAAAAAATATTTTTATCACAAATGTTTTTCAGTGCATAATACTCAACATCAGCAATGCACAGTCACATATCAAAACAAACCACTTTATACTAGTAGTACTTGAGAATATTTGAGATTAATTAGAATTTTGGTTTTCCGAGGAGGGAAATTAAATGCGTAGGCCTACTTTGAGACTGAAAACGTCACCTGGCATGAGGCCGCTGTCAGAACCCTCTAAAAACACTATTTACGCAGAGTTAGCAGTCCATTGTGAGCGATATTATATCACTCCAAAACTCGTCCTGGGCACTGGCTCGCGACCCGCTCTAGCTCCATCATCAGTTTTGACATGAGTTTGTACAGAGCCGAGACCTGGGTTTGAAATAAAGAATCTTGTTATTTGATCAATCGAATCCTTCACGCCGATTGCATCAGCTTGTCCGTCTGCAGTAGTGTCACACAGCAATCCACGCATGATCGATCACAGTGTCCTGTTGAGCTCTATGATATGGGCAATCCCAATTATAGTTGGGACGCCCCGAACTTTAACACTCAAGTTGGGACCAGTCCCAACTATAGTTGGGACGATTGTCAAGTTGGGAAGGAACAATGCTATAATGTTGTTATGTCCCAACTTGACAATTGTCCCAACTATAGTTGGGACTGGTCCCAACTTGAGTGTTAAAGTTCGAGGCGTCCCAACTGGAGTTGGGATCGCCCATAGAGCTCAACAGGATAATCGATCGTGTGTGGATTGCCGTGTGACTACTGCAGACGCACAAGCTGATGCGATCGGCGTGAAGGATTTATTAATTAACGAGATTCTTTATTTTAAACTCGATTCTCGGCTCTGTATACAAACTCATGTCAAAACTGAGGTTGGAGCTAGTGCCAAAGAGGATCGAGGTTTAAAAAATGCCCTTTGGTGGAATGATAGTATCGCTCATAGTGGACTGCTAATAACTCGGCGTATTACTGTCTTTTTAGAGAATTCTGACAGTGGCCACATGCCGCAACCTCAAACTGGGCGTCCGGACGGAGTACGCATTTAATTTCCCTTTTCTTGGAAAACAACAATTCTAATTAATCTCAAATGTTCTCAAGCTAGTATAAAGTGGTCTTCCTTTCAAACTTATTACTGTTTATTTCTGTTTAGTTGAATCATGGAGGGGGATGTTCTGGTCTGTGTTTACTGCGATCCCAACTACAGTTGGGATGCCCCAACTTAAAAACTAAAGTTGGGACCAGTCCCAACTATAGTTGGGACTATTGTCAAGTTGGGCTGGAACATCATGATTGAACTGTATATTCAGTGGCTTTCAAACTTCACTTGGAAAAATTTGAACTAGAAAAATAACACTGTCATTTGACCAGTTCGGGATCACTTTTTGAATTCACATTGTTTTTGGTTGCAATCTCTTTGACATTTTAAACAAAAAAGTTTATCAGTTTACCTAAACATGTTATAAAACTCACCAAGTATCCACTGACAAAAAAAGATTAGTACTTTTGAAGAGGCTTTGAGAAAAGTATTGTCACCTGTTTGACCAGTTCAGGATCAGTTGATTCTATTCTGAATCAGTAGCTTGCCCTCTATTGCAAACCAATACTCCCATTCATAAAACTGTCTCTCAAGGACATAAACTTCACAAGTGTGTTGGCATGGACATGGACTTCCTTTCTCCAGAGAATTTCATGCAAGTGTATTCAACAGCAGCGCAAAAATCCAGCAACAAAAACACAAAACAACAGCAAAGGCAAATGAAAAGGTGAAGCACGCCTAAAAGCAACATTGACCCAAATATCTATTCTTACAGTCGTAATTTCCTCCTCCAAGTTTCATTTTCTCACAAAAAAACAATATTCCTACAAGAATTTGTTGAAGAAATGTATCTTAAAAGCAACAAATAAACTTTCGACTGCAGCAGTAAGATTTTACCTCACTGAGTGCGGCACCATTTGACGCAATGAGAGATGCTGAGTAGTGAGTGATCCCGAACTGGTCAAGGGTACGATGCCCCCCAAAAGACGATTTCGGTAATTTCGTCTCCTAAAAAAAACAAGACGACTGCTCAGTATTTACCTGAAATATTTTTTACACATTCTAAGCATTTAACATAAATGTTATTCGCCCTGGCGTTCAAATTTTAAAGGTGAGAAGTTTTAACAGCGTTTTTCAACCAACATTTTTTTTTAAAATAATGATCAAAATCGCAGACATGTAACAAACTTCAAGAAAATGGCCATAATTTATTTGTTGATGAAGTTTGGAACCTTATTTTGGGTTTGTTGGTTTATTGCATGTTATTCTTCACATGTATCAACAGAAATTGGTAATGTGAGAAGTAACTTAATTATGGGGTTGTTGCAAAGTTGAAGTGATCCCGAACTGGTCAATGATCCCGAACTGGTCAAATGACTGTAGTAGTGTACGCTACTACACTACACTACACAGTCAGTGGAACTGGAGTGGTGGTGGTGTATATTAACCTCCCATTTCCCAAAAGGAGAGGATTGCATTTCACTTTACAACTTGGTCGGACCATGGAGCTATATACATGATATAGGCATAGCTCCATGGTCGGACCATGGAGGAAGGAAAAGACTATCACCATCTTGACCATAGGTTTTATATTGATAGAGTTTTACTTACACTTTTTTTAAAGCAGTAAAAAAAAGCTGCTGTGTTTATCTTCCCATGCTTTGCCCCGCAGTTGTGAGTGTCGTTGCTTGCTTGTTTGTTCTGCCTCCATGGTTTGAGCATGTTTTGAGGGACACAGACTTCCAAACTGAGTTCATTGTCATGGCACGGTCTTGGACATGGCGTGTGTGATAAGCAAATCAGCTGACCAGACCGCAACAAAGTATGGGTGATCAGGTGGTCAATAGCTGATGGAAAGTCACCGCAACAGCAACCACAATACAAAACAGCCACCGTAAACAGCCGCGAGTCATTATTTTATTTGGTCTTGTAGCCTGCATTATGTAACTAGAACAATAGTAAATAGTGTATGAGGAGCCAGACTAAAGTCAAGAGCCAGCAAGTGCGTCGAGCAATAATATTATTCGGTGTATACTATTAAAAACAGCAGTCACACGGACATGAACGTACAGCTAGCTAGCTATATCCGTGATCCGTGTAAATTGAAAGTAGCTTCAATCAAGAGCAAAGTTCCAACAAAGTCTGTTATCCAATCATCATGATTTAACGTAAGGGTCATCCTCGAGTACATTTCTTTCCATGCTCTATATAAAATAAACTTTGGATTTAACTGTTAGTGTTATCAGGCCAAACACACAAAGATTCGTGTATCAACCTTGTTGGTAAGTCACTCCTCCTTATCCTACCCTCGTATCGTAGAAGTAGAACTAGACCGGTAAGTAACATTACTGGTGTTTTCCGGTATTTTTCTGTTTTCGGGTATTTTCCGGTAGTTTTCCGGTCGTTTTCTGGTAGTTTTCCGGTATTTTCTGGTAGTTTTCTGGTATTTTCCGGTAGTTTTCCGGTATTTTCCGGTATTTTCTGGTATTTTCCGGCATATAGTAACACCGATCAAGCTAGTAGAGAGGTTCGTTCCGCTATCGTCTCTGTTCCGTCCCAACTTGATGATCGTCCCAAGTATAGTTGGGACTGGTCCCAACTTGAGTGTTAAAGTTGGGGCGTCCCAACTATAGTTGGGATCGCAGTGCACACAAAGCACCCCACGAACAAACTAAAAACATAATAAATAGTAGTAAGTATCATAGTATGAAGTTTTTAAGACCACTTTCCCTTGAGAATATTTGAGATTAACTAGAATTTTGTTTTTCCTAGAGAAGGGAAACTAAAATGCGTAGGCCTACTGAGAGACCATGGAGGTAGAAAAGAAAGTGTCACCTGGCAAGCACTGAGCATGAGGCTGCTGTCCGCTGTCAGAACCCTCTAAAACCACTATTTACTCTGAATTAGCGGTCCATTGTGAGCGATATACTATCATTCCACTCCAGTTTGGACATGAGTTTGTACAGAGCCGAGACCCGGGTTTGAAATAAAGGATCTTGTTAATTAAACGCCGATTGCATCACGACCCATGATTGATCACGGTGTCCTGTTGAAGTCTATGGGCGATCCTAACTGTAGTTGGGACGTCCCAACTTTAACACTCAAGTTGGGACCAGTCCCAACTACAGTTGGGACAATTGTCAAGTTGGGACGGAACATCTCCACGTGGAGACGCTAGCGGAACGAACCGCATAGTACCAGGAGTAAGTCATGTATTGTATTGTATTTTTGTAAGTTGTTCAACTTTATATTTTAATTTATGTCCAGCGATGTCCAACTTGATTAAGAACACGGCGTGAATAAACTTAGGTCATGTATGTAGTTAAGGCCTATTTGCAGCACTGACAACTGCACTGACATCTGTGCTCTTAAAATTTTTGTTGACATTTGCGCAATGTTGGTCGACGTACCAGACGAAGTTGCCAAGAATTTTGTTAAAAAGAGTACAGTGTCCCAGTTACTAACTCCATGCTTATACAATACTGACTGGTTCTAGTCGGATGCTGGTCATCTCGCCCCCTAGCAAGCTCGCCCCCAACAAAGTCGCCCCCTGCAAAGTCGCCCCCTACCCGGCTCGCCCTGGGTTGTTACAAAGTCGCCCCCTGACAATGTCACCCCCTGACAATGTCGCCCCCCGACAATGTCGCCCCCTAGCAAAGTCGCCCCCAGATGTTATTTAGTTCGGAAAATAATTAATGCTTCTTTTCTTCAGACCCAGAAAGATCCACTGTAGCAGCTGTGAAAAAAGATATAGTTAAAATCATTTTCAGAAAAGATTCCATTTGAAGTAATGTGCTTGTGAAAGGTCTAAATAGGGCCTATATCGTTTTTCATTCCCCCCCCCATATTGAAAATCTACTCTATAAATTTAATGTTAAATTTACTACAGGTTTTCCTGGTCATTGTCGGCCACATTTAGTATTTTTATACAAAAGGTGACTCTTTCGAACCACTAATTTGAATAGACCCTAATAAAATATGCAGCTTTCCACTGAGTATCCACTATAAAAAAAATTAAAGGGATGAAAAAAATAACGATGTCAATAATCCTTAAAATTAAATGATTGTTTTGTTTTAATTTTTATGTATTATTTATTTGCAAAAAAAAAAGTCTATTAGTATAATAACAAGTAGGCTTACGATTTTTTAAATGTTATATTGGTAATTCAGTAATTGCTAGGTATTATATTTGTACAAAAAATGTCTATAACGTTTATTAAGTACATGTATTTGTTGGGTGTTATAATTTACGATAAATTGAGCGACGTTAATAAAATCATTGAAAAATTTGGGGCATGAAGTTTATTATATGATGACGTTTTTTTACCCAAGCTCAAACTAAACGTACAAGCTACATGTATAATTAGGCTTTACTCAATATTCCTTTCAATACGATTCGATTACCACCATAGAAGCCTTATTTCCAGAACTAAATAACATCTCGGGGCAACTTTGCTAGGGGGCGACATTGTCTGGGGCGACTTTGCTAGGGGGCGGCATTGTTTGGGGGCGACTTTGTAACAACCCGGGGCGAGCTGGTTAGGGGGCGACTTTGCAGGGGGCGACTTTGTTGGGGGCGAGCTTGCTAGAGGGTGAGATGACCAGCCCTCGTTCTAGTCATGCTAGTTGGGAGCAAGCTTTAAAGATGGCCTTTTTAAAAGTTTGCACAAGCCAGAACTAAAGTCTGCCCATACAAATGAAAATTGTGCGGCACAAAATTGACACGAACCTTGCAGTTTGCATGAATAATTCTCTTTGGGAAATAGAGGTGGTTTATTAAACATTGTTGACATGCGGTTGTTGTCATCGCCAGACTAGAAACAAACGTGGGGTGCGCTTGTCTTTCAAACGAATTGTCAATTTTTGTATTCTATTTTATAAACAGAGAGTTTATCAACAAGTTGCAGTACGATTTTTTTATCTCATGGAAATCTGCCGGCAGGATTGTCCCATGCTTTGAACTTTACAGTTCGTGAGCAGACCTGTTTCTCGACATTCTTCCCAAGTTTTTGAACAAAAGTATCAATTCAGACTGAAGTTAAGATCCAGCAGAACACTACTACTTTAAACTTAACCTGTTAACCTGTGGACGTAAATTCCCTTCATACAGTGTGTCAAAGTGTACAATTTTTGGCAAATCAACCCCTTTGCCCCCTTAAATTGCTACTAGCCAGCTGGGACAGTTGAAAAAAAAAGTTACTGGCCTGTCACAAAATTTGGTGACCCAATATAATTGTTTAATGTAAAACTGTTCAGCATCATTACGATAAGTTACAAAGTCACTATTGTATTTTTTGTTTGTTTATCATCTGGTAGTAATCCTGTGTGCTATTTTTGTAAATGTGTGACTTTTGACTCCAAGCAATCACCGCGCCAAAAAACCAACTGTCAAATTTTTTTAATTATCCGTGGTATCCTAAATGTTATTATTTGTAAGCATGTGTGTAGGTTTTTATACATTTTTTTGTTAACGTGTAACCGTTTCTGAAACGGTTGGTTTACACACGTATAACCGTCCGTTTTTTTCAGGAACAAAATTTAGAGTTGAAAAAAATAGTTCACACAATCATGCATTAACCCTAAAGGGTCCAAATCCTTCAATACCCTCATTGCCATAGTGCAGGATTAAGAAGGAGTTGGGTTTTTAGAGATCTGCAGCACAGGAGGATTTAGAAGGGTTTGGGCTACAATGAGTTTTTGTTTGGGGAGGATTTAGCAGGACTTGGGCTAATATGTATATTTACAATAAAGAAAAGGAAATAGAAGGATTTGGGCACTCTAGGTTTATGACAACTTTAATCTGAAGGATATTGAAGGATTTGGACAATATGTTTACCGAAGGGTCTAGTCTGTTAGGGTTAAGATCATTTCTTCGATCTTGTCTTCATCACAGCATTTTGGACTTTGTGAAATCACCCCAAAAAAACCAAAAAACCCAACAATACAAAACAGAATCAAACAGGAAACAAATCTAACATTAGCCTCACCTGTATACAGTAAAATACTCTTTGTGTTAATCCATGGTATCCTAAATTGTGCCATTTTTGTAAAACAAAGCTTACACGTTGTGTAGTATTTCGTAAACTAGCTAAAACTTCTGAGGAACTGTGCTCTGCAGACCATGCTGTCGATGCAGCTGTATCTGATTGTAGCGCGCGCACCAGCAATAATGATTATTGCAATTTCGGGGAATAACTGTTTTTCCCGAGCATGCGCAGACATGTCAAGTCTTCGTTCAAGGCGTAACTGGTTTTGTATGCTATCGATTTGATCTGAAACACTCTCTAGCGTTCAATTGTTCTTGCAGTTATTGTATCATGCAAAGTAACAAGATAACAAAGACTACAAGCCTGTAAATTGAAATCAATGTGTTTGTGTGCCACACATCGGGATTGTGCGTTGTGAATATCATGATCGCAATAAGGTCTGCATTTCGCGGCACTTTCAAGTGATTTTTCTTACGGTTAATTCAAAACCAAAAAAGTGTCCACGGACGTGTAACCGGTTTGACAATCAGAAAGGATTCAGCGATATTTTGAGGAAGATAATTATCAGTTTTGGTGACTTCAGTGGCCCGAAGATATTTTCACTGGTCTCGGGCCAGCGGGCCACCATTAATTTTGACTCCTGTTTTGTGAAACTTCCCAATTCTTTCAAAGGATCTGTTTGGGAAAATTAAATAAGAAGAACACTACATGTACATTTTGAAGTAATAGGTATAATGTAAATGAAATTGTAAAACACTAGACAATTTATGATCGAATGCAGAAATTTACACATACATTTGAAGAGATCGATAAACCTTGACCTTCTGGCACTATAGCATTGCATTGTTACATGTATGCCCTGTTGAGGTCGCCCTGTTGAGTGATATGGTGTTATGGTCTGATCTCACAAATGAAGTGGGGACTACTGTAAGGTAATTCAGTAATATCTGTCACCTGTCAACCCTGTACACTGTAATTTAATGTTAGTGACACACACCATTCTATGCTAATAAAAACATACATGTGTGTATGAGAGCTATGGTTTCTGACAAGTGGGTGCCAAAACGATGAGTCATGCAGGCCAAGAGTGTGTTGTTTTCAAATTATGACTGTTTTTTTTTTTTGTTTTTTTAAGATTGAAAAAGATAGATGATAAAGGACTTCCATGTTATTAGTTTTGGTTCTCAGCCCTTTAAATATATTTTTTTATTATGAAGTTTTGTGTGGGCCTAACTAATAGTTTCATATTTCTGCCATTTTGGGGGATACTTTCTTAGATTGATTTAGAAAATGCTATTTTAATAGTAGAACATGCCGATTGTTTTTATGATAGGGGGTAAGAGGGCAATGCCCATCTTGGTTTGAGGGTCTAATTAATGGGAGTTTTAGATCTTGCGGGGATGGACTCAAGTGTAGGCAAAAGCCCCTTTCACACATCGATTTGGGCGCCAGTTGTCTGTCCCAAAGGTTGCGATATCATTACAAACATTCACACGATCACACACATTGTGTTCCCAACGTCCCTCGTTTTCATGGCAACTTCATCACACGGATTCATTTCACATGACACAAATTTGCAATTTTATTACACCGATGCGATTTTGTAGCAAATGACCATCGTTTTGAGTGCTCGTGTGAAACGGGCTATTGTGATAATCATTTCAGACAAATTGTATTGTACATGAGATAAGTGAACAATGAGTACTTTAGCCCGTTTCACACGAGATCTCAAAACGATGGTCGTTTGCAACGAAATCACATCGGTGTAATAAAATCGCAAATTTGCGTCGTGTGAAATGAATCAGTGTGATGAAATTACCACAGACCCGCGTTATAAACAACCGGGATCAAGACCTCCTCCAAAAATCGCATCCCTGTTTAGAATCGCCGAGATCAGTCGTGTGAAACGACGCAGGGCATGATAACCAAGGTCCCAAGCATCGCACTGATCACGCATGCACAAACTATTATTAAAGGTCGTTTGTTTGTTCGAGGCATCCATCAAAATGGCGAAGTTGGCAGAAGAAATAATCTTGCTGTTGCAAATTATTAAGTTGCTTTCCTGAAAGTTTTCATGCTATTACCAAGAGAAGCGTCCGATCAAGAAAGCCTTGAATTTGGCTTTTCCACTTGCCATTTCCGACAAAATGCTCTCGGATACATTCATCTTTGGAGTCAGGACGCTGAGAAGTCGCATAAAAAAAAGCACAAACGGCGCGCCGAGAAAGCGATCGGTGGTAACCTAATGCAATTACATTACACTAAAGTGGACACTGACAGAGCACCAGCGAACTGATAAATAAACAACAGTGCGATCTCACATAAACGAGGGATGTCGGGTATGCGATGCCTTCATATTCACTACCTTATGGAGACCGAGAACAAAACAGAAAAGGGAAAACAAAGGGTCTCCATAGGGAAATTCTAAAGACTGGGTTGCTCCACAAGAAATTTTGTGTACAAAGTCTATGGGAGGTTCTTAACTACAGGGACAAAGGAAAGAACATAAGATGTCTCCACAGGGATGCAAAAAAAAGAATGCGTGTGTGTGATCGTATGAATGTTTGTCGTGATATCGCATGCAACCTTTGTGACAGACAACTGGCGCCCAAAACGATGGTCGTAAGTTTTCGGTTCTCGTGTGAAAGGGGTATTTGAGTGAAGTAGAACATACATGTACATGTACTTAATGTTGGTAGTCCTACAATGTACTCTATTGTTAGTCCATACTCTAATGGTAATCCGTTACATGTACTTCCCTTTTGGTTCTATGGAGGAAATAATGAGACCCGTTTGATTTTGTATGGGTGAGCAGATACAATCATTTCAGTTCATGTCAACTGTCAAGCATCCTGGACCATGCTGGGATGACCATGGTGATTGGCAAAGCTATTGTTCTTGTAAATCACATTGTTGTTACCTGTTCCTTGCTCTAATGTATGCTAGATGTGATACAAGTTAACTCATGTCACTTTGTATGACAAAGTGTATTCTTCTCCCAAGGATAACAATTGATTTTGAACATGTTTTGTACACTTGGTACTACAGTTTTGTACCAGCCTGCGCTGGATATTTCTGTTGTGCAATAGGCCCTAATGTACACTGTACAGTACTGTAGATATCCAGTACGTATATGAAGTTTGACATACATGCAGGGTTCTGCCCCAGGATTTTTTTTAGTGGCGGGAAAAAAATGGGCAGGGTGGGGTGGGGTAGAGGCAGTAAAAAAAAGGGTCAAAGGTCACTCATAAATATAAGATGAGGTCACAGCTGTTACTATACCTAACCTATCTGTAGTTTAAAGCAAAATATTAAATTTAAGGAAATATGTGATACATATCTTGCAGTTATTGTATTCAGATATGCTTAATGTGCAGGTTGGTCAAGCTTTCAAACGACTTCAGCAAGAAGAATTTTGTCAACTTGTTTTTCAAATAATACTCCATTCCTGCCCATTCTTTATGCTTTTATCAAAAGTTTTGTTAGATCTTGGCCTCGATCACGATTGATGATACAACTTTTTGTTGTGTCATCGTTTTTTATTTCAAGCTGTTTCCATGCTTGCACAGGAATTCTCTCAGCATCTGTTCGCTGCCACACCCCATCAGTAAAGCATTGCAAAAAACTCTGGAGCTAGACTCTATAGAACCAATAGCTGTACAATGTATACTGTGTCTGTGTCTAGACTGTATATAGGACTATAGAGTATCACGGAGCCAGACTTCATCCTTTTGATGCATGGGTTTTGTCTAACTCATCAAGTTGTGTGCACATAACGGTGTGTGGTGGCACATGACAGTGGGGCTATACGTTTGACAGAAAATGAGCTAGTCTTGAATTTACAGGTAGATTTTCCTTTAAAAACCTACATAATCAGTTTAATATTTAATATTTTGTCAACAATTTTATTTGGCAATTAATTTAATTCAATTAAATTTGTGGTGGTCAGAAAAAGAGAAAATTCTGTCAGTGGTGGTCGGGGAATCATTAGTGCTGGGCAGGTTTTCCGACACCGACCACTGTGGGCAGAACTCTGTACATGTACATGTATGTTGATAACAACATCAACTTTGCAAAAACACATTTGTTTAAAATACTCAAAAAGATATGTTTCTTGGTACGTTTTAGGATTTGTTTGTTGAACCAGACATTTACTTTGAAGCCCATGCTCAACCTAAACAAATTCACCCAGTGCTGTCATGGCTACATACTTCATGTAATTGTCTATATTGTAAAATTCTTATCACAGTTCTCATCTCATTATGTAATTCTCATGACAAACTCAATGTATGTACTTACATCAATTGTCAAAAATCGATATAAAATCAACATCAAGTGTATGACTTTGGATGGTTTAAATGCTTACAATACATGTACTTGAAAAACAAAAACAAAACTGTGCGTCATTTGTTATCAAAAGAAACTTTGAACCTTGATCGTGTTTCTTTCTTTATCCACAGCTTTAACTGTGGACCATGACGAATGTAAGATATCTCTTCAACGACGAAATGGCTGAACAGGAGCCCCTAATCAGGCAGTCTCAACCTATTGCAGGACTCACAGAACAATCCCTTGGGAATCTCACAGATGTTGATAAAGTTGCTGTAGTTGGGTTGGATGCCTCTCATCGCAGTTATACACTGTCAACAGAGTCAAGATTAGCTACTGAACATGCCACCACGTGAGTTGCTACCTATTTACAGGTTTAGTTACATGATAATGTCAGAGCGGTCAGCTCATAACCAGCTGTTTAACTTTCTAAGAATAAATTGTCGACCAGAACTAAGAATCCTCAAACTTCCTGTCCACATTGGTTGTTAAAATATACACTAAAACAGCATACATGTACCTCAATGTCCTGTTTGAAAAAAAGGGTAAAATAACTAAAAAATGGATTTCAAATGACGACCACTATATTTCCAGAAAACCACCATAATACCAGAATGGTGTCATATGTACGTATACTGTAGAATTCCCAATCCATTCCACTTGTCAATCCTCTATGAAATTCTCTTGGTTATTTTTCACAATGAGCACACTGACAATTACTAACTTTAGAAGTGTAAAATGTGGAATAACTCAACGAATATTTTCTGCCAGCTGTAGTCTCATTCAATCTTTTATAAAAACCTGTCACACCCCAGTACATGTAGGTAACTGACAGGTCTTCATGAGACAGGTAATCTTTCAATTATTAAACAAATTTGTTTTGTTCAATTTATAATGATCAACCATTAATGTGAACAATTAAGCATCTGCATCTATATAAATGAATACATGCAAGCTCTCAATTGACCATTTCTCTGTATGGCTCAATTGAATTTTAACCATCCACGTTCACTGAAATCATTTCATCTGAAAAAACATGTTTATTCTCATATGTAACAGCTTCATTGCAAGTAAATGTTACACATGTAGTGTTGAATCTGCAAGATTATAAGTTTTGGATTAGGGAATGGGTCATTCTGTGCCAACTCACCTGATGGGTTGGCAGGCTCCGTCTCAGATTTTGCTAATTTTTTGTTAAAACAATCTTCTATGGGTGCCATGAACACACACACAATTTTAGAATCCTACTCTTCATAATTTTTGAGATATGACCCCCTAAAAAATTAAGCTCCGCCCCTTCAAATTGACTTTTTGTGTTTTCCGCATTTTTAGAGGTCTGTATCTACAAATGGAGATAAGATATATAGCTACAAATTAATTTGAAGGGTATCTGGTATCCCATCAACTAAATTATACTGTCAAAAGTACAGTAGCACAGGTCATTTGTATCACGGTGTAGGTCTTTAAAAACGGACATTTTAGCCTGCGTGATGACTTTTCGTCATTTTTGAAACCCCTTAATGTATCATGTACAAACGTAAATGATAGTTATTGTGTACGTACATGATAAAAGTGGGATTTTTTTTATTCATGTGGCAGCACTACGCTTCTGTAGTGTACAAACCATGCCTGCAGAAGTCCAGGCTCTGTGGCTCTTTTGTAAACAAGTGCTGTCACTAAATAGCATACACAGCAAATACCTTAATCTAGGCATATTCACTATTTTTTTTTACGTGAAGGAGTTGAAAAACCATTTTTTTTTTCTTTTTCACACAAGTAGACTGGATACTAGTGTTATTGGGAAAAATGTGTAAATATTTCAGTAATGTCCCACGTTGTCAAATAACCACTTGAAAAAGGCATTTTTGGGGCATTTTTACAGGTGGACCCATATTCAGACCCTTGCCAAGTACCCATCAAAGACGTGATTGGTCTATCCTTATATCAGGTCACACATATGTACCTAGTTTATAACCAAATGTAATATAAAAGCAATCGGACATTTCACTTGGGCTCTAGGGGGTTTCAAAAATGACGAAAAGTCATCACGCAGGCTAAAATTTCCGTTTTTAAAGACCCTACTGTACATGGTGATACCTGTGCTACTTTCGACAGTATAATTTAGTTGATGGGATACCAGATACCCTTCAAATTAATTTGTAGCTATATACCTTATCTCCATTTGTTATACAGACCTCTAAAAATGCCGAAAACACAAAAAGTCAATTTGAAGGGGCGGGGCTTAATTTTTTAGGGGGTCATATCTCAAAAATTATGAGGAGTAGGATTCTAAAATTTTGCGTGTGTTCATGGTACCCATAGGGGATCATTTAAAAAAAAATACTAGCAAAATCTGAGACGGAGCCTGCCAAACTTTTCAGGATTTTAAGTGAGTTGGCACGGAATGACCCGAATGTTAGTGTGGGGAGCCGGTCTTCACTGCGTGGTAATGACCAGGTTGGTGGCTGGCTGCTGTTAGATGGACCGAACCGAAGGAGAGGTCCATTAACAGTGGCCAGCCACCAACCAAGGTCGTTATCATGCAGTGAAGACCGGCTCCCCACACTGTTATTGCCATTAATAAATACCTTTAACGAAGAAAAACGGTAATAATCATCAAAAATTGTGTGATTTTTCTTTCGCTGTTAATTTTAGAAATGTTCCATTCATTTTCAAGGGCCACTACTTAGGTTGTTCAATTTTGCGTGGCACCTACAATGTAGTCTCTTACGCATAATTAACTATGAAAGTTTAGGCCTACAAGTAGAACAGTTTTACAGATTTTCCTACACTTTTACACGTTTTAACAAAAGGGCATTTATGAATGGGAGTTAAAGAGCAGTGACTTGCTTTTAAGTGGCAGTTTAAAACCTTGCAGGGTTGTGACCATGGGATTTTGCACAGCCATGACCCTGCAAGGTTTAAACAGCCACTTAAGACCTTGTCACCTGCTCTTTTATACCCTTATTACACAACACTCTGTTTTGAGAAAAGGTCTCAGTGACTTTGTATTGAAATATGTGGGCCTACAATATGTGCCTTTTTACATCACACAAGTTCCCTGTAAATATAAAGTTCCAGATGTATTCCAGATTAACAGCTGTGTGAATCTACTTCAAATGTATAATAGATATAATAATATTTTACTCTGAATGTTTTGAAGCAGTTACAATGCTTTTGGTGATTAGGAAACAGCTTACATCTGACAACTCTTCTTCTTGTTGATCTTATGCTAGAATTTAAGGCTATGCTATTTTGCATATTTCAAAATGATTTTTTTTTTTACAAATTTTGAACAGTGATATGCAGACGCTGATGCATCTACTTAAAGGGAATATAGGAACAGGTTTACTTGGTCTTCCATTTGCTGTTAGTAAGGCAGGGTTATTGGTAAGTAAATGAATTCTTCTATTATTTTAAAATAGATTTGCCCTGCATTGACTTACCAAGGTTCTCCCCATGTACAAGCTAGCGTATTGGGCCATTACACGCAAATGGCGTGCCGATATGCGCACATTTCGGCCGATACGCCAACAAAAAAACGTATATACATATATATTTTAAAAATTCTTCTTCTTTTTTATTTCCCCCCAAAAAATCAAGCGAAAACCATAAAGGATGCTCCAGATTGCACAGTTGGGCTTTTAAAACCAATATATATACCAAGTAGAAAACATTCTGAAAATGTTGTTTCAGTTTAGCATGCTCAGGCCAAACCTAAAAAAATTTGGGTCCAGAATGCCCCACAGTTTTGACAAAACCTGGGGAGAACCCTGCTTACAAGATGAAATTCACCCCAAGTTTGCCTTCTGGGGGATAAACAAAAGCCCTTTTCTCACTAGACAAATATGCCAGCAGCCGATTTCATGAAACGCTAGGATTAATCCTATCTCGAGTTAGGACGAGTAACTAGTCCTAACTTAGGATTAATCTTAAGGTTTATATGTTACAGTGCAAGGCTGGGACTCGTCCTAAGTCCTAAGATTTTAAAAATCCTAAGTTAGGAAGAGTTTGGTGAAATCAACGGCAGGAAAATTTGGGTGACCATTTGACACTTAATTGCAATCCCCAGCAATTTTCCTGGAAAAAACATGTAAACTATTCAGCTTGGGGTTAGGGTTTACTTGAGTCAAGGAGTCTTCCTCCAGGCCTCGAGATAACCACAGGGTTAACTTTGTTAACTTTTTTAGCAAAATGACCTCAAGTGTTAAACAGTGATGAGCATGCAGAGGGGTTATCATTCCCCAGGGATTTGCTTGGAATTGGTTACGTTGTGTGAACAAGGCTTTAGAGACATATAAAGTGCATGTAGTAGAGAAGATTAGCTTTTCTTTATGATGACACTGTACTTGAAAATGTATGAAGTTATGAAGTAACTTGTTTACTGCTGTCTCTTATTTGTCCCCAGCTTGGTTCCCTAGGTTTAGCCTTCATGGGAGTTGTTGCTCTAACATGCATGAACATTATGGTACAAGTTTGTCATGATCTGTGTGAAAGGTAAAGTACATTGTCAAAATATTTTAAGATTTCCTGTCTTTAAGATTTCCTCTCTTTTTAGGATTAATCATGATCAGTTGCATACGGCAAGGTTAGTTACTTTATAGCGTATGTTTGGCTTTTGAATGAGGTGAAGCAAATTGAGTGTCATCTCTGTTGGAAAATTGTTTAACTACCTCAAACCTCAGTAAATCGAGCATCTTTTGATCCATGCATCTTTTGAAATTAAATGTTTAATCAAACTAATGTTTAATCAAAACGATTAAACAGTAAAACAGTAGATTTGTTAGGGTAAATATGAAAAAACTTGTGCAAATGTATGCTCAATGTCCAGACATGATTTATAAACTGAAAATATTAGCCTCAAACTATTTTTCTCCCCATACTATGGAACTGTTGCAATGGTGAAATTGTATTTAATTGCCATGCTGGATTTCACTTAATTGTAATTTTGTCGGTCATTTTCTGTCTTAGAACAAGCCGAGTAACTTTAGATTATGGAGAGGTTGCAGAACAGTCCCTCAAACATGGTCCGATTGCTTGGTTACGAGAAAGATGCCAAATTGGAAAGTAAGTGTCCTTCTTTGCATATACCCAGTACTAATTAAAAGCAATGATGCATGAATTGGACCAAACTATTCCATTGACAGATTTGTACAGATGAAAAGGGCAGCATTACAGTTAAGCATGTAATGATCTGAAGGAAAAAAGGGCAGGCCACTTTAGCCTATGGCTTCATCAAAATTCCTGGAGGCACAGAGGACAAATAAAAATGTAAAGATTTATTTTGGGAGGATTTTCAGTTTATTATACCCTATTAAATTTGGCTAATTTTTCCCAGATCACTTTGAAACACCATTTTTTTAATTTACAGTTGCTTTCCTAGTTCCAGATAGCACAATTTGGATTGCTGTGTATTGCTGCTAGTATCCTCTAGACTGCATGACTTTTACTTAAAAATTCCTTTGCATTTGGAAGCACATCAAGATGGTTTCACATTCATTTGTGTAGTTTTAAATCTGTTGAGTATTTTTTCATTCATGTAGGTTCATTCACAATGCACCTGTACAATTCATACAAAATTAATTATATTAGAAATGTGCAGACTTCATTCTAAAAAACAAAATTCTCCACACTTTGAAAGCTTACCATTTCCATGTTTATATAAAGTTTGTATTTTCAAATGCATCCCTCTTTTCTTGTGTGTGACAGTGAACAGGACCAAAGCGTTTTCAATGCTGCCATTTTTTATCGTTACATTTTCTGTCTAGGCCTACCTCCATGTAAATTAGTATACAGTATCTTGCTGGAAGAACATTAAAGGTTGGGAGGGGAATAGTTTATCCTCACACGTGTGCAGATTTTCATAACTTTCCTGGATTATAACTAGTGTATTATCTCATGGTGAATCAGAAATAGGAAATGCTGGAAGCTAACAATCAGTCTGCATACACTATACGGTCAACATGTGAACACGTGTGTGAGAGTATTGCCGCTCTGTCTGTGGCAAATTGTTTAGTCAATGTTTTCAAAGCTTATGAAGTGGTCCTTTGTATGCCACTCATTCAATCAAAGTTGCTACTTAGTGTAAGTCTGGAGAAAAGAGCACATCTAGTTGTGGTGCAGTGATGGCCAGATCATGGTTAACGCATACAGCAGTTTGTATATAAACCAAAAACCGAAAAACAAACACCTCATGGATGGCTCAAAACACAAAATTAGGCAATTTACACATAACTTGACATGCATCATACATGAAAGAGGTTATTCGCCCAAAAAGGGCATGCAAGTTGGCCGAATATGTGCATTTGTTTGAATGGGCATCATGGCCAACATGGCAGGGCAGCACAGCCAATGGCTGTAGTTTAGATCCAGGTCTGATTACATATGTATCAGTGCTTTGTTGAGATGAGGTAGACTTCTCCAGCAACTTTCAATTTTTAATTCATAAGGAAATTGGGAATGAAAACTTTAGTAAGCTTATTATCTCCCAAACAATTTGCTAACAGAGGTACTGTTAAAAAGATAATTTATATAAATATTTTTTATAAAGGTACATGAGAAGAATTGTCTGAGAATGATGAATGTGTCTTAACAATGAGTCAAACTGCCTCGGAGCACATGTTGCTTAGTAGGTTGCTTAGTATCAAGTCACATGACAACGTTTCCTTTTTATTTGTTGCTTTTCAATACTTTCAGTTTTTAATAGCTGCTCTATGAAATTGAAACTCATAATTCAGAACATATTTGTATTGATTTAAATTGTTGTTGTTTCTCAGCTTTATTGTGAATGGGTTTTTAATCTTCACTCAGCTGGGTTTCTGCTGTGTCTATTTCCTCTTCATGGCAGACAACATCAGACAGGTAAAGTAAAAGAGCTGTTTGTGTTTGTATAAGTGTGTCTTTAAAACAAAAATGCCCTGGACCAGAAAATAGTTTCCACTTCCTTGAAATAAGCCCCTGTCCTGAAAGAAGCTGATACTCTTTGATTCTCAGGAGATTCTTCCAACTTTTGTAGGAAATCTGTCCTTACAATTTTGAAAATTGGACCCTAACTTTTAAGTTCTGACTTTTTCTCTTTGATGTTTTATTTGTAGAAATGTTGTTGTTGTTTTTTTTTTACTGAAACTCAACCAAGGGATTTTTAACTTTACATTTAAAGTCAACTTTTACATGTAATATGCATTCATTTTATGACCAGCTGAATTGATTGAAGTACCTAACGATATTTAAAATAAAGTAAACTTCAACACTCAAATCCATTTACAGACACCAAGTACATCAATGTAATTTTTCTCTGCATGAAACACATGACACATGCGTCTACAAGCCAGATGAGCTCAATCTTGCAGTTAGTTGCTCTTAAAAAGAATTTCCACAATGTTAATTAAACACAAGGGAAATTGACTGGGTAATTTTTAAAATAAATTTGGGTTAAACAAAGTAAAATTGACTGGGGCAGGACTTGAATCTGTGACCTTTGAATTAATGTGCCGGCACTCTACCAACTGAATTATCTAGTCCTATATTGGCAGTCTCCCTATTTTGTCAATATCCTTATTTGGGGGTGCCAGTCAGAAGCCATTCAACCTGTAACTGCCGTACAGCCAGGGATTACACCCAAGATTATGATGCAACCTGGGAAGCGGCAGCAGAGGGGTTACCTTAAGGGGGCGTGACTTTTAAATTTCAAATATAAAGTAATAAACCACAAGAGAAACTGACTGGGTAGTTTTTAGAAAAAGTTGGGGTTGAACAAAGAAAATTTGCTGTCGCTGCTCCGGTTGTATCATAACCTGGTGAAAGTAAGCTAGATAGTGCAGTTGGTAGAGTGCCGGCACGTTAACCCAGAGGTCGCTGCTGTTGCTGCTCCGGTTGTATCATAACCTGGTGAAAGTAAGCTAGATAGTGCAGTTGGTAGAGTGCCGGCACGTTAACCCGGAGGTCGCTGCTGTCGCTGCTCTGGTTGTATCATAACCTGGTGAAAGTAAGCTAGATAGTGCAGTTGGTAGAGTGCCGGCACGTTAACCCGGAGGTCGCTGCTGTCGCTGCTCTGGTTGTATCATAACCTGGTGAAAGTAAGCTAGATAGTGCAGTTGGTAGAGTGCCGGCACGTTAACCCAGAGGTCGCTGCTGTTGCTGCTCTGGTTGTATCATAACCTGGTGAAAGTAAGCTAGATAGTGCAGTTGGTAGAGTGCCGGCACGTTAACCCGGAGGTCGCTGCTGTCGCTGTTCTGGTTGTATCATAACCTGGTGAAAGTAAGCTAGATAGTGCAGTTGGTAGAGTGCCGGCACGTTAACCCAGAGGTCGCTGCTGTCGCTGCTCTGGTTGTATCATAACCTGGTGAAAGTAAGCTAGATAGTGCAGTTGGTAGAGTGCCGGCATGTTAACCCGGAGGTCGTAGGTTCAAGTCCCGCTCTTGTAATTTTTTCTTTGTTCAACCCAAAACTACTAAATAAAATGTTAACATCTATAAATCAAGCATGTTGGCAAGCAAATAATAATGTTGTTTATTTTTTTTGATGCTAGATTTATTGCCATTATTATGGAGCGAGTGTTCCATCCATGCAACTCTTTCTCTTGATGTTACTGCCTTTGGTTCTCATCTACTGCTTCATCAGGAATCTGGATGATTTAGCTCCCTTCTCTGCTCTTGCTAATGTTCTCACTATTGTAGGAATACTCATTATTTATGAGGTAAGCATCAGGGATTTGTTTCTAAAGCAAACTTTTAAAAAAGTGTTTCAGTTTGCATTTCCTCGATGAAAACCTTTATTATCCATTTGAAAAATGATCGCTGTCAGTTTTTGCATATTTCAGCCATAAGTACACATAAAACAATATAACAACTTTGATAAGTGCACCGTTGAAGATTTCTATTATTAAACATAAACTGTACATTTCTTCATCTTACTTGGAAGAAAGTGAAAACTAGCACCGATTATCTTGAGAAAAATTTCATCTGAAGAGAAATTTGTTTTTTAATTTGGTCTTAAATAAGATACCTGATTGGAAAATTAAATGGACAATTATTATGATTCTAAAAGTATTGAAACATAATTTATGCATTCAGTGATGTTTTCGCCAGAAAGTGCTTCAAAACTAGAGTTTAGAAAATATTATCCTCTTTTAAAAGCCATTATTATACAATGCATGTCATTAAAATATTGTGCTTTGCTTTAATTGACTTAAACATTTTAAGTTGGGACATCATCATCAATGTAGTTGGATCATAATGATACATGGCATTTAGCCATTTTGTACCATATTGAACTGCAATTGTATTTCTTTCTACAGTACCTGGTGAGTCATATTCCAGCAGACATTAATCCAGACACACGACCGTTGGTTGGTGATCTTAATGGATTCTTCATTTTCTTCGGCACTGCCATATATTCCTATGAAGGAATAGGAGTTGTAAGTAAAACAAACACTCAATAATGAGGATGAGAAACTTGTTGAGTCTAAATTTGTAAAGCTGTGTTATGTCCTAAAAACTTGCCTTAGTGCCACGCAATATCTCCTACTTTACTTTACATGTAAGTCCATAATAAATTTACGTCCTAATGTGCAATACTGTTGTGAGATATTAATTTACTCAATCTAGAGCTGCAGTACTATTTGGGCTTTGTTTCACTTTATCAAAGTAACAAAATTATGAGGTTCTCACTCAGTTTACATCGTCACGCTACTTCACTGACGAATTCCTAATACATAGTATTGGCTAACAGAAATGCACATGAGCATTTTCAACTTGGGTATGCTAGAGAACTCAAACAAAATACAGAAATAACTACAGACTGTTGGGTGTAGCATCGTCAGTAAGCTGTAAGAAGGTTGTTTTGTTTCAATTTCAGCTCTGAGTGACAAGGCTTGAGTGACACAAACCATTTTGCATTTTTTAAATGTTGAATATTGTTAGGCTTAATTTAAAAATGAAAATGCGCTTTTTTATTTGATCCTAGGTATTACCATTGGAGAACAAGATGAAGAACCCACAGAATTTCACCCGTGTGCTTCTTGGTGGGATGTTGTTAGTTGTCTTACTCTATATCTCTATGGGTACTCTGGGCTACCTTTGCTTTGGAGGTCAAGTCGAAGATACAATCACATTAAATATTCCAACTACAGGGTGAGTTAAACAGTCCAGATGTTGCGATACTCCTTATCATAGCTGTGTGCATGGATAAGTACATGTACTCTATTTGGTACTTGTACATCAACTTCAACCATGCAGTATGAATAATGATTCATGATTAATGGTTCTTTCTCAAGTTGTAAACCTTCTTTGGGAAGTAGGCATTTTTCATTTGGAAATCCAATTGGCCAAACTAAGATTGGAAGTTGTAAAAGTCCATTACACTTACAGCATGAAGGCACTCACTGTATGCCCAACTGTTAGAGTTCCAACGGTTGTCACTGCTCTTTTCTGTTAAACACCAGCAAAGTGACCACCTGGTCATTGCTATTGTCTGTAACTTTGTACAGTGCATTGAGGACTCCTTCGGTTTTTAAATGTGCTTTATGTGAATCTTTTTATTACAGGAATGTAGTTATATGTAGTCAACCTGTAATGGTTCAAGTTTTGTTTTTAATACGTGGAGTTGCCAGGAATGGTTCTAGCTGCATGTAGTCAGCCAGATATGGTTCTATGTACATTCAGTTAGCCAGATATGGTTCTATGTACATTCAGTTAGCCAGATATGGTTCTATGTACATTCAGTTAGCCAGATATGGTTCTATGTACATTCAGTTAGCCAGATATGGTTCTATGTACATTCAGTTAGCCAGATATGGTTCTATGTACATTCAGTTAGCCAGATATGGTTCTATGTACATTCAGTTAGCCAGATATGGTTCTATGTACATTCAGTTAGCCAGATATGGTTCTATGTACATTCAGTTAGCCAGATATGGTTCTATGTACATTCAGTTAGCCAGATATGGTTCTATGTACATTCAGTTAGCCAGATATGGTTCTATGTACATTCAGTTAGCCAGATATTGTCCTATGTACATTCAGTTAGCCACCCAGATATGGTACTAAATAAATGTTGTTAGCCAGGAATGATTTCAGTTACATATAGCCAGCCATGACTGGTTGTAGAAACATTTAGTAAGTCAGGAATTCTTCTAAATCTGTGTAGCCAGGCTGGAATGGTTATTTGACCTCAGGACGCTGATCAATTATTATGTACATGTAATGGCTTTCCAACAGTCTGATTATGCTTCGTTAGAATCTGTAAATGTCTAGGAGAAAAGTTCATTACTTGGGTGTCCAAACTGATTTTCATTAACATAACAAATAATTAATTTTTGATTAAAATACTGGTTATACTTTCATTGACTTGAGATTCCCTGTCTCATCGTCGCTTACGAAGGGACGAGCTATGATGGGATGAAATGGCAACATCATTAAAAACATGTTAAACATTGAACTTGTCATTTGTGGGATAACTATTGATACTAATTAATTCTTTTATTTTTGTTTTGTCATAGTATCTATTTGGCAGTGAGAATCATGCTTGTGGCCGCTATCTTTGTTTCCTATGGTATCCAGTTTTATGTTCCCATGACGATATTGTGGCCATTTATCATGGAGAGGATTTCAGAAAGATATCACTTCATCGGAGAGATGATCTTCAGAACATTACTGGTTATACTAACAAGTGAGTTTCTATGGTATCAGGGTGCCAAAGAAAGGAATATTTACCATAAAAGGATATTTACAATATTTACAATCAGGCCAGGGTCTGCATGGTTTGATCATTGTTTCATAGCTTCGGGTCTAGGTCTGCATGGTCTCATTCATTGTTTCAGAGCTTCAGGTCTAGGTCTGCATGGTCTCATTCATTGTTTGAGAGCTTCAGGTCTAGGTCTGCATGGTCTCATTCATTGTTTCAGAGCTTCAGGTCTAGGTCTGCATGGTCTCATTCATTGTTTGAGAGCTTTGGGTCTAGGTCTGCATGGTCTCATTCATTGTTTCATAGCTTCAGGTCTAGGTCTGCATGGTCTCATTCATTGTTTCAGAGCTTCAGGTCTAGGTCTGCATGGTCTCATTCATTGTTTCAGAGCTTCAGGTCTAGGTCTGCATGGTCTCATTCATTGTTTCATAGCTTCAGGTCTAGGTCTGCATGGTCTCATTCATTGTTTGAGAGCTTCGGGTCTAGGTCTGCATGGTCTCATTCATTGTTTCAGTGCTTCAGGTCTAGGTCTGCATGGTCTCATTCATTGTTTGAGAGCTTCAGGTCTAGGTCTGCATGGTCTCATTCATTGTTTCATAGCTTCGGGTCTAGGTCTGCATGGTCTCATTCATTGTTTCAGAGCTTCAGGTCTAGGTCTGCATGGTCTCATTCATTGTTTCAGAGCTTCAGGTCTAGGTCTGCATGGTCTCATTCATTGTTTCATAGCTTCGGGTCTAGGTCTGCATGGTCTCATTCATTGTTTCAGTGCTTCAGGTCTAGGTCTGCATGGTCTCATTCATTGTTTGAGAGCTTCAGGTCTAGGTCTGCATGGTCTCATTTATTGTTTGAGAGCTTCGGGTCTAGGTCTGCATGGTCTCATTCATTGTTTGAGAGCTTCAGGTCTAGGTCTGCATGGTCTCATTCATTGTTTCAGTGCTTTGGGTCTAGGTCTGCATGACCCATTCATTGTTTCATAGCTTCGGGTCTAGGTCTGCATGGTCTCATTCATTGTTTCAGAGCTTCAGGTCTAGGTCTGCATGGTCTCATTCATTGTTTCATAGCTTCGGGTCTAGGTCTGCATGGTCTCATTCATTGTTTGAGAGCTTCGGGTCTAGATCTGCATGGTCTCATTCATTGTTTCAGTGCTTCAGGTCTAGGTCTGCATGGTCTCATTCATTGTTTGAGAGCTTCGGGTCTAGGTCTGCATGGTCTCATTCATTGTTTCAATGCTTCGGGTCTAGGTCTGCATGGTCTCATTCATTGTTTGAGAGCTTCAGGTCTAGGTCTGCATGGTCTCATTCATTGTTTGAGAGCTTCGGGTCTAGGTCTGCATGGTCTCATTCATTGTTTCAGTGCTTCGGGTCTAGGTCTGCATGGTCTCATTCATTGTTTCATAGCTTCTGGTCTAGGTCTGCATGGTCTCATTCATTGTTTCAGAGCTTCAGGTCTAGGTCTGCATGGTCTCATTCATTGTTTCAGAGCTTCGGGTCTAGGTCTGCATGGTCTCATTCATTGTTTGAGAGCTTCGGGTCTAGGTCTGCATGGTCTCATTCATTGTTTCAGTGCTTCAGGTCTAGGTCTGCATGGTCTCATTCATTGTTTCAGAGCTTCAGATCTGGGTCTGCATGGTCTCATTCATTGTTTCATAGCTTCGGGTCTAGTTCTGCATGGTCTCATTCATTGTTTCAGAGCTTCAGGTCTAGGTCTGCATGGTCTCATTCATTGTTTGAGAGCTTCAGGTCTAGGTCTGCATGGTCTCATTCATTGTTTCAGAGCTTCAGGTCTAGGTCTGCATGGTCTCATTCATTGTTTCAGAGCTTCAGGTCTAGGTCTGCATGGTCTCATTCATTGTTTGAGAGCTTCGGGTCTAGGTCTGCATGGTCTCATTGTTTGAGAGCTTCGGGTCTAGGTTTTGCATGGTCTCATTTATTGTTTCAGAGCTTCAGGTCTAGGTCTGCATGGTCTCATTCATTGTTTCATAGCTTCGGGTCTAGGTCTGCATGGTCTCATTCATTGTTTGAGAGCTTTGGGTCTAGATCTGCATGGTCTCATTCATTGTTTCAGTGCTTCAGGTCTAGGTCTGCATGGTCTCATTCATTGTTTCAGAGCTTCAGGTCTAGGTCTGCATGGTCTCATTCATTGTTTCAGAGCTTCAGGTCTAGGTCTGCATGGTCTCATTCATTGTTTCATAGCTTCGGGTCTAGGTCTGCATGGTCTCATTCATTGTTTGAGAGCTTCGGGTCTAGGTCTGCATGGTCTCATTCATTGTTTCAGTGCTTCAGGTCTAGGTCTGCATGGTCTCATTCATTGTTTCAGTGCTTCAGGTCAGGGTTTGCTCAGTCTCATTCATTGTGTCAGTGCTTCAGGCGTAGGTCTGCATGGTCTTATTCATTGTTTCAGTGCTTCAGGTCAGGGTTTGCTCAGTCTCATTCATTGTGTCAGTGCTTCAGGCGTAGGTCTGCATGGTCCCTTTGCTGTTACAGAGCTTCAGGTCTGGGTCTAGGTAAACTAGTATTTGAATTGACAAATGACTTCCTGTCAACAATGTCACATGGATCGCTTGGCATAAATCAAGTTAGCCTAAGACACTCCTTATTTGTACACAAGTTTGAGGCTCATAGTTTCAATGCTCATTGATGGTATGGAATGATAACACAGCTGCCAAGCTTAATCAACATTGCTGTATTGTTGCTTATCTTAGCTCCCCGTAGGTTGAGAATAGTTTGGGGCTCAATTCCCAACAGCAGCCTCTGAGAGCTCAAAGTATGCAGGGTTCTATTATTTGTGTCTATGTAGGGTTAAATTGAAACATAGTAGGCATTACTAACTAACCCTTGAAATATGTTACTCTTTTTTTCCATCAGTGGTCCTCGCTATGGTAGTCCCTCATCTAGCCCTCTTCATTGCATTTATCGGTGCCTTCAGCTCATCTGCCCTGGCTATTATTTTCCCTCCGCTCCTTCAAGAGTTTGCCTTCTATGATAAGGGTTACTCCCATTACAGCAAGATCTTGCGGCTGTTAAGAAACATCTTCTTCATTATCTTTGGCTTTGTTGGGTTTGTATTTGGTACATATGTTGCTTTCAAGGCTATTGTTGAGAGCATGGGATCCCCTCCTACAGATAACTGCCGCGTATAAAACTAAATATTACCGAGTACTAAACCAAAGGGTGTAAGTTTCTAGAACCTTGGACAATAAGGTGGACATCTGTGTAAGGTTGTGAATGTTAAAGGAGGATAAAGTTTCTGTTTGTCTGATTTCACTTTGACGGACAGTATTTCATGACAAGCCATAATCAACTTGAATATGGAGCTACAACATGCTTTGTTTTAAGCAAATCAAGGCTAGCAAGAACAAATGGAAAATAATGGCTAGCAAAAGAAACATTACAGAGAATTGGTTGACAATTGATACATGATAAGGTGGAAAAACTTCAAGTGGTTTTGTACTTTGCAGCAGGGCTCAAATTGGAGGCATGCTGATTGCTCTGAATATGCAATGATTTGATAATCTTACAGAACCATCAACCAGATTGTTTTCCATTTGTCACATGCCGACCTCATCAGGAAAGAGCTTTTAGATTGGAAATCTCACTCTTAACAAATACTCAGTTTATTTAACCATATGCATTAATATGTTAAAGATAGAGCCTGCCCGCCACGCTTTGTTGGTGAGATTACTTGCCGAGTACCAAAATCCTTGTGCTCAGGAACGGTTTAGTGGGAAATATTGATCCCTAGTCCATGTCTTGAAACAACTGAAAGGAAATACAATTGAAGTTCTTGTTTGCCTTCCAATGTATTTGAAGATGTTTTCAGGCATTTCACTGCCAGAGAAATTGATTTTGATATAAATTCAACTCCTTGAAAGGTAATTGTTTTGAGCATTGTGTGACTGTTCACTTGCTATTTCAAATTGATTTTATTTTCAGCTTAAAAACGTTCCATGGATAAAAATAGAGAGGATCAAAAACATGGATTCTCAAAAAAGTGCCATTGCAATAAAAAAATAACTAAAAATAAAAACTATTATTTACTTTTACATTGTATTAGACTTATTGTAAAAAAAAAAATATTAAAAAATAAAACTGTTTTAACAATTTTTAATTGAAAAAAAGTATGTTTAAAACTATTGCAAATTTCTTTTAATTCAAAAGGTCTTGAATATGCATAAAACAACTTTTTGAATCATAACATTTTTAGCATGTTTTAAATTGAAGCAAGTCTCGGCTGTTTTTAGTGTCTCAAATAGATTTCCTTTAAATTATATTTTTTCAATAACAAGGGACCCACTTTGTTCTATGAAAATAGAAATCATTTATTTGAATTTGTAAATATTTGTCAATTTTAACTCGCTGGGGTAATTTTTTATAAAATAGAATGCAATAGAATATTGGTATCTAAAGATTTCTTTAGATACCAAAATTCTACTGATACAAATAGAAATCAGTGAAGTAATTTAGGATCTGGGTTGGTTTAAACTTGAAACTGGAAGTGTTGAAGTGATGTTTATGTTCTTATTGCAGTAAACTGCTCAATGGTGACTATTTGAAATGAATGTACATGAAGTATGTATGAAGTGCTCAAATTCTGGCCATTAACTATGCTTAGCATGATTAAGTGCTTAGCCTAACTTGTTAACACTTTTGGATATGAGGTTATTTTAAAGTAAAACGCAATTGGCCCATGGTGTTGTCAACATGTCAACAGCAGCAAATGGCAGGCCTGTACATCTTTGATAATTCAGTGATGATATTGTCATGTCAGTTCAAAAAACATTGGATCTCCTAAAATAGCACTTCTGTTACGCGAGAGTGTGAAATTATCAAAACATTGTATCTTGCATTGTATCTCGGATGTACAAACAAAACAAGAATAGGCAGAGATTTGGAGCTTTTTTGTTTGGAGTACTTTCAGACGAGATCAATGTTTTTGCAAAAACAAAATACGTTTTTACACTGACGCAACGATATGCAGGAACCCTGTACCCTTCTGCACTAACATTGAAAACTACAGAAAACCCCTAGTTAAATGGAATTACACCAATGTTATTTTAATCAAAATTGGTCTTACTTTCAGTTTTCTCATCCAGTTTTATTTACCCATTCAAAAATATTTTCATAGTAAAACGTTTGTATGAGTCTGTTGATTTTGATGTTTCAATCATTTGCTCTGATCATTTTCATTTGATATGAACGGTAGACACCATGACAAACAACAGAGCTGCACTGCAAATCTTAATTTTTACAAAATTAAGCACATTTTATGTGTTGATAAAGAGCAGGAATATGTAAATACATGAGCATAATTACAGCTGTTACCTGCACACCTATTTTATATTGTAGATAAACTTCTTACATCAAGTTCCTCAAATGACATATTTTAGATTTGTACAGACAGCTAATTCCAATTATCAATTATGTTTCCAGTTGAACATAGCTGTGATGGAAATTTTTCTTTGTTAAATGAGGCTAATTATTTAAAACTGTAATTTCAATGACACTGCGTGCAACTGAACATAATCTTTATTTTTATAAAGAACTTGTATATAAAAGATGATCTGTGTGTTACAAAAATGTATTTTTGAAGTACAGTAGTTGAAAACCTAACTTGCTGATACTGCATCGTAACAACCTAGTTTCAAATATTAAACAAGTATTCTTAGAGTGTGATTTTGTGTCAAAGAGTACAAAGTCAAATCTTGTACTATTTGCTCATCTTTAAATACATAATAAGCAAATATGATTGGGACCTGTGTGATAACACGTCTTTTGAATCCAAATGGGAGTGAGTTATGTTATGTGGCAAGCTTATTTGCTTTCTCTTGCTTTACTTTCCTTTTACATTATTGTTCTTAATTCCCTTCTTGTATGTTTGGAACTTAATCAGTTTCTATGGTGATACTTACACTCAAGCTATGTAATTTTCTCCCAATTTAGGCACCCCTTTCCAAAAGCAATAGAAGGGTTTATTTTTATGGCAAAACCCAATAAATGATGTGATAACATAGGTTTAATAACTTATGGATGTTTAAGTTGAGAAGCTTCCATTGTAGAGACCACAGTACATTGTTTACATGTGTGACCTTGTGTTTCTCAGGGGCATTTCCTGGAAGGCAAATTTCACTTTTGTTATCAAATTTGTCACATAATCCTGAATGATCTGTAAAAAAAAGTTGAACAAGTTCTGAGATGTGCTACTTTGCTCATAGCAAATGGTGATAAAAATCCTGTGGTGGAGTCTCTGTAAAAATAAAAATGTAAGCTATTTTTGGCTGTGTACGAATCATGCATGCAATGAAGTCCCGGGTCTGTGACTGTTTTGTAAGTATGTGATGTCACAGGTTACATGGTCTATATGCTGATGCTGTAGTCCTTGGAAATATACCTGCTTGGTTTGATATTAGAAGCTGGTTCCATTAGAGTAGTCCTTTTTTCATAGATGTAATTGCATCAGTGATAAAGAATAATATTTGGGTTTTATGGGGATTTATTTATTAGGTCTATTAAATTGTTGTGGTATCAACTGCCAATAAGCACTTTCCTGGCAATGGGAAAGAGTTGTGTAACATTCTTTGCTCTCGGTGACTGTGTGTTCAAACTTAACACACACACTTATGGAAGATAGGTGAAGTTCAAGAGCCGATTCGCAGATGGCAACATGTGTTCGAAGTAAACAAATTTGCCCCTTGCTGTTACAGTGTTTATTACAGGATTCAAACTGTCCTCTCACCAGCGGGCATGCTGGATGGTTTAGTGGTAAGACACCATCTGCTCATGAATGGTGGGGGTCAAGGGTTCGAATCCCAACCAAGTAATATGTCTGAAGATTGGTTGCCACAGCAGTATACAATGTTGTCATACAACTGTGATAAAGTGTAAACAGTGAGCATTTGTCAATTACATGTAATATGCAGTTTGTTATCGAGAAAGCTCAGTTGCAAGGTTTGTTTATCAAACTGTAATTAGTCATTGTAGGAAATTTAAAGTCAGGAAAAGTAATTGCTGATTCAAATTGATGTTATGCATCAATGTTAATAATAGGTCTTATAAGTCTTAAATGTTGCTGCTGAGCACCTGATGAATTTTGGTATGCGAAAACAGGATTAAATTGCATTAAGTTTTTCATGTCAATGTAGATATGAATGAAAGAGTACAGTTAACTATATTCTGTCTTCAACATTTTTGAATGCCTCAGCATTTGGCTATTTGTAAACATATGAAAGAAATGATGGTTCTAATAAAAGGTTCCACTCAACCATCCAGGTTTCTTTGTCTTTTGAATTGAGCACTGTTAGCTTTTTGGTATTTTTCGATTTCTATAACAATATTTTTGAATTGTTTCCCCAAATTTAGTTTGCACCATCCTCATAGTTTGATGTAAGTTTTGAGTGAATTAACAAACCATTAAGATTTGAAAAGACAACCCCACAAAGGTGTTTTTTCCCTTCCAATACTCCATGTAAAATGATGACCTGACACTCCTGAATGGTGTAACGAATTAATAAAGATAGATAATAAGCTCATCCTACAATAGACTCAACCATACAAGAATACTTTGTCGTTATTAACCATGGCTTATTTTAATATGCATTATGTTTTTAATTACAGAGTAAACATCAAATTAAACTTAAAAGAACAATACAATGACATACTTTAATCTTTCAACATTTGCCAGTATGAGGTGAATTACCTTAAATAACCAACTGAAACATCAATTGAAAATAAAAAGAACTAAGATATCCGATATGTAACAACTTCACTATCTTACAAGAACAAAAAGTTTACTGACTGTGGCAAAACATTTTGGGAAACAGAAATAAGAGGGGGAAAAAACAAAAAAATCAATAAAAAATTAAATAAAGGTGAGGAGGTCTTAGACAGCAGTTAATGGCCGTGTAATCAAGTAATGAGACTCTGCTGGTCTTTAATGGCCGTTTAAGATCTGTTCTGTTATTCCCATTCCAAAAATCCTTCTTGTTAGAAAAATGCAATAAACAAGATAATTGCCTGTCCCATTTTCAATACAAACATAATACATGTATAGGTATCACATAATCAGCATACAGTATCAGAGACTGTGCAAAGTAAGCATGCTAACATGCATACTAACAAGCACATGCACTCAAGCCATTAGCTTGAGTGTCTAACAATTCCAGCCCTGTAACGATTCCAGCCCATTAAGGGCCATGTAAGACTGAGTAAACAAGGTCAAGTGACAACCATTCAACCAACAGAATTGCTTATGCATATTGAATAACACAAACACTGTTACAGTGTGGACTCTTGGACCAATGACCATCTGGGCCTATTAGGAGCTAGTTTTGCTGTCTTTTTACAAATGCATTGAAAATAAAAGAAGAAAATCTGAACATTAAAAGGAATTCATCTGAGAAACAAAACAAAATAATAATTTCAACCCAAACTACTTATTGATAATCACACTGAATCAATAAAAAAAATTCCTCAAAACCAAGAATTCTACAATACATTTGAAAGATATAAAAGTCTGATTATCTTACATATCAGATTCAATAACAATTCATAAATACCTGGAACAGTTTATCCATTCTAATTGGACATCACGTGGCCATGCTTAAATGTGCGATATCAACACAGTCAAAAGATGATGCGCGCAAATTTAATGGCCCAATTTATTGCGGGCAAGTTTGAAACTTGCGTGTGACAGTTTGAAACTTAAGCGCACAACTTTGAAACTTGTGCGACGAGGTACTTCTACACAGTCACACACGTAGAAAATCAACGCAGTCGATGTGAGCTGATCAGGCTAAACTGTCAGATTTGTTCTCAACTTTTACAGTGTTTTTAGATATTTTTAAGGGAAAGGTATTTATGAATGGGAATCAAAGTATGTTGAATCGGTTTTAAACTAGTGGTTTAAACATGTCAAGGCCTGATTCTTGATAATCTTACCTTGACGAATGATTCCCTTATTGTTATACAAAAAGTTTGTACAAGTATGTATAATATGTACAAGGAGTTGTCTAATTTATTTAGACAGTTCACAACATGACATATTGTTTATTACAAAAAACTAAACGCTACACATAGAAAAAGATTTTTAAGAGGGCAACGCCCATGTCAGCAGTTGTGGTATGAAGGTATCTCATATGAAATTACAGAATGCAGCTAACACCTACAGGCTTGACCAGTGAGGGTCTACACATTGTGAGAATGCACCTAACACCTACAGGCTTGACCAGTGAAGGTCTACACATTGTGAAAATGCAGCTAACACCTACAGGCTTGACCAGTGAGGGTCTACACATTGTCAAAATGCAGCTAACACCTACAGGCTTGACCAGTGAGGGTCTACACATTGTCAAAATGCAGCTAACACCTACAGGCTTGACCAGTGAAGGTCTACACATTGTCAAAATGCAGCTAACACCTACAGGCTTGACCAGTGAAGGTCTACACATTGTCAAAATGCAGCTAACACCTACAGGCTTGACCAGTGAGGGTCTACACATTGTGAGAATGCAGCTAACACCTACAGGCTTGACCAGTGAGGGTCTACACATTGTGAGAATGCAGCTAACACCTACAGGCTTGACCAGTGAGGGTCTACACATTGTCAAAATGCAGCTAACACCTACAGGCTTGACCAGTGAAGGTCTACACATTGTCAAAATGCAGCTAACACCTACAGGCTTGACCAGTGAAGGTCTACACATTGTCAAAATGCAGCTAACACCTACAGGCTTGACCAGTGAAGGTCTACACATTGTCAAAATGCAGCTAACACCTACAGGCTTGACCAGTGAAGGTCTACACATTGTGAGAATGCAGCTAACACCTACAGGCTTGACCAGTGAGGGTCTACACATTGTGAGAATGCAGCTAACACCTACAGGCTTGACCAGTGAGGGTCTACACATTGTCAAAATGCAGCTAACACCTACAGGCTTGACCAGTGAAGGTCTACACATTGTCAAAATGCAGCTAACACCTACAGGCTTGACCAGTGAAGGTCTACACATTGTGAGAATGCAGCTAACACCTACAGGCTTGACCAGTGAGGGTCTACACATTGTGAGAATGCAGCTAACACCTACAGGCTTGACCAGTGAGGGTCTACACATTGTCAAAATGCAGCTAACACCTACAGGCTTGACCAGTGAGGGTCTACACATTGTGAGAATGCAGCTAACACCTACAGGCTTGACCAGTGAGGGTCTACACATTGTCAAAATGCAGCTAACACCTACAGGCTTGACCAGTGAAGGTCTACACATTGTCAAAATGCAGCTAACACCTACAGGCTTGACCAGTCCTTCACTGGTCAAGCCTGAAGGTCTACACATTGTGAGAATGCAGCTAACACATACAGGCTTGACCAGTGAAGGTCTACACATTGTCAAAATGCAGCTAACACCTACAGGCTTGACCAGTGAAGGTCTACACATTGTCAAAATGCAGCTAACACCTACAGGCTTGACCAGTGAGGGTCTACACATTGTGAGAATGCAGCTGAGCTAACAGTGGCCATTCAGAATAGTCAGTGTTAAACGAATTAGATTTTTTTATTGAAATTGTGGGTGGGTGGGTCACAAGCAATAACTGAAAATCGAAATTCAGTAAAAAAAAAAAAATTTTTTAAGAAGTATATAAATTAACAGATGAAAAAGAAGAAGAAAAAGTACCCAGCTGGCCAAGATTGTCAATTCAATTCCTGATTTAAACTACAAAGTTGTTTGTTTATGCCTGAAAAAAAAACATTGAAAACTACTGATGTTGGAGACCTTTGGTCTGAAATATCTGGTTCATTTGAGGCATTACTTTGTTCTTCAGTGTATAGATTATACTATGAAGCCATTCAATCTTTAAAAATCGAAATTTGGGGTGGACAGGTGGGTCAAAACAATTTTATTTTTATTTTTTATTAAAAAAATCTAAATTTTTAAACATCGACTATTTTGAATGGCCCGTAAACACCAAGGCTTGACCAGTAAAGGTCTACACATTGTGAAAAACTCCACACTGGCTATATTTGCTCATCAAACAGATGAGAAGAGGAGTTTTCAAAAAACACAAAATGTAGGCCTAGAAGGTAGGTATTCTTCAACATTGACACCATGGCTGATGTTTTTGATGTATTTTTGTTTTCCTATTGGTGTACTGGGCATGTCCTTGTCAAGTGGATGTAGTTTATGATTGAACAACTTAACAACTATCAACACAATATGCACTTGTTTAATTGTTAATATATAAGTTGTGGTGAGTTCTTCAATAGTGTTTTAGCTAATGTTTTTAGTTGTGTTGAATTTTATATGCTGAGAATGATGGGTTCCAAATAGACTGCAAGTTTTGCAGTCATAAATTCACATTTAAAGAAGTGGTGTATGTAATCGTGTAGTTCCTTCTAATTACTCTGTGAGGTTACCAAATTTAAGGATCTTTGGGTATTTGAGATCCTGATATAAGCCAACCTGGTTGGAATCTGAGATAAATTGTTTATTCCAGACTGAGTGAGCTGTGGTGAGTTACTGATTCAAGTCTGGGCGAGTCATTGGTAAGTTCCTGATTCAAGTCTGGGCGAGTCCTTGGTGAGTTACTGATTCAAGCCAGGGTGAGTCCTTGGTAAGTTCCTGATTCAAGTCTGGGTGAGTCCTTAGTGAGTTACTGATTCAAGTCTGGGCGAGTCCTTGGTAAGTTCCTGATTCAAGTCTGGGCGAGTCCTTGGTAAGTTCCTGATTCAAGCCAGGGTGAGTCCTTAGTGAGTTACTGATTCAAGTCTGGGCGAGTCCTTGGTAAGTTCCTGATTCAAGTCTGGGCGAGTCCTTGGTGAGTTACTGATTCAAGTCTGGGTGAGTCCTTGGTAAGTTCCTGATTCAAGTCTGGGCGAGTCCTTGGTGAGTTACTGATTCAAGTCTGGGCGAGTCCTTGGTAAGTTCCTGATTCAAGTCTGGGCGAGTCCTTGGTAAGTTCCTGATTCAAGTCTGGGCGAGTCCTTGGTAAGTTCCTGATTCAAGTCTGGGCGAGTCCTTGGTGAGTTACTGATTCAAGTCTGGGCGAGTCCTTGGTGAGTTACTGATTCAAGTCTGGGTGAGTCCTTGGTAAGTTCCTGATTCAAGCCAGTGTGAGTCCTTGGTGAGTTACTGATTCAAGTCTGGGCGAGTCCTTGGTAAGTTCCTGATTCAAGCCTGGGTGAGTCCTTGGTAAGTTCCTGATTCAAGCCAGGGTGAGTCCTTAGTGAGTTACTGATTCAAGTCTGGGCGAGTCCTTGGTAAGTTCCTGATTCAAGCCTGGGTGAGTCCTTAGTGAGTTACTGATTCAAGTCTGGGCGAGTCCTTGGTAAGTTCCTGATTCAAGTCTGGGCGAGTCCTTGGTGAGTTACTGATTCAAGTCAGGGTGAGTCCTTGGTGAGTTACTGATTCAAGTCTGGGCGAGTCCTTGGTAAGTTCCTGATTCAAGCCAGGGCGAGTCCTTGGTAAGTTCCTGATTCAAGCCAGGGCGAGTCCTTGGTAAGTTCCTGATTCAAGCCAGGGTGAGTCATTGGTAAGTTCCTGATTCAAGCCAGTGTGAGTCCTTGGTGAGTTACTGATTCAAGCCAGGGTGAGTCCTTGGTAAGTTCCTGATTCAAGCCAGGGTGAGTCCTTGGTAAGTTCCTGATTCAAGCCAGGGTGAGTCCTTGGCAAGTTCCTGATTCAAGCCAGGGTGAGCCCTTGGCGAGTTACTGATTCAAGCCAGGGTGAGTCCTTAGTGAGTTACTGATTCAAGTCAGGGTGAGTCCTTGGTAAGTTCCTGATTCAAGCCAGGGTGAGTCCTTGGTAAGTTCCTGATTCAAGTCTGGGCGAGTCCTTGGTGAGTTATTGATTCAAGCCAGGGTGAGTCCTTTGTAAGTTCCTGATTCAAGCCAAGTGTTGTTTTGATTCATGCTGTGGTGAGTTCAACCATATAGCTGCGGGTGAGTTCTCGGAGCTCTTGTAGGCCATAGTCTTCAGGCATGGGCAGTTTGCCAACGTGTGGAGCCAGCAGACGGGATGGTATTCTGACGTTCTTTCCAGGGTACAGTGATTGTTGCTGGAACAGATATAAACGCCATCAATATTAACATATCCAGGTTGGAGATATATTTTCTAACTGATGTCAAAATATTACTTTACAACCTATTGTCAATTCAAAGCAAAATGTTGTACAAACATTGTATTTCAGCATAATTGGGTTTGTGCCTACAATTTGGATGGATTAAACACATGTATTATGTACATGTGAATGCTGAATTTGTTAACATAAGGTTTTTCATTGGAATATTTTGTTGGTCAAATGGCGATGTAAAACCATTAGTTGATGGTTGTATCCATCATCAGCACAAAAATACAAAAAAGTGAAACAACATGTTTCATTATCTGCAGTGTTTATGAATCAAATGCTTTCAATTCATTTTAGAAGAGAGAGCATACCTTATGGAAGTGTTAGCAACAATACTAGTGTACATGGGTTCAATGATTTCACTGAGTTCAATGAGTCCAATGATTATGCTAGCTATGCAGTGTTGAGAGCATACCTTCCCAATCACATGCACAACCTCTGTGTCACACACACACCACCACCCCTACACATAGGCAAATCAACCATGTGATTTACCTCCTAGCTGACATCAATGTCAAAGACAAAAGTGTAATACCTGTAAAGTAAGTACAGCTTTCATGACATTAGCTGTCCTCTTGGCCATCTCAGACTGACACAGCCTGTCCTTGGCTGTACAGCAGGTTACACTTCCAACCCGACTACATAAGGAAGCAACATCAGGGTACAACTTCTCCAACTCATACACTGTTGGGTTGGTGTGCTGGAGATGTTCTAATCTCTGTAAGTTTAATTGAAAATAGTTCAGACATTTCACTTGAACAACACCAGTCAGGAGTGTGTCTACACCATTGACACTGACCATAACACCCAGTCTTATAGATAAAAAGGTATCATTCGTTAACAAATTGAACTACTTATCAAAATGAGTAGAAAATTAGCCCCGTATCAACCTATGTCTAAAGGGAAAATCATTTCTGTGTCAATTGTATAACTGTCAAGATTGACATCATTTGAAAAAAACAATTAAACAATCTGTCATATTATTATGTCTGAAATACTGCAATGTGCAAAGAGTATGTTGCCAATATTTCAGCCCTCATTTCAATTTAACTGCAAAAAAGATAATGAGGAATGAGCAGGTCTGCATAAAATCACAGAGAGATGTAACCTAATTAAACATTAAACACTAAAAGTCTTCCAGAAGCAAATGTATAAAACCTTGACTAGATTGGATTGTGTGATAGCTCAATGGGACTGAGCTTTGATCTTTCCCAGAAATAGTCATCTAAAATCTACAAACTTAATGTATGTGCTGGGAACATTTGGGCAAGTTTTTGTTATCCAACAGTTTTCCTTTAGAAAAAAAAAGAGACGAAGAAACGGTGGTGAAATTTGACTTTTGTCAGAAAGAATACCAAGGTAGTTGTTATATTAGCTGTATGACTTGTTTATCTTACCTTTACAATGTTGATGAAATCTAAGAAGACCTGACCATTAGTTGTCCAGTCTTGGATCATAATGGCACGGTCTGTAGGCACCAGCTTTTTAAGAAGACCCAACAAGTAATCATAGTTCTCTGAAATGGAAAGATGACAAACAAACTATACAACCTCTGACACAAAAACACTTTCAGTACAGAATTGAGTACAATGCAAGATATTGGTTCTTTGTTTTAAGGGTAGGTTGGTTTTTAAGATATGATGTCAGCATCAGCAGCAAGATGTTTAATGATAACAGAGTCACCATCATTCCAATGATAGCTTCACTTGGAGTTGATTGAGGATTTACTTACCATTAATGACAGCATCAGCAGCAAGATGTTTAATGATAACAGAGTGACCATCATTCCAATGACCAGCTTCCAATAGATGCCAGGCCTGCTGATGGGGATGCTTTTCATAAAGTGCCTTCAATGCCTGAAAGACACAGCATGGAACCAACTAGGTAAAATTTCAGCCTCTAGCACATGGAGTATGAGGAAAATACATGTCATTGTTTTTTTTAATAAAAACTGAACAGTAGTTATTACCTTAGCTTCATTGATCCACTTTATTGGCACATGGAGTTGACTGGCAAGGAACCTTTCCTTGGCAGAATTCTCTTCACTTCTCTTCAATGTACATTGTCGCATCAAAAGCTCCTTCACCACAAACTCACGCCTGTAACAAGGTAAATCATTTACATTCAAGATATAAATGGATAACTTTTGTTCACATCTGTTTACACAAATCCATAAAACTATGGCTGTAATCATCCAACAAGTATCACAATTGCAGAATAATAGAAATGAGACGGCTGTCACACCAGTGTAGAGTTTCAATGTCTTGAGTTAAAGACACAGAGGTAAACTACACTAGTTTGGTTTACTGTACGCACCACTACACCACCAGAATGCAATGTATCATAATACACACTGGCCGGCTTAATTGGATGCGAAGATACTATTTCATTTTCTGATCAAGCTATTCAATTTGGGGAGGGGGGAAGTTTCTATTTAAATTGTCAACAACATTTGCAAGTGATCATAGAGGTTTTTTTTACAGAATATACAAAAAGACCAAAAATAAAGACGAGATTTTGAAAAAAAACCCACATCAGGTTAAAATAATTATGTAAACATTAATGAAAAATAAACAACATTAACAGGCAATAAAATCAAGGCAGGTAATGTTGCAGTAAATGCATGCTAGATCTGCTTATTCATTGGTGACACTATCGATATTTATAAATTACAGCCCTTAGTGAAAAAAACCCCAAAGGTATCTCACCGGCAATCGTCTTGAATGTGCAGCAGAACAAAGACAGCCCAGTGCCATAGTCCAAGCCCTTCAAGCTGTGAAGCAAAGCTAACATGAAGATGATTCAGATCCTGCTCGGAGATATGGGAGTAGCCCAAGGCTTGTAAAGCCTGTAAAACATGCCAGCTAAAGAAACAAAGATCAATCTCTGCTTAACTTTCATCTTAATGTCAATATGGAGAATATCTGCACCCACCTCCCCACGGACATGGAGGATTAAGGTCACAAGCGCTTTGTAAGTGAATAATACTCCGCAGTTATATTAAGAAAATAGTAAGTTACACACAGAAACATGGGAGTCCATAAATAACTTTTTATTTAAATGGACATGTAGCCTTTGGATTGGGCACTTTAGACTATAAAAAATGTTTTGAATGAAATGAATATGGCTGGAAAGGTGTTTTAAAAGTAGAATATAATGATCCACACAAGTATACCTCAAAATAGTGTGGATTTCTTTTTACTTCATGAACTAACACGGTCCACCATTTTGTAGAACCACATTTTTGAATCCACAAAATGGCACCTAATCCGAAGGCAACATATCCCTATAAGTTCTGATGGTCGCCTATTACAAGGCAATAATAAAATGGAGAAAGGGACAAGGCACAATAAAGAAATCAATGAGCAGATTTCAATGTAAGGTTCAAGTTGCGAAGAAATTGACATAACCAGAGAAAACAGACTTTAGTAAATTAGAGCATCTAATGGACACATTGTATCTTAATGAACATAAATCCTTCAGACCAACCTGAGCCTGTAGTCCAGCTGGTATGCTGTATGTGTAGTTGGTGCCAGTACTCTCGCCAATTTATGTGTGTGATCAGTGTACAGCTTGACCAGATGATAACACATATCCCAAACCATGTAGCCATCTGTCTCCCCCTCTTCACATCCCATGTCTACTTCCTCTGGGTATACCTCAGGATTGTTCTCCATATATGGGGGATGTGGAATTGGGCAGTATCGACCCAGAGTTGATTCTCCCTGGAAACCTTTGTCAAACTCTGCCAGAGCGTCTTGGATAGATGCTACTGGTTTGCAAGCATGCCTGCATGTGGATTTAAAAAACCACAGTAATTCCTTACATGCACAAAAAAAACTCATGCACAAGTTATGCAACATTCCCCTAAGTTCCCAGTATTAATACTAGTACAATACAAGGCGCGCAGTCCAAATAGAAACGGTTTGGCAACCATTCGATGGTTGCCAAACGGTTCAAGGTAGAAACAGTTCAACAGCATTTACTAAACGGTTTGAAGGATCGTTTGTGAAACACTTCTTTGCGCTCAGCTTATCTAGTCCTCCAGAGTCAGAACAGAGGGGCTATAATCGGGTTACCATCCATTGTATTGAGATTATAGCACCTGTCGAAGGAGTTCTGACTAATAATTAAAACACACAAACCTTTTCTGACCGTTGTACGTATAGTTATCTCCAAAGTGCTTGCAAAATGTTGTTATACATTATACTATGGCCTGAGATCATAACTTATTGCTGTAATCAATTCCAGCGCCACTGTCAATGGCCAATGCCATCATCATCATGAGCAATGAAGACACATTGTGAATAATTGCGCGTATTTCGAACTTAATAACTTGGTATCCATCTATTTGGCGACAGTGAAACTCTTGTGCGTTCCGTAGAAGAACATGAAAAAGCGGCTAGTGGAAAACCAAGAGTTGAAGATTTGAACTGGAAATTCTTATGTCCGTCAGGCGTAATTCATAGTGCACAATTTCAATTGTAATTAATTTGTGTTTAAAAACTAATTTCCTATTTAAAAATTAGTTTAAAAACTAATTTCCTATTTAAAAATTAGTTTAAAAACTAATTTCCTATTTAAAAATTACCTTAAAGAAGAAAAGTCCTTTACAAATAGTTACATGTACAGTCGACTCTCGTTAATACGAGGTTCGCCGTACTGGACCGTTTTCCTTGTAGAACCTCGTCTTAAACGCAGCGCACTATTACATGTACATGTGCACAATGTATACACATGTCGTCACAGTTCATACATGCACTACACACGTGTATAGACTAGAATGGAGCGGTTTGCTTCCTAGTACAGTTCTTACGAGCATCCTGTACATAAAAATATCAATGATAAATGCATTTTTCATAATCACAGAAATTTAATATTTTGTATAACTCAAGATAAAATTCATAGCAAAGTGATGTCAAACTTGCCATTCATGTGACCATGATGTGACAGATTCGATACTGCGTAGCGCCTATGCTGAACAGTGTTTTCATTGGTAGTCGTCCAAGTGTGTATAAAGGGAAGTAGCATTTCAATCGTAGGTTACCAGCGAAATGTTTCTGGTTTTTGGATCGGACAGAACTGCATGGCTGGTCCGATCCGATAAATAGCTTGGCAACAAGAACGAATTTCTGAACCTTGAGTCCGATAAGCTTTTGTTAGAAACAATATTTTTCAGATCTTGCTATAAAAGCATGAAGATCAATACATTTTGTCATCATGGTGCCGCAAAAATACCCATATTATCTGTGTTCTCGTTACGACTGTGCTCGTATCATCGATGATAATTGATAATCGACTCACTATGGAAAAGCATATCAGTAATATCTGCCGAGCATCATCTTTTGGTCTGCACAAAATTGGACAAATCAGGCAATATCTGGATCAATCGACAACGGAAAAATTAATTCATGCTTTTGTGATAAGTTGCATTGACAATTATAACAGCCTCTTAATACGGATTACCAGAATCACAACTTCAAAAACTCCAACGCGTACAAAATTCAGCAGCCAGACTCATCACTAGAACCCAATCACTTGAACCCATCACTCCAATCCTTGGCAATCTCCACTGGCTACCTGTTAAATCACTCACCCACAAATGCAAACACGGATCAGCACCAGACTATCTCCAGGAATTAATACAAGACTATCACCCTCCGCAAAAACTTTGTTCCAGTTCAAAAAGTCTTTTCACAGCGTATCCAGTCCACACAAAGTTCTACGGTCAATGTTCCTTCCAATATGCTTCACCAAAACTATGGAACTCTCTTCCCAACAATGTCAAAGACTGTACCACGCTAGAACAATTTAAATCTAAACTTAAACTCATCTTGTTAATTACAGAAGCGCATAGAGACTTTATTGTATTATGCGATATACAAGAACTGCTTATTATTATTATTATTATTATTATTATCTTCCATTTTTTAAGACATCGAAACACGCATGGACCAGTTCGGGACCGGTGAAAAACCTCGTATAAACCAGCGTCTCGTATCTTCCGGGCTCGTATTAACAAGAGTCGACTGTACATGTGATTTAACTTAAAAAGGTTAGGCTGAAAACAAACAGCTACCCAACCAACAAAGTAAGATGTGGTTGAAAAAAAAAGTCTTTTGATACATTTGTATTGAGTTTGTTTCACTTGAGTTTGCTTGGAACACTATTTTTTAGACCATTTTCTTAAAGACCAAAAATACATATAAAAATGCACGAACATTGCCTAAAGATCCATATTTTGTTCAACGTATGTATTTATTTTCACTCGTTGCCGAGTATGAAAGAAGCTAACAAAGAAAAATCCAATGTAGTAATCCTCACATAGGTCAGTCTAATTCTATGGGCAGCATGGGCATTTGAAAACCAGTAATGAAAACAAACGCTGGCTTAATGTATATTAAAATTTATCGCGGAATGAGAAAGTTCTGAAATTAAAAAAATGACACTCACTTGAAAATAAAAGCTTAAATCATGGCATTGCATCACACCGGCTGATGCTCCTTTGTTAGCTAAAACCAGTCAAATATCAGTTCTTTTGTCCGATCATGGATGGGGATACAAGGTTGCTTTCAGATTCCCAAATGGTTTAAGCTGAAAAAAGGAACCGTTTGGGGCAACCGTTTGAGGGTTGCTGAACCTTTTCTATTTGGACTGTGTGCCTAACTGACAAGTCTGCTGATGACTTGAATCTCATCAGCCACTCCACTCTCATTCCTAATGCACAAAACCTTATTCCAAGCACATAACTACACGCCTACACGCTCGCTAAGATCCAGTACCAAACACTTGCTAAAACCTGTGAAAACATCAACGTTATATGGTGATAGGTCATTTGCAGCAGCTTCACCTAAACTCTTGAATGAACTCCCTACATCCATCAAATGTGCCGGGTCCTTTCAAATGTTTAAATCTGCTCTTAAAACATACCTTTTTAGTCATTAATCACAGTATTTCAATTGCTCATAATTGCTCCTGATTCAATGTATGTTGGAGGGATTTTGAATATATTCATTTGTATGTGTTTATATATCTAGGTCTGTTGTTTCTAATGTTTTAAATCTTTATTTACTAATGTATATACTGTAGAATCTTTTCTTACATAGTATTAATCCTATATTTTAATTGGTCTGGTTTTTAGCTTTTTGTTTTTATTGTTAGGCGCATTGAGGAATCTGTGATTCATAATACGCCTTATAAATGCTGTTTATTATTATTATTATTTATTATAACTTCATTCTGTCAAGAAATCTGTAAAAACAGTGTAGAGTTTCAATGTCTTGAGTTAAAGACACAGAGGTAAACTACACTAGTTTGGTTTACTGTACGCACCACTACACCACCAGAATGCAATGTATCATAATACACACTGGCCGGCTTAATTGGATGCAAAACTGCAGAAACAAAATTATACTATTGAAATTGATGTTGATCTCTTATCCAATGAGTGATAGCTATTACTGTACCAATACTAACCAGAGATGAACAGCGAGGGCTCTCTTCCAGTCCAAGTTCTGACAAGTGTTGATGCTATCATGTGATGATTGCCATACAAGCTGACCAGCCAGTAGAGCATAGACTTGTAGATATTCAGGAGCTATGAACTTATCAACCTACAAATTCAACCATTCCAATGTTAGTGCAATCAGGTAGCATTGAGCAGTGTCAGCACTCCAAGGTGAGTACTGAGAGGTAGTTTAGCATTGAGCAGTGTCAGCACTCCAAGGTGAGTACTGAGAGGTAGTTTAGCATTGAGCAGTGTCAGCACTCCAAGGTGAGTACTGAGAGGTAGTTTAGCATTGAGCAGTGTCAGCACTCCAAGGTGAGTACTGTGAGGTAGTTTAGCATTGAGCAGTGTCAGCACTCCAAGGTGAGTACTGTGAGGTAGTTTAGCATTGAGCAGTGTCAGCACTCCAAGGTGAGTACTGAGAGGTAGTTTAGCATTGAGCAGTGTCAGCACTCCAAGGTGAGTACTGAGAGGTAGTTTAGCATTGAGCAGTGTCAGCACTCCAAGGTGAGTACTGAGAGGTAGTTTAGCATTGAGCAGTGTCAGCACTCCAAGGTGAGTACTGTGAGGTAGTTTAGCATTGAGCAGTGTCAGCACTCCAAGGTGAGTACTGAGAGGTAGTTTAGCATTGAGCAGTGTCAGCACTCCAAGGTGAGTACTGAGAGGTAGTTTAGCATTGAGCAGTGTCAGCACCCCAAGGTGAGTACTGAGAGGTAGTTTAGCATTGAGCAGTGTCAGCACTCCAAGGTGAGTACTGAGAGGTAGTTTAGCATTGAGCAGTGTCAGCACTCCAAGGTGAGTACTGTGAGGTAGTTTAGCATTGAGCAGTGTCAGCACTCCAAGGTGAGTACTGAGAGGTAGTTTAGCATTGAGCAGTGTCAGCACCCCAAGGTGAGTACTGAGAGGTAGTTTAGCATTGAGCAGTGTCAGCACTCCAAGGTGAGTACTGAGAGGTAGTTTAGCATTGAGCAGTGTCAGCACTCCAAGGTGAGTACTGAGAGGTAGTTTAGCATTGAGCAGTGTCAGCACCCCAAGGTGAGTACTGAGAGGTAGTTTAGCATTGAGCAGTGTCGGCACTCCAAGGTGAGTACTGTGAGGTAGTTTAGCATTGAGCAGTGTCAGCACTCCAAGGTGAGTACTGAGAGGTAGTTTAGCATTGAGCAGTGTCAGCACTCCAAGGTGAGTACTGAGAGGTAGTTTAGCATTGAGCAGTGTCAGCACTCCAAGGTGAGTACTGAGAGGTAGTTTAGCATTGAGCAGTGTCAGCACTCCAAGGTGAGTACTGAGAGGTAGTTTAGCATTGAGCAGTGTCAGCACTCCAAGGTGAGTACTGTGAGGTAGTTTAGCATTGAGCAGTGTCAGCACTCCAAGGTGAGTACTGAGAGGTAGTTTAGCATTGAGCAGTGTCAGCACTCCAAGGTGAGTACTGAGAGGTAGTTTAGCATTGAGCAGTGTCAGCACTCCAAGGTGAGTACTGTGAGGTAGTTTAGCATTGAGCAGTGTCAGCACTCCAAGGTGAGTACTGAGAGGTAGTTTAGCATTGAGCAGTGTCAGCACTCCAAGGTGAGTACTGAGAGGTAGTTTAGCATTGAGCAGTGTCAGCACCCCAAGGTGAGTACTGAGAGGTAGTTTAGCATTGAGCAGTGTCAGCACTCCAAGGTGAGTACTGAGAGGTAGTTTAGCATTGAGCAGTGTCAGCACTCCAAGGTGAGTACTGAGAGGTAGTTTAGCATTGAGCAGTGTCAGCACCCCAAGGTGAGTACTGAGAGGTAGTTTAGCATTGAGCAGTGTCAGCACTCCAAGGTGAGTACTGAGAGGTAGTTTAGCATTGAGCAGTGTCAGCACTCCAAGGTGAGTACTGAGAGGTAGTTTAGCATTGAGCAGTGTCGGCACTCCAAGGTGAGTACTGTGAGGTAGTTTAGCATTGAGCAGTGTCAGCACTCCAAGGTGAGTACTGAGAGGTAGTTTAGCATTGAGCAGTGTCAGCACTCCAAGGTGAGTATTGTGAGGTAGTTTAGCATTGAGCAGTGTCAGCACTCCAAGGTGAGTACTGAGAGGTAGTTTAGCATTGAGCAGTGTCAGCACCCCAAGGTGAGTACTGAGAGGTAGTTTAGCATTGAGCAGTGTCAGCACTCCAAGGTGAGTACTGAGAGGTAGTTTAGCATTGAGCAGTGTCAGCACCCCAAGGTGAGTACTGAGAGGTAGTTTAGCATTGAGCAGTGTCAGCACTCCAAGGTGAGTACTGTGAGGTAGTTTAGCATTGAGCAGTGTCAGCACTCCAAGGTGAGTACTGAGAGGTAGTTTAGCATTGAGCAGTGTCAGCACTCCAAGGTGAGTACTGAGAGGTAGTTTAGCATTGAGCAGTGTCAGCACCCCAAGGTGAGTACTGAGAGGTAGTTTAGCATTGAGCAGTGTCAGCACTCCAAGGTGAGTACTGAGAGGTAGTTTAGCATTGAGCAGTGTCAGCACTCCAAGGTGAGTACTGAGAGGTAGTTTAGCATTGAGCAGTGTCAGCACCCCAAGGTGAGTACTGAGAGGTAGTTTAGCATTGAGCAGTGTCAGCACTCCAAGGTGAGTACTGAGAGGTAGTTTAGCATTGAGCAGTGTCAGCACTCCAAGGTGAGTACTGTGAGGTAGTTTAGCATTGAGCAGTGTCGGCACTCCAAGGTGAGTACTGAGAGGTAGTTTAGCATTGAGCAGTGTCAGCACTCCAAGGTGAGTACTGAGAGGTAGTTTAGCATTGAGCAGTGTCAGCACCCCAAGGTGAGTACTGAGAGGTAGTTTAGCATTGAGCAGTGTCAGCACTCCAAGGTGAGTACTGTGAGGTAGTTTAGCATTGAGCAGTGTCAGCACTCCAAGGTGAGTACTGAGAGGTAGTTTAGCATTGAGCAGTGTCAGCACTCCAAGGTGAGTACTGTGAGGTAGTTTAGCATTGAGCAGTGTCAGCACTCCAAGGTGAGTACTGAGAGGTAGTTTAGCATTGAGCAGTGTCAGCACCCCAAGGTGAGTACTGAGAGGTAGTTTAGCATTGAGCAGTGTCAGCACTCCAAGGTGAGTACTGTGAGGTAGTTTAGCATTGAGCAGTGTCAGCACTCCAAGGTGAGTACTGAGAGGTAGTTTAGCATTGAGCAGTGTCAGCACTCCAAGGTGAGTACTGAGAGGTAGTTTAGCATTGAGCAGTGTCAGCACTCCAAGGTGAGTACTGTGAGGTAGTTTAGCATTGAGCAGTGTCAGCACTCCAAGGTGAGTACTGAGAGGTAGTTTAGCATTGAGCAGTGTCAGCACCCCAAGGTGAGTACTGAGAGGTAGTTTAGCATTGAGCAGTGTCAGCACTCCAAGGTGAGTACTGTGAGGTAGTTTAGCATTGAGCAGTGTCAGCACTCCAAGGTGAGTACTGTGAGGTAGTTTAGCATTGAGCAGTGTCAGCACTCCAAGGTGAGTACTGAGAGGTAGTTATAGAGACATAACAATTCTCACGTCTATCACATTGCTAATTTTGTCCACCCATCACATCCAACAGTATTCAAGTACATGAGTGAATTAGGATGTTCTTAATAAAATCACTACCATTAAAAGTAAATTTGAATTGCTTATTAAGATGTTGATTAAAATAAATGCCAATCAAGGAGGGTCTATGGATAGCATAGACATTTATACAATCCTTTGGGCAAACAAGTAGGCACACATGAGTTTGTAGCAAATATGAAAAAATTTACATTGCATTGCTAATATAAGCACAAATCTATAAAAAAGGGTATAATTATTGTTTAACAATACTTGTACCCATTTTCATAGTGAAACAAACAAGAGTTTACACAATTCAAGTATGAGTTGAAGGATGTATGCAGTGCTCAGCATTAATGGTTTGAAATTAAATCTTCAATTATTCAGCAGTAGAATTTATACATCTTCCTAAATTGCTTGATTAATCTTCTTGACAGCGAAAGTTCCTACCAGCCAATGTCAATTTTACAAAATATAATCCTAAGGTATCCAGGGTAAGACATCTCAAAAACATCAACTTACGCCCATTTCATGCCAATCACTCAGCTGCTTTGTGATTAACTGTTTGATTTCTTGGGTACTCCCTGCCTGAGCCAATAGTAGAGCAAGCCTATGGTCACCTGACCTTTGGGCTGCTGCACATGCCTCGCTGATTTGATGCCCAGTCAGTAATGAGAACACTGCTTCAATATGTCCCATGTCCTACAGTAGAAATGAATAATACCAATTAAAAAAATTGCCACATTTCTGTGTATAAGCTGGTACTGGTGTTGGTGTGTTCAGTAAAAATTAACTACACCATGACTGAATTGATGTTTAATCTGTGTGACATTAGTACCAGCATTGGTGTCTTTCCTCTTACCTTAAACTTGGAATCCTGTACCTCTCTGTTGATTCTCTTCCATGAGCCAGTTTCTAGCCATTGTGAAAATGCTTCCCTTCGGGCCTTGTGGAACGAATAGCCAGATGGGTCAAGCTCTGAAAAATAATCAGTTGCAAAATCAAGTATACTCAGCCACTTTCATAAAAACGTATGATGTATAAGGCAATATACACCGACCATTTAGTTAAGTTTATACTCCACACAGACAAATATAGATACAGAAGATACATGCTAACTTTCAAGGTAAGCCCAATATTTAAATAAATAGCCAGGAAGGAAACTTTGGATGTTTTTAACCGTCGACTCTTTAGATCTTCATTAATCTCTACAAGGACAATTATCAACTTCTACAACTTGATGGCATTTATTTTGCCCCTTTTAACCTTTGACATTTGACATAAATGTTGATTACCTTGTTCATCTTCATCAGGCAAGCGTCCCCAAAGTGCCACCATGAGTTTCCATACAAGCTGGCTATGTTCTAAGGTAGCCTCATCAGCTGTCAGTCTGTCCTTGCAATCCTTCATGGCTGTCTTAGCAAAGTCATGTAAACAGTCTACCCCAGGCTTAGGGGCAAAGACAGGGCATGCCTGGGTAGTAGAACGGATGCTGTGATGAAGCTGCACAGCTAGGGAATGCTCATGGAGATCCTACACGTCAAAAAATCCCATCAATGTGTCAATACCAGTAACAACTCAAAGCTACATTAATACAACTCTTGATTATCCCAAGTATCTGTGAGACCAGTGTAGAGTTTCAATGTCTTGAGTTAAAGACACAGAGGTAAACTACACTAGTTTGGTTTACTGTACGCACCACTACACCACCAGAATGCAATGTATCATAATACACACTGGCCGGCTTAATTGGATGCGAAGATTCAAGATAATATTAAATTTTCTCTTGTCAATAGAAACCTTCAGCATGGTAATTAACTACTCAAATTTATGACCTCTGAAAAGTACAGATAATTTGGCTCCACACTAGGTATGGTTGGTTTGGTAGTAAAGATCCATTAAATCCAAGCAAGTTGTTGCCATACTCTTGGTACCATTTTCCAGTGAGTTGACTTACCCATTGAAACCATTCAACTGCATGAACTGTGCTTAGATTTAACTCTGTCTATTTGTGAACTGTGTACATGCATTGATATCATATTGCACACTGGCTTAATTCAAACACTTCAAGTCTGAATAAAGTCTGTCCCATTTGTCAAACTTTGATTTTACATGGTCATATTTGCAAGTTAAAAATATTGTACATTATCACTACCTACATATGTAAAGATTTGATGACTTACCAGAACCTTGTTGTCTGCACCAAGTAGATGAGGGGCTAAGTTAACCTTCTCTACAGTGATGGTGAAGGGGGTTACATCTAGGGAAGACTTGGTAGGTTGTTTAGCTGTCAGGAGGGGAAATGCTGCTGGTTCCTGTTTGACATCTGAAAAAGAGACAGGAGGCTTACAGCAACTGATCTCAGAGATTAGTTTGATTGTTCTAACCTTTGTTTTATTAGTGCTCTATCACAGTAACAATGATGTATATTAATAATAATAATAACAATACTACTATCAATTGTGTGTACTCGTTCTATCTATATGACATAATAACATAACAAGACAGAAAAACTTGTCAACAGCTTTTACCTAAGACACTCATGCGTTGTCCAACAGCCTTCCCAGAATGCACCAGAGTCCAGTTGGGTCCCCAACCCACTCTGAAGGACCTACTCATGACCAAGCCGGCATCCGCTATGCAGGGAACCTTACCAAAAATCACTGACTGCTTGAGGGGCAGGATAGTCTGACGAGGGCGAGATCCTACCAGCCTAGAGGGTCTATCTTGGGTCATTCCACTTGAAAAATGATGGGGACCAGTGAACTGTTTAGGAGCAGCAAATAGACCTTAAAAAAAAATAAGACAAATTGTCAATAAATGTTTCTGTCAAAATTATGTTTAGGGAAAGCTTGAGGGCCAAGAATTTGAATGCAATTTTCTTCTTCTGCAACTTGTGTGTTTAACTTTGCAGCCTGATTTGGATGTTTTCATAAGGATGCTACTGTCTCACTAGTTTTTAAACTTTGGAAGCTCTCTTCATGCAAAAACAAAGTGATTTACTGTAGACTGCCGACAAATCACAGGAACAACTGCTGAAGGTTTTTCAGAAATCTAATTGTAATGGTTTTTTATTTGCTTTTAGTAGTCATTTTTGTAAGTGGTTGGACTAGAAATATAAATGAAGAGCAAATTACCGGACACATAATGGTCTGAAGGGTCAAGCAGTTCATCTTTAATAGCCCTAGGTGTGAGGCTAGCTCTGCCATCTGCTGAAGGTCCCATTCCAGCCAGATATTTGGCTGGACTACCAATGGGACGAGGCCACAAGACTCCACCGCCAATGCTTCTATTCAACCCTGTAGTAATTGAAACAAGAGCTTTAAAGGATATTCTCATGAAACACAAGCTAATCACAAGTTACATAACCTTTCAAAACCAGATAGCTGCCACTTTCTAATGAGTTATGTAATTCGATTTAAACTACTCCGAAACAGTCTTTAAAAAATGAAAGTTATCTATTTTTATGGCGTGTCGTGGCCGAGTGGATAAGATCACTGGACTCAAGCTCCGGTGTTTCTGATCAGCAGAGTGTGGGTTCCAGTCCCGGTTGTGACACTTGTGTCCTTAAGCATGACACTTAACCATGATTGCTCCGTCCTTCGGATGGGATGTAAAGCCGTTGGTCCCCTGTGTTGTGTAACGCACGTAAAAGAACCCAGTGCACTTATCGAAAAGAGAAGGGGTCCGCCCCGGTGTTCCTGGTTTGATTGGCAGCATATTGCGTCACAGCACCTTGTAAACCATTACATGGTGCTATAAAGGAATAGGTCTCATACTTCAAAATACAGCTCCACATCCCTTGCAGGAAAAAAATACTGAGCACTTTGATACGCCCCTAGGGGTGTGATAAAGTGCTATATAAGAACCAAGTATTATTATGTGCATAATTATGTACTTGGGTTGTATAGCTCATTTCAAAAGCCAGTTACATCTTGTACATGTTTCGCACCACCTACCTCTTTCTTGATAAAAATTTTCCTCCATAGGAACAGGGGATCCTCTAGATGGAGAGTCAAAGAACGAGGGTCTAGTCTGGGATGGAGCTGAACGTAAAGCTACAGAAATGTAAACAAACAAAAAACATCTCTTATCAAGTGATCAGTCAATATTACAATTTGGATGAGCAGTACTGTTCATTGACAATTCTTCTACTCAAACAAAAATAATACAAAAATACCAAAAACACATCATTGATCAACACTAACATTGATTGCACTTATAAAACAAAGCAAGTTGTCAAGTTGTCATACAAACTGGGGTTTCAAACACATTTGGTGTTTTGTGAAGATGATCAGAGAATAACAAAATCTTGCTGACTTGCCACATCAACAGTTCTTTTCAGAGTCACTACAACTCAACATAGATATTCAGGAAGCTACCATGATCTTCTGTAGCATTCTGTGAAATACCATCTTACATGAAATAACAAACTCAAAGTATGAATGTAGGTTTATAGGTTCAGCAAGGTGGAGACAGATGCCTAGTAGTGTTATGGATACATCATGTATTGATCTCTTTTTTTTCCTTTAAAGAAGTGACTGTGGGAAGGTTTGTTCCGTTGGTTTATTCTTAATGATTGGAATAGTATGTTTTCGTCATCATCATGAGACTGAATGATCTTACCATAATCATATTCAACTGGTTCATCGTCAGCAAAAAACGAGCCCTTCATGACCTGCAAGCGATGAGAATTCATTCCTAAGACATTGGCAAGCCTGTGGGAAGAAGCTGCATGTTCAATTGCCTCTTGCTGCTCCTCCTGATCACTAGATAACCTCTGCTGGTTATGGTCAGCTGCTTGTACATGTCCATTCAGGTAGGGCTTTAGGGAGAGCCCACCCAGCCCTCTGATTGGAGAATCACGAGGCATTTCCATATCAATGTCATCACCCATTGGCTCTTCCTCCTGCTCTCTGGTAAGTTGGCTACCACTAGGAGACACTTTCTGATCTTGGGGTACTTTGGGGTGCTGTTTTACCGCTGGCTTGGTAACAACTTTTTTAGCTCCTGTTGATTTTTGTCCTGGCTGCTGTTCAACAAACAAGCAAAATTGAATTTTCAGTTTTAAACTTTAAAAGATCTTAAATAGTATACAGTATAATCGTTAATGGAATATTTGCAGTTTTAGCACAAAGTAGATCATTTTATGGCCAGGTCTTTTCAGAGTCGCTGGGATTTGTTCAGTTAAGTTTATTGTAACCAATTAACACTTGTCTATGGTTGGTGTGCATTTTTGGATAGATCTTGCATTAGATATGTGCAAAGTTATTATAATAGACCATGCAAGTCACACACATTGCTTTTATTATAGGTCCCAATGTTCAACTCCGTGCGAGACTTGCACAGTCTGTTGGCTGTTTTTAATCAAACTTGGTGCACTCCAAATGCTCTCAAGTTAGTTTCATGTCTCATCTGTTTGAGTCCTGAAGTAACAATGATCCCAAAGTAGGGTGGCTTTGGACACAAGAAACTAATGCTACTTTGAGAATGTTTCTGAATGACTTCCCATTAAGATCAACTGACTAGCACAATAAAACAGTTATAGAAAGGTTTCCACATTAATGGATAATTTGTTTTTAAGCACAAAACAATTTGCCTGTGTTTCTAAAAGAATTTGAAGCTGGTATCTTTGTTCTGAGGAACAATTTCTGAATAAGGTCCAAACATACTAGTACATCATGATTATTTGAATACATGTTGAAATCCTCATTAAATTAGATTGATTAGGTTAACCACACAATTTACTCACACAGGCACTTAAGGAAAGCTGTGCAAACACAAGTTTTCAGCTGCATTGGCAATGTTATTCTTTGCGCATACCTTCTGTGTTTTCTGTTTCTTTGGATCTTGTGAGGGCCCTTCATCATCTTCATCACTATCCGACAGCCCATACTTGGAGAAATGCTGGACCTGTAGAAAGTACAGTCAAATCATGACACAGAAATCCATCAATTTTCTACAAAACTTGAACACAACATGTGTTGATATTTTCAACTAGAGAGTAACCTGCTGCATGTTTGGAGATACTAGTGTTATGCCATTCTTCAATGCTTACATGTACAGCACTTCAAGTCAATCACTTCTCAGGTTGAAAACAACTTGTGATGATTTTGTTCAACAGCGAAAAAAGCAAAGAGTATACAAGGCTGAGTTAAGTAATAAAACAAAGACGAAACAAAAATGTAAGATAAAACAAGACAAGCAAAAAGAACCACAGAATGGACCCCCCAAAAAAGAGAAAAACTTTAAAGGGCATCACAAAAAAGATGAAGAATAAAAATAAGGATTCACATCTCA